>CM034155.1:561257256-561869756 GCA_019776745.2 Taxus chinensis | reverse complement strand
TTTATTTGGATGCACATCGTGGACTAGAACTATGAGATAATTTGTGGGAATGTGTGTTATGCGTAGTTATACCCTAGAGTATGTGATTTTGACATACTCATGTTCCAAGAAGAAAAGTTGAGTTCTATGGTTTTTACATAGATCCAATAGGATCTTACCCGGCACGCGACACCTTAAGCTATCAAGATCTTGATGGTTGAATTGGGAATGAATAACCTATTATTGGAGAGGCTAAGACCCCACCACACCCAGAGGTAGGAAGATAGGTATGGGAAGGATGGTGGTTGCCCTATGGTAAAAGAAAGAGAAAGGGAGAAAATATGATATTTGGTTTGATGATGTGTGATAGAGGGAATTTGAGTGAGGTGTTGAGATATTAAGAAGATTGATGACTGGTGGAAGTGATGAGAACCTCGTAGAAGGTGAGGGACCATAGGATAATGTCCTCTCTGACATTGAGAAATCACAGTAGAGATACCCCTTCAGAATCTGATGAGAGTGATTTTAAGAGAGAGAATGAGAATTACGGGCATGTATCTAACCCAATCCCGGCCACCCATAGAGCTTGTGTAAGGTGTTTAGAATCTAGAGATTTTTGTAGAAGAGCATCATAGTTATGGTGAGTAGGAAGGTAATAAAGTTTCACCCTGTTTGGTAGGAGATACAGGTAGGCACATTTTAGTATCATCTCAAGAGGTGTAGTGGATTAAGGATGCATGCACATGGAAGTGCAGCAGGCACCCACATTTGGAAATAGTATTTTTAGAGGTAACTTTATAGGCACACTCGATCAGGACAGAGCATTGGCATGTGTATCCCATTGGAAGCAATCCTATAGGTACAATGAATAGACACAGAAAATTAGTGTCTTAGTTTATCACAACTACTGGGATGCAAATAATCTCATCATACATGTCCATTATAGGTCATGACAGGAGGCATAAGGAGGTTCACATTAGCTATCATGTAGAGGAATTCATGGTGGGAATCAGGTTCAGGATATAGCCCCACCCCAAGATACATGGGACACAACATCCACACTAATAACCTCAATGCAGCTTCATCAACTACAACAATAGATGCCCTTTGATCTAATTTGAGATGTCACTTCACTTACTGAGAATATAGGGGTGTGGAAGACGTAGCTGAGCATGTGCATAAGTGTGAGTTATTATGGAGAGCTAAGGGAATAATAACTTCTTGATAGGAAGGCAAGTCAATTTTCCACCACACTTCAAGGGCATGCACAAGCTAGTATAGAAATATGATCCACATAAGAACTGTAGTGGATTATGATGTGCTGCACTACCTTTCTAGTTGAGTTTCATATCCCTAAGTTCAATAGAATAAAGCATTAGTGCGCTAACGGATATTAAATAATGGACTATCTGAAAGTGTGAAGGGAATATGACACAGTGTTTTAAGACCCTTTTTGTCCAAGATTTCCTATGATATTCATAAGATCCATCATGCACAGTGGTTTGTAGGAGGCTTGTTGACTACCATTCCAAGAGCATTGTCACATAGAACATTTACTGATCTACGTGAGGCATTTGGAAGAAGTGTTATGCACATAAGCATTTAGGAGTGTAGCTACACAGGATTAATCCCTTTTCTTGAGGTGTCGGGAAGTAACCTACAATGGCCACATAGTTGGATAATTTGTTTTCCAATTCAGTGCATGATGATACATGAAGTGGGTTATGGTGTACTGATTATGAAGTGGAAGGACATACGAAGGATAGTTTGTACTACATAGGAATGTGCACATATTGTTGACATCTTTGTGATATTTTTCACAAGAATCATGATGTCTGAAATTTTCCACTTTTGCAGTATGTGACACAAAAGAACATATCTTTATGTATTGCAATATTTTTGATGCACATACCCATGATACAGCTTTAACTGATCATTTGATCGATCATATTCATGAGGCATGTGAGACTAGATTGTGACATACCACTATAGTCAAGTAGTTCTCAGGTGCAAGAAGGGATAGACAATAAAAGGTGAAACAATGAGAATGGTGGATTTTGAGGTGGATATCAGAACCAGAGGCCATAGTGGTAGAGGAAGGTTCACACATGTACATGTTATACTTTTGGATAACCAGATCATTATCAACATGAGTGTCCAAATAACCAGGTTTTTACGTATTATCGAAAAGGTGCACAAGGTTGAGGATTTTCTAGACCTCTATGCCCATATGTGTAAGAACTAACAAGAAGGAAAAAGGCATGGTGCATGATTAAGGTGGTGAGACATGTAAGAATGAATAGTGGGAACCTAAGAAGATCGTTGATCTAGAGCTTTAACCTATGTTTAGTTACTATGCGTCGTAGAAGTTAGCAAGCACGACGCAAGCATATTAAGGAAAAACCCCTTATCAAGAGAGAGGAGGTCATACATGTTAAGTACCCATATGTGGCTCACCAAAAGGAGGTTTATTAGGAGACCATGGGATTCATCTATGAGCTACAAGGTGAGATCTAATGTTTGAAAGAACAGGTGTGCGAGAGAAATGTGTAAAGAGCAAATATGAACTTCCTCAAAAGGATATGGATGATTTAAAAGAAGTATACATGGAGGATGCTTAGGAAAGAATATTCATTCCTTTATTAGGAGAGTGGTTGCATGAGGAAAATACCACATGCACATGGATTGAAAAGAGAGTCAAATCCTTCATGCAAATTTACCACCACATGACCATGAATATGAAAATGAGATCACACTAGATGTAGTGATAGATGGTTGGTTGGTGAGTAACATTCTTATTGACACAGGTGTAGAGGTCAATGTTATGACATTGGATGCTTGGAACCAAATGGGAAGGCCACCATTACAACCATCTTCTAATGTGTTGTACATGGAAAATAAAACAAGGGATCCATGCCCATTGGGGTGCTTAAGGATTCTTCAATCACTATTCAAGGAGCTAAATTTACAGGTGATTTTGAGGTGCTTGAGATTGCATAAGGTAGATAATTTCCCCCGCACTGCTTGGATGTCCTTTTGTGTTATGATAATAATGTAGATTTACACTTCAACAAGAGATATATCAGTTTTTAAAATAAGGAGGAGCACATTGTCATACCCTTGGATGATGCAAATATTTGCACCTTATACATAGCCTATAAATGAAGAAGATCTTAAAAATATATATGCACATACAGTGTGTGATCCAGAAAAATGTTGAACCATAAAAATAAGGTGTAATTCATTAGGAAGAAGCACAATCTATCAGTGATACTACAATGTTTCTTGTGAAAATTGGTCCCATGAAATTTATGAGATGGTAGGTCACGAGGTCAAGGGAAGATTTACCATGATGGTTAGGCTGCGCATGATTAAGATTTTTGGGAAAGACTCAGTTACCAAGGTACACTAGGAGAAGAGAAACCTGAATATTTCTTTACATGATGTGATGGAAAATTGGTGGAAATGAGGGAGATATATAACATGATGGTCTACACATTGTGTGGGACAACATCACTGTTAGTGGGTACACATAGATATAATATATTGGGATGGTGTGAGATAAGAGTCAACCTTTTTAACAAGGTTTACTCAGAGTAATGTTCCTTCTCTTTTACACGACTATGATGGGAATACCCCTACTTTGGTACACATTACAATTGAGAGATACAATGGGCATAAGGAAAAGAAGCTATACCACCATCTCTTTGGGTACACAATTTTTACTCTACTATGTGATGATGCACATGTATCTTTGGTATGTGCATGCTGAGTTAAAGAAAGAAACTGCAAGTTGTGACATGATAAAAGGTATTGTTCATACCTTTAACTATTTTTCCACTAAACCACCAGTACATGAGGCCTTGAAGATCATGAAGTGACATCACGTTGGGAGATATTACAAAGGTAGAGGAACTTATGATTCATCTATTAGGAGAACCTGAGACTGAGGTGCATGAGGATGTGCTAGAAATAGAAGAAACATTATCTAGGGCTGCATGCATGGAAAGAGAAATAAAAAGGGAAGATGGTTTACCTCATAGATGATGAGGAAGTTGAATATTTAGATCATAAATCACATAAAGGGTGTGCGAGGTGATGGATTCTGCAGATGAGTAGGGCACACATATCATATGCCCTACAAAGACTAAAAATGTGAACATTAGGACTAGAGATGATGCCTAAAGAGGCTATTATTGGTGATTATTGGTCAGAACCTAAAGGTTGTGAAGATCATTGAGTTATTGTGTGACTTCTAGGATTTATTCCTAAGGGGTTATCATGAGTTGAAATGGCATGCATCCATCATTCGGAGAGATGAATATTAAGTTGAAGGAAGATGTGACGCAATTTTGGTTCATAAGAGGCCTTATAAGATGAAAACAAACCTACGTGTAAAGGTAAAAGAGGAAATTGATAAAATGCTCAAGTCAGGGATCATTGAACCTATTGAGGAATCTGAAATGGATCAGCCCCATGGTGATTAGCATCGAAGAAGGATGGGTAGATAAGGATTTGTGTTGAATATATGGTACTCAATGTTTCATTTGTCATAGATCCTTTTCCTACACCATTCACAGAAGAGATTCTTGAAGGTGTAGTAGGGTGCAAAATCTATTCATTCACAGATGGATTCTCATCGAGGGTACCATCAGGTATGCATTACGCATGAGGATAAAGAGAATACCACCTTTGTAACTGAATGGGGAAGTTTTACATACATTGTCATGCCCTTTGGATTGAAGAATGCACCAGCAGTGTTCTTGTGCATCATTTGTTCAAGCATTTCTAGGAACTTCATTCATAAGTTTTTACAGGTCTATTTGGATGATTGGACCATTTATGGGCTAGTGAAATATCATTTTGATAACCTGAGGGTGATGTTTGAAATATGTAGGTAGCTTAGCATCTCTTTAAATATCAAGAAGTGTATATTTTCCACCCCCTTTGGCACATTACTTGGGCACATTATTTGTAAGGATGGATTATTAGTAGATCCAGCTAAGATTGCAGTCAATTTTGGGGCTTAGAAGAACCAACAAATCAGAGTGAAGTGCATGGTTTCTTGGGGCACACTGGTTACTACAGAAAATTCATTAAGGGTTATGCCAATATTTTTGTGCCCCTTGGAAGAATTGTTAAAGGCCAAAGGAAAATTTTATTAGGGGGATGCGTAACAATAGCAAGATTTTTAAACTTGAAGGAAAGGCTAACTATTGTGCCCATATTGCTTTTCCTTCTTGGAATAATCCTTTCCATGTATATGTGGATGCCTCTTGTAATGGATTGGAGTAGTTTTGGCTGTAACCCAAGAGAAGGAAATTTAGATCACCCTATATTCTTTTCAAGTAGGAAGTTAACACCAGTTGAGTAAGAACTATACAACGACTAGAGCATGAAGCATTATCCATGATCTATGCACTTCACAAGTTTAGATAGTACTTATTGGTCACACCCTTTCATCTTTCATACAGATCACATATGGTATTGAAGTACTTGGTCAATAAAACTAGTCTTATAGGTTTCATCTGCATAAGGATGGATCCTTTTGTTTTAGGAATTTGATTTTACCACTCATAGTAAATCCAGGAAAGAGCAACCTGGGACTTGATCACTTATCAAGGATCAACTCTAGCGAGAGCACATGCAGAGCATTGAGGATATTATTCCCAATGCACAATTTTTTATGATTAAACCATGCACACCTGATATTTAGAAGACATTGGAGTATTCTTGTACATTGGACTTGTCACCTCAAGGGTATGAAGACTTTGGAAAATAAGTAGCTTGTTATTTGATGTTACACCCTATCAACTCATTGGAGGATACATTATATCAAATGGGTAGAGATGAGGTCTTACACAGATGTGTTCTAGAGCATGAGCATGATGCTATCATGAAGGAATCTACATGGAGTAATAGCTATTGGAGGGAACTATGGACAGGAGATGTCACATGCATTGTACAAGATCCTTTTAGCAGGTCTATGGTGGGAGACATTATATAAGGACACTAAAGCATTTTTTCTAAGGCATGTGATCACTATCAGATAGAATTTGAAAAATGATAATAGAGATGAGATTCCATTAAGGCCCATAACGAGCATGTATAACCATTTGTAGAAATGAGAAATTGATATTTTTAGGACCTATCACACCATGCACATGCAAGACAGGGGTGCATGCTATATAATCACATGTACTGACTACTTGACAAGGTGGGAAGAGGTTGCGTCCTACAAAGTATTACACAATAGAAATAGTACTAAGGTTCCTTTGGGAAAATATCATCAGCATGTATGGATGTCCATTGAGTCTAATAAGTGATATAGGAACTCATTTTCTAAATGATACTATTAGAATTTTATTGGAAAATTTTATGGTAGCACACCCTAAGACTACCCCTTATCACCCCCAGAATAATGGAACTATTGAAGGCTATTTAACAAGATCTTGGGTTAAACACTAATGAAGATATGTGATGTTAGAAGAAATGATTGGGATGATAAGGTATCAGTTGTACTTTGGGCATATAGACCAACCTATAAAATATTGTTACTACTATTTACTACACCACTAAGTATGTTGTTTTATATATGGATCTTATGTAAGAAAATTATTCACTGGTGACCCATTCCCTAGTCCATCTCGCTTGTCTTGTTGGTTTATATTGCTTTTATCTTTCACATTTGTCACTCATACACCCAATTTATGGTCAAATTGCACAGGGATCCCTGTCATTCATTCTCCACTCATTTTTCATCATTGTTCTATTGGACACTAGCACCCAGGCGCTCCTATCCATCTTGGGAACCTTTTTCCCATGCCATCTTTATGTTTGACACTTGAGGTCGGTCTTTTCATTTTTCCCACTCATAGATCCCAAGGTACCAATCAGCATGTCAGGGTCATTAGTGTCAAAATTCAAGAAAGAGATCCCTATATAAACACAATATACATACCATAATAGGGGCATGTAATTCTTATCAAGGGATATTTATCTACATATCTGATACGACTACAATTAGGCACATTACTCTACATATTCACATACATAGGAAGGGGATTTCATTCTATTCCATCCATGCATTTTCATTTTATCTAGCTATCACCTCGTTATCTTGGTGTCATTTGCGTGAGGAAGACCTAGGAGCACTATTGCACACACAAAGCACATATAACTACATTGGGTCTGAGATGTAGGTGCATGACTCAGTCGTAAGTTCACCATTGTGACAGTTGAGGATAGTTTGACCCCTAATTTTGCATCTTTCTTTTTTAGGAATTGAAATCTTCTTTAGGTTCATGCAGGAGGATATTTGTGTGTAGGTTTACAGGTACCTCAGCAATCCAAGTGCAACATACAAGAGACCAAAGGAGAATAAGTGTTAAACCCTAGCGACATTATCCAAACTAAGTTCTAAGATTTTCTCTAATACTGCAATGCCCCACAGATATTTTGGGCACCTACGGGCACCCCTATCCTTTCCCAGGTGCATGTGTTCAGGAATTGAAAGCATCTCTACATTTTCTTATCGTGATTCTGATAGTTTGTGCTCCTGTTACATTACATTCTCTAGTCTAGAACTCACTTTGGGATAATCAAAATTAAGGTAAGTTCCCTATCTCTTGCATTTACTTTCATATAAAGATCAAATAAATTATTCCAAGCACTTGTATTTCATTGTATATTAGTTATATCACATCTTTGTATTTAGGTTTTAATAAAATAATTCAGATTTATTAAAATAATTTTGGTGAACCAATAGCTTAAAACTCCTTTCTCTAGGATCCACTAAAACCCTAATGTTTAAGAACATCTCTTCTACTCCTAGGCTAGTCATGCCTCATGTGAGTATTAATCCTATCTATGATGAAGCAACCATAGTTGAACTTAGCACTTTATATCACAACACTATTCTTCCAAATGATACTCAAAAGGAAATTATTAGCTTCCCATGAATGCAAAGATCCCACTAGCTTTAATCATTCTACTATTAGCATTCATTCTGGTATGGAAAGCCTTTTCTGGTTGTGGACATTGTTACTCAGTTAGCCGCACTCTTCCTTATTCTATTTCTATTGAGACTTTAGATGATATTATTATCATTTTTATGCTTAATCTTAATGATAACGTTTTAGCTAAAAAATAGGATGAAAACAAACATGTGCATGATGTTGTTTCTCATACTGGTCAGGGTGATTCTATAGTTTCATCTCATACTCCTTCCATTTCTGAAAATGTTTCTAATAATGCATCGCATACTAGTTCTTCTCCTCCTTCATTATATGGTTATGATATGCTTAATGAAATCCTTTCATCTAAATCTTTATTTTATATTGATGAGGCACATGATAGTAATTATTCTACTTATTTACATATTGTTGAATGTGAATTTTCTACTTGCACTTTCATCTTCTTTTTATATTGTCTCTAGTGACATGCATGATACACCTCCCTCTATTACATCATCTCCTAATAAAGCTTATGATGATAGTCCTACTACTTCACCATCTATTACTTCTATGACACCTATATCTAGTGTGCCCTTAACATTGGTATCTTCTACTTCTTCTCTTGGCATCCCTAGGGTCACTCATAATGGCAAGATACAACCACTCAATACACCATCTACATCTCCTACTATTCCATCACAGGATATCTTATCACTCATACATGTTGTTGGTCAATTACAATCTTAGGTCCAATCTCTCATGCTTGAAAGAAAATCCTATTATGCTTCTATTGATAACAATTCTTTACATGCAAACCCTATTTCGAAAAAGATTCACAATTCAGCATTCCCTAAGGATTTCATTATGATTACTTTTTCATGCTCTGATGGTATTGGAAATCCATTTTTACATCTTAATCATTATCATCTAGTTATGGCTTCTTATTCTAATGACCAATTATTGATTAAAATAAAAATTCCATAGTATTACTGATGACACTCTCCAATGGTACCCACATTTACCCTTTAGATCTATTACTACCTATTTTGATATGGAAGAGGCCTTCCTTCAATTCTTTATACTTAAAAATGGCCCTAGAGCCACATATGATCATTTACTTGGCTTACATCAAGGAAAGACAGGGCCCATTATTGATTATATATTGTGTTTCAATGCTTGCATGCATCAGGTAGTTTTTATCCCTTTGACTTAGAAAAGTAATTCATCTTTTTTCATGGCCTGATTCCTAATTTAAAAAAACACTTACAATATGCCACATGTGAATCATTCACACTCTTATATTACAAATTCATCGATCTAGAATAGGATATCATTTTTGCACCTATCATAGATACTCTCCTATTGTTGCACCATCTAGCTCTTCTCCTCTTCCATATGTTGAGCATCCTTCGTGGTCTCCATCTCCTCCACCCCGCAAGAAAGGTTAAGCCTTTTCCATTGCATAAGCCTTCCTTCATCTCCTCCACCATGTTAGGCTCCACCTTATGCTTCCACATATCCTTCATGGGAGTCATTACACTTCTCTCATCATGCTAGACCTCATGATGTTTTGTGTTCCTTTTTTTATAAGAATTTGATTTTCTTACCTTCTAATCAACATCATCCACCTCATCGCTTGCAATGGCATCATGATTAACCTTATTGTCAACTATCATCCTATCAATATCCATCACAAAAAATTATTGTTTCGCCATTGATGATATATTACAACACTTAGAAGATAAGGGTGTCATTTCCTTTGGCTCTCACTCTCATGATTGGTCTATGTCTCCACTTCCATGAAAACGTGCAATTACTCCATTTGACTTATCTCTTTCATCTAGTTCTAAAGTGATTATTCGTATACCACCATAGGTTTTTGTTCATGCACGCTCTCCATCTCATTCATCCACCACTACACCATCTCATCTGTTATGTCATGCTCCTACTACACATTGGTTGCCTAATCCATCTACATTTGTGCTTCTCACCACTACATCACCCATTACTGGCACCATCTCATCTTGCATTCAGTTTGGTTCATAGACTCATGAAAATTACACTCCACATGCTTCCACTACTCCACACCCACTTGGTCTTTGGTAGGTTATTTTCTCACCTTACCACTCAATGATGCACTCATGTTCTTATGGTTCTTGCATGATTGTTGAGGGATTTATTACAATATGAACCTCACTTCATCTCTTGCTACCACACGCTTCATCAATCTATCTATCTAGCGTACATCATTAAATCACTTCCCAATGATGCACTCGTACTTTATGATTCTTTCTTGACTATTGAGAGGTCTTATATAAATGAACCTTGTCATCTACACACTACGGGGCACCATTATTCTTCCCCCCCTCTCTTCATCATACTAACTAACACTCAAGTACACTTTTACGATCATCACATTCACATAATCTCTTACATCATTCATGTTATACATACTTTACCATTCATCAAAACTCAATTCATATATACAATAAAAAAATTCATCATTTATCTATCACATCGAACAATCACACTATATATATTCCCTACACTATTTAATATCACATACACTATATCATCACTTATCTCGCGATGATCAAATTAATCATCATTATCTATTATTCAATATTAACAAACTACGCATTGCAAATTGAATAAACAAATTAATTATCAAAACATCACACATCAAATATAACAACAATAATCAATGCAGCATACATCTAGATATGAGTCCCAATCATCACATCAATAAACATCAAATACAATGAACATACACCAATAAGTCCATATATATATATATATCCCAATCATAGTTGCAAATAAATTCAATACTAGAGTAAGCTCCCCCATACAATGCTACAACACTATATATCATATCTCGTCATCACTATCACTATCTACAACTGCGGGATCTCTAGAACTAGAAGCTTCACCACTCATTCTACTTCATTGATCATGACCCCTATATCTCTCTACCTACTAACGCAATAATGTAATCTCATTTGACTGCTCCATAAAATGACCTTGTAGCTCCACAAACTGTGTAAATATATCATGTGATAGGGTACCTCCACCCGTAGTCTCTCTATCTTACTACGTCACCACTCTTGCCTTGTCTCGCTCACTCAACAACATGGTGCACATCTTCATCGCTAGTGCCATTGGATAAAAAAAATGTGCATGCTCACACATAATAGTATCCACCCGCTCTAGCATACCAACAACTATGAGTACATCAGTGGGCACATTCCACGTCAATGTGCAGATAGATGTGTCCATAATCAGCGACCAATATGCATCACATGCATCCATAGATCGTCACATTAGACAACAATAATAATCAGTCAATCTAATAACAAATCACAAGTATCACTATAAAAATACTCATACTCTACCATCATTGTTTCTATGCTATCTGGGGCATGTGCTTTCCCCTCTAATCCTCCACCCAGTGGTGCTATCCACTGCATCTATAAAAAACTAGAAATAAAAATACCCACCGATTTAATGCTCACCATGCACCATATGCCTCCATAAACCCCAGGCCTGCACCATCCACATATATCAGCTCTATCATCGCATCTACCCCATACGGCCCATGAGGTACTAGTTGTGCTCATGTGGGCCTTATTATATCTTCAAATCTCCTCTAGTGCCCTAATGGTCCTCACCCATACATATGGCTCTGGGGGCACATCCTGGACCATGCCAAACTATCGTAAAACATTCTCTTCCTAGAATATCTCAGTCCCCCCTAGGAACTGATCCTCTAGTCACATAGTCAATTGAATATATTGTAGGTCTACTACATCCTTTGGCCATCCTTTTAAGTCTTGGTATGGCCTCTATATCACACGGCCTCTGGCCCCATATGATCTAGCATCGGTCTACAGGTTTCTTTATACCATCTTCCTACCATGAAGACCAACCCATCTCCCAATAAATATATCTAGCGTCTCCCATTCTCCTTGTGGTCCACCAACCAGACCTCAATATCACAATATTCTCATAGGCCCATACATGTAATAATGTGGTAGCTCCAACACCACCCCCATAATCCTCCTACGTAAATATGTATAGATATATGTATAAGTGGGCCAATACAAATCATACCCAAACATACCAAATCCCATCCTCCTTTATCTGACGAAAAATATCATGTATCTTGGTACAAGATGCCTACATTACCACCCTCCACTGCAATCGACAAAGCAAACATGATAGAAATGAACTTCTGAAATCTTGGAACCCCTTACCTCAATATGACATCAAGGATAATGTGGACATCAGTATGAACTCGGGTCCCTGTAAAGTACCGCCTAACAGCCCTCATCTATCTCTAAGCATCATTTATAGCCATCACCTGAACTCTCTACACCAAAAATAGGAAAGTGCAATATATGATATACATCCTCCAATGTCACGGTCATCTCACCCATAGAAAACCAAAAGGTGTATGTACCTTTACACCACCTATCACAAAAAGTTGTGATCATAGGCATATTATGGGCACAACCCCCATCCTCGTTATGTGCTATAGGTTGGGATGATCTATAAAATCCCACTCATCATCTGACAACCCCAATCCTAGAAATTTACTCAACTGGTGGCCACCACAAAAAATATCCTAAATGAATGTCCCTTTTTATAACACAAACCAACAACAAAAAACCCATTAAAATCTCATATATATGCAAATACACATATCTATGACATTAACAAACATCAAATTTCACATATTCAACACTATGGGCTCAACACAAGCCTTCTGGGTCTCCAATGCACATGAGTAGGACTGGAGTGCCCAAGAGTAGGTCATTAGTACCCATGTCTAGGCGCTAGTGTCCCAAAGGTAATTAGTGCCTTCACCACTCTTGTCCATATACAAAACGCAGAAAAACTCAAAAACAATTTTTTTGCAAAATTTCATCAAAAACAACAAATATCAACACATTTTTTGAAAAAAATCACACTTACTAGCTCATCTATCATACGTGACACAACAACTGCCACTACCATCTCAAATCGAACTCAATTATGGTGCTCTCACTTGAGGGATCTTCACTCACCCACATCTCACAATCACACTTGCGCAATAATAAAATGAGTTACCTATTCACCTTTTCAAATTACTATTTATCGTAGCTCTTCATTACCTACCTTGCTAGAGTCATTATTTCCACTCATTCTCTTAACTGATACACATCACACAGTTTCAATCATATTTGGAGCATCCCAACTCTGATTCATGTATTTTTTTCATATTTCTCCTCATAATTCCACCTACTATCGTATCATACACATTCCATAAACATTATATTCCTCTTTGACATCATTTCAATTCAATATACACACATTTTTGTGATACCTATCATACATTCATTATTACATCATTACACACTTCCTTTTGGCTCAGCGTTTGTTCTCATCATCACTCCCCCTTTCGCCGAAAGGGGGGCATACAATATGGGAATCCTATAATACCCCCTTATACTGTTACATGATCATTTTACATTTTTAACTCTTCATTATCAAAAAAATTTGCATGTACATTACACAACATTTCACACCACTTTCTAAAGATTCCCCCTAATGACCTAATCTGGGGGAAGAGGCATAAAATATCTACATGAGTAACTAATCAATCAATCACATACATTCAAATATTGAAAACAAAAATCTTTCACTATTTGAAATCACATCAATCAATTGACACAACATAGCGTATTTATCCTCCCATATGACCTAACTTGGGAGTTCTATCACCACTTTCCCAAATGACCTAACATGGGAAGTTATTCTACATTTTCTATTGCTTCCAGTTCACCTAACATGGAATCCATCTCATACACATTTTGGTGACACCTATGGAGTGGGAGAAATGAGATGTTAATGCCTTTCCTATACTACTCATATATGGGTTGTTCACATTTGATCGAAATAAATAAAATTGGATCCAAATGAACAAATTTTGGTATTTTGTCCGTCTACAGTGGTTAGACCTTTTGATGATGTATTTAAAGTTAGAGATTAAAACTAGAACCTCTCTCTCAACACTCTTCCTCTGAAGGCAAGATGCCCAAATCTTTTATTTTTTCACACACACAAAATCGGGTTGGGAACTTATCATTCCTTACCCCAGCACATCTCCATCAGTGAAAAAATTGAAATCTCCAATAACTCAATATCAAAATCATCAATCTTGCTTAATGCTCCTCATAACAGTCCCACATCTATTGTTATGCCACATGGATTGAATCGTTGATCTATGGTTCACCATGTTATATGTTCTTATCCTTCACGACTCCTACAACACCTACGCATACTTCTGCAACATAGGATTCTTTGAACTTCTCTCAGGTATGAATCTCTATCTACTTTATGTAACCTAGCTTTCACTCAACAACATAAAGTGGGGGCAAATGTAGACACAAAATCATGCACTTACTACTATTTACTATATCGCCAAGTATGTTGTTTTATATATGGATCTTGCGTAAGAAAAGTATTCACTAGAGTACTTTTAAAATGCTTGTCAACTCATACACTCAGTATTGAAATTTCTTATACATTACACCACAATTCACACAATTTTCTAGTGATTCCCCCTAATGACCTAATCTAGGGGCAACAAGTGAAAACTATCTCCATGAGTAATCGATCAAATAAATCACATACATCCAAATATCGGCAACAAAAATATTTTACCATTCAAAATCACATCAATCAATTGACATAACAAAGCGTATTTATCCTCCCAGATGACCTAACTTGGGAATTATATCACCTCTTTCCCATATGACCTAACATGGGAATTTATTTTACATTTTCTAATGCTTCCAGATGACCTAACATGGGATCCATCTCATACACATTGTGGTGACACCATTGGAGTGGGGGCAATGAGATGTCATTTCCTTTCCTATATTGCTCCTATATGGGTTATTCACATTTGATCGAAATAAATAAAATGGATCCAAATGAATAAATTTTGGTCTTTTATTCATCTGCAGCAGTTTAGACCTTTTGAGGATGTAGTTAAAGTTGGAGAGTAAAACTAAACCTCTCTCCTTACACTCTTCCTCCAGTGGCAATATGCCTAAATCCTGAATTTTTCACACACACAAAATCAGGTTGGGAACTGATCACTCCTTACCCCAAAACATCTTCATCAGTAAAAAAAATGAAATCTCCAATCACTCAATATCAAAATCATCAATCTCGCTTAGATATCCTCATAAAAATCTCATGTATCTCATTACATTGCATAGATTGACTCGCTAATCCATGGTTCGCCATGTTATATGTTCTTATTCTTCATATACTTCTACAACATCTATGCGTACTTCTGTAATATGGGCTTCTCTAGAATTCTCTCAAGTATGCATCTCTATCTACTTTATGCTTCCGAGATTTTTCTCAACAACATAAAGTGGGGGAAAATGTAGACACAAAATCACACACTTACTACTATTTACTATACCACCAAATATGTTGTTTTATTTATGGATCTTAAGTAAGAAAAGTATTCACTGGTGACCCATTCCCTAGGCTTTATGTTTGTATTGTTGTTTTATATTGCTTTTATCTTTCACACTTGTCACTCATACACCTAGTTCTGGTCATATTACAAGGATCCCTATCAATCAATCTCCACTCATTTATCTTCATTTGTCTCTGGACACTAATGCCCAAGACTAGACACTAGCACCCAGGAACTCTTGTCCATCCTAGGTGTCCATGTCCTCTTTATGTTTGATTTTATGTTTGACATTTGAGGTTGGTATTTTCAGTTTTCCCACTCATATCTTAAGGTACTAGTGGGCTTATCGAGTCATTAGTGTCAAAATTCAAGCAAGAGATCTCTATATAAATACAACATACATACCATAATGAGGGCAGACAACTCTTATCAAAGGTTATCTATCTACATAACTCAAAGGATTGCATTTGGGCCAATTACTCTACATATGCACTACATAAGAAGGGGATTTCATTTTATTCCATCCACACATTTGCATATTATCTAGTTACCACTCGTTATCTTGGCGTCATTGGTGCGAGGGTGACCTAGAAGCACTATTCCACACACAAACACAGAACTACATTTAGTCTAAGATGTAGTGCAACACTCAATCGTAATTTCAATGTTGTGACGGGTGAGGAAAGTCTGACCCCTAATTTTACATCTTTCTTTTTTAGGATTTAATTTCTTTTCGAGGGTTTTACAGGAGGATATTTTTGTGTAGGTTTATAGGTATCTCAACAATCCAAGTGTGGCATATAGGAGACAAAAGGTGAATAAGTCTTAAACCCTAGCGATAGTATCAAAACCAGGTTCTGACCTTCTCTGCATACTCTAGCATCCCACAGGAGGTCTTAGGTACATGTGGGTGCCCCTATCCTTTCCCAATTACTCATGTCTAGGCATTGCATGCATCTCTGAATTTCTTTTGAACCTAATTGCGACGGTCTATGCTCCTATTACATCACATTCTCCAGTCTAGAGTCACTTCAAGATAAGAAAAATTAAGTTAAGTTCCCTATCTCTTACATTTTCTTTCATATAAAGATCAAATAAATTTCCAAGCACTTGTATTTCATTATATATTAGTTATAGAAGATCTTTGAATTTATATTTTATTAAATCAATGATCGCATTGACAAATTAATTTAATTAGATGAGCAGCACACCATTGCACGCTAGAGTCAAAATATAGAAAAGGTGAGATAGAAGGCTTGGCATGACAGGAACATCAAGAACAAGTCCTTTGTTATGGGAAATATGGTACTTCTGTATGATTCAAATTTTTTGTGCCATCCAGAAAAATTTAAAGTTCATTGGTTAGGACCCTTTGTAGTGACTAAGATACTCAAATCAGATGCATTTCAATTATAAGCGTTGGATGGCCTATGTTTCCCTCTTACTTAAATGGGAATAGGTTGAATCCCTACTATAAATAAGCTTCCTTTGTGTTTGTAATAAGGAAGTCTTGCCACTTGTCGATTAGATTCCTTTTCATATTTTGTTTTTCTTTTTTGGTTGTAATAAGCTCGTTTGTACGCACAGGAGCTGATTACTATCTAATAAGTTGATGCGTAGAGGAGAAAAAATACTTTTAGTTTGGGGTGGAATATGTGCAATGGCATACAAGAGACTATGTGATGTTGGTATGACTAAAAGAGTTGGTTCAGGGGTGCACATTGGAGGAGTATGTTGGTGCTTGATGGATAACATGGGGATGCACAAAAGGAAGTGTCACAGGTGCTTATATATGATGGTATTTTAAGGTGATGGATATTTCTCATGTTGGAGACCATGTGAGAAATATGGCCATGCATTGTAATGTGAGGAAGGCAGCATCAAGATAAACTACTTGACAAGTGGCGTAGAGGAAGATGGTATGTAGCACAAAGAGAGGAATGTAAGGATGAATGCATCCTGGGAAGTAGTTACACGCCAAAAGGTTATGAATGACATTTTTGGAAGAGAAAAGTGTGAAGGAAAGCAAAAAATTCCCTTAAAATGAAAAATTACTTTAAAATAAAAAGTGCAAGAAAAGTGAAAAACAGTTTTAAAGCCAAAAAGTGATTGTCATTGGAGTAATTAAGTGTGGAAAAATCTATAAATAGTGTACAAATGAGTAATCACCTTACCTTTGAGAAATTGGTGTGATTAAGAGTAGAGTGAGTGATTAAGAGTGGAGTGATTAAGTGCAAAGAGTGCATTGTAAAGAGTGAAGTGACGACGAACCAGAGCAAAGTAGAGTGTAAAAGGCAATTAGTTTGAGAGCTCCTTCATGGAAAAGGAAGTGGTAGCTTGGGGAAAAGGCATGTGGGAATGAGAAAGGTTTGGGTTTACAGAATTAGATATTTTAGAGCTAGGGTTTAAGGAATCAAGCACTTAGGGCATGAAGTCAAGGAAGCAAGAGCACAAAATTTCAAGAGTGTAAGGATTGAACATGATGATTGAACACATGACATTGAGGAGTAAGCAAGAAGGTAAATTTCAATACCTAGGGCATAGTTTCAGAGGGATTTATATTTTTTAAACTCAAGGAGATTTATGACACCATGAAGGGCACCCAAGAACAAGAAAACCATGGAATAACCACCAGATAATTGGTTCTCCAAAATGAATTACCCACCTGAGGTGATGGTGGGATAGTAATGGACCTTGAAACTCAGGAAATGTATTATTAGCAAGAACAATCACTGAGCTCCAAGGCATGATACCACCTTAAATAAGGATATGTTGTGGTAATTTCCCATCAGGACTGCATAAGGGCAGGTCTTTATAGATGATACAGTGTGGAAGGACCTTGAAAAGGTATGGGTTCTTCAATTGTTTGAGTTACCTTTCTTTAGCATGAATGCACACGTCTTCCAATGGTAAATGTCATGTGTGCATGAGGATTATTTCTACTTCACGTGGAGGATAATGTCACTAACATATAGGTTGATTGGGTGAGTGATAGGGTTACGAGACACTAGTGAATACCTAGACCTAGATATGCATGATGAAACCAAAATTGAAGAAATAGCTACAAAATTGTATTATGACAAGGGATACAAGGAAATGAGTATTGATAAATAATTTTACCATGCAACAAGAGTAGTGGCACACTTTGTTAACTGCAAGCTAGGAGCCTCCAATCTATGGAGTGAGGTAAACTGAAAATTCCTTTATATTTTTCACAAGATGTTACACAATACTCGGTATAATATCACACAATATATAGTCGAGGGGATTGTGAAAGAAGCAAAGGCATAGATAGAAAGAGGGGATAAAATAACTTGGGGATCAATTTTTTAATTGATCATCTTCTAGGAGATTGGTGTCCCAGATGGACTAGAGGAAAATATTTGGATACTCCCAGCTGAGGAAAATTCCCCTGCCACCCAATTTTCCCAATTTACTTGTGAAGACACAATCACAAATCCTTACAAGGCACACCTGGAGAAATAGTATAGGAGGATGTGCAGAGGCATTTGAGAATGAATGGTGTGTTCACAGGGAGTTACTTGGAGTGGTAGGCCAATAGGAAAATTTTACAGTCATGTAACACTTTAGCCTTGCAAGATTTGCAATGAAGAATGGCGACATGGGGTCATGGTGAAAATTACCATTTGTATTCACCTCCAAATACTTCAAGTGTGTGGTCAATAGAATCAAGGATGCAAAGCCTTTGAGATTTTATGCAGAGAAATTTGATTCAGATTGACATACCTTACGTCAAACATATAAGTATGACTCCAAGTCGGCGTACGTGGAAACGATGGAGTCTAATAACTTGGATCTTAATCCTATTATGACATTGGCGGTGGACAACATGGCATGTAAAGTTTTTTTTAATTTGTGAAAAAATATGAATGATGGAAAGGAGCTTGAAGTATGTGACTCCCATATGCCACAACATCCAAATAAACATAGTGAATATTCCAAAGAGAAGGTGGGAAGAGACTAAATCAAAAGAAGATGAATAAGAATACATTGTGTTGGATCACAACTAAAGAAGGGAGATGCAGAACAAGAGGAGAGAAGAAATTAAGGCTGAATATCTTCACATCTAGAAAAGGAGTATCCATCAGCAAAAACATCCAAACCAAGTCCACTGAAGAAGGAGAGGAGCCACAAGAGGCCTCGAGTCATTTATAATGATGAGGAAGAGGACTTGGAGAAAGAGGTATTTGAAGAAGTAATGCATGAGGAGTATGCACATAGATAATATTTTATGCATGGAAATGAGGAAGGAGAAGCAGATGCACATAATGGGATCCCACACACATAAGTACCAGTGAATGAGTAGGAGATGCGCAATGCGCACGAGGAGGATCCTGAAGCATATAAAGGAAATAGTGAACAAGAATATGTCATCAAGGAAGATAATGGTGTTGGTAGAGAAACAAGCAAGCATTAGTTCATTACTACGTAGGAAACACCAAGGAAGGAACACACAAAGACAAAGGCTAGATGGAGAAGACCCCCCAAGAACCTTTTATGTTATTCATCAACAACCCAACAAATATGTTAAGACCTATATTCAAGAGCTCGGCCCCTAAGGAATAATTGTTCATATGGGACATACTGAATAAAGATGGAGGATTATTACGCACAAGAAAAAATTTGTCTTGGAGCATGCATACACATGAGGAGGAGCTAAACTTTGAGGTCAGCGAAAGGTCCTATTCCAAATTGAAGTTGAGAAAAGAGCTAGGGACATTATATAATTTCATTTACCCCATGAATCTAACTGATGAGTAGGCCTGTAATGTGCTAAATAAGATGACAACTGAAGTTGAGCATAGGAATTTGGAAAAGAGAGCTACTTCAAGGTGATGTTGGATGATAAGAAGGATAAGGAGTGAGATTTTTAGTAGTTGAAGGAGGAAATAAGATAACAAAATAAACTCATGGGCGATGCATATGATAAAGCAGGTAGTATAATAAAGATCATCACAAGTGTGTGTCCTAAACTTGTGGCGCAGGCCCAGAATGTCTATTCATCGAAGTTAGACTAATTTGAATAATTTTTTGGGATGTTACTCCATAAATTAAAGATTTTCATGGGGCCATCAACAGAAGAATTGGCCGAAGCAAAAAAAATAATAAGGAATCAGTTGAGACCAAGATAGTAGAATATGAGGCACTGATCATCGAGATCAAGGAGGCCAAAAATAAAACAGAATTAACATTTGATAAGTGTCAAAAAAAATTATCCAATCCTTAGCACCCATGTTATAAATGAGGAAGTGGAGCTCAGAACAAATCAAGCAAAAATGAAGAATAATAAGCTTGAACGAGAGAAATTCATGGTGGAAGCATCAGCACATAGAGACTTGATCGAGGCCATGAAAGAAACACTTGAGGAAAGGCTCAAGGAAGTTCAACTCGAGGTCATGGAAAGAATGGAGTCCTTGGAAGGGGTGACCGCAGAGTTAGACGTAGTACTGAAAGAGATTAAGGGGAGAGTTGATGAGCTAGCACCTAAGCAAATATCTAGCATTATTGAGGCCACACCAAACAAAGTTGTGGAGGGTCTCGTAAGATGGAAGGAGTTTTAAGATGCATTGAGAAAAGATTTTTTGGAGCTTCTTCAGCCAACTCAAGCTTGTTAGGAATTATATGTTCTAGTGTGATCATTTAGGTGTTAGTATTATTTAATATTTAAATAATACATGAGTGTGCATAATTAGTTGTAATGCACAACTCATATGAGAGATATGTGGGATTGTATGAGATATCCTAGAGAGATAGTTGAGGGATTGGAGATAGGTGTTGACTCCTCCTTTATAGGAGCAAGCAGCTTATATATTGTAACCTCTTTGCAATAATAAATCATCCTGAATCAATTCAACTTAATATATTTTATTTGTAATATATTGAATATTTTCTATATGAACTAAAATCATGCATTTTATGCTATTACTTTGAGTATTTATGTGTGTTTGATTTTCCAGATCTGAACCATAGTGAAGATTTGGTATCAGAGCATGGCAGATATTTGAGGAAGCGTATTCTCCATTAGAGTCTATGGGAGCTGTATGTTAGAAAAGAGCAATCTGCACATTTTTCCATATGCACTGCCACCCACATGTGATCTAATCTGTGTAAAGCATGCATGAATTCTTCTGTATTGTGCCCAATCTATTGATATATGCATTCAATATAAAGGTTGACTGCGAAATAGAAGGTTAAGGGAAAGCGCCATAGTCTACAACGTATGTGCCCATCTGGTATTTATGGTGAAAGATGCACTTGATATGAATGAGAATTATATTTCATCTGCCATTTAGAAGTGATTTACTTGAATGGGATACTTCATACATAGCTTTTCCATCCACTTGTGATTTACTGCTACGGCTTGGAAGAATCTTGTGGTTTGAGCGTTTTTCATGTAACAGATCAAAATTGAATTCAAAGACCACATTTTGTATTCGACACTGCAGTTTTACATGATCCAAGTGGGATCTATAGGTGGTTGTTCATGGATTCTGATATTGAAATGTGTGGCGAGATCTTATTCACATTTTTTAGGCCAGCATATATCTCACAGCCACTAACTCAAGCATCGTGAAAATTGGTTTTCTTAGTATTGTTGGTGCACAGATTTAATTGAATCCAACCATGACTTATCTTTGATCGATTTTATCTTCCTTTGGAGATCCCCACCTCACGGATCTAGTCTACATAGGATAATCATGGATTTACATGCAATTCAACGCTTTACAAAAAAAGTATTTGGTATAAAGCTTCACGTTTTGTATTAATTTTTTGGTATTTCCTAAACAAATATCATTATATGTGTTACAATTCAACTTAAGTTAAAACAAAAAAAAGGGATATATATATATATATAGAGGGGGTGCATTATCGATAGAGTTTGACACCCATAATGGAGATCCCGTTAGACAAATTTAATGGATTAAACTTTCACACTTGGAAAGTTAAAATCCAAATGCAACTTATGAAGAAAAACCATGGGGGATTGTAAGCAGAAAAGAAACACAACCAACTAATGCTGCTAAATTACTAGAATGGCATAGCAGGGATGACAAGGCAAAATCCATTATTGGACTTGCTTTATCAGATACTGAATTACACTATGTGGATTTAGATAAATCATCACTAGAGATATGGGATCTTCTTAACAAAACATTTGGGTCAAAATCAATAAATGCTAAATTTTCACTAAAATTGCAACTCTTTAAACTAAGGATGAGTGATAGTGTGACAATTTCAAGTCACATTAATGAACTAAGGTCCCTTTTGAGACAACTCGCAAAAGTGAAATCTAATGTAGTAGATGAAGATGCAAAATCCATACTGTTAAATAGCTTGCCTCCAAAATACAGCAATGTTGTATTTACATTAGGACAAATGCCTTCTCAAACACTTGAGGACATAATTTCATCTCTCCTAGTAGAAGAGAAAATAACTGTAGAAGACATAAAAGAAGAAACTGCTTTATTTGTAAGGAAAAAGAAATACAATAAATTTCTTAAAAACAAAGAAGAACCAAAATGCTTCTACTGCAAGAAAAAAGGGCATACAATCTTGTATTGCAGAATTCGAGCTAAAGATTTACTCAATGGAAATCTTAAGCCAAATGAAGCAAATGTAGTTAAAGAAGAGTCAAAGAATGAAGAGGAAGACCCAGTGAAAGAATATACTGACTACAATTCTGAAGATTTTCTGTTCTAAATAAATCGAATGGAGGCTAGAGGCAACGGAGGCAGGAGGTTGTTCAACGACCTCTCGTCAAGCACCAACGATGAGGCCATATGAAGATTTGGTGGCCATTTTTTTTTTTCAGTTGTGTGTTTGCTTTCCAGTTTTGTGTGATAGAAAATAAGAACATAAGTAATATTCATGTTCACAATTGTAATAGATTCCTATGTAATCTCCTAAAGTGTGAAAAATGATGAGGGCTGAAAATAAACTACAATCAACATGATATTTTTTTTGTTTGTGGTAAACCACTTTGAAAACCACCTCTTTGGTTTGTGGTAAACCACTTTGAAAACCACCATTTTGGTTGTTGGTAAACCATTGGTAAAACCATCTAGATCATGATTCAGCATTAGACGACAAGTTACAGTGCAAGATAAGTTTTCCCCATGTTCACACTAAGGGGTGAATGTTAGGAATTCTATGTTCTAGTGTGATCATTTAGGTGTTAGTATTATTTAATATTTTAAAAATACATGAGTGTGCATAATTAGTTGTAATGCACAACTCATATGAGAGATATGTGGGATTGTATGAGATATCCTAGAGAGATAGTTGAGGGATTGGAGATAGGTGTTGACTCCTCCTTTATAGGAGCAAGCAGCCTATATATTGTAACCTCTTTGCAATACTAAATCATCCCAAATCAATTCAACTTAATTTATTTTATTCATAATATATTTAATATTTTCTATATGAACTGAAATCATGCATTTTATGCTATTACTTCAAGTATTTCTATGTGTTTGATTGTCCAGATCTGAACCATAGTGAAGAAAGCTTTATTTTAGATGCATTTATTGGTGAATTATAATTCTTTGACTCATGAGGTTATGACACATATTCTTTGTTTTTCGGGGACCTTTAATTCTTTAATTCATTCATTCTTTGAATAAGTGAGTTTGTCTCAAATATTTCCAAGGATGGGAAATACCATTAGTGTGGGGTGATGTTAAGAAGGGAAATTTTCTAAGTTTTAGTCATGCACAAAGGTTAGAATTTGTGCACAAGAGGTGCATGAAGGGGTGTGCAACATGCAGAAGGTTTGGCACACAAAGGTTCACGCATGGGCACATAGGGTTTGGGACTTATCCAATTTTCTAGAATGTAAATAAAAATAGAAAAGCAAAGATGGAGTGGTGCTTAAGCAAGATCCAAAATAGAAAAAATTAGGATATCTTGGCATGCATGCAAAAGATCTCTAATTAGTAAAATCACATGCAAACAAAGATAAAGATAACGCATGAAGCAGGATAATAATAGGATAAAAGCATGTAAGGTCTGATTGAATTATAGTTTAATCTATTAATAGCATGAGTTGTAAAAAGAATGCAATTTATTGTTAATAACACCTATTATTAGGAAGGCACATGTAGGCAGTGAAGGGAAATTCCTCACCATGTATCTATAGGGGTAAAGCGTCCTTGTATGAATTAGTCTTATTTATAGCTCCAGAAAGAGTCTTTTGAGAGTGTTTATGATCTTATGATACACCATTGATGGTAGTTTTGTATGCACGCATGGTCTAGCACCTGGTCTAGAAACAGTAAGGATGTAATCAATTCCTTATCATGTGATGAATTTTGGTTTTCATGGATAATTGGGTATGGATTGCCAATATTATTTTATCTGAGTATGGAGTTATGGGAATTCAAATATTGTTGATCATTATTTATGTTGATTAAGCTTATTTATTATATGTGGTGCTAATTCACTATGCTATGATGTATCTGGTGTTATGAATGGTTATCATTATGTTATACATGTCTAACATATTGTTAAGAAAACAAAGGAGGGACCTAGTGGTTATGCACGCTTCGAGTGATCTTCCAAAATTTTCTAGATGAAGTGTCAGTGTGCTTAGCTAACTTTAGTAAATAAAATACTACATTTTAAGAGATTTTACAGATAGCAAAAAGTGGGGTGGCCAAACCCCTAGTAATTTGTATTTATTTATTTATATTTATGTGTGTAGGGGGTAGTTTAAAAACAATTCAATTCCTTGTAAAATCAATAAATTCAAATGAATATAAAATATGAGAAAGTGCATATTTATTAAATAAAACTCATTTCATATTCTAATCTACAAGAATAAATTATATATATATGGGTAAATCTCCATATCTTATTTATTAAAACCACTTGCTAATCAGATAAGATAGGAGATAAATTTATCCAAGTTATAGATTTATTCAATATATGAATGTAATGTAGTTGTGATATAACCACAACTACGATATACAATAATCCACTTCTAGATTCTCAAATAAACCACTTTTTAGATTTCCAAAGAGTACATAATAATCAGATTTATACTATAAATTAAAATCAGTGTTAAAGGGTATCAATAAGGTAATTTTTCATTCCAAAACCACTATGTATTTTTAACTCCTTTTCAAGAAACTATAGAGAAAGAATAATATTTACATATCTATTTTAACTTTCACAAAACAAAATTTTTAAATAAACTCTTTTTCACCATTTGATAATAAATCCACACTAAATATTAATGCCAAATGTTTCAACAAAATAATAATCCAATTATTTTCCTTTCAATTTTCAAATGAAAATGAAAAAACATTTCAATTAGAAATGGAGTAAATAATAACACAATCATTCTTCTCTTAACAATAAATTAATCATGAAAATATAGTTAAGAACTTGCTTATAAGTTTAAATACACATTCAACTCCCAAGATACATTACAATGAAATTATTAAACCAATCTCCCAATCCTATAACCAACCTTTACATCATTCCCAATAGGAGATAAAACCATCCCAAAACTCCCACTAAACAAGAATGCAAATATACTAGAATGCAATGATGAAAAACCTCCCACTAAAGTGGAAACAACATGCTCAAATTTTGAGCATTTTCCAAATGAAACAACCTCCAAAGATGTCTTCAAAATAGCTCTAACTCCACTTTAGCCAAGCTCCAAAACACCACAAGTCGAAGGCTCATTTACCTCCTAACCTAAAGGCATCATTACATGTCTTCTCTCAAAAGAGAGCGCATGCTAGCATCCCACAATCCCATGGGAAAAATGGCTAGTGTGATACTCAAGAATGCCAACTTAAACAAGTATTCAAGGATATTCAAAACAAGGGTAAACAAGAGATGAAAGACAACTTCCAACACCTCAATCCAATAAACAAGAAACGAAGAAAAATAACGGAAATGGGAAGAGAGGAGAGGGATCACCAAATGTTCCAAAGTATCAATAATGATATATCCAAATACCAACCTCCAAATTTATCATAAATAATCCATCATCATCCTCCAACCCTTATCCATACATTCTCCTCCTTACTAAGGATTTTCAAGCCTTGTAAGCTTCCTTAGTAAGGATAATAGGAGATTTATAAACCAAATGGGAATGCCTCCCACTTACCCCAAGTAAGGGGGCATCAAATAACATGCATGGCTTCCTCAAGAATCCATGGGAACAAGGATCTTCTCCCATTCCCAAACCAAACTAATATCCAACCAAATGAAAAGAAAACAAGAACCACAAACCCAAACCAAACCCTAATTTTTAACCAATATAAACAATTTCAAAAATCACACACATACACATCAATTAATAAACTAAGGTATCAAAATAAGTGAGGCCTACCTCACTCTCCAAGCACAAGCCACAAATATCCAATATCTTGACTCCACTAGCTCCCAAAGCAAATCCTCCAAAAACTCCTCTCCAAAGATCAAAAAACAAAAGCCCCCAAAAATTCAAAATTAGGGAAGATAAAAAAAAACTCCCAAAATCACAAACTTGTAGGAGGGTGACATATGTCACCCTTCCAACTGATAAATCCATCCAAGTCACACATGTCATTTTCCAATTTCCCTCCAAATAATAAATGCAAGGGGACAAAAATTCAAACTAGCCCACAACACAATCCCAAGGTCACCCATGTAAGATAAGAGGATAAGTATTTTATGGTGACTTGTGAGAGGGTGGAATGAGATTGGGTTTCACAAAAATATTCCCCCACCCATGGGTTAGGTCCCAAGGACCATTTTTAATGTAAGGGAGACCCTTCCCTTTACATATATGCCTTTAAAAATGTCATTTTTTATCAAATTCGGGATTTGAGAGTTGAGTGGGATAAACAAGGTGTGAAATGGTCCCCATAATAATGATTAGTAGAACCCAAGGCATCCCTAAACATGTTTAAGACAAATAAGGCACCCCGCAAATTAAATCATCACAAATGACCACATTAGCACAAATCAATCCTGATTAAGTGAGCAATAAAGAAAAATTAATTTTACCATGGTGATCAAGGGTAAGAGGGTGATAAAATGATTTAATAAAAATTAAATACAATGATCAACCAAAATCCTCCAAATACAAATAATGGCAAAAATACATCAAGGTGAGAAAAAGGGCTCGGTCAAGATGGCTTAGGCATCTTTAGTAGTGCTACATTGAATCTAGTGTTCGCCAAGTGGTGTAACCTACAATCTTGCACACTCAAGGGGCAAGTGCATAGAGATGGGGGCCAAAAAGAGGCCAAATTTTTTATTTGAAGCAAAATGCGAGTGTAATTTAGGAAATCGTGATCGCGTTATGAATTATTACGATTGGTAATTACCAATCCTAAAACACGAGCGAGTTATAACACACTCACGCTATAGTGTACCCGCATTCATGTTTGTTATGT
Source organism: Taxus chinensis (assembly GCA_019776745.2). Lineage (NCBI taxonomy): Eukaryota > Viridiplantae > Streptophyta > Pinopsida > Cupressales > Taxaceae > Taxus > Taxus chinensis. The sequence continues at coordinate 561,841,920 of CM034155.1, read as the reverse complement.
GATATATGTGTTTTTGGGAGGGATATAGTTACTAAAATAAATAGTTTAAGTAGAAGTTTTTCATTTATTAATCTTTATACTTTATTAGGTAAATATAAAGTATAAAGTATAAATATTAATAAAGTATAAAGTATTTCTTATACTTTATACTTTATTAATATGTATACTTTGTGCTTTATACTTAGTAAATTGTAAAGATTAATAAATGCAAAACTTATACTTCAAATTTATTTTAGTAAATATAATAAATTAGGGTCATTTTGCACCTTATGGAACTAGTCTCACAAATCAGTTAGTCACAGTTTAAAAGATAGTTTTTCATATTCTAGTCTTGTCAGTACATAGATATTTTTTAGGATTTCAGCATTCAACCTAAAAGTTTTAGAGTTTAAATTCTACAATTGATATCTATTTTGGGAAAGAATATAGTCATTGTTTAGGTTTTGGGGCCTTTTGGATTGATTACTCACATTTTTAGGAGTGTTAAATGTGTCAAAATTAGAATTTACAAACCTCACAACTCCCAAAAGTAGCAACAATTGATCTAATATATGGACTCATGAATTTCCCCATGAGCATGGATTTGAATCCCTAATTTCATCTTATAATATGGTAAAATCATACTATGGATGGAAACCTACTTTACAAGCTTAGGGAATGCATCTTTAAGAGGGCCACTCGAGCAACCCTCGCAATCAACAATGCAAGGGAGTGACCTTGGTTCCCATGTTGGCATGTATAATCCTTTAATCCTTATAATATAGATTAATAATAATAAGATGTAGGAAATAAGATGATCTATCTAAGGACCCCATAATATCTTCATTTATTCAATAGAAGAATAAGATGTAACTTGAAGAGTTAGAAGCCAAAAGAGTGCATCACATTGATATATTTATAAAACTCAACAAAATTTAGGGTAGGAGTAGGTGAAAATGTGCAAAATCTTCCACACATTCATTTATTTTATATGGAGAAAGAAACTTAGGAGTTTCATCAAGATTTATGTTAAGTAAATTAGTTACTTTCTCACCCTAGTTTAGGAGTAGGAAGGTTGATTCAAATGTCACATACTTCATAAGAAATAAAATCTACATCAACATTAAGAGAAATGAATTTCAGATATCCTTTCGTGTTTTTTCCAAGAAACCCTTAAAATAATTTCATAAATAGACAAGACACCAATGAAATAATTTTGTGCATTACAAAAAAAGGAATTTGGTGAAAGTGGTAAGAGGGTGTTGTCATGCAAAATGTAAGGCATGAAAAATTGAAACTTTGAACATCACAACTAAGCCCATAGTTGAATCTTTCACTTCTCGATCACTGATGCATCCTTCCTCTAGTCAGCCTACCTCAGTACTACTCTCAACATGGCTAAAAATAAATTATTAACAATTTTTTTAAGTTTGTTTTAATTTCCAGGGATGATTGATGAGTTCAATGTGACATGATGGAAGATAACTTCCTTTGGAGGCCTAAAAAGGCCATTCTGAGCTAATCAAACACCCTTTGGTAGAGTTCAAGAAATATATTAAACATACATAGGTTATGTCAGGGAATATTGGAAGTGTTGGAGTAAATTTAGGAAGATTTAGGAAATGTTTTACTCATTTAAGGACAATCTGGTCAACAATGGTTTTTCTAGGTGCGGGGAACAAACACTCTAATGGTGAAATTTGACTTCTCTGGATGATTTTGGGAGCTCCGTAAGGAATTAAGAGGAAAAAAAATAGGCATTAGAAATATATTTGAATCCTATACGTGCTCATAACATCCGTTTTTCTCTAAGACTTGAAGGTTTTGTGAAGAATTTTAAAATAGTACAACTTCCCTTTCGGTTCCAGACAAAAATAGCCATAAATTTGCAAGCTCTAGAGAGATGGTCACCACATGGTGATATGTGAATATTTTTAAATGTTGATAAGTAACTCTCAGAATGGGTACTATCATAAATATACTATTTTCTTAACATGGTTGAGGATCTCATGAGGATGGGGCCAAATTTTGTGAGTTGAAAACACCTTCCTAACACCCCAGGTTGTGTTTTTGACCGAAAAATATTTAATATGAAAAAGTGGTAAAAATGAGTTACCATGAGTTGAAATCATGTTTCTAAAACCTCAAGTGATGATTTAAGTGTTTAGAAACATTGTTATGAGATCTAAATTGTGATGGGAACATGATGTTCTCTTCTAATTATAAGGCAAGAGCGAGGATCACTCTCTTACTTTTCAAGGCCTCCATAACTAACCCTAGTGATCACAAATCAACTCCATGAATCTCAAACCATTTTTTGATTATCTATCACTTATTTAAATAGGTATTCACCATGTAGATGGAAGGATTTATCACTGAATGAGATTATTTTCATGTGGCCACCTATTGGAGTGAAATGAGGTAGTTGTAATTTCCTTCCTCCTTTGAAGTTTGATCACACTACAAGGTTTGAATGAGTGTTTAAGAACACTACCAAGTGAGTGACATCAAGTGAAACTTAGATGATTTCTCATTCTTACATACATTATGCTTTATATAAAGATCATCCTCTTACCCCTCCCGTATTCACAATTCTCCTCAGATGGAATCAACTTTAGGATACTCATACACCTCTTTGTGCATATGCATCTCATGGAGATAGATGATTCCTTGATCATTCACACATGATGGTCCAGAATGCCTAGGTAGCTTGAATACCTCATATTGGCTTATTCCTTGAAGAGGTTTGAACATGATGGCATAGTCAAGATATGATGATCCTCAACTTATTCCATGAGCTTCCCATTTCACCTTTGAACATGATGACACCATTTTTAACTTCACAATTCACTTCCTTGGCCAAGATGTCACATGAGTGGAAACATGTTTATAGTATCTAGATACATATTCACTCAATTGTTCTTCATGGACATAGGTTTCCTATTTTATATTGAAGGATTGATCCATGAATGATACTTTAAGGAATGTTTGAGGGTGAGCTCCATCTTCTTGAACTCCAACTACATTGAATCACTATGAAATCCACTCCGTGAATTGTAAAATGTGAGCACATTGCCAATTATTGATTAAGTGTTTAGAAACAATCTCAAGAGATATGCATCATTTTTGAGATCGATATGACTACCATCACCACTCATGGTGATCCTTTCTCATCATGCTCATGATGATCATTCCCTTGATGACTTGAATTTAATGAGGTTTTTTATTTTTCAAATCCTTCACAGACCTCATGATTCTCCTAATCACACCCATTTTCTAAGTGATTGTCTATTACACATTTTGATGCAGATTTTTTTTCCTCTAAAATCATTCGAAACTCTCATAATATTCCAAAGAATACAACATTCACCATTGAAGCTCTCATTCCTTATACCCTGAATACCTAATGTTGAACAGATGGATCCTTAATGATATTTTCTTTCCTAAATTTTCCTAAATTATTTCAAAAACCTTCAATTCTCTTCAAAATCACCCTCAGATGCTTTATAGTTTCCCTAAACATTCCCTCAGTGTGTTTACCAGTTGCAAAATGGCCAAAATGTCCTTTTTAGGCCTCCGAAGGAAAATATATTCAACTGAATCTTACTGAATTAATTTATCACCTTGGGTAATCATCCTTGCACACTAAAAAAACTTTAAAACCTTGTTAGGAATTCCCTCTAAGCCAAGGTGAAGGTTGAAATGAAGGCAGGCTAGTCAGAGGAAGGATGCACAGTGACTAGGATGATGCACATATTGATTTCTATCAAGAGGAAAGGGATTGAATATTGCTATGGCCTTAGTCCTATAATTGATACTTGCATATTGTGACCATTTATCTATATTTTGGTGTTTTTGGTGTTCTATTGTTGTTGATATTCAAATCTATCTAAGTAATTTCATTACAAATATATAGTGACTAGAGGAAGGATGCACAGTGACTAAAAGGATGCACATATTTATGTCTATCAAGAGGAAAGGGATTGAATATTGCTATGCCCTTAGTCATATAACTGATACTTGCATATTGTGACAATTTATCTACATTTTGGTGTTATTGGTGTTTTATTGTTGTTGATATTCAAATCTATCTAAGTAATTTCATTACAAACATACAGTGTTAGTTCATGACATCTAGCATTTACTTCCAACCTTGATTGTGTTTTATTAACTCTCACATTTTTTCTCACCTAAATCTTAATGTTGGGAGCATATCAGGCATCCACATATCTATGCTATAAAAGAAAAAACTTGAATTTAATCCTCCTAAACCTTATTCAATAGGTAAATGAGTCAAGAAGGGTGTGTATGATAATAAATCTGAATTTTCTCCCTGTCAGGTTATCTAAAACCCTATTTTGGGGTTTCAACAAGAAAATATTAATATCTTGGTTGATAAGGATTCTTAGAAGATAAATCTACCTAGAATTGGATTATAAAACTTAAGAGACTTCTTGAGTCACACCATTGCAGAGAAGACTCTAATACCATTGTGGAGAACACATTTTTGATCAATTTTATCCACGTGGAATTATAACTTAAGTTAAATCACATGTTCCTGACCTCCACAATGTATTGAGCTCATTACCAAGCACTAATTAAGTGTTTAGAAACACTTTTGGGAGATGTGTATTTCTTGAGAGTATGAGATGATTGCTAGCATCACCTTAGGTGGCCTTGGATCCTAATGGATGATCCACAATGTAAAGGATTATTCCATATTTTTTGTGCCTACTTTTTTTCCTCCTAACTCCTTACTGAGCTCCCAGAATCAGCTAGAGAAGTCAAGGTTCACAATTTGACTGCTCTTTCCTTGCACCTAAAAACCCGTTGTTGAACAGACTATCCCTAAATGATAAAAACTTTCCTAAATCTTCTAAAACCTTCAAGGATTTTAAATACCACCTTTGGATACTTAATACCTTTTCATAACCCTCCCGAAGGATGCACACAGGCTCTGAAATGGCCAAAATTGGTCTTTGTAAGCTTGCCAAAGAATTAGTCTTTTACTACACTTCAATGAATGGAGTAATGGACCTTGTTAAACCTTTTTGTTAACTTATACATGTTCACCAAATATGTTAGGAATACCTTCAAGGAAAATTTGATCATGACACATGAGGAAGGTTGGCCTGAAGAGGGAATAAAGAAGATTTGGGAGCAAGATTTCACATTGTGGTTTGGTTTTCATTGTTTAAGTTTTTCCTTTTCGGGTTAGTCAATTTGCATGACAACATCTCCATATGAAGATAATCCTCTTACCCTTCTGAGACTTCAAAATCCTCCCTAAATGGATCATATTTAGGATTCTCATACACTTCTTTCTCATATCCCTCTCATGAGAATAGGTGACTTCTTGATCCTTCAAACATGATGGTCCTGATGCCTTAGTAGCCTAACTAGATAATTTTGATTTGTTTCTCAAAAAAATTTAGACACAATGGTAGATTCAGGATATGGTGATCATCAATTCACTCTTTGAGCCTCACTTTTGACCTTTGAACATGATGATCTCTTCTTAATCTCATAATTGTCCCAAGATGTCACTTGAGTGGAAGCATGATTATGATGTCTAGACAACCTCTTTCTCAATCACTCCTCATGGAGATAGGTTTCCTCCTCCTGATAGAAGGATCAATCCTTAAATGAAACTTGGGGGAATTTATGAGAATGAATTCCATGTTCTTTACCTCCATACTATACTGAAACACTAAAAATTCCACCTCCCTGACTTGTAAGATGTGAGTTCATTACCAATCATTGATTAAGTGTTTAGAAACACTCTCATAAAATATGCATTGTTTGTGAGCCTGAGATTATTTCCACCATCACTCATGGTGAATATTCTCTTATCATGCTCTTGATGACCATTCCCTTGATGATTTGAATCTCGATGAAGCTCTTGATGCTTCAAATATTTCACAGACCTCATGATTTTTCTGATTGCACCCATTGTCCTCGTGATGTTTTCAAATCCTTCACAGACCTCATGATGATTATTCCCTTAATTATTTGAATCGATAAAAACTTACATATGTGTTTTGATTTATTATGTGTTATAAGGAATTGCATGAGTCCATATATTCGAGAAATTATTGCTACATTTGGGGTTTGTGAGGTTTATAAAATATAGGTTTGACACATCTAAAACTCCTACAAATGTCAAACCAATCAAGAAGACCCCAAAACCTAAACAATGACTATATTTTTTCACAAAAAAAATATATCGATTGTAGAATTTAAACACTAAAATCTTTAGGATCGAATGCTGAAATCCTGAAAAATACCTATGTACTGACCAGATTAGAATATGAAAAACTATCTTCTAAACCATGACTAATGGAGATGTGAGACTAGTTTCATAAGGTGTAGAGTGGCCCTAGTTTCTTATATTCACTAAAATAAATTTAAAGTATAAGTTTTTCATTTATTAATCTTTATTCTTATAAATGAAAAACTTATACTTAAACCATTTATTTTAGTAAATATATCCCTCACAAAAACACATATACCACATAGCAAACAGGAATGCGAACCTGTTTCATCTTCTTTGGATTTGAAATTCCCAATCTATAGGCTTGGATTTTCCTAGGATATCCAAACCTAAGGTTTGGACTGTGTAATCCATGAATAAATCTGTGCTTTGTAAAAAAAACATTAAACTCTCATGTGTACACCTCGATATCCCATATGCTATAACATTATATTCCAAAAACAAGTATACTATGATCTCAAGCTCAATTTTACCTTATGATTGAGAAAATATTTGAATAAATAAATACTAAATATAAAATATGTACCAGCACAATGATATAAATAATTAAGTGCATATTTGATCCAAGTAAATAAGCAATTTAAATTAGAAACCCTAGTTGCAGATAGAGAGATAAAAAAGACTTAGTTGATTTGTAGTGATGTTGAAGGCATGCAAAGATGGAAAACTTTTAGAACTGATGGGTTATATGTCACAATCAAACCCATAAAATTGTAGAGGTGTCATAAATTCCAAGGAATAGGGCACCTATGTCAGGTCAAGGGTGCTAGAGACCTAGTCCAGATGCCTATGACTACTCAGAAGGTGTGAAACCTAATTTCACATAGTCATAAGATGTTAGCTACTTATCACCTTTGATCACCTGTATGTCACTGGATTTCACTGCTATTCACCTAAAACTTGTAATGAGAAATAAGCACTTGCAAAACCCCCAAACTACATCAAATCCTAAAAAAGAAAGATGCAAAATGGGAGGTCAGATTGTCCTCGGCTTATCAACAAAGTGAACTTACGACCGAGCGTTGCACTACATTGCAAACCCCATGTAGTTATATGTTTGTGTGTGAATAAATCATGCCCTAGGTGGATCTTGTGTGTGTCGCACTTGATAGTGATCAATAACTAGATATAGAAATGTAGATAGATGTGTGCATGGAAAAATGAACTTCCCCTCCTATGAAGTGTATGTAGAAAAAATGCAGTCCCTTGCCCTTATGTGGATATTAGATGGATGTTTGAATGCTCTTGTAAATTCCTTTGGATGTAACCTTAGGTGGAGATAGTATATGTTTAGTGTTTGGTCCTTTATTATGACTACATAACTTTATATTTATATGATTCCCTTGTTTGAATTTCACAATTAACCACTAAAAGGCCAACTAGTAGAAAATAAGATGCCCAAACAGCTAGAAAATACCCAAAAGATGCAGGAAAAGTACAAAGAAGTTCGGGGGCACCCAGACAGGGGCACCTAGGCACTGGTGTCCAGAGTGAGAAATGTTGAAGTATGAAAAGACAGACTAGGAAAGAAGGAGTGTAAGACCAAAAGAGATAACAGAAAGCAAGTAAAGATGGCCAAAGACAGTGATCAATTAGTACTTTTCTCGCTTAAGAATCATTATGAATAGTGGTATGTGATCAAGACTAGATAGATACCCAAAGTGTGTGATTTACTATCTACATTTTCCCCTACTTTATATTTTTGAGATAATTATCGATAACATAAATTAGATAACATATGTGTACATGATAACCATGTAGGTCGACGGCAAAAAACATGCTGAGAGACAAGGAAAAATGTGGAGTGATAAAAATGTGAAGTGTGGAAGCTAGAGAAGAGGAAGTAAAAAAATGTGATGATGATGACCCTAGGGAGAGAGCATATGTGTATATATCATGTTGTACATGTTTTTGATGTCACTTGATGTGTGATTGATGTGACTATCACTTCCCATAAGGACAGACCTGCAAAAGAGAAAAATGAACAAGTTGTCAAATACACGTATATGAGAATTTTGATCCAAACAAGTAAAAAGTGTGTAAAATTATGTAAAATGCAAAAGGGAACATGTGCACCCAATTCATGATGATTAAATATTGTAGAAAGGATCCTGAAGATGGTGTACAAAAATGTGTTTTTTGGGAGATCTCATGCTAGTTGCACTAAGTGCGAGTTTTTTGGGTGATCTCACACCAAGAACGGAAGAAGTGTAGGGATAAAATTATGGTGTCATTTTACATCCTTTAACTGCTTCCTGAAGTGTAAAAACCATTGTTGCATATGGTGTGTTAAAATCCAATCCATTTAAACAATTTTGGTCCAATGTGAAAGTATAAAATAAAGTGTAGTGCATGCATGTCGAGTGCTGAAGGATTGTCTATCCTATAAAATTCATTATGTAAAATTTTAGAAAAAAAAGTGAAACTAAAAAATGATATGTAACAGCCCCCCTGGTCACAAGCGTCCACAGAAGGGTTAGGGGCACTTAGATGCTATTATCTAGGTTTGGGTGCTGACATCTGTGTTGTGCTAAAGACGCAAGTCAGGTTATGGGACATTGTTGAAATTGAATGTCGTGTTGATTGTGAAATTATTTGTGTTATAATGTGATTGTAAAATATTGTCTGGGGTGACTGATTCACCCAATGGATGCCCCCTTATTTGGGGTGCTTGTGATGTTGTAAGGAGAATGTTTCCCAAAGGAGGACCAGACCGTTATGTTGAAAATGATACCCTACAAGGGGGAGGGAGTGTGCTTGGTAGAAACCAAGGAACACACAAACAAAGTGGCTAGAAAACAATTTTTAGTGAAAACAAGATAACCACACATGTAGAAGACAAGATGTAAGATAAACACGCAAGTAGAAAATGTAGACAAGTAATAGTACAGACAAAGTAGACTGGAAAAAGTGAATTTCAAACATGGTACATCACTCATGATGTCACAAGAAAATCAAGGCCGATGTGGCCAAAAGCATACACACAATCAGATAAGAAAGAAATAAGTAAAATCCTCCAAACAATGGCATACAATCACAAGCAATGGAAAATAATAACAAGCAATGTAACAGACAACCATGTTGGCATAGGATTTCTACAAAAACAATGTTGCACGTGAAGCACCCATTAGCATGTTAGAAAGATATAAAGTATGTAAAGGCGTGTATAATCCAATATAATGTAGTATGCTAATATGAATAGGAAGTATTATAAATCAAAACAATAGCACATGAAGTGTATACGAAATTGGATGCCCCAAGATCCTCTATAAGATTGGTAATAGGTATTGTGCCAAGCATCCATACTACATGTATCGTTTTGTGTAAAGTTTGCGATCACAACTAGAAAGCATGTGAACATGCATGTGTATGTGGAAAATATAATGACATACAGTGTCTCTAGCTAATATAGTAAGGAAGATGTAACATGTGAGTATAAGTAAGCAAGAACAATGTGCAACCAAGATATGCAGTATGTTGTGGATGGGTGAGATGGAATGGAATGAAAAATGAGTGTGATAGGAGCCACGTTCCCCCCAAGTGCATGAGTATACATGAGTTGAGCTTCATTTATACATGCCCCCTCAACAGTCGAGAATTAATGATAAAACAAGAGTGTGTCATCGAGAAATGGTCTGAATAGTGTGCTAGAAAGATATGATTGTTAAAGCGTAGAGTGTAGAGAGTGAGTGAGTGAGTGTGGTGAGGTTCATTTTAGATTGAAACCATAGGCAATTGAGTATGAACTATGGAACTAGAGTGCATCATATGGTAGTGTTTCATGTCGAATGTGTATAAGAGAGATATGTTGTGAATGTGTCAAGTGTGTAGTGTGTCATGAGTGTGTCAAGTGTGAAATGTGTAGTGTGTGAGGTTCATGAATGTAGTGAGCCCTCAATAGTCAAGTGTGAACCACAAGCATGAGAGTGCATCATCGGTAATGATGATATAAGAGTGTATCAAGATGTGTATGATGCTTAGGAAATATTAAACATTTAAGTTTGAAGCGTAAGTACATGATAATGATAAACACCTTAATGCTATAATGCAAAGGGGAGAATAATGCATGATGCCCCCCAACTGTGCCAATAGTGGAGATATATGTGGGGGACACGTGAGAGGTGCCATGTCATTGTGGGAGAGCATCATTTTTATGTCAAGATAAGAGATAGGGCCAACACAGTGATAGGTAGAAGAAATGTAGGACCATCGCAAAGTGGCAAAGTTTGAAATGGGTCTTTAGGATCAAAATAAGGAATATTTTCTTTGACAAAACGATTGGTTGGTAGCTTAAGTGGTGAAATTGGTAATGTTGTAGAAGATATTAGTAGGAGAAGGTGTTGAATTTATTTTTAGAGGTGGTTTCTCATGTTGACTTGATAGCACTGTAGATGAATTGAGAGGAGGAGGAGTGAGACTAATTTTGAGAGGTGGTTACTTAGTTTGAATGGATTACATAGGAATTGTCTTGAGTGACGAAAGAAGAAACATTAGAAGTGATGACATGAGGTTCATTAGACATAGACAAATCAGATTTAGGAACCCATTGAGATGTAACAAGTGGAGATGGACCATGTAACAGAACATTGTGCAATGAATGAGATAAAACCTTGACACTCAAGATGCTTGATTCTTCATTGTAAAGCATAGAAATCATTTTCATTATGTATTTGATTAGATGATAATTACAATATGGATGACCTTGATATTTTGCAAGTCGATAAGGAGGATAGCAATGAGTAGATGGCAAGTTGATTAATTGATGAGCTATGAGCTACGAAATAATATCATGTTGCTTAGCATTGAGTTCAAACTTGAGAGGTGCAAGGAGTGGACAAGATTTGAGGTTCACTGATATGAGCACATGTAGAAGACATAGAATGAGGATGAGAAGAAGAACTAGCATGAGCCTAAAAATCATCCTTAAGATGTTGGATTTCAGATTTAAGAGATGTAATCATGGATTCCATAGCCTGAAATTTATCTTGAAATAAAGAATGTAGAGCTTGAATTGATTTGTAAATAGATTGATTATAATTAGAACCAAGAGAGTCATTAGAAAGACGATCGAAGATAGCAATGACTTGAGTAGGTGATGTATCTAGATATTATGTATGGAATCTTTGAAGAGAATATTTACAAGATGGGTGCATTTGGAGTCAATTGAATCAAGGGAGCTTGAGAAGATTTAGAAGCCATGAAAGAAGAAAATAGAATGAGAAAAATGGATCCAAGAGTTATTCGAATGAGACAGGTTCACCAAATGATTAAGCAAATATTTGAAATAAATAAATGCTAAATCCAAAATATGTAACAGAAAAAATGATATAAACAATTAAGTACATATTTGATCCAAGCAAATAAGAAATTTAAATTTGAAACCCTAGTTGAAAATAAAGAGATAAAAAGACTTAGTATGATTTGCAGTGATAATCAAAGGTGTGCATAGCTGGAAAATTTATGGAAAGAGAAACGTAGTGTGTCACAATCAGACCCAGAAAATTACATAGAGTGGTCAGAAATGCTAGGACCATGGTGCACCTATGTTGGGTCAGGGATGCCAGGGCGCTAGACCTATTCTAGGAACCTGTGACTGCTTCAAAAGGTATAAAACCCAATTTTATAGGGTCACAAGATGTTCATTGTTTGTCACCTTTGATCACTTGTATGTCGCTGGATTTCGTTGTACTTCCTTAAACTTAATAATGAGAAATAAACACCTACAAAACCCCAAACTACATCAAATCCTAAAAAATAAATATGCAAAATGGGAGGTCGAACTATCCTTGGTTGTCAACAAAGTGAACTTACGACCAATCGTTGCACTACATTACATACCCCATGTATTTTTTTGTGTGTGTGAAGAAATCATGCCCTAGGTGGCTCTTGTGCGCGTCACACTTGATAGCGAGAAATAGCTAGATGTAGAAAATGTAGATAGATGTGTGCATGAAAGAATGAACTTCCCCTCCTATGAAGTGTATGCAGAAAAACGTAGTCCCTTGTCCCTTCTGTGGATGCTAGATGGATGCTTGAATGCTCTTGAAATGCCTTTGGATGCAACCTTAGGTGGAGATAGTATATTTTTAGTGTTTGGTCCTTTATTATGATCACATAGCTTTGTATTTATATGATTCCCTTGTTTCAATTTTAGTAATTAACCACTAAAAGGCCAACTAGTAAAAAATAAGATGCCCAAATGGCTAGAAAATACCCAAAAATATGTGAGAAAAGTACAAAGAGGTCAGGGCACCCAGAGGGGATGGGGGCACCTAGGCGCTGGCGCATCCTGGCTAGGCATTGGTGTCCAGACTGAGAAATGCCAAAGTATGAAAAGATAAACTAGGCAAGAAGGAGTGTAAGACCAAAAGAGGAAACAGAAAGCAAAGAAAAGATGGCCAAAGACAGTGATCAATTAGTACTTTTCTCACTTAGGAATCATATGAATAGTAGTATGTGATCAGGACTAGATAGATACCCAAAGTGCGTGATTTAGTGTCACAACACACTTGGTGAGGATAAACAACTATCTAAAATCTAATTAGTCTCAAAACATTCATCCTTAATTTATTTTAGCAAGTGCCTTATTTTCTCGAAAAAACGTATGCATATGTTTTTGAACACAAGTCATGATTTTTTCAACCAAATTTCAGAAAGAAAATGTGTCTAGTCTTGTTATTTGAAAAGATACACGCATATACATAATATATATATATATATATATATGACTATATATATATAATCAATTGTAACAAGGAAGTAGTAGACAGAAATATATAATAATATGGAATTTGTTTGCAATGTTTAATATTAATAAAAAATCATATATTCATCCAGGAAGTTTTGGAAAATTAGTGGGATCTCATGCATGGTTTCAGCTACCAGGTTCTACGGAATGTATTTAAAAAATAATTAGATTATGTGAAATCTATAGTAATTAATTAAGTACCTTAAAATATTTAATGAGAGATACAAGAGGTTATTTTCATTAATTAGCTACCAACATTAATTATTGACATACTGATAAGAATGTTTTAACCACATTTAAACTAATGTAATGAAACAACATATGAGTTTGAAACAAAATAGATGAGTGTAGATTATCTAGATTATATATGTTTTATGTATACTTATTGGGTGTACCACATTGTCAAAATTTTATAATCTACACCTGCATGCACCATGTTTTTCAGATGAAATTGTGAATAGAAACCTGTTGATTTGGGGAAATAACATGTACAATTCTATTAGTATCCCCTTGTATGGTCCCCCATTGATCCTATTGGCACGGTACCCCATGGAATTTCTTGGATTCTACTCTGACATGATAATGTTTGGAATTTAAAATCCTTATCAAGAAGATCAACTATACTTTTTTCAAACGGAATACGATTGTCTCCAGTATATACTACAAATCCCTCTAAATATTCTCAATAATATATCAAACACTTTCAATATATATGGTATACTCAATGATCAATGATACATAACTTTACATGATGGGTTTATCAACATCCCCATCCAAATGCAATGATTGAGATCATCAGTAAACTCCTTATAGAAACATTTAATCAACATAGACACCATTCTCCATCTAACATCGTGAATATCTGAAAAAATGTAACTAAATTTTACCACTATCAAAATGAAGAATACCATATGAGTTTATGTTTGATAATCATCGCTATAACTAATCAGAGAATCTAACAAAATGTTCAAGTGAATATAGATTAACAGATCATATGATTCAACTTATCCTATGAAGTAGAGAAAAATTGGTGAGCACTATATAGTGATTGTTTCCCAAATGACTATACCTTAGCACTCCTATGTTTTGTATGGGAGTGATGCAATCAATATTTTTTTGCTCCTTTAGTTGAATATTGTGGTGGATAGATGATTTATAAATATTATCAATTGTTAGGCTAGACTTGTATATATATGAATTCATTCTCTCGATATTTTGAGTACTAAACAATTGAAGTATGACCAACCCAGAGTATAGGCATGAGAGACCTCACTAAAAACCCCCATAATGTAGAGTGACCCATAAAGATGAATAATGTAAATAACATAGGAAAGAGGGTCGATTAAGTGTATAACCTAGTTCTAGAATCATGTATGTATGGCATCTACCCACAATGTATTAGATTTATGGAATGACAACAGATGTGAGGGATTCATTAAGAAAACCAAAGTATTATAATGAACTCTATTACTTAAGCATAGAATCCCAAAATTAGAGAAAAATAATCATCAGAAGAGATCAAATGAAGAAGTGAAAATCTATAGGAAGGAAGGTTATGCCACTTCAAGATCTAGTTTGAACGTATTAAAATCATTCATTTAATTCTAACAAAATCATGACGTAATAAATATTTTGTGAAAGTTTTAGTTTATAGAACCGTTCATCACAAGTCTCCCTACTCCATGCCTTCTACAATGCATGTCATGGATCCAACAAATATTCTACATTAACACCCTTCATCTCTACTGATACTTTAAGGGTATCTGTACCCTTTAACATTTAAGTATAGTGGACCTCTTTATGTGTATCTCATTGGGTATTCATACCAACTCAACGACATTCAAATAATCAGGTTGTCTTGTTTGTATTTGTGTGAAGCTAAGTAGGCTTACGGTGTTTTGTATGCCTCACTCACATACACCTTAATTATTTGGTTTTGCAAGTCACACATAACATTCATTGTAGGTTTATTCTATAATAACACCATTGATAGCCTCACGACCTAAGGTTTTGACATTGAACATCCTTAAACACTTTCATCAAGCCAATTATTTCACTAGGGTGTTTCAAAAGATATTTTCTAAGTTCAACAATCTAATGAAGCCTTTCTTGATCATCTAAAGAAACTTGTTTCCCTAAACTACCCTCACATTCAATAGCAATTTAAGATCCATTCATAACATTTTCATTCAAAAAAGCAATAGTGGGAAGAGAAACCATCAAGTGAAACATTAACATTCAAAACATCCATTTCCTTTTCCACACAAATTCTATGATTAATTAAAGAAATTTCAACAAAATCAAATGAATAATATTTATCCTGGCACTTCTTCTAGTTGAGTTTTTGGATGTGACACTGTGGGTGTCCCATGTTTTTGACTCAATTCCTATCTTTGGTGTATGCATGTATTTATCTACTTTTTGTACATCATTCCTTCTATTGCGATTATATTTTCATAACATGGTTTTCCCATGTTTTTGGCTCCATACATACATCTGACTATGTTTCTATCTATTATTTCTTAATTGACTCTATAATGTTTTTTCTATTGTTATAAAATCAATATTATAGCTTATGAGATACTTGGTATATACTATGATGATTGTTGTTGTAGTGCCCACATTTTTTATAGCCTCATTTATTTTTTGTCCCTTTATTCATAGACATGTTTTGACAAGGATTTTATATATGTTGGACAATATGTTATGACATTTGACCTTCTTGGACATGTATGGATATTTGGGCACGTAGGGCCAATTTGACTTGATTAGTATGTTGACAGCTTGTCATTTGATGTTGTGAATACTAGCTTATTACGATGTTGTTTAGACCTAATTGAGATATGATAGATACTTAGTTAGTCGCATGCTTGGATTAAATGGATGTATGTCACTTTTATTTTTCTCTATGGCTAACTCATGGTAAACTGTGTTATAATTATGCATATTGTTGCATTTTTTATTCCAAGATGACGATATGCTAGCATATATTTCTTTGATCACTTATTGAGTAGTTGATTTATATTGTATCAGACAGGTGCGTTTGATGTGTGCAATGAGTGTGTAGGTGACAGGTCATAGGAGAACATGGGTTTCAGGGTAGCTACACAAATTTTGTACAAGCAGACCACGGGGCTAAGTCCTAACCATGTTAACTGTATGAGGCCTTAGTATTAGATTTCATTAATTCGAGCACCATGAGTGGCCCTCATTTGTAATGTAGCATGTAATGTAAAATGGTCCCCACTTGCATTAAGTAAACTTGATTTGGGGAATTAATTGTCCCCACTTGCATTAATTTTTGTGTTTGGGTGATTGTGTATTAACTAGAGGGGATTATGGTCACATGTGAACCCTTGGGTGGGCCCCACACCCTCTACACTTGTGCCTAAATGTGCCAAACCCGAAATTTGGCTATTTTAGGCATTTGAAGTAACCCCTTTTAAGTTTGAGAGTTCACTTAGCATGAAAAAAGACCCTTGGACCCTACCTAATAGGTAGAGGGGCTTAATTTCAAGGCATAAAGGGAGTTGACCTCCCATTTTCCCTCCCTTTTGTCACATCCATGTAAGGTGGATTGGTATGTGTATTTTTTAGAAAGTTGCACAATCTTTTTTTTATTTTCATTTTGGGCATTTTGGGAAGGGAGTGTTAAAAGTTAGTTTATATCTTTCTTCATTTTATTTTCAGAATATTTGACATGGAGGGAAGAGAGGGGTGACACATGTCACCCTATCATTGATGAGGAAATTTATTGGCTTCTCTTTAAATTCTCCCTCATGGGAAGAAAGAGAACTTTTTTTTAGTTTTTTCTTGGTGTTTGGAGATTTTTGGAGCTAGAGCTTGTTTGGTTAAGGAAGTGGAAAAGCTTAGAGTGTTGGAGAGATTTTGGAGGTAGGTACTATGTGCTCTTTTTATGTTTTAAGTTATACTAGATTTTAGCCTTGTCTTGTTTGAAATATATGCTTTGGTTCATGTGTGGTTTTTGTTGAGTATGCCTTTATGTTTTAGTTTTTCTCCATCTATCATATGGCTTGATGGATTTTGGATTGTATGGGGGAAGAGAGAGGAATTTTCCCTCTCAAACCTCATGGCTTGATGGGAAAGCCATGTAGGTTCCTTTACTCCCCCTCATATGGATTGAGGTGGAGAATGTGGTTCATATGGTTTGAACCTCCTTCCCCATTCTTGGTGAGGAAACCCGATGGGTTTGAAAATCCTCCCAAGAAGGATTTTGGTGAATGGGTGGAGAAATAAGGATGGTTTGATGATTTGGAGGAATAAAGAGGTTGTGAAGATTCTTGTTTATGTGCATTCCAATGTTGGACCACACTTTTGGCATCCAATATTCTTCTCTTCCCTATTTTTAGATGGAGAATATGGTTTCTCCTCCTTTCCTTCTTTGCAAAATTTGATGTTCTCCCTAGTGTTTGGGTTGTCTTGAATGTGAAAATATAATGTTGTTATGTCTCCCTCCATCTTGTCAAAATTTGTTGAAGATAGTTCTCTCTCCCATTGGCTTGGGGGAGGCTAGCGTGCCTTCCATCCTTGGAAAGGAATGTAATGATGCCTAAAGGTTGGGTGGTTGAACAAGCCTTTTCTCCTTGTGTTGTTTCTTTGAAAGATTTTGAAGTTGGAGGTCAAGTGGAAGATAGTTGGAGACTCTTGTCCTGTTGGCTTCTCAATGTCTTCTTCTTCCTTTTGTGGGTATCATTACTCTCATTGTATCTTTAAGAATATGGCTATTTGGAAGCTTTCATTTTCTTGTAAACTCTCCATTTTGTATTGGTATTACTTGTAACTTGAGTCAAATTTTCTTGTGCAATCTTCCTTCAACCTTGAAAAGAGGCTTGTAATGAGGTTTCTTGGGTATTTCACATAATTTTGGAAACATGTTGGATTGGTGTGCTTATGCATTTGAAAAAGAAACCTTGTAAAAGAGTTATTTATTTGAATATGTATTGATTAGAAGACTCCATTTTGAAAGGAAAATTTGTTTATTGAAAGAATGTCTCTTCAAAAATAATATATTACTTATTGGAGATCTTACTTGTGTGAAAATCCTAAAACCATTAATTTGCATTGCATTTGAAAGAAAGTTAGTTCATTATGGGGCTTGTGGGTTCATTGTATGAGATTATTAATCTTCTTGCTTTATCACTCCTTGTAAAATTTTAGACATATTCCAATCTTCTCCTCTTGTATCGACATACCTTGCCATATGATTTTCTTTTCACATAAGGGAATGAATCATTTTGGTTTAAAATTGTCAAAAATAAAATACATTTATTGTTTTCATAGTTCACGTAGTTTGAAAACCATGATATTTTATTGCTCACATCTTGTATTTGTTTTAGCCCCATAACATATGATATAGCTATGTTAAAATGTATTCCTTAGTAGCAATTGTAAACATAACTATAGAATGTGGTACAAAGTATTCATTATTTAGAATTTATTTTATTACCATAATTATATTATTATCATATTAAAAAATATATATTGTATCATCTATCATATATATATAATATAATACATTGATAATTATTATAAAATGTTATAATTGTTATAATGTTTATAACATATAACAAATAGTATAAATATAATATATTATATAATAATATTTTAACTTTTATTACGAATGCAAATCTGAACAAAGGAATTTTAACATTGAAAGGTTCAGTCGGAGATATTTAATATTTTAAAACAAAGTAAAAATGATTGGTGGGGGAGGTCCGAACCCCTCCCCAACCCTGTGCACCATTCCCATCGGCCACCGCATCCACACCACCACCCCTTTCCCCCTCCACCGCGCACCCCCCACACCCCAACTCCTCTCCCCAATATCCATGCAGACACCACTCCCACAGCCACATAGGCCCTACCAGCATCTTCCCCTTACCCCCCCATAGGTCGTTCTATCCCCTCCTCCACCGCCACTCCCCATCCCCCACGACCCCTCCCCTCCCACACCGTCCCATTTCTCTCCCCTTCCACCTAGATCAACACCCCCCCCCACATAAGGAATCGATTTCCCTCTCCAAATGCACCACCACCAGTCCTCTTTCTAGGGCACCATTAACCTCTACGGATTTTAGTATTAGGACATTAGTATTGTTTTCTCATTTCTGGTATTATTATTATGTTTGTTTGTTAAGAATATATATATATATATATATATAAGGAAAATATGCATCTATAATAAATTAAATAACTAGAATGACTATGTGACTATGAAAGGAATGCTTAATCTGAGAAGATCCCAGTTGCGTTAGGTATACAAAATAAATAATAATGAAATATTATTAGGATCATTCTCATAAAAGATAAAACCCATGGATCATTCTCTCCTTGAGCTCCTCCATAACCTGGACATTCAAATGAAAACACAAAACAAAATGAGAAGAGGAATAGAAAAGAATAGAAAAGAAAACATAGAGATGTTTAGGGAAACTTTAGGGTAAATTTTGAAATCAAGGGACAATATTAGATTGATCATAGGGCCGAGAATCCTCCATTTGGCTGAAGCATGGCTAAGTAGCCCTAGGTGGGTTGAAAAGTCAAATATAATGTGGAGGGTATTCATGTGTCCCTTTAGCACATTTTTTAGAAGGATCAAAGAATAAGGAGTCTTCGAGCAGCGAGAATCCCCCACATGGCTTAAGCGCGGATAAGTAGCTGTAAACATGTTGAAAAGTCAAAGATAAAGCGAAGGAACACATAGGCCTCTACATGTCGCCCATGCATAACATAAAAAGGAGAAAGGAAAGGGGAAACCTTTGGGAAACATAGAGTCACCACGTTTCATACAAGGAAGCTTCCACCATCCAAGGAAGAAATTAAATAAGCAAAGGGCTCAAGGTTCGGTGGAGTGAATGTGATCTCAAGTCCTAAAACGTGTAGTTGAGATCTTCTCCAAAATTTGAAGATCTCATAGTTAAAAACATAAATTCGGGTGGTGGAAATATTTATGGATCACATAAGTTGAAATTAAGACTCCATGAATATCTTTACAAAATAATGTTCCTGTTGCAAACAAATGAGCAACAATCTCATATATTATTATGGAACTCAATGAAATACAATGAGAATGGGCCTTGCTTATATAGAAAAGGATTAACAATCTAAGAACCAGTCAAGGTCGTAGATCAAGCCATAAATCATGGAAAGAACTAGTCATTAAAGAATTATTCAAGTCCATAGATTTATGAGAGAACTTTAGACATCAAGGATCTAGTTCTATACGCTGATAAGTTATTCTAGGAATATTTTGTGTCCTAGTCAATACCATAGATCAATGGAAAGAACTATACCTAACAACTAGATAATATCTCCTTATATATTTAAATAAATAAAAAGAAATATCCACACACATAAGTGGGTGAGGATAAATACAATACAAGTAGTAAATCATTACCTAAGTGAACATGAGCTAAGGTAAATACCTACTCTAACACCCCCCTCAAGTGAAGCTAGAGGCCAAAATAGAAGTGGCATGTCCACAGTATGAGTCTCGGAAACTAGGCCCTGATGAGGTACTCATGTACAATATATCCATGAAGAAATCTCAACCAAAAGAAGGAAAGAATCCTGCTATAAGGAAAGAGAACAGAAGAAGAAGGAAGATGTTCTCACGAACACCCCCCAAGAACAACTTCTAAAACCCCAAGCATTCCACGCAACTCAAGGTAGTGAGGTGATGTAAAAGGCTTCGTAAAGATGTCCGCAACCTGCTGTTGAGTCAGAAGGTACTCCAAGAAAAGAACTCCATCCTGAATGTGCTGCCAAATGAAGTGGATGTGTATCTCAATATGCTTAGTCCGCTGGTGCTCAACTGGTTGTGAGAAATGTGAATTGTACTTTGGTTGTCACATCAAAGTACTATTCGGTGAATCCTGTGGGAATCCAAACTCTGTCAATAACTTAGTCAAAACCAAAGAATCTAGTAGACTCAAACTGTTGCCCTGTACTCTGCCTCTGAAGATGAAAGTGCAATAATCCTTTTACTTTTTACATGCCATAACAACTGGAGAAGAACCAAGAAAACCAAGATAGCCAGAAGTATAACATGTCATCAATAGAACCTGCCCAATCTAAATATGTATACCCAACCAACTGAGTAGAACCCCTAGTGTAGTGTAGGCCAAAGTGGGAAGTGGTCCTTGCAAATAGCGCAAAATCCTTTTAGTAGCCTGCCAGTGACTACTATGAGGAGAATGTGAAAACCGAGATACAAGCCCTACTACAAATGAAATATCAGGGTGAGTATGGGTCAAGTACATGAGACTCCCAACCAACTGCCTATACAATCTAGTCTGTTAAATCTGATCACAAATAATGGAATAGCCCAAGATCTGTCATGTAAGAGTATAACCCAGCTCTCTGAAAAGGAGATGGACTGGCTTGCAATCAGACCATATCAGTAAGTAAGAAGATCATGGGTGTACTTTAAGTACTCACAATGAACCTCACCAAATGTCTGGAAATATATTGTAAGGATCTGCAAAATCTCCAAGATCTACAAAATGTGTAGAATCCTTCTGAATAGTCATAGAAGAAAGCCTCATCCAACTTCTCATACACAAGCCAAGAGGATCATCACCAACATGCTTGAGATACACTATATGAATAGAGAGACCTTCAGAGTGACAATGAACAAAATCCAACCTAGATAGAAGAAAATAATCCATTATATCTCATACCAAATATGTAAACAAATCTTTGGTGCATAAATCAATCTCACCAACTACTCTAATGACATGTGGAAAATTACTTGATCATATTAATAGGGACCAATTATCTTGGATGCCTTCAAGTTGTGAGACTTGCTTCAACTTTCCTTGCATGAGATGAAGACCACCATATTCTAAAGTTGGTTCCCTAAACTTGAACTAATCTTTAGATCTATAGATGCACTGCTAAAATTCTCTCGTTGATATATCCTAATCTAAGAACATTCCAAGGAGACCAGTGAGAGAGGAGAATTCAATAAAATAGGTATTCAGGATTGAACACTCAGTTCCATCAACTCTTCCACGATACACTGAAAAGGAAAACCAAGATACTCCTCATTTGGCTGAACACTCAATTCGATAAACAAGATGAGAAGAGGTCAGATTCAAGGTAAGGAATGACCCAAAAATCTTCAATGTGGGGAACCATCAAAAGCAATTCATGAAGATTAAAGGTTTTAGGCTTACTTCAAATGTCAAAATCAGCCATAGATTGTAGGAATAGAGACTCAATGAGGAAAATGAAGCTTCAAAATTTGAGGCATCTATGATGCTTTTGCAAGAGAAATACCATGAGAAAACATGAAAAGAACACCTTTTTTCCTGTGGTTCTTGCACCTATTATGGAATGGGAAATCAAATATCACTTTATTGTCACTCTATGGGTGAGGAATGAGATCACAATAAAAACGGTGAATATAGAAGCAAAGGTGGAGACATGAGGTAAGGAGAAGGCCTTACTTTTCGATCAATGTTGTGGTCTGGAGAAGATAAAATCAGTTTACGGGTTGCCATTCTACAGATCCCATGAACATGGTAAATATCAATCTCCCTAGAAAAATGATGGTTGTTTTCTTATATAG
Organism: Taxus chinensis; assembly: GCA_019776745.2. Lineage (NCBI taxonomy): Eukaryota > Viridiplantae > Streptophyta > Pinopsida > Cupressales > Taxaceae > Taxus > Taxus chinensis. Next base: position 561,819,324 of record CM034155.1, on the reverse strand, counting down.
AAGGTCGATTTGAGAGAGAAAGAAGAATAAAGCTCAGATTTTCTCTGAAACATTTTGAGCACCAACCATCAATGGCCTTTGAATGGTCTCATGCTACAATCAAAGCATACACTTGTTCCCCATGTCAAGGTGGCATGTTGAACTTTTTTGAATCTCGAAACTTTGAAGAAACCCACTGTGAATGTCTGTCACTTATGATTTGCCCCCAAAGCCTATGAATAATAATCACCCATGTTTCCATCGGCGTAGAAATGAGTTGAGACCTTATCCATCCAGTCTTGAAAGTCCTTGTTCGTTTTGAGCACTAGATCTCGCGAAAAGTTACGCTTTTGAATAAAATGAATCTGCACTAAAAATGGCATGAAACTCCTTCTTGAAAGGTTTTTGCAAAATGGATGCAAGCCCCTCACTTATGCAACCATGATCTGCAAAAAAACGCCCTAAAAAAAAGGATTCTACAACCCCTCATGGATGAAAAATATTTCAAGACTTTTGAGCATGTTGTTGCTAGTTGGAATATGCCTGAAATGTGGGACAAAAATGTAAGGATGGACTTATCCAATCCACCATTGAATTGCGTCAGATCCAAGTCATATAGCTGAAATTGAGTAGCACTAATTAGTATTGTCCGTACAAACCCAAAGGATGACCTCCTGTTGTGTTGGTGAACCTAATATGTTATGTGGAAAATTATTGCCCGCAACCTTTGTTTAACAAACAGTCCTGGGACTCACAAGCCCGCTACTTTTATGTATGGGGAAAGTTATTGAGAAGTGCAACTACTTTAATCCCCTAAATGAAATTTGGAGTGGCCAGTACTTGCTCAGGACCTCCAAAAACACTCCCAACCGATTAACCCGCTGGAAAATGCTTTATGGATAGCAAAAGAATCCTGTAGTGGTACATGTGGAAGTAAGAGTAAGTCCAGGAAAAAAGGAGATGGACTTGGCTTGCAATAAGCCATATCAAAGTTCGCCTATAAAATCATGGGTAAGTCCTTTTGCAACTCACAATGAATCACGTCTGAATAATCTAAGAAATTTGTAAATACTTCAAGGAAATAATGTTCAATGGCCCAAGATCTGTCATTCAAACTGTGTAGAAATTATCCTTCAATATTCAAATGTGGGAAGAAGAGCTTCCAGTAAGTAACAGATCATCAACATACAAAAAGTATGAGAATTCCTCACCAACTTATTATTGATACATTATATGATCAAAGTGGCAAGAAAAAACCTAGATAGAATCAAAGAATCCATGCTTTCATACCAATCCTTTGGAAGTGCTTGTTTGAGACCGTAGAGAGATCTTCGGAGCCTACAAACAAGAGAAGAATCGTGAACAAATCCAAAAATAGGTTGCTCCATGTATATTTCATCTTGTAAGATCTCTATGTAAGAAGGCACTCTTCATGTCCATCTGGTATACGGGCCACCCCTGTGATGCAGCAATAGCAAGTACAAGGCGTACAAAATCCATCTTGGCAATGGGTGCAAAAGTCTCAGAGTAATCAATACCTTCAACTTGTGAAAAACCCTTTATAACAAGACAAGCCTTATACTTGTCAATGGACCCATCAGCTGCGTATTTGGTTCAGTATACCCACTTACACCTAACCATATTTCTTCCTTTAGGAAGAGATACCAAATCCCAAGTATGATTCTTCATCAAAGAAGAATACTCAGTTGTCATCGCATCATCCCACTCTGTATCCCATGAGCCTTTGAAAAAGACTGTGGATCCTCAGAAACTGTCTAACACAAAAGTCTAAAACCTGTAGAATGTGCGTGATGATGCCTAGTGGGTGGAAGATCCTCTATGAAAGGTGTTGCCTCAGAAACTGTAGTACGAGCCCACTTAGGCATAGTGACAACATCAGTGGGAATAGGATCCTCAACGACATCTATAACCTCATCATCAACCTCCTCAAAGAAAGGATCCTCAAGATGATATGAAGAATAATAAGGAGGCATGGAAGAAGATGAAGAATCATGAGGAGTGAAGTGCTCATCAAACTGAACATGTGTTCAAAAAAAACTGTCATGAGTATCAGGATCTAAAAGTCGATAAGCTCTCATATCCTCACAATACCCTACAAAGATCAAGGGTTTACTCTTCTTATCCAAAGCTTTCCTTTTCTTCTTTGGCACAAAGGCCCAAGCATGGCTCCCAAAGACTCGAAAAAATGAGACATCTGGCTTAGTGTTGGACCAAGCTTCCTTTGGAGTCAAATGCTCAAGTGCTCTATGTGGTGTGCGATTCTGAATGTAGTTAGCACAATTAACTGCTTCTGCCCAATAGATAGGAGGTATATCTCTAGAATGCATCATACAGTTAGTCATTTCCTTCAAAGTTCTATTCTTCCTTTCTGCTAATCCATTCTGTTGTGGAGTATGAGGAACAGAATGATGGTGAATAATGCCTTGAGTTGCCAAAAATTTAGAAAACTCATTGCTGAAGTACTCCCCCCATTATCAGTATGAAGGTTCTTTATGCTACTAGAAGATTGTTTCTCGACCAAAGCCTTGAAGACTTTGAAGTGTGAAAAAACATCACTTTTGTACTTGAGAAAATAAACCCAAGTACACCTCGAGAAATTATCAATAAATGTAAGTGCATACTTAGCTCCATTGAAAGATGGGGTAGGAAAAACCATCAAGTCACTATGCACAAGCTCAAGTGGTGAAGAAGCTCTCTTAGACAAATTATTAGGAAAAGGATCTTGGTGTTGTTTCCCTAATGCACAACCATGACAAACTCCCTCAAGACAAGAAACTCTAGGAAGACCATCTACCATACCATGAGTGCTCAACTCCTTCAAATATCTGTAATTGAGATGTCCAAATCTTTCATGTCAAAGCTTACTCTCTGAATCTGCATGAGAAACCAATCATGTCCCTATAGAAGAAGTTTCATCAAAACCCTCAAAGTGATATAGTCTAGAACTATGATCAACAATACCTTGAGCAACAAGTGAATGAGGCTCCAACAAAGTTCGTACTTCTGCTCCATGTGGTGTAAAATTCACTGTTTTTCCTTGACCAGAATGACAAATTTGATATACAAAAAGAAAATTTGTAGTGATGTTAGGAACATATAGTGCATCTTGGATACTGCCACCATCAAGTTGTATATCACATTTTCCTTTAACAGAAATGAAAAGAAGAATCTCCAACCTCAATTTTGGAAGTAGAACTCAAACCTAGAGAAACAAAAGACTCCTTGGAAGAAGTCATGTGATGAGAAGCACCAGAATCTATAACCCAACTGTCTGCAAGTGGTGACTTGAGATCTCCCAACAACATTAAGTGTTTTTCCATGTTGATTAGAAGGAGGTGGAGTGGAGATAGAAATTTTTTGTTTCTTGACTGCATCCTCTAAGGCTTGCATTCGCTTATAACACCTATGTTCTTCATGATTACTACCCCCACAAAAAGAGCATGAATGACTAGACTTATTCTTGGATTTAGAAGACTCCTTGGGTTTTGAGTTGTTTTCTTTGGGTTTAGGAGCATTTTGAGATGGAGAAGGTGTGGATTTGGTTTTACTTATTTGGTTTTCCCTTGCCCTTAGGATTAGATGCAACTAATGCCTTTTAAGAGGTGGAAGACTCAAGGTGAGACAATTTGGATTCTTCCCTAGTAAGTCTTTCACAAAATGTTTCTAAGTTAGACATTTTGAATGTGTCACCTAAGACATCCATGCTAGAGAAAAAGGTAGAAGAAAAATTTGGAATGGTCCTCTCAACTTAGATAGAGTCAAGTAAACACACTCTTCATCTTTCTTATCTCTTCCACTCCCCTTCAACTGTGTCAACAAATGCTTGAACTTGGTAAGATAGTCTATAATTGTTAGAAAATCTTCAGGATTAAGAGAGGTGATCTCAATTTCAAGTTGCATGGCTCTCATATGATCCACCTTACCAAATAAATCCTCCAATTTCTCCCATATTTTGAAAGGAGAGTCACACTTTTCCAAATGAAACAAAAGACTGTCACTTACATAAGTTCCTATCAAACCCATACACTCATCAAATTTGCACTGGTACTGAAATTTCTCATATTCTCTAGTGAACACTGGTTGTTCTGAAGAAGTTAAATCCCATAATCCTTTCCGCTTGATTATTGTTTTCCATTCTTGGTTTCCATGTGTGGTAATTATGTGTTGTTAATGGCTCAACATGATCTAATGCAGAAGTAGATAAAGATGTCATCCTAAAAAATCACCAAAAGAAATGCAAGAACCAAGCAATGCAACAAGACCCCCAAACAATGCAACAAGAGCCCCCCAGATTTTGGCACTTTATAATGAGTGTGTGTTACAATATGGCACTTTATAATTATAGTGTGATTCTCAAAATAAATATTTCCAATGGAAAGAGCATAAAAAACACACTTTTACAAAAAAACGACACTCAAAACCGAGTTACCGATCAAAAGATACAAGTTTTTCAATATTATGCTCTACTATTTATTTTAGTTTCACTAAAATAGAATAAAATGATTCTTGCCTTCACCACACAAATAAAATGAAAGGGGGCTGGAGTTAAGCACCTACTAGTAGGAATCACAAGCTTTAAGCCCTCATATGACCAACCTATGAAGGGTGCTAAGGATTTCAATGCTGTGTGCAACTTACTTGACCTTCGCTGGGGGTGTGTCATGCAGATTTTTTTCAATAGCAGAAAGTGCACATCCAACTGTTTCTTCTGGGAAAAAAATACTGTTATTTCTGGAAACTGTGTTGAAAATGACCTATGATTGTATGTACTCCTGAAATAGAAATTCCCAAGAAAGAAACGTATCTTCAAAAAAGACCTCCTGCAAAAAAGTATATTTGGAATTTGTCTGTATTGTGTGAATTTTTATGCAAAGCAGAGGCTTTCATTGGATCTGGAACCCAGCAAAACCTAGAAATTCTTTTTGCTTTCCTACAATCCCGAGGTGAAAGTACGTTTCTCTACACAACAAAAAAACCAAAAAAAATGACTGCCTCCAAAATGGTCAAGTTTACAGCCGATCTTAGGGTTTTGCCACCTTCCGATCCAATGGAAGGCCTCTGTTTTGCATAAAAATGCATGCAACAACAAAATACGAACAAATCTCGAATATATGAATATACGAAAAAATTTTTTTGCAAAATCGAAACTTACAGACGGATGTCAACAACAATCTCCAGCTCTGATACCATAAAAGGAACGATAACCAGATCGTGCCAAGCCAAAAACACATATGCTAATCAAACACCATGATCAATAAGATAAAAACAATTCGCCAGAATAACTTTAATAAAATCTTTGCAAACAAATGAACAACAATATCATATATTATTATGGAACTTAATGAAACACAATGAGAATGAACCTTGCTTATATAGATGTAAAGAATAACAATTTAAGAACCAGTAAAGATCGTAAATCAAGCCATAAATCATGGAAATCTGGTCATGAAAGAATTAGTCAAGACCATAAATTTAGGAAAAAACTAAACATCAAAGATCTAGTCAATACCATAGATCAAGGAAAGAACTAGTCAATACAATAGATCAAGGAAAGAACTATTCCTAACAACTAGATACTATCCCCCTAATATCTAAATAAATAAAATTAAATATCCACACACATAAGTGGGTGAGGATAAATATAATAAAGGTAAATAAAGTACCTACGTGAACGATGAGCTAAGGTAAATACCTCCTCTAACATACGGATTGAGGTTGGACACAAGCTCACCAAAATGTAGACGTGGAAAGTGGTTTTCATTGGATCTAAATAGATATAACTCAATAAATCAGACCTAATTATGTAAATGCATATTCTTGGAATATACATAGTTTGTAAGAATGTGTTTTAGAAGAATATATGGCTTTTTGCAATTCCGAAGGTAGTCATTAGAATGAGACAATGCAACACTAGTCCTAACACCTAGGCAAAGCTAACCCAAAAAAATCAGCAAAAACACAACTAATCTTGAATTTTAGCCTTTGTGAGATTCGTAGCCTTCTACGATAACCATAGTTTATTTCTAACAACATCAAAAAAGATTTAATGAATTAATAACTTTGTTTGCTTGCTCCTAAGCTCCAAAAACCGTGTTTTCTTTTCTCAAGTTCATTATGGATCTCTAGGAAACTCCTGTCCTTCCTTGGAACCCTAATGCGAGTACAGTGCCTTACAAAAAACTATTAAAAATTTGGAGTTATTTCTTGATGGGGCATTTGTTATTCCTCCATCATTAACAAACCCCTAGGATTTTGTGAACTCCTAAAAACAACACACCAAATATAATGTTGTTAAATAATTAGCCCAATGTCATGTAAGTATCCCAACCCTAATTAGCTATAGTGACCTAATTAATGGAACAGGGAAATGTTATATCTCTTCTTTGAATGCTTGAAATATATTTTTGGCACAAGGATGCTATTGAAGCAATTGAACTACTTGCTTTTACAACTTTCTTATGTATATTGATGATCGATTGCGATTGTCATTAATGAACTAATGGACTTTATGCATTTATTGACTTCTTAATTTCAAATTAAGACCCTATTATTACACAAAGAATGGTCAAAGCCCGCAAAAGACCTATATATAAGAGGGAACAAGGATCGTATTGTGTTATCGGTCAAAAGACCAAAAAACCCAATAAAGAACAATTAACAAAATAGTAAGAAATTAAAAAAAAGTGATGAGAACAAAAGAACCGATAAGGCCAAAAACTCAAAATAAGAGTCAAAGCCCCACACAAAAGAGGGAGACAAAATCATAGTAAGTTTCTTATCAAAGGTCCTGGAAACTCAACAATACAAGGGGAGAAAAATAAAAAGGAAATAGAGAACAAATAAAAACAAATAGAAAATGTATTAAAGACCAACAAAATAAAAAGAAATATGTGAAAAAAATTAATCCCAAAAAAACATATAAAATCATTTCACAAAAAAAATATGTAAATATATTAAAGCAATACAAAATCATACACAAATAATTTATGCTATATTAAAATTAAGTGTCTACAAATATCAAAAAATAATAATAACACATTTTTCAAAAAAAAATTGATGAATACAATAAAAATAATTGTATCATGAACCTTCTAATCAAAATTTCATCCTATTGTCCAATAGATTGTGATTGAAAAAATAAAATATTATGAATTATTTTTTAAAATAGGAGTGTTTAACCCTACCAGAAGTACAATCTCATAAATCCCAAATAAATTATTGAAAAGAAAAAATAGGAGGAAAGCTTAAATTTATATACCAAGTATCACAAAAACTCCCAAAATCTATATGCAGTCTGATTTATTGTGTCCCCAATTACCGAATGGCACTATAAATCCTCTCTAAAATATAATTTCTAAAAATAAAAAATATATTTATTAAATTTTCCACTACAATTTAAAAAAAACTTAAAATAAAACCACATTTCCAAATAATTGAAATAACCTTTAATATATTCTTAAACAGAACATCACTATAAATATGACTATAACTAAAATGTCCTCTCTAAAAATACAATTACTAAAAAAAATTACAATTACTTAAAATATGGGCACTAAAAATCCTATAAATATGACATAAAAATCCTATAAATATGGCACTAGACATCCTATAAATATGGCACTAGAAATCCTCTTGAAATATAATTACTAAAAAAAAAAATTTAAAAAATTATTAAATTTTAACAACTACGATTAAAAATAAAATAAAATAAAACCACATTTCCAAATGATTGAAAAAACCTTTAATATATTCTTAAACCTGCAACATCCTACTTTCACGTTCTCCCCATTAGGCCCACACCACGACTTTGTAAAACAGCTGTTTTAAATTATAAATAGGCCAACCTATACTAGTTGTTTTGTGTTTTGATATTACCGGACAAATATAATTTATTGTCTACCAGTCCTGCCTTCATTCTCGGCCTTTATTTAATTTTCAAAACTTTTTAAATTGAAAGTGTATTTATCATTCTGCAACAAATCCAAGGCTATAATAACGAGTTTGTTTGAATTTTTTTTACTATAATTCTAGGAAATCGAGATTTTTTTTTCATTTTTTTACTAGTTCAGAGAAAATCTAAGTTTTTTTTCACTTATTCAGAAGTGTAGAGTTTTGACACAATCACAAGGCAAACCCCTTTCCATATTCACGGTAAGGAATAGAACCTATGATATCAATCACCTAAAATAGCAATAGAATAACGAGTTTGTTTGAAATTTTTTAATATAATTCTTAAAATAGAAGTTTTTTAGTAATTCAGAGAAAATCCAAAAAAGAATTTTAATTCAGAATTGTAGAGTTTTGATAGAAAACAAACCTCTCTCCATCTTTATAACAGAGTAGGAATCGAACCTATGACTGCAACGGCCTAAATTGATACTAGAGGAGAGTGAGCCAACCCCAATGACCTAACAAACCTGTTTATTATTTGGAATTTTTCAAATGGATTCTACTTATCTTCCATTTCCAGTTTTAATTTGTTTAAACCAACTTTCGTCAGCTTTCTTTGTTTATGGTGATGGCATGTTTGACCACCCTGATAATATCAGCAAGGTAAAGACAAAACTCTCCTGTTGCAATACTGACAATTTCCATAACGTTCAGTCTTCAAAAATAATTTTCATAAATCAAGCTCTTGCAGGCAAAGACAACTTCATTAAGTCCAATTTGACATTTTCAACAGACATTTGGCCAAATAAAATACTTCCCATCTGATTATTGGTTTGTTAAGCATATGCCCACAGTATGCAACTCAATTTTAATGGAATTATAAATAGATAACGAGACCAATAGCACAGAACAGGAATATTTAGAGATGGTAATGGACAACCAAATAATAGGTCTTTGAATACTCCATGGGGAAGAGAAAACAAGCTGTTAATTATGGAAGGCCATATTTTTTAGTTTTCCAATTCAATTAATAAATACCAACTTGAGTGTTGACATACTGGATATAAATTTTTTCCAGGTCTAAAGCCCCTCCATACTACTGGTGCTTTTAAGGTTTTAATTTTATATTTTTTAGTTCCACAAGTTAGATTGTGCCTAAAATTTGGCAACCCATTTTTTTTCAAATTATCTGGTTTTTTAAATATTGGAGGGAGGCCAAAGTTTTTACTCTTATAATTATGCATGTTACCGGCCTGGGTAGTTTGCAGAGTGATGACATGTCTCAACGACTGAACCCAGCCCTACAGACTTGATCTGATTACCTTGCTGATGTCTGGTATGAAGATCATACAAATCCAAAATCCAGCATTTAGCTAGCTTTATCTCTCACTCTATTTTAGGGTTGTAAAAACATTGAATAATATAAGCATATATATTTATCAATTTTTATTTTACAAATCAAACTCATTTAGAAGTACTGGTAAATTACAACAAGAGAAAACATGAAACCAATATTTTTTTTATTGCTCAATTCTACACCTGTATCCCTCATCCTTGACTTCATACTGATTACCTTGCTGATTGATGTGCTTGTCCCCAGTGTTTCTAATCCTCAAGCCAGTTTTTTTTTCAAAAGGAACCTCATAAGGATACTTCACAGAAATCAATATTGTAAGTACTTCAATTTTTAACAGAATATGCATAGATCCCAATGTTGAAAACATCATATAAACTAAAGTTTGTAGCCTTCACCCTACGCTTCAATATATAGTATATGTGATTCAAACAAGGTAACCTACATGGATGCTCTCCATTGATTCAAATGGAAATTGGAACTAAAAAGAAAAACACTGCAAGAAACTGAGACAAACTTCCAACAGAAGTGGAGTTCAACTTAAGATATGTTCACCATAAAGTACCAAACATTCATAAATGGGGGGCAGGAAAATGCCAATAAGAAATTGTTGAAAGCGAGCAAATTCATTTGAAATTTTTGAGTTATCAGGAACTGAAATAGGAACTGAGAATTTGATCTAATCACTGTTTCATTAAGGAACTGGGAGAGTCTACTCTTTGCCCCTGTTCTTTTGCCAATTGCAAACCACATCATTTATAAATGAATCAAAGCATGGAGCTATTGACTTAATGCATTTCAATCTTACTCTATTATTATGCGTAGCAAACCATTTTGACAAATAATTGGTAGCACTGACCTTTAAAAAGAGCTTTGACAGAAATGGTGCTAGATGGAATGAGGTATGAAAATGATAGAAGGCCTTCTAGAGGAATTGCCAATTTGAATTATGATTTCCGTAAATCACAGATAATTCATTCCTAACACCAAACAAAGTCTTAAACTATAAAACAGACCATTTTTGCAGTGGTAATTTTAAACACTCATAATGATTACATATTCCAAACAAGACTTAGCATTGCCCACGCCACATTCCATTTAAAATAAGCAGAGGCCATTTCGCTAATCCGAAGGCAAAGAAATTTACGACAAGAAAAACATTAAAAGCATACCCATACCATTTATCAACGCCAAAAGAAAGTAACTTTTCAAAAGAAGTTAAATAGATCACTCTTAATACAGACAATCTTGCTCCTAAAGGCAGACTGATAATATGCTCCTTGAGGCCGACTGATAATAAAGCAGTTTCTAATGCCAACACTCTAAAAGTGTATCTTTGGATTTTAACTACCATCATGACCAACATTATTACCAAAAATTGGAGAACATAAAAAAAACACTTGTTAACAATTTATGAAATTCAAGTCACATGCAAATCTAAGTTTCAAAAGTATTGCAACGCTTGAGGAAATTTCTACAGGAGCACAAATTCCAGCTAATTCAATCCAATCTTAAGCAGTTCTACCTCAATTGTAAAATAACTATTCCACTAGTTAGTCACAAACCAGAGTGCAACACGCCTAATTCTGAATAGACAAGTTTCATTAATGCCAATGGCATTAACCCCTTGCCTATTTGCATGAGCTGAATGTCCAATTCTCAAAACAAATGTTGTCAGTTTCTTTACATGAAAGTACGTATTGTCAAGAACTCTAATACAGCTTAGTCTTTTGAAGACTTATTAATCAATGACTTGTGAATGTGTGGGATAACACCTCCACCTGCAATTGTACCCTTAATCAAGGTATCAAGTTCTTCATCTCCACGAATAGCAAGCTGTAAATGTCTTGGAGTGATACGTTTCACCTTGAGATCTTTACTCGCATTCCCTGCCAGTTCCAAAACCTCTGCAGTCAAATACTCCCAAAATAGCTGCAGAATATACAGCAGCTGTTGCTCCCACTCTGCCATTTGCAGATATCCGAGATTTCAGAAGACGATGGATTCGTCCCACTGGAAACTGCATCAATTGGAAGGCAGTCATGACAAAAGAAAAATATTCAAATGCAAGGCATATCATCTCTTTTAAACTTACAGTTGTTGAAACATGATAGCAAGTTTACAGAAACCAATGAAATGCATACAGATTAAACCAGTAGAACATCAAACCTTCCAAAAATGTAGGTCTTTGAGGAAAATTACTACTATTTAGTATTGAGAAGAAATTATAAATAATTAATAAAGTAAATATAGAAATAAAGAGAGTAAGGGAAACTATCATTATACTATTATAGTGTCTGGGTAGAAAGTTCAGGGCCATTTTTCGCATTCCGTATCAAAACCTAAAATTATAAATAGAGTGGCAAGAAGACTAGTCTAATAGTTACCATCCAAGCAAATAGAATGCTACAAGTGAACGATGCTAAAGGAATCAGCTCACCAAATGTCTTGGAAGCGGAAAGAAAACATGTCTGGGATTGGCTTGAAATTTGAATCACATCTAATTCTTCACTTTTTAGAAAGCTTTTTGAAGTAACAGAGCTTATACTGATCATTTCCAGAATTTGTAATGGAATTGGAACATTTCACAGACCCTGATTCCCATGACCTATACATTAACAATTTCACATGTGTGTGTGGGAGAGTGAAGTCCCAATTTAGCATATCCTAGCATGTACGCACAAATAGAAGCAATAAAACATAAATTGACTGAAAATAGAAATAGCAATCCTTTTAATGTTAAGCATTGTAACAAGAGTGCAGATACCAGGCCTTCAAATTGGTGCATAGTGCAAATCTGCATAATACCCATAAATTATTGTATTTTTCTTATGTCCTAATGCTTTTTATATGGTTCATATGTCTTTACATATATAACTTTTAGCATATATCCAAATGCACTCTGTACCCTGCATTATGTAACGTTGGTAATAAGCATAGTCCATGGAGACATTAGATACTGGGTTGGGGGCAGGGACACCATTTTCTAACAGGCTAAGAGGGTATATAATTAAGGGTACAGGTACAGAGTCTTTGTCCCCAGCCCATGTTTCCTGGTGACAGCCAAAATTTTCTTGACAAGCTCTACTGTGTCACCACTGATTAAATTGCTACCAGCTAGTAAGGACACTCTTACCTTCTTTGACATTTAGCCACCAAATTGTCCACTTTGATGCTTTACAACAAAGTGATGTCCACTGATTCAGAAATAGCATTATTGGAAACATTAGGCACGTGTTTTACAATAACCCAACATGTTTTACAAGCACAAGGCAACAGAAATATGTGCATTGCCTGAGTAATTTTCCTCACTTAAGCCCAAAACTTGGTTCTAGCACCTCAGTTTCTTCAACTAAACACAGCTGGGAAAGCATTCTCCAGCCTTTACTGCTTCAATCCATGCACTTGGCAATCTATGGTTCAACTGCCAAACATCTCAAAAATAGGAGTTGTCAAACAATATTTGAAACTCCGTTGGAAGGGTGCAAGCTAACCCATTCCTTATCACAACAAATAAGAATTAAAGAAACTAAATAATATAATTAAATAGATTTTTGGGAAAAAGGGAAAACGAAAATTTTAGCACAAATGGATACAACTCTGCACTATGCACCATGCAGACAAGCAATCGTCCATTTTATGTTTGAAAAAAAACTTCAGCACAAATGGATACAACTCTGCACTATCCACTGATTTGGAGATATGATTAATCTAAACATAGTCTGACAAGTTTTCTACAATAAATCAAAATGTGCAAGGCAAACACATGAGAGATTGCATGGCCCGAGGATCAAATTCTTCCAACATAAACCCAAAACTGGGTTCCAGCACCTTGTGTACCCTCAACTAAACATGATCAAGAAAGCATTCTCAAATCTTCTTAATTAAATTCATGCCTCGTGCAAGATATCTCATCTTTCAAACATACCAAAGTAGAAATCATCACATACCACCATGTAGCCAGTCAATTGTACACTTTGATGTTTAACCACATGATGGTGTCCACCGCGTTAGAAAAGCCACTATATAAAGACAATTTGACATAGCTTCTACAATAAATTAACATGCTGACAAGCACAAGGCAACAGAAAAACTTGCATGGCCTGAGGATCAGATTTTTCTCACATAAACCCGAACTAAATTCTAGCACCTTATTTTTCCCTCAGTTAGACTTGACCAAGAACGTATTCCCACGTCATCTTAGTTAAATGCATGCCCTATGTACAGTGTAATCTATGTTTTAAACATCAGAATACACAACGTAGCATAAAATAATAAGAAATCACACAAAAAGTTCTTAAGCATAAATGAACGACTCTTTAAACACAAATAGGTGTCGCTGTAACTTAAATCATCATGCAACATCCACGAGTTAGCTAGAATAAAACTGACCAACCACCAGCTATACAGTACACAACTCTGCAGCATGTACTATACAGCCATCCAATTGTCCATTTTGATATTTACCCGCGTGATGGTGTCCACTTCTTTAGAAAACAAGTTATCTAAACACATTTGACGCATTATATACATTAAATCTCCATGATCTAAAGCACAAGACAGCAGACTAGTTTGCAGGGCCTGAAGACTAGATTTGCATGTCATAAACACAGAACTACATCTGCAGCCTTATTTCCCCTCACCTAAACATGACCAAGAAAACAATCTCAAGCCTTCTTTGTTGAATCCATGGCCCATGCAAGCTATCTTCTGAATGAAAATGCAAGTCCACTCACCACTTTGAGCTCCACTGAATGAGAAGGCAAGTTTACACAACACACCTCAGAAAAATCAACAAAAAAATCTCCGCAAAAAATCCTGTTTAACACAAATGGGTGTCTCTCTAACACAAGTGGGTGTCTCCATTTCACAACTGGGTATGTCTCTATCACAAGGGGCTTCCTTTCTAACGCAAGTGTGGGCATCTGGTTTCAGAAGCCTTAACAAACAGGCTTCAAGAAAATTACCAAAAAGATTCAAAAACACCATTAAAATTACAAAAGTTCAAGGAAAAAAACATCAACAAAGGGAAGATGAAATGCAATGGGAGGGAACCCAAAAAAATAATAAAAAGAACCCACCTGTAGGCCTGCTCGAGAGGAGCGGGAAACTGGTTTTTTCTTATCCTTGTCCTTATTGTTGTTGTTATTGCTAGCAGCAGCGGCGGCAGAAGACTTGCCCATGAGAAGACCCTTTGCTCCTTTGCCTGACATGTTGCCTCCAATGACCATTATCCTCCTTCAACTTATCAGGAGATCGCCGCCACAAACTCTGTCAAAAACCCATCATGATTCTCAAACAAAAAATTGAACAAAGAATGGCACCCACACAAGCAAATGTTAAAAAGAATCGCACAAAATAACAGAAATTAAGGACACCTTAAAGATCTAAGCAGGGCAAGCACAGGCAGAGAACACCAGGCAGGGGCGCCTTAGAGAAGAGACCAATATTTGGCTTGGAAGTAAGGGAGATCGAATACCCAACTTGGGGTATATATAATTATTTCACTAGTGGAGATTTGGGTTAATAGATCACTCTTATAATTACTGCCCATTTTTGCTTCTACCATAAGACAATTGAGCTTTCCGAGAAGTCATTGTGGACCTTCAGTTAAGTTATGAGGTAATGCTCAAATTCAAAATAGAACAAGGCGGCTAGAAAGGTTGTTTTTTTTACCTAAATTAATTGTCTACAAGGAGATAAGGGTGTGGTCCCATGAAGAGGTTTTCTCATTTATATATATGTAATGGTTGGTTAAAATTTAATATTTATTATGAGAATTAAATGAATCTTATTCTATAAAATAAGAATCTCAAAATATATGTTCATAAATGTTTAGAGATTGTTTGCAAGGTAGCACTGGATGTCTCTACATGGCACTATGTATGTCATCTAGCATAAGTTTGTAGGTAATTTCTTTTTTTATTTTATCATGTTATGGTTTCATTTTTTCGCCTAAATTCTTTGGATCGTACTCCTCAAAAGAAATATAAATCCATGGGAGCACCTACTTGGAAAGGGCTCCTAAATTTTCTCAATAACACCTATCGAGAAAATTTAGATAACCCCCCCATAAAACAACTACTTAAGTGTTGTATTGTCATGGTCATACCCGCACAAAAAAAAAAAACATTGTTTGCTACTGAGTAAGCTTCCCTACATATGTCTAAAACAACATGTGCCCTATCAATCTAGGTGTTTTTTAAAGTGTCATTTGAATTTAGATATTTTAAAATCTTAATATAGTAAATTAGACAAAATTTGGTTTTTAAAAATAGTGGTTACCATTGGTTGTTAGAGAGAGTTCACATCCTAAATACAAAATAAATGGTCTTTTAATCAATCTCTCTCATAGTTTGTATTAATACACCCAATCTACAAATTTTTATAGTTGAATAAGGTGTACCCAATAAAAGGATAAGGTGTACCCAATAAAAGGACAATTGGGTTACACCCTTTAATGTTCACATCGAGATCATTAGTTTGAGCCATCAAGTAGCTAGCTCAAATCCCTCTCCATTAGAGGGTGGAATTCTTCTTTGCACGAGAGGTTGTATAGGGCAGTACTCTTAGTTGCATCAATTTTAACCAAAAAAGTACTTAATTGTCTCTAGTTTACAAAGTTTTTTTTTGTTATTCTTAAAAAATATCATAATAAATTTTATTTTTCGTCAATATTTAAATATTATATAATATATAATTTGATATATGTATGGTTTAAAAAGTCTACATGTTTGAGTGTGCCATATTTTCAAGGGAAGTGACATGCAACGATTTTCAATAACACTTGTCTACTACGACAAAACATTCGAGAATCCGTGTGTTTTTCTATTACGGATAATGACAAATGAGAAAAAATAAGTAAACTTTATTTTTTAATTTGTAAACATCCAATAACCCATGTGGTTTGTCTATTACAAATAATAACAAACAAAAAAATGTTAAATGTTTTTAAATTACAACTATAATAACTTGATTTTAGTACAAGGCATTTCACAACATTAGTTTTTGCACATTATAGGACTTTTGGACTAGTGACACATATTTGATTCTTTTGATGTGCATTTTCCCTTATGAATACCTTCACACGCTCTTGTTCATCTCTATATACTAGTTTCACATACTTTCACGTTCCTCTCATTCATCTCTATCTATTAATACCACATACTTAGGATCACTGCCAATTTGATTAGGACTCTTTGTTCACCTCTACATTCTTTGCTTTCTTATTTTTGGCCTATAAGACATGCTCTAACTGAACATATATTCCTTGGTCGAATATGTCATCCTCCTTTACAATGGTTAAATTTTGAATTGGGCACTTTCATTAGGACAACCTAAATGTGAAATTCAAAAGGGCTCACATGTATAAACAATAGCCCTATATGTTATTTTCATCGCCTATCAACTTGGAGATCATTAGGACAAGGGTGATTAAGCAAATATTGAATAAATAAATTCCTAATTCTATATTATATAATAACACTGAATATAAACGATTAATTACATATTTGACCCAAGAAAATTAAGCTAGAAAGTATAAAACGCTAGTTGTAAATGAAGGGATAAAAAGACTTAGTCGATTCGCAATAATCTCGAAAGTATGTCGAACTGGAAAACTGCTGGAACGAGAACTCAGAGTGTCGCAATCAGACCCAAAAAAATGTAGGAGTGTCAGAAGTGCCTGGTCTATGGCGTTTATGGAGAGTCGGGGGTGCCTGGGGTGCCAAAGGCATGTTTTAGGCACCTGTGACTGCTCAGAAGTTGCAGAACTCAATTTCACATGGTCACGAGATGTTCGCTTGTTGTTGCCTTTGATCGTCTTTACTTCGTTGAACCTTGTTGTTGTTCGCCTGAAACCTACAATCAAATAGAAGCACCTGCAAAACCCTCAAACCACATCAAATCCTAAAAAAGAAAGATGCAAAATGAAGGGTTAGATTGTTCTCGATCAACAAAGTGAACTTACTACCAAGTACTGCACTAGATCTCAGACCCAATGTAGTTCCATGTGTGTGTGTGTGTCAAAATGGTGCCCTAGGTGGCTCTTGTGTGTGTCGTGCTTAATATCAAGCAATAGCTAGATGTAAAATATGTAGATGTATGTGTGCATGAAAGAATCAACTTCCCCTCCTATGAAGTGTATGCAGAAATGGCAGTCCCTTGTCCCTTGTGTGTGGCTAGATGAATGTTTGAATGCTCTTGGAATACAACCTTAGGTAGTGATAGCTAATGTTTAGTGTTTGGTCCTTTATTATGGTCACATAACTTTATATTTATATGATTCCCTTGCTTGAATTTTGTAATTAACCCCGAAAAGGCTGACCACCAAGAAAATAAGATGCCCAAACAACTAGAAAGGATCCAAAAGGTGTGAGCAAAAGACAAAGAGGTCAGGGGCACCCAAAGGGGACGAGGGCACCTGACACTTGTGTCTTGGCTAGGCACTAGTGTCCAGAATGAGAAATGTTGAAGTATGAAAAGAGAGACTAGGCAAGGAGTGTAAGACCAATAGAGGAAATGGAAAACAATTAAAGATGGCCAAAAGATAAAGATAAATTAGTAATTTTCTCCCTTAAGAATCATATGAATGGTAGTATGTGATCAGTTTTAGATAAATACCCATAGTGTGTGTGATTTTGTGTCTACATTTACCCCTACTTTATGTTGTTGAGTGAATGCTTGATAACATAAAGTAGATAAGAGATGCATACCTGATAAACACGTAGATTTATGGAAAAAAGTGTGATGATAGACAAGGAAAAAGCGTGGAGTGATAAAAAGTGTGAAGCATGGAAGCTAGAGAAGAGGAAGTGAAAATAAAGTGTTAATGATGACCCTAGGGTGAGAGCGTACATGTAGATGTCTTATTGGGCCTATTGTTGATGTTGATTGTTGTGTTATTGATGATGTGATTGATGTGACTATCACTCCCATAAGGACAGACTCGCAAAAGAGAAGAATAAACAAGTAGTCAAATATGCATGTATGATTAAAACAAGTAAAAATTATGTAAGAAAGCATGTAAAAATGTGAAAAGGAACATGTGCGCCTGATCCGTGATGAGTGAAAAGTGTAAAAAAGATTGTAGCCTAGTTTTTACCACCAAAATCCCAAGGTGCATTGGCATATCACTCAACCTGAACTGAGCGCTCACCTGAAATGTGCAAGGGTAGCAGGTCCCTCTTTTATATCATCTTGTTAAAGTGGTTAACATAATTAAACAAATATTCCAAATCCATAAAAGACAATTAAGTATAGCAAGGTGCATAAACCAAGTCTAGATCTTAACCATATGCAAGAACAATTAAACAAGAACCAAGATAAAATTTACCATGCAAGATCCCTTCACAGATGTTCCTACAATCAATATCCAGCCACAAAGATCTATTATATTAATTGCAGTAAAACACAAAAGCTTCTTACATGCATAACAATGTCGTCATGAGTCATGCACACACATAATCCAGCAGCATAACTCTATTACAAAAGTGATTATCCCAATCTATGTCAATCAATACATATTTATAAGGGTGGGGACTTGCCCTTCACCACCTATGCACATTTCAAAAATAGGCTAGATGATAATAATAGCCATGCGCCTTTACATAATAAATACAAGAGCATGCAAGCTCGCTAATAATAGATTATCTAATAATACAACTACAATATAATCCTAGTTTTATCTCCAAAACACTACATGGTGCTTGATCTTTTACTCGTCCAAAATAGCCTTTGTGTGCTCCTTAAGTCTTCCACAAAATATGCACTGCACTCCACATCCATAAGTATCTCCCAATTTGTAAAATAGCTAAGTCCTAATTTCAAACCATCCTGGGTGTGCCCTGTTCCATTATAGTAGGGCACGTGCACCCAATCCTCCTACGCCTTCATACTTAAGTTGTATTACATCAACTCAACATTACCCCACACTAATTTCATGGTTTCCCTGGGAAATGGGTAATCACAACTTATCTCACCATGAATAAAGAATAATGAATAATAAATGAAAGAATAAAGGAAGTATTGTACCCAAAGAATAAGAAATTATTTCATGCTCTGCTCTTCTACTGGCAGGATCAACTCTAGATATTCAATCTTAATCTCTGCGTCCAACGCATTCTAATCACTTAGTGCTTGATTTTTTTATTTGGAATGTCTACAAGAACCGACTCTATCTCATCAAGTGTCATATTTTCACCCTCATTCTGTAATATCTTGAGAACATTGGACAGACTTGAGACCATGTCGTCCATAAAATCCATTTAATGCGCTACTAGCTTACCAATTTATTTTATTCTTTCCTTTTGCGATACTTGGGCAGCTTCAAGCACATCACGCTTTGCTTTTACCAGTGTAAGTCTCTCTACGTACCCAAGTGTTTCATTCTTCATTACTGGAAGGACTTCATCTTCTTCTACCATAGTCCTTGTCTTTATTATCACAGTTGGTGTTGCGCACAAAGTTAATGTCATATCTTCTTTCTTTAACTCATCTTTCAAAGTCTGCAGTAACGGCCCATAGCTTGTAATATTGTGCGTTATTATTTCCTTAGCGTTTCATGCATGTTCTACAACATCCTTAGGTGTTGGCATGTGCATGGCTCCCTCCTCCAACAGTAGTTGAACAATTATGTGTAAATAGTGCATAGTGGATGGAAACTCTTGTGCAACCTTATCTTACAAATATGGCCTCATTTCAATAATCTCATCACCAATTTGTTCTGCCATTTTAAGAAATTTATGCACCTCTACCTTAGCCTTATCTCGCTCCTTTGTAAGGTGCTTGATTCCAGTGTCCTTATCCTTTTAATCTTCCACCAACGCTCTAATGGTTGTCACTTTATCAATTTTCTAGTGAACAACTTTAGTAGATACTCTAGTCAGGGTGTTGCTTACCTTCTCATCTGACGTGACAGTGGGTTTGATAGCTACATGGTGTGAATGGGGCACCTTCTTCAATCTAAATGACACACAAGATTCCTCGCGTACATCAAATTCAGGCTCATCCATATGATTCTGCATCATCCATGACAATTGTTTCCTTGTATGAGTGGTCGCCATCTTCGCATCCATGAGCTCCCATCCATATAAGTCATTGGGATCTAAAGTGCTTTGGAACCATGCTTGTATGATCTTTCTTAGGTCATCAATGTACCCAATAGATGGAGTCTCATATGTCTCATCCTCCTTCCCCTTTCTAGAACGCTTTCCCTTAAGAGTACATACTCCCTAATCTAACACTGGTCCTTTGCATGTTTGTGTAGTATGGGGTGCACCTAAAGGCTCGCCCTTATCTGTTTCCAGCTCTATTTCCTTCAACTCCTCTTCGTAATTTTTCATCTCCTCTTTCTGAGGATCCTTTATATCCTCAATTTGTAATGGATTATTCAGTGTGCTTTCCTAAAACTTCCCATCTTCATCATCCTTGCGGGGGACATACCTATGTATTTCTTCTTTTCTAGCTCTACCTTCATAGGTGAAGTCTTAGGTGACCTTCAAAGGGGTTGTGAAGTTCCCGCACTCTAAGCCTTTGTTCTTCTTTAAAATCTCTTAAAATGTGGCTCCTTAGTAGTCTACTCCACATTTATCTCCATGGTGCCTGTCTCCAACACTTCATCAACTGGGTCTTGTAATGAAGGGATCACCTCGCACTCTCTTTTCTCACCTACAATTGGGTGTTTTCTACCCCTATGCTCCAAACCACCACTTTCTTCATGTATTTCCTCTTCCTCTCCTTCTTCTTCAACAAGGGGCGAGACTGGTTCCTCATCTTCTACAGTGCCAACTGTATGCTTCCCCTTGGGCGGTTCAGGGAGCTTGAACTCATTCTCCACATATCTTCCATTTTCCAATCTAGGCTTGAGTTGGATATATACAAGGGTTGCTCCACTTTTCCCAACAACCAGACTCATTAACTTCATGTTAATATCATCCGAAATTAATATTTTAATGTACGTAGACTTACCTGGGTAAATGTAAGTCTTCCTCAATGTGTGGTAGTCTTAGTCTACCTTGTCTGCGTTGAAAATCAACTGACATGTGTCTGAAAACCTATGTACAGATGCCTAGAAATAACACACCGTGAAGGCATAAGGGAGCTTACACTAAGGGCTCCGCTTCCTGTCATTCATCCCAAAATGCGCTATATAAAAATGTTGATATATTGCAAATTGTACATGTTTATTTAATACCAAAGGTAATTCCTTGGGTATTCTCCATTCTTCCTCGAACACAACGCAAAGTCTCTCATACCACAATTCCACCCTCTGTTTAAAGGGGCCACTCATGGTCCCATCACAAGTATACTTCTCAAATCTCTCTGCAAGATTGTTTTTTTCCTTAGGATATTGCCAAACTTTATCCTTAGGTCCATTAAGCACTCCAATTTCTACAAAAACAAGGGCTAACAAGATCACGCCAAAACTTGTTTTATCACCTTCATGTGCTTCCTCAATGATGGTTTCAACAATGAAACCCACCAAGTTGTAAACTACACCTTTGGCCATTTTCTTTGCTATGTGTAGTTGTAGACACCTATAATCTAGCCCAAGGAATTTAAATACTTAAATTGCACTAATTATACTCTTCCTAGCAATTTGACGACAAATCATCAAATGACATTCATCCTATCTTCGGTCGTCATTAATTAACTACATTACGCTAGTTAATTGACTCATCTATCAAGGAAAAATGACGATTAATGACCTTTCATTAATTAAACCCCATTCTATCTAGATTAATCAATTAATTCTAATTAATTAAGTTTCTTCCTCTATTAGATAAATACACTTTCATTTATCTAATTTAATCATTCTTATCACCTAAATCAGGTTAATTCTCTTCTAAGCTAGCCTAATAGGCTCATCTCCTTATTAATTAATCACCTTTGATTAATTATATGCACCCCTAATTCCCATGGGTCACTAAAGGACAAATTAAACTCTCTTAAGGTTGACTCAACCCTCTCTAAACCTTCCTTATCCACAACTAACCCAACCTCTCTATTATCCCACATGTAAAGGGATGTAGAGATTCTTTTATCCATTGGGCTATATAAGGATCCCTCCTCCTACCTTTCTACTTACACCTAAATGAGCATAGAGACTATACTATATCCATTTCATCATTCTAGGGCATTCTTCCTTAGAGTGGAGCTAGGCATCATCCATTTGCATTCAATCATCTAAGTTATTTTGTGAAGATCAATGAAGTTAATCAAGAAAGGCCTTGTTGCCATGACTTGATGAACCTCCATCCTCAATCCTCTTGGATCAAGAAACAACTATCAACCCTTTGATAGTTAAAGGATCTACCTAGGTCCATTTTATTGATTTAACTTTCTAAAGAGTAGAGAAATAAATGTTAGCATGTTAGCTTGAGGTTTATTTTCAAGGTTTTAATGCATAGTGTTGATGTTTATTACTTGTTTAGCTATTGGCATGATGGTATATTGATCTAGTTATCATTGTATTGAAGTATTAGGTGTTAGCTTTGATTTCCTTTACATTGTTAACTAATTCATGTACACATTTTACACACCTGGTGGGAGGGGTCCTTATTCCCTTAGCATTATAGTTCAATTTTTATTTTTTATTTTAATATTTGACTAACCCTTGATATGCACATGTTTGAAATAATGTTAAATTTCTTATGATTTTTGCTAACTTTGTATGTGTGGAGTTTTCTTTAGGGGTTTTATTTTGATGGGTTATTGTCAATTTTGAGCTAACATGTTAAAATTTTGAACTTTTTAAGCTTTCTTACATCATTGTGTCATATTTTGACGTCATCACCAGGTACATTTTTTGTAGGGGGCGCACAGGCACTCATTTCCTAGCGCAGACATCATTTTGTCAACCCACACGCACTACTGTAGTATTGTAACATGTTTCTGTCAAAACTATCAGACCGACGCAGGCACTCGAACCGTAGTGTGTGCATCCTTATGATGGCACACACATTCTGTGTCCTGCATAATTACGCATACACCCATTTCTAGGCGCAGACATCATTCTCTCAGCACATGTTATGTTGTAGAGCCTATTTTCATGTGTGGAAGTGTTGAATATTGTACACTAAAAGTACTATACACTCTTCATGTATTTTGGCCTTAAAAAATGTGCCCGATATTTTAGGAAACATGATTTTCTCATATGGGTGGGATTTTTTGACCCAGAGGTTTATGGGACAGTTTTGGCCCATGGTTTTTGATGCCCACAGTATTGTAAAATTGCTTAAATAGTTGTCCACTTATTTGGTTTTGTGCATATGGTAGGGTTTTATGTAACATTGTAGATGTGTGTGAATTTAGGCGTGAATTCTGTAGATTTTGTTGAGCATAGCTCCAAACAGATCTGGGTATTATATTGAGAGAGCAATCGCTTGTAATAAAATCTGAGCAAGTGATTCTTAGTGGACGTAGCCCAAATTGGGTAAACCACATTAAATAATGTCTCTTTGTGTTGTGTTTTTTATTTTGCACTTTTATTTTAGATCTGTAATATTTTCTACATATTAGTTTCTACTGTTATGATTTTGAGGGATTATTCCACATATTTTATCCCTTATTTCCTAACAGCACACACACATTGTCATATTTGTTAGAATTTCTATTTTACTTTCCATGCGCACACATTTATCCACTAGCGCAGGCATGCTGATGTAGGCACATGCATCTCTCTGGTCGGGTAGGCACTCTGTAGCTCTGCTAGTCCACACAGAGGTGCGCATACACCATAATCCATGTGAATATACCTTGATCTATGCGCAGGTACCACAGTCTGGTTTTAAATATCAGTTTAACATTTACACAAGCTTGTGTCATTAAAATACTAACATCTTGCAGGTTTATTCTGATTAATTTTTGTTTTACATGGGGTATTTACATGTTTTTTGTTTAAATTCTATTAAATTCGGATAAACATTGTTTGCTTAATCATAAGAGTAAAGTCGTGTATGCTCTTCCCTCGCGCCTTTTTGGGTGATCTTGGGAATCATAAACGAATCTTATCTCTTTCTTTTGCTTTGAAAAACATTGGGAATGTCAAATTTGGTTAAAATAAATATGTATCATGTTTGATTTAAGTATTTTCCATTTGTTGATTTCTTATTTAGATCTTGTATCACCTATGCTCTTCTCTTGTGTCTTAGGATGATCTTGAGAATCAGAAACAACACTTGTCCTCTTTGTGTGCATAGAAAATTACTAATCTATTGTGCAGGACCAAAAACACTTGTTAAAGAAGGAATAAATTGAGACAAAATGAAACTACTAATACAGTTTCCATGCAGGTTGCCAAAAGGTGTTCAAGAAAACCACATTAAGCTAAACAAGATAAAAAAACACACCACAAACATCACACCGTATTTGCAGGTTTTGGAAAAGGGTACATCCCTATCCGCTCAACTAGAACATAACCTCTTTGGAATAACACCTTAAGCTACAAAAATGGGGTGGTTCTAGAAGCCCTAAAGTAGTCCACGCAAAAGGGAACCTTGTGGATGAAATAGGAAGTGCTCCGCACAACGTACTTGACTAGTGTTACCATTTGTGAGATTTAACGTCAAAGTTATTTGTATCACGATCCTAATGAGAGTACATGATGGATGCATTTATTGCCCACTGTACTTGAAGGGGGTAAAGTAAATCTGGGATAATCCTTGGGAAACCTTGGCAAACTGAGCTCACTTTTAGATAACTTGTGACACCTAGTTGAGTGAACCACCTAGGAAGCTATCTTTGACCAGGATCCAACGTTGACCATATCAATACCAATTTTAGTTGAGAGCTATCGCAAAGGGAGAGATTTTTCGAAGTCATAACCTTGTTTGTCGAACAAGGGGAGAGTCCATCAAAGTTCAAATGGCACATCATTCATCATGAGGATTGTAAATTTTTACTTTTACTTAGTTTTCACTTGCCCTAGGGTGAGGTGAAACTCTGCCGAAGTGAAACCAAACTCTCTTCAACACCAATTGATCTACTTCCTTCACTTTCTTTTGACACTTTGTTGAACAAAAGAAGAGTGAATACCCTTGTGTTACTAATTGATTTGTATTTTCCACTTTTGTGTCTGTTTATGCTCATCCATGTTTGCGGCTAAGTTGTTAAACGTCTAAAGTGTGTGAAGATGTTTTCATATCATTGGTAGCCTTTTTGGTCTTGATACCCAAGTTAGGATCGTCAATTGTAGTTAAGCTGAATTCGTCACATTGAATCTCCTTTGAACTGTTATCTTGTTTATATCGTGTCACTACAATTTTGGTATTTATGTCTTGTTTCTTGTAAACTTGACCTAAATATATATATTGTGACGTTACGCTAAATACACTTTAACAATTCCTAGGTATACTCTAGCTTTAGTTTGATTTCAGTTACTACCTAAAATTTGAAAAGTGTTGAGTGTTACCACTTGTGCATGTTATATCAATATCATCTTGATATTAATACCTTACTTTCTCACAAAGTTTGGTTAACATATCTAGGTGGAATTGTTGTGTCGCTCACGATCGTAACTGCCACTTTTTGGAATATAGGTCTTGATTGGATTCAGGCTTGTTTTTAGTATACTTTGTTTGGGGATTGTGTTAACTCCTTGTTATTACGTATGCCTTTTTCATTTCTTTGAACTCGACATAAATAGTGACATTTTGTTAATCATCTTAAAACACCAATTACCATTTTGGAAACAAACTTAGGAATTATATCATTTGGTTGATTGGTTTTGGAAATAAACATCGTGTGATTGTATCTTATTTCTCACCTTTTGACTTTCTCATTTAGAAAAACCACTTGGGCACATTTATCCTTCGACATTCATTATAAATCTTGAACTATTGACATTCTTCTTACGTTTCACTTAGGCTTAATCAATATCTTTTGAACAAATTCAAAAAACCTTAGTGAAACTCTCATACATCATGGCCCCTAAAACAATATTGGGAGCCAAAAAGTAGGTATTTGAAACGAAGCAAGCACAAAATTGGGAAACTTCAAACAAACAACGGTCATATCCCTTTATTGGCCATGATCTTGGGCCTCTATTTTCCACATAGAAAGAAGTGGAGGAGATGGTAGATCATAGTGGTGATGAGCTATGGTCACCACACATGGAATTTTATTTTGACCCCACCTTATTAGATGAATTATTTTTTAGAAACAAAGATCAGGTGTTAGCAAGAGTGGTGTAATTAGGAGCTAGAATGTCTACATAACATGAGACAATCCTACCGAGGAATGAGGCTAATGAAGAAGAACAAGCTCTCATTAACATGGAAGATATCCTAGCACATGGGCATGCTTCCACATCCAATGTAAGAAATGATAATATGGTGGGTTATAAAATGACCTTCGTCAAGATGCCATGCAGAGTTAGATTAGAACATGAAAATGTAGAACAACGTTCATGCAACGAAGTATAAGAAGAACCTCTTGAGGAAGAAGTCACCATTCAACAACAAATCCAAAACCTTAGTCGACAATTAGCTTTACTAACATCTCATGTATAGAAGGAAACAAAAAAAATGTACATAAGGTGAAGCCTAAGGTCAAAACTAGTGAACTTCATATGGAAAACCAAGAAGGAGAAAATACGGAATATAGTCAAGTATATATTCTTGCTTCTCCTACTAAAGAGAAATTACTTACACAAGAAATGCAATCCATGAAAGTAATGCTTACAAGCCTTCAAGAAAGTAATGTTGGGCATATCAAAAAGTACCAATACGAAGAGCTATGCCCCTATCCATTTGATAAATCTATGACGCTTCAATCCTTTCCTAAGAAGTTTGGCATGCCAAAATTTGACAAGTATAGAGGGAAAGGCGACCGACGAGATCATGTGAAATATTTTTACATGGCATGCCAAGAAGTGGCATATAACAACAATTACCTCATATGACTCTTTCTAAAGAGTCTAGGGGAACGAGCCTTGGAATGGTTCACTCACTTACCTTGTGGGTCTATCTGCACATGGCCTGAACTAGAAAAAAGGTTTGTTTGAAATTTCTCATACAACATAGAAAGCGACATAACTATGGAAAAAAAATAGTACTAAACAACAACCTAATGAAACATTCGCAAGCTTCTTATAAATATGGTGAGGGATAGCCAACCACTTCCCTTGCGTGTTTCCCAAAAAACAACTTGTGAGCATCTTCGTGCCTAATCTAAACCTAGACATCACTTTTCATTTACAAATGCATTTTGTTCATACCTTTAAAGAGATCATGAAAAAGGACATACAAATAGAAAAATCCCTCATTGCAAAAGGGATGATCAAATCACCTTCTAAAGATAATCAAAATGCCAAACCAATGAAAAAGCTAAAGATTTTTAACAATAACAAGAACGTGGTGAGAGGCAGAATCACGGATTCCAAGTGAGTGCAAATAGTTCATGTTGGTCAACCTTTTAAACTAACCAAAGGACCTATTCAACCACCACCTAAGATGAAAGTTCACTCCTCTTAATGAGTCCTTGTCTGCAATATTGAAGCAATTGGATGCAGTCCACATGGTGACTTATCCTACAACGCAACCTTTTGATGAAAATGCTCCTAAACCATCATGGCATAAAGAGCATGAATATTGTGATTTTCATCATGTAAAAGGACACGAGACAGACAAGTGCCTAAGACTTTGCCACTACATCCAAGATCTCATTGACAATGGAGAGATAGAAGTTGACACTCTAGAGAGAAATTCAAAAGGAAAATGAAAAGATGGGAATATTCAAAGAACCATTCCCTAAACATGGAAAATCAGATGAGAAAAGGTCGGATCAAAGAGAGTCATCCCAAAGCTATAAAGATGCAAACTATCTATACACCAAAAGTGACAATAATCGTTATGACTCACTCATTGGATGTGTCCACTCTTCTAATGAACATATGAATACCATTAGGATCAAGAGAAAGGATTGCACTATGGTAACAAGGTGCACTCGTCTCATGATCCCAAAACCCTCTCTGTTAACCCCTCAGGATGGTTAGTACAACATCTTATAACAACTTGAGAAGACATATGGCAAGATTTTAATCTTAGATCTTCTTAAGATATCAAATGTATATAAGGACATCTTATACAAAACTCTCCAGGGGTCAAGAGTGTCAATGGAAGTAGACCATTCACATTTACAATACGTGGTGGCAAATATTGCACCGACTAAACACATATCCTTTGACCACAAGGAAATCCCCAACGAAGATCACACACATAACCTTCCCCTATTTATAGAGGTATTTGTTACCCACTGGAAGATAAACCTGGTGCTTGTGGACAACAGGTCAAAATTGAATATATGCACATTAAAACTAATTAAACAATTGGAACACACAAAGGAATATCTAGAGTTCCATATTATTACCATAATTTCTTACGACAATGCAGAGTGGGAGTTAGCTAGAACAATCACATTATCAATGGAAGTAGGACCAACTTGTCACAGTACCAAGTTTCACATCTTAGAATTGGAACTTCCATATAATATGCTTCTTGGCCACCCATGGATTCATGCCATACAAGCCATACTATTAACATTCCATCAGTACATCAAGTTAAAACATGATGGATACACTATTTCAATACAAGGAGATCTAGAACCTTTCACTCACTACAGAGCTCTCAATAGATTTTCTCGTAAGGGTACATATGCATGTACTTCTGATGATATAGTTATTCCCCTTCAATCAAAAGCTATGGAATCACGAGTTGATTCAGACTCCCTTAGCACTTGCGCTCGAGAATCTTTTACATCTACTTATCCTTTTGATTCATGAGAGATGAAAGTTCTAGAGTATGGTTATGGAGAATACAATGTGAACCAAGTTCTCCTAGTTTCAAACCTATCTTTGTCACCTAAAACAAGAGGCCAACCCAACTATCATTTCAAACGACCTAGAGATGAACAGATTATTGGGCCATTCTTACATGGGGGATTACTTGCAGAAGAGACATTGTTGGACCCACCTACAACTTGGGTCCTAGAGGACACTTAACCAACTTGCTACCAAATCCCTGAGTATGAAAAGTATAGCTGAATGATGTATTCTATGGGCTACAAGGGCTTAGGATGTGGATAGAATGAGTAAGGACCAAAAGAACCAGTTCCACTTCCACATTTCAAAATGAAAAGATATGGTATTGACATTCAACCCTATGGATCACACCCGAATGATAAAGACGCTACTTGTTCTGAGTGTGAGGATAGCTCTGATTATTTAGACAACGACACAAATTCCCACTATAGCCAATATGAGTTTCCTCCACGAACCTTTTCATGAATATTGTTGTCCTTACCTTAACCCCCACTGAGTCTAAAATTAACCTTGTCTACCCTTCCCTTATCGGTTAGGACCAACAACACCATGTGTTATTGGACATTTTTGAGAAAGATGAGGCCATTACAAATTATGTAGGAATACGAGATACAATTCTAATTGAGGACCATAAGAAAGGTTTTTACATTGACTTAGATACTTGCACCTATTTCAAAGAGGAAGCTAAGCTTCGTGGTCAGCAAAACTTAAGAAAAAGTGAAGCCTCGACAAAAAGTTATAAAGAGAAGCCTCGGAAAAAACAAAAGTCCAAGTCACACAGTGAAAATATCTTTGAGGCGTTGGTTGACCAACAAGTAAAAAAATCAATGGAAAAAAGAAGTGACCAAGCTAAGGGTGAAAATCTCGTAGAGACGCCTTTGGAAGAAGATCTTAATCTTCCTCCCTATCCTACGCGTATGGAGGATATGTCAAAAATGTTGGTAGAAGAAACCATTGGCGTAAATATTAGAACAGAAGAAGACCCAAAGATAGTCAAGTTGGGAGCTTCACTTTCGGCACAAGAACAAAAAACATTCACCTTGCTTCTCAGAGAATTTGTGGATATATTCGTATGGTCTTATAAATACATGTTAGGCTTAGATCCAACTTTGGTGGTGCTCAACTTAGTAATACATCCAAACACAAAGCATATTAAATAGAAGCTAAGAAAAATGCATCCATGAGTGGCCCTTTTGGTTAAAGAGGAGTTAGAGAGATTGTTAGCAACAAAGTTCATCAAACTCATTGACTACTTCGAGTGGATATCAAATGTAGTTCTAGTACAAAAAAAACTGATTGGTATTAGAATTTGCATAGAATTTCGAGACATCAAAAAGGCATTTATGAAAGATGATTTTACTTTACCCAATATCAACATGATTGTCGATTCAACTATAGGCTATGAAATGCTATCTCTTATGGATGGATTTTCATAATACAACCAAATCAATATAGCAGAATAAGATCAGTATAAGATGACGTTTATAACCCCTTAGGGAACATTTTGTTATAAGGTAATGCCCTTCAACCTCAAAAATGTTGGTGTAACCTATCAATGGGCCATGAAAGTAATATTCCATGATATACTGCATGACATAATGGAGGACTATTTAGATGATATCCTCAGAAATTCCAAAACAAGAAAAGACCACCTTGAAGTTTTACGACGTATCTTTGAACGTCTGTGAGAATATAAGGTTAGGTTGAATCCAAAGAAATGTGTGTTTGGAGTATTATCAGGGAATTTACTAGGCTTCATTATATCAAGGAGAGGGATTGTGGTGGACCCAGCCAAAGTCACTGCCATTACTGAAATACCTCCTCCCAAGAATATCAAACATCTGCGCAGCCTACAAGGAAAAATACAAGTCATTCGCTACTTCATTTTGTAGCTTGCTAATAAGTGCCATTCCTATACTCACCTACTTAAAAATGATGTTGATTTTGTTTGGGGACTAGAGCAACAATAGGCCTTTACCTTAATTAAACAATACCTGGCCAATCCGCCTATCCTCGTGCCTCCAACCCTTGGTGAGCCACTTTTTCTATACATATTTGCTACACAAATTTCTCTTGGCGCTTTGCTTACACAATATGACTGATATCTATATTTCACCCCCCATGCCAAATATTGGATTAGTCATGACCCTGCATAAAAGGAGCCTAAGAAAAATCATTCAAATCTTGCAAATTGGTCACAGAAGGACTCAACCATGGAGTGGCAGAGGCCAAGAGAGACTGATGGACACTATATAAAAGAAAATGACTCTATCAGCCCGTTTCCACGTCTTAAATTTGTTATCCAAGTTACAGGTAGACTCAACTATGAGATAATAGGGAAAAACAAGAAGGGACGATGTTGCAGAGGAACCAGAAACAAGAAGGGGAAGAAATGGTGAAGATCCGAAGTCCTCGGGCTTGAAACGGTTCATGAAAAAGCCCAAAAATGGATAAGTATGGAGGAGGCAATGGAAGGAGCCACGTGTCCTAATGGCACTTCTCCAAGGGTGAATTCAAAAGGGGGAGCCCAAACTTGTGCTAGGCTTCCACGCGTCCAAAACCCCAAGAAATTATGGGGCACTGAAAAGTCTTTAACTAAAAAGAAAGTGCTAGGTGTCATCTTGGCACAAAACTAGAAAGGAAGTCCAAGGGCAGAGACTCCAACTTGCACCAGCCCTCCACGTAGCAAATGGTCAAGACAAAGTCAAAAGGCAAGCTTCAAAATTGGTTAAGTATAAAAGTGTAAGCGGAGAATGCCAAGTGTCAATGCGACGCATCTCCAAGAGTTGGTCCCAAGGGCAGAGACCCAAATGAGCGTGAGCTCACCACGTAGCCCAAATCCTAAAAGTAAGAGGGACTGTTGAAAATTCCACAGATCAGTGGAGGCCGACAAGTGTCAACTCGATGCTCCTCCAAAGGCAAAATTTGGGCCAGGTTTTCAAGCAAGTGCGGTGCCTCCACATGTTATATCAAAAGGGGCGGAATTGGTTGAATAGTCAATGCATGAGCCAAGCCGACGAAGGCTGCCAAGTGTCTTAATGGCGCTGATTCAAAGATTGATTAAAGAAAAGGTTTCCAAATGAGCGCCAGACTGCCACGTGTCCCAGGGAAAAGTGGGCCATCAGGGGAAAAGTTGGTCCTTGCCCCTTTGTTGTTTCAAAAGGGGTAAAAGTTATAAAATGACCCCCAACTCCACCCAAAAGAAAAAGTCATCATTTGAACCCGAGTCAAAGCCAAAGCGGGGTGTCGGAGGAAAGAGTGAAAATTTGCCTTTCGTTCAAAAGGCACAAAGATAAGGATGGAAGTGCATTCTCCAGCCAACCAAAAGGAGCCACGTGTCCAAGAAAAGCTTCAGGGCTGCGGGAGTTTTTTGAGTTTTTCATTTTTTATGTAAAAGGGCAAAAAGATAAATTGTGGACCCGTAAGCCCAATTTTTTCTCTAATCTGACTGCCACATGTCCCATATCAAAAGGGGACCCATTTTTCAAATTATTTTCCCGCCCATCTATATGGACTCGATACAAACTTTGAAGGGGCATATCTTTCAACTCAGGGCTCAAAATATTGTGAATCTGACACCGTTGGAAAGATATCAGCCTCGCCCATGCCATGGAGGTCTGAGACTTTATTTTTGAGGAGGTTAGGTGAAGGAAAATGGAGGAAAAATCTTCAGGATTTTAATGTAGGATTTTATTGTAAGGATATTTTTCCTCAACAACTAGATCAGATTTGTTCTATTTCATCGTTTCCTCTTCCTTCAAGGCGCCGAACCAAGGATTGATGTAGTAAAGATAGATTTGGGGGTAGATTTCATCAGAAGCATTAACAACAGTGGTTGAGCTTCGACCTGCTTTTCCTGCTTCTCTCTCTCTTTCTTCTCTCTGATTGAATCTATAAATATGGGGGCAGGATTCATTGTAAAGGGTTAGACATTCTTTGTTTTGCAGGCTCCCTTCCCCTTCTATCAAGGGATTTGTGGGGTTCGGGCCTTCTGTTAAAATTGTGATACATTTTACCTTTTGGATATCCTTTAATGAATTGCACCAGTCCACAGAGTAATAAAACACATTTGTGATCGATCTTAGATCCTCTCTTGTCTCTTTGCTTTCATTTGGTATCCCATTATAGATTTGGCTATCTGTGCTTTATTTATTGTATGTATTTTAATAGGTTTGTGTCTATTAGCAAAATAAGTGTTCATCATTTCTTTGGTGCATCACTTAGTAGTTTAGTTATCTCTTATTTCTTATACTCTTTTACCCTTGTTTCCTTGGAAAGTTTTAGATTAGGTATAGAGATAGATCCTTTACAAATCCTCATGTGTGCACCTAAACAGAGGAATAAGGAACCAACCTTTAATCTGGAGAGCTTTCCCACTTTTGCAAGGTCCCACACCTCGAGGAAATTTCAATGTTATGCAATCACACCAAATGACACTGCCTTAGAAAAGTAAACATGTATAACTCATTTGGGGGTGTTGTGATTTTGCACTAACAGTTTTGGCACACCCGGTGGGACATTGGGGTTAGATATTTCATCTTGTCTTAGTGTCTCAACAAAAAACAACAAAACTTACACCATCATGTGCCACTAACAGTTTTGGCATGCCCAGTGGGACTAAGAAGTATCCATCTTATTACAGTAGGAATTGATGTACACTTGTTGTGATTCTGGCTCTTTAAGAAGCCTTGAAAGTGTACATCTAGCGACTCCAAAAGAAACAAATCTACTGGTTTCAGCAGTCCGAGCAAGTTCATGAGAAGAATACAAACACGGTCAAGAACCAGAGAAGAGGGACTGATTTGTCTATCTAGACTTATCCCCAGACAGAAGGGGAAGAGGAAGAAGAACCCAAAGGTCTCTATCTCCACCAAGCAGAGCTTTATCAACACCTCCTCCTATCCAACCGTTCATTCAATCAAGGGGGGTGCTTAGACCGATTAGGATGGCTCAGCCAAATCCTTATGTTAACTTCACTGGCAGTAGTCCACTCACCTTGAATGCACAAAATCCAGTTCCTATTGTAACATTAAAGAGTATCCCATATTTCACTTCAGGGAAAATCAAACTTCTCCTTGATCAAAGATATTACAAATGTTGTATAATCCATGAGGTTCATGAGATGGAAATTCCAGTCAAGCTGCTCACCTCTTCACTTAAAGGGAAGGCTTCACAATGGTTCAGGAGTCTTGAGGTAGGCTCTATTCAGAATTGGAATCAGCTATGCACAACTCTTCACAACTAGTTTGGAGAGAAAGGTGATAAAATGTCTTTGTTGGAACAACTAACAACAATCAAGAGAGCCCTAAACGAGAAGCTGACAGACTTCAACCTCAGATTCCAGTGGACCTAGGATAGAATTCCAACAGCAGTGAAGCCCACTAATGAAGGTGCCTTCTTATACTTTCTTAGGGCTTTAAATTCTGATATTTCTCTGATGATTCAGTCAATGGGGGGCACTACATTACCTGCAGCCTATAGCCTTTCCATAGGGGCTGAGAACCATTTGATTCAGGTTGGTAAAATCACTCCTAGGCCATCCATGCCTCTATACCCTGAGTTAGGAAGCCCAAATGCTAGCCAAATGCCTACATTAGCTCCTATACCCACCCCCAGGAGTCAGAGTTCAACTGAAGCTTCCACTTCATCATCTAACACCTCTAAGGAACTCTAGGAAGTCATGAAATAGCTTCAGAACCTGGGGAATGAGCTAGTAACTATCAAAAGACAACAAGCTCAGAGTTCCAGGCCATATCAGTCTCAGGGTCAATATCAAGTTAGACCCTAGTATCAGTAGAATAGGCCACCATCTCAGACCACAAATCAGAGCCAGAACCAAGGACAACCCCAAGCTGCTAGACCTTTCAGGTCATATGATCCAAACATAGCTTCAACATCAAGGGCATTGGTTCCAGCATAGAACAATATGGCACAAGAATATGATTGGTGTTTTCCATGCAATCAAGCACATAACCAATCAATGTGTTTTAATGGTGCTCTAAATCAGGCCTTGATGGTGCAAACCAGTATGGTGCCACAAGAACCTAGCCAAGAGGGGGATCAACAGTAAGAGGCTCTACAAGGTGGACCTCCAGGAGAGACTATGCTTGTTAATTGGCAGGCTGAAGACTTCTGTGGAATGAATCAGTTCCCTTCTCAAGGTGTGGCTACCAATACCCAGTCCAAAAAGAGAAATATTGGAGAGGGCCAACCACTAAACTCAGGTGACCCTCAATCTTCCATCACTCCACAAGGTCTTGGTGCTCCAAGTACAACTCCCAATATGCAGAACCAATCCAAGCCACCTCCTAAACCCAGTCAGGCACCGGTTGTAACAACCCATGTGCAAGAAAAAAATGTGTCTAGGAAGGGGTGACAAAAAGATAGCTCATTCAATATTATTGAGAAAATGAAGAGGACAAGTGTGAACATTTCACTATGGGAGTCACTGGCCATTCCAGGGAAGAGGGATCTGTTGCAGACTGCCATGCAGAATTGGTCAAGTTCAAATCAACCCCCTAACCAGCAAGAGAGAGTGTTTGCCAATGCAGCTCAACTAGGGAGGAACCATGAGGAACGAACAAGGTAAGAACCTGAGACCTCCTCCATTCTATGTCTCATTAATTATTGGAGACAAATTGGTGCACAATTATATGATTGATTCTGGGGCTAGTAGTTCTATGATGCCCAAACAAATAGCTGATCAGTTGGGTCTCCAATATGAAGTCATCTCTAGAGGAGTAGTCCAATTAGATGGGACAATAGTGACCACTATGGGAATCATCAAGGATATGAGCCTCACTTTGCATGCCTACCCCAATGTGACTGTTTTGCAAAACGTGTCAATCATAGATTTGCCACCACATTTTGCTTTGTGTTTGTCCAGGGACTTCACTGCCAAAATTGGAGGCTACCTATCTACTGATTGGTCACATATGCTCTTTAGGACAAGGTATGGGGTGAAGGCCACAATCAGATCTGAACCTATTACTGATTATCATATTGAATCCTATGTGCCTAGCCCAATCAATGCCAATTGCTTCAGCTTTTGATCAAGAAGACCTCCTAAGCACTTTTGAAGCAAATACCAAGGTGGGATGTATCCCAAACTTGACTCTCGATGAGTGGGCCAACAAAAGTCATGCTTTTGACCCCTATAAGGAGATGGAAGAATCTGAGCTAGGTGTCTACTACCTACATGAAGAGAATCATCCTCTTCCTGATCTAATTAAGCCAAAATACAAGGATGACAATGAGGTATGGCAATTGTTCTTTGATGGCTCAAGGAGTAGAAAAGGAGCTGGAGGAGGAGCCATGATTGTGTCCCCTAGAGGTATGAGATATTATTCAACCTTCAGATTCCAGTTTGCTTGCTCAAATAATACTTCTGAATATGAGGCTTTAGTCCAAGGTCTTCATTGGGAAAGGAAGCTGGGGATCAAGAACTTGCAAGTGTTTGGTGACAGTGAACTGGTTGCTAATCAGGTTAGAGGACTTAATGTTGTCAAAAATGACCTACTCAAGAACTACAAGAGTAGGGTATGGGATCTCATGGAGGATTTTGAGGCCTTCAGTCATTGTGTCCATACCCAGGAAGGAGAATGAAGCTGCTGATAAACTTGCAGCAGTCGAGGCAATGTTTGATGTGGTTGATAACATCAAGAGAGACAAAGAACAACCACATATCCATGTGGTTGTGAGGCCAGCAGTGCTAGATAATAACACATGTTGGTAAGTGTTTGAGAATGATTAACAGATCATTAAATTTTTGCAAGAAGAAGCTGAATTCTCAACTAGAAACCAGAGCAGACTAGAACAAAATATGGGAATCAGATAGTACAGTTGCATACAAACAAGCTTCCCAAAGGCTTAGTGACACTGGAATCTATTTTCAATCCTAATGATCAATTTAGAAAGGAGAAGGCTAACATGTCAGATCAAAAGGGATAAGATTAAGAGTCAATCCTAGTTGGAGAAGACAAAACACTTCAAATTGGAAAAGTGGCCACCGAGCAAGAAAGGTATGAATTCATACAACTTTTCCAAGAATTTCCTGATGTGTTTTCTTGGAGTTATGAAGACCTAAGAGGGTTCAATCCAAAGCTAGCACAACACATAATTGAACTAGATCTAGTTGTTCAGCCCATCAGGCAGAAGTAGAGACCATTCAACCCACATATTGAGCCTCTGATGAAGAAAGAGTTGAACAAGCTGATAGAGGAAAGTATCATATTTCCAATCAAACACTCAAGTTGGGTTGTAAATCTTGGTCCCAGTCAGAAAGAAAAATGGAGAAATCAGGTTGTGTGTTGACTTTAAAGATTTGAATAGAGCCTCTCTCAAAGATCACTACCCACTCCCTTCAATGGAGCAGATCTTGCAAGTAGTGTCTGGGTCAGAAAGGTTCTCCCTCCTAGATGGCTACTCAGGGTACAACCAGATCATGGTGAAAGAAGATGATCAATTCAAAACAACTTTCACCACCAAATGGGGCACCTATGCCTATAGGAAAATGCCATTTGGATTATCCAACGCCAGAGCCACTTTTCAAAGGGAAATGGATATGGAATTCAAGGGACTGATCAACAAAATAGTGTTGATCTATCTGGATGACATTACAATGTTTTCCAAAAATGCAGCAGATCATCTTTTCCATCTAAGGTAGGTATTCCAAAGATGCAGAGTTTTGGGGTGTCACTGAACCCCAAAAAATGCATATTCTTGGCCCATGAAGGCAAAGCTTCTAGGCCATATTGTATCAAAGGAAGGATT
This sequence comes from Taxus chinensis, assembly GCA_019776745.2. NCBI lineage: Eukaryota > Viridiplantae > Streptophyta > Pinopsida > Cupressales > Taxaceae > Taxus > Taxus chinensis. The sequence goes on along the minus strand of CM034155.1, from coordinate 561,781,489 downwards.
GGAAATTGACCCAGAGAGAGTTCAAGCAATAAGAGCATTGCCATTGCCAAGTCACAAGAAGGCTCTTCAAAGCTTCTTGGGAAAAATCAATTTTTTCCGACAGGTTTGTTCCAAACTTTGTTACCCTTGTTAAGCCAATAACGTTGATGCTGAAGAAGAGCTTAGCATTCAGGTGGATAACTGAAGGAAAAGCAAGTTTTGAGGCTATCAAAGAAGCCATATCACAAGCCCCAACTCTTGTGAATCCATATTTTTCCAAAGACTTCATACTGTATGCCTTTGGTGGCAGTGACACAATTTCTGCAATCTTGGTTCAGCAGAACAAAGAAAGTGCAGAACAACCAATTGCTTTCTTCAGCCAGAGTTTAGAAGATTATGAGGTGAGGTACTCCTTTCATTGAGAAGCAGGTCTTGGTGGTGATCAGAGGATTGAAGAAGTTTAAGCATTTGGTTTCAAACAACAAAATCCAACTATTGGTCTCCCATGCAGGAGTTAAAGAATTCCTTCTCAGCAAGGACTTGAATGAAAAGCGTGCAGGATGGATCACTCGTGTCATGGAGTATGACATTGAGATCAAGGTCACCAAGCTGGTCCATGGGAAGGGGTTGTGTGAACAACTAGCCTCAAGGTCAACAAGATGAAACAAACAGTGAAAAGGAGGCTTGTCCTTGTTTTACAAGATGATCAAGAAGAAGGGAGAGATGATGTACCTACTCCTTGTTGGACCCAAGACATGGTGTACTTCCTTCAAACAAGCCTGTGTCCTCATGGGATGAGTAAAGAAAAAAGGAGACATTTCAGGTTACAGGCCATCCCATATGTTCTTATTGATGGTGTCTTGTTCAAAAGGGACATCAATGACATTCTGCTAAGATGTATTGGGACAGATCAGGTGGAGAGAGTGCTACAAGAATTCCATGTTGAAGCAGTAGGAGGCCATTTTTCTCCAAGAGTGACAACACTCAAAATCATGAAGGTAGGATATTATTGGCCCAAAGTTTTTAGTGGAGCCTATTACTCATGGATCAAGAGGTGCAAGAATTGTGTATTCTTCAGAGGAATGTACAGGCTAGCAACAGTTCCACTGTACCCAATCTTAGTCTACCTGTTAGGTTGTGGATCCTGTTTTCATGTGAGAAAGTGTTGAAGGATTATACACTAAGAGTACTGTACACTTTCCATAGATTGTATCTCCGAGGTTCCAGGGGCGGTAGCCCCCGGTAGCAAGGGCTCGGGGGTGCAACCCCTGAATTTTTTTAGGCCTTAAAACATGCTTGATATATCAAAAAACGTTATTTTCTCATATGGGCGGGATTTTTTGACCCATAGGTTTATGGGATGGTTTTGGCCCATGGTTTTGATACCCACTGGTTTTGTACAAACTGCTTAAGCAGTTGTCTATTTATATGGTTTTGTGCATATGGTAGGGATGTAATGAAATGTGACATTGCAGATGTGTTTTGAATTCTGGTGTGAATTCTGTAGAGTTTGTTGAGCATAGCTCCAAAAAGATCTAGGTATTGTATTGAGAGAGCGGTGGCTTGTAATAAAATATGAGCAAGTGATTCTTAGTGGACATAGCCCAAATTGGGTGAACCACGTTAAATACTATCTCTTTGTGTTGTGTTATTTTATTCTACACTTTTATTTGAGATCTGTAATAATTTATGCATATTAGTTTCTACTATTGTGATTGTGTGAGGGATTATTCCAGCATATTTTATCCCTTATTTCCTAACAATTTAGTATCAGAGCCTGGTTTGGTTTGCTGAAGTGTTGAATCATAGGGAAAGTTTTATCTTGAGTGGGAGCTATGACAGATGATGGAAGATCTAGGGTTGATAAATTCAATGGGAATAATTTTAGTCTTTGGAAGATGCAGATGGAAGATTACCTTTATCAGAAGGATCTTTATATTCTGTTGTCTGAGAAGGTGAACAAACCTTGAGCATGATAGATGCAGAATGGGATTTGCTAGATAGGAAGGCACTTGGGACAATCCGGCTATGTCTTGCATCTTTGGTATTATTTAATGTTTCAAAGGAAAAAACTACAAAAGAACTGATGGATGCATTAGGGAAGTTGTATGAAAAACCCTCTTCCTCTAATAAGATATTTTTAATGAAAAATTTGTTTAATATGAACATGTCTAAGAATGGTTCAGTAGCAGATCATTTAAATGATTTTAATATGGTTGTAAATATGCTAGCTTTGGTTATAATAGAATTTGATGAAGAAGTTAGGGCTTTATTAGTTTTATGCTCTTTACCTGAGAGTTGGAATAGCCTGGTAATGGCGGTAAGCAATTCGGTTCCAGCTAACTCAAAGTTGAAGTTTGAGGATGTTGTAGGGGTGATTCTAAGAGAGGAAATGCTGAAGAAAAATCTCTGGTGAATCTTCTACTTCAGGGAATGCTTTGACAATGGAAACTAGAGGGAGACAGAAGAATAGAGGAATCCATGGAAAATCAAAGGATTGGGCAAGGTCAAAATCCAAAAGCAAGATAGTATGTTGGCAGTGTGGAAATTCTGGGCATGCAAAGAAGGGACCGTTGGGAGCTTCGGGACAAGAAGAAACAACAAGAAGAAAACAAGGAGGAAAAAATGTGGCAACAGAGTAATGTATGTCAAGATGCTTTGATTCTTTCTTTGCACAATATTACTGAATCTTGGGTTTTAGATTCGAGGGCTTCTTTCCATGCTACTCCACATAGGCATTATTTTGTTGATTATGTTCAAGGAGATTTTGGGCATGTTTTTCTTGGTGATGATGAGCCTTGCAACATAGTTGGAAAAGGTTATGTTTAGGTTAATATGCAGAATGGGAATACTTGGCTATTGAAGGATGTCAGACATGTGCCTACATTAAGATGAAATTTGATATCAGCAGGGCCAGTTGGGAAGTGATGGTTGTACTATGATATTTACAACGGACTCTTGGAAGGTTACCAAGGGTGCTCTTGTGGTGGTAAGAGGTAAGAAGGTTGGAACCTTGTATTTAACCACTTATAGCACTAATGTTTGTAATCTTGTGGCTTCAGAAGTAGATACAACATTGTGGCACTATAGGCTCGGTCATATGAGCCATAAGGGCATGGAGATCATAAAGAAGGATTTGCCTAGATATACAAAAACAGGTTTGGAGTTCTGTGAGGACTAGCATATATGGGAAACTAAAAGTGAGTAAGGTTTCTCAAGGTTGGACCTACAAAGAAAGAGAGTAAGTTAGAGCTGGTGCATTCTGATGTGTGGGGGTTTGGCTCAGGTATCATCTCTTGGGGGTTCAAGTTATTATGTTACTTTTATTGATGATGCAACAAGGAAAGTTTGGGTTTATTGTATTAGAAACAAATCATGATGTATTTGACACTTTTGTTAAATGGAAAGCCTTGGTAGAGAATGAAACAGGTCTTAAGCTAAAATGTCTTAGGTCAGATAATGGAGGGGAGTATTGCAGCAATGAATTTGATGATTATTGTTCTAAGAATGGAATCCACAGGAAAAATATGGTTCCAAGAACTCCGCAATAGAATGGGGTGTCAGAAAGGATGAACATAACAATAATGGAACGTGCTAGGAGCATGAGGTTATATGCAGGACTACCTCTTTTATTTTTGGGTAGAAGTGGTGAGCACAATTGTGTACTTGATAAACAGAGGACCCTCAAGTGCCTTGGATGGAGGCATACCTGAGGAGGCTTGGTATGGTAAGAAAGTTGATTATTCATTTCTTAGAGTCTTTGGATGTGAGGTGTTTGTCCATATAGACAAGGATGATAGGACCAAGCTAGAGGCTAAATAAGAAAAATGTACTTTCATTGGTTATGGTGGTGATGACTTTGGATATAAATGTTGGAGTATTAAGGACAAGAAAATCATTTGATCTAGGGATGTGGTCTTTAATGAGAAAGTCATGTATAAGTAGTAGTTGCAGGAAAATAGGGAAGAATATCAAGAAAGAATATGCAGTCGGTAGAGGATCTTTCGGATGGGAAAGTGACACATGAATCAGTTCAGGAACCTCCTCAACAGGAACCCCAAACTCCTATATTGAGGAGGTCTTCTAGGGTAAGAAGAGAACCTGAATGTTTTTCTCCTTCTCTTTATTATTTATTACTCACTGATAGTGGAGAGATAGAGAGAGATTTGATGAAGCAATGCAGGTAGATGCCAGGAAGAAGTGGGAGCAAGCTATGGATGAGGAGCATCAGGCCTCTCATGGAGAAACCAGACATGGGATTTGGTGAAGCTACCCAAAGGCAAAAGAGCATTATAGAACAAGTGGGTGTTTAGAGTCAAAGAGGAAGAAGGAGGCAAGAAAAGATACAAGGCCCCGGTTGGTGGTCAAGGGGTTTACACATAAAAAAGGTATAGATTTTGATGAGATTTTTTCTCCTATAGTAAAAATGACTTCTATTAGAACTGTTCTTGGAATAGTTGTAGTAGAAGACTTGCACTTAGAGTAGCTTGATGTAAATACTACATTTCTCCATGGTGATTTGGAGGAGGAACTATATATGTAGCAACCAGAGGGCTATGAGGTCAAAGGTAAAGAGGAGATGGTGTGCAAACTGAAGAAGAGTTTGTATGGCTTGAAACAAGCTCCACGTCAATGGTATAAGAAATTTGATAGCTTCATGATGGAGCAAGGTTATATTAGATGTCATTTTGACCATTGTATGTATATAAAGAAATTTGAGGATGGCAGTTATATTATCTTGTGTCTGTATGTGGATGACATGTTGGTTGCAGGTAAAAACATGCAAGAAATAAAAGTACTCAAGAAGCAGCTAAGTGAATCCTTTTCTATGAAGGATTTGGGGGCAGCCAAAACAAATCCTTGGTATGAGGATATCTCGGGATAGGAAGGAAAGGAAAGCTGACTTTATCTCAGGAAGAGTACATTAAGAAAGTCTTGGAGAGGTTTAATATGCAGGATGTTAAACCGGTTGGGACTCCTTTGGCAGGCCATTTCAAGTTATCAAAGGAGAAGTGTCCCCAAGATAGAGTAGGAGAGAAATTAGATGTCCAAGGTACCTTACTCATCAGCGGTTGGCAGTTTGATGTATGCCATGGTGTGCACCAGGCCTGATATTGCCCATGAAGTGGGAGCGGTGAGTAGATTTATGAGTGATCCAGGTAGAGATCACTAGACAGGTAGTAAAGTGGATCCTTCAGTATTTGAGAGGGGACCATGGGGATAGTTTTGTGCTACAGTGGATCAGACACCACTTTGTGTGGTTATGTAGATTTAGATATGGCTGGAGATGTAGATAGCAGGAGGAGCACATTAGGTTATGTTTACACTGTAGGTGGGACAATAGTGAGTTGGATTTCATGACTACAGAAGTTGGTGGCTTTGTCAACCACAGAGGCTGAGTATGTTGCTACCACAGAGGCAAGCAAAGAAATGATTTGGTTACAATAATTGCTTGAGGAGTTGGGGCATAAGCAGGAGGAAGGAAAGATGCATAGTGATAGTCAGAGTGTCTATACACCTAGCTAAGAACTCTACTTTTCACTCTAGGACGAAGCATATACAACTTAAGGTACCATTTCATCAGGACAACTTTGGAGGAAGAGAAGTTGAAACTGGAGAAGATCCATACCAGTCAGAATCCTGCTACAGACATGATGACCCAAGGTGGTCACAAGGGAAAAAACTGAAGTTGATGTTCAACTTTGGTTGGTCTTCACGGAAACTAGTGAAGGGTTGAGAAGCTTGTCTCAGAGGAAAACTAGTCTCCAAGTGGGAGATTGTTAGGTTGTGGAGCCTGTTTTTCATGTGTGAAAGTGTTGAAGACTGTACACTAAGAGTACTGTACACTTTCCACATTTGGGCTCAGCGGGGGTTCGGGGTAGTAGCCCCCGAGATTTTTTTTACCTTAAAACGTGTTTGATATACCGGGAAACGTGTTTTTTCTCATATGGGCGAGATTTTTGACCCATAGGTTTATGGGACAGTTTTGGACCCATGGTTTTGATACCCACGGTTTTGTAAAACTGCTTAAGTAGTTGTCTATTTATATGGTTTTGTGCATATGGTAGGGTATCATGTAACATTATAGATGTGTTTTGAATTCGGGTGTGAATTCTGTAGAGTTTTGTTGAGCATAGCTCCAAACAGATCTGGGTATTGTATTGAGAGAGTGGTGGCTTGTAATAAAATCTAAGCAAGTGATTATTTTGTGGACATAACCCAAATTAGGTGAACCAGGTTAAATATTGTCTCTTTTTGTTTTGTTATTTTTATTCTACACTTTTATTTGAGATCTGTAATAATTTTCTACATATTAGTTTCTACTGTTGTGATTCTGTAAGGGATTGTTCTGCATATTTTATCCCTTATTTCCTAACAAGATATTATTGGCCCAGAGTGTTTAGTGATTGCTACACATGGATCAAAAGATGTAAAAAATGTGCATTCTTCAAAGGTAAAGAAAAGCTAGTGAGTTTATTTCTTCCAATACTACCACCAGCATATGTTTAAATTGACACAATATATTCATTTCTATATGGGGATTGGACATATCCATTGGATTCATCTCGTCCAAATTCAAGAGAATGCCACAAATGGATGCTAGTAGCAACAGATTATTTATTATCATATTTATAAATGCAAAGTTGCACTTATAGTGAAGGCAAATGAAGATCTATCATACTATGATTTTCTATTCAATCGTTATTTTCAAAATTTGAAGTGCCAACTACCATTAAACCTCAGAAAGTAGCATAAGCCAATCCTCATAAGTTCCAAGGTCACATAGAGGTTAACGGTTATCAAGAATGTAGATCTACCTAATAACTTCATCACACTATAACACTCAAGGTAATGGTCATAACGGAGTCTACAGTCAAGTTACCTGTTAAGGGTCATCATGAAGAACTCTTGATGTAAGGAAATTATTCACTGATGATCCATGGCTTAGTAAGTTCATTTCAGCCTTATGGGCTTTTTAGGTAAACATTGCTTGTTGATCTTTCACATTCAGCTACTCCATACACAGGTCTGGTCAGGTCTATAGGGATCCATGTCTGTTAGTTCTCACTCATTTTTCATCACTATAAAGTTTCCATACACTGGTGCTCAAGGGATGGACAGCTAGACGCAAGAATGAATCTTGTATATCCAATCGAGTGCTCTTGTCCTGCAGAGTTGATTGGATCTTATTTTTGACATTTGAGGTCAGAGTTTTTTTTTGTTTTTCCTCCCATCTTCCAAAGAACTAATTGGCATGTTGGGTCATTAGTGTTGAAATTCAAACAGATGATATCCCTATATAATGCTACAAGCATACATACCATTATATGGAAGCGATACATATTCTTAGCAATGGGATAGTTACCTCTATAGCAAAACTAGGGACTGCACTTAGGCTATTATTCTATATGCACACTACATAAGAAGCGGCCCTTCATATCTATTCCATACAACATTTGTATTTGTATTTAGTTATTTTCAATTATCTTGGTGTCATTAGCACGAGGGCGACCTAGTTGTATATTCTAGTGAAACAAATCTATCATAAACACATGTTAACTACATTGGGAAGGATCCCACCTTGTAGTGCATCGCTCAGTTGTAAGACATACATTTTGGCCTCTGAGTACCAGTTGTGACCCCTTCATATGTCATCTGTTGTTTTTTAGGGTTGCTTATTCTTTGTCTAGGTATTTTTCAGGTGATTACTTTATTGCAATGTCCTACAATGGAGCATCAATAACCTAAGTGACACATACACGTGATAATAAATTTTGGCTTTGCATCATTTGACGACTCTATTAAATTGGTATTCAAACTTCCTACATAGGCCATGGCACCCAGATTGCATACCAGGGTGCCCCAGGTGCCCCAATCCCTTTTCCAAGCACTCCAGTCAATCCAAATCACTCGAATCTACATATTTCTAATGCTCTTTTGTGATGGTATCTCATTATTGTTTAGGCTCATTCATCACTAGGAAGACATCAATCTCATGACCCTCGTTCTGAACTCAGATAAGGCTCTTCTAACCCTCTTTGCACATTAGTGTTTTTAGTCATTTTCATTTTCTAGTTTTCTTAGGAAGATATTTCTGTTATTTGCCAAATTACTTATCCATATTTACTACAAAATTTCCCCTTAGATTAGGATATTGGATAGTACATTTCGACATGAAATCATTTTGGTGAACGTAGACATGAATCGAACATAAATCCTTCTAATTCACCAAAATGATTATGCTAAAATTCACAGAGGGAGTCATCCTAATCTAAGTGGTGGGGTTGAGAGTAAATTAAATAAGCCCTGGACATAGAAGGAAATACAACCCAAGCAAACTAAGCAGTTTGTGTGTATAAACCCTAATCACTATAAAGAGGGTACAGGTAGAACCTTAGCTAACAATGAATATGGTCAGGGTCAGAGAAGAAGTTACAGTGATGCACCAATGCTAGGAGACAAGAATGAGAAAACTATCACATAGGATCCTAAGAAAATTTTCAGGCTCTAAAATGATTTTCTAGACTGGGGTACCTCGAAAAGGGATTGGGGCACTTGGAGGCACCCTAGTCTATAATCAAGGTTCCCATGGTCCTATGTGGGAAGTCTTGAAGCCAAAATTCACAGATCCACCAAATGATGTAAAGCCTTCAAACTTCTTGTTATGCTGTCCACACGTCCACAACCCTAGGAAATTGTTGATGTCACTTATAAATTCTTCATAGTAAAAAGGATCACTTACAAAACCCCCAAAAAAGCATGAAAAACCCTAAAAAATGAAAGATGCATATTAAGGCGAAGACTCAAACTTGTGACTTAGCCACTACACATGGCAAATGGTACAACTAAGCAGTTGTAATACATCTTAGACCCAAAAAGGGGGCCTGTAAAATTAGTTAAGTTTTTATGTGCAATTATGCCCTAGAATGCTCTTGTGCTAGCATCGCACTTTGCGCATCTAGCAAGCAAGTTGGTAACTAGATGTAGAGATGTAAATAATTTTTGCGTAGAAATTGCCACGTAGACTCCAAAGTCCTAAAAGTAAGTGAGACCATAGAAGAAGTACAGCCTTTGATGCCTTGCGAGAGGAGCTAACATGGATGCAAATGTAGTTATAGATGCCTCCAATGGATGCAACTTTAGGCTAGGTGATATTCAGATGCTTAGTGTGGTGCCTCCACATGTATTATGATTAAAAGGGGAAGAGTTGTTTAAATATTTAACGCATGGGGCAGGATGGCAGAGGCTTGCCAATTGTTTAATTAACCCCGAAAAGGCCAACTACCAAAAATATAAGATACTCAAATGGCTATAAAGGACCCAAAAAGTGAGAGTAAAGTGTAAAGAGTGCACGAGCGCTCAGAGGGGACAAGGGCACCTGATGCTGACATCCTAGCTAGGAGATCTAATCTAGATAAGGTGAAACTGAAGTATAAAAAGATATACTAGGCCAATAAAGATGTAAGAAAAAAAGTTGTAATAGAGAACAATCAAAGCGGGGCGTCAGGGGAAAAATTTAAAATTTGCCTTTCGTTCAAAAGGCACAAAGATAAAGATGGAAGCGCATTCCCCAACTAACCAAAAGGAGCCATGTGTCCAGGCAGAGCTTCGAGGCTGCGAGAATTTTTTTAGTGTTGCATTTTTTGCGCAAAAGGGCAAAAAGATAAATTGCGGACCCGTAAGCCTGATTTTTTCTCTAATCTAGCTGCCACGTGTCCCATATCAAAAGGGGGACCCATTTTTCAAATTGTTTTCCTGCCCATCTATACGGACCTGATACAAACTTCAAAGGGGCATATCTTTCAACTCAAGGCTTGAAATATTGTGAATCTGACACCGTTGGAAAGATCTCAGCCTTGCCCATGCCATGGAGGTCTGAGACTTTATTTTTTAGGAGGTTAGGTGAAGGAAAATGGAGGAAACATCTTTAGGATTTCAATGAAGGATCTTCTTGCCTGAAAAACTAGATCAAATTCGATCTGTTTCACCATTTACTCTTCCTTCAAGGAACCAAACCAAGGATTGATGTAGGAAGATAGGCCTGGGGACATATTTCATTAGAAGCATTAGTAGCAGTGGTTGATCTTCGACCTGCTTTTCCCGCTTCTCTCTCTCTTTCTTCTCTCTGATCGAATCTATAAATATGGGGGTAGGATTCATTGTAAAGGGTTGGACATTCTTTGTTTTGCAAGCTCCCTTCTCCTTCTATGAAGGGATTTGTGGGGTTCAAGCTTTCCATTAAAATTGTGATACGTTTTGCCTTTTGGCTATCTTGTAATGAACTGTACCAGTCCACAGAGCAATAAAACACGTCTGTGATTGATCTTAGATCCTCTATTGTCTCTTTTGCTTTCATTTGGTCTCCCATTACAGATTTGGCTATCTGTGCTTTGTTTATTGTTTGCATTTTAATTAGTTTGTCTATTAGCAAAATAAGTGTTCATCATTCCTTTGGTGCATCATCTAGTAGTTTAGTTATCTCGTATTCCTTATACTCTTTTACCCCTGTCTCCTTGGTAAGTTTTAGATTAGGTATAGAGATAAATCCTCTACAAATCCTCACGTGTGCACCTAGATAGAGGAATAAGGAACCAACCTTTAATCTTGAGAGCTTTCCCACTTTTGCAAGGTCCCACACCTTGGGGAAAGTTCAATGTTATGCAATCACACCAAATGACCCTGCCTTAGAAAAGCATACCTGTATAACTCATTTGGGGGTGCTGCGATTTTGCACTAACAATGACCTAATCCAAAAAGAAAAGATGTGTACTACCTTAGTTGTACCCTGATTTATTATGAGCTCAACTATCCCTAAATTGAAAAAGCTTTTCTGGTTGTTGTTTTTACCTTTTAAAAACTCTGACATTACCTATTAAACAATAAAACCAAGCTTATATCTACAGTTTACCCACTTAAATACCTATTGTCAAAACCCGCCCTTAGAGGTAGAATGGCTAATTGGATCATTCTACTCAGTGAATTTGACATTGAATATGTACACCAGAAATTAGTTAAAGGACAAGTACTTGTCGACTAATTAGTAGAAGCACCTTGACTTGAAACAGAGCCTATAAGTCTGGAGCTTCCAGATACATCAGTAATGTATATTGAAGAATCTGTCACGTGGTAGGTCCACTTTGACGGATCATTCACTTTCCATGGTTTAGGGGCATGAGTACTAATAAATCCTTCAAGAGATCCTATCCCACAAGCTTTTTGTCTTGGATTTCCTTGCACAAACAACATAGTAGAATATGAGGTGCTCATCGTTGGGATAAAGTTGGCAATCAAGTGGAATATCCACCATGTTAAGGTCGTTAGTGACTCACAACTGATTATCAAATAATTCAATGACAAGTACAAGGTCAAGGATTACAAGCTCATCCCATATAAGAAATTGGTGGAAACATTGAAAGAATACTTTGTGTGCATCACCTTTGAGAAAATTCCAAGGGCATAAAACCAATTTGCATATGCAATGGTGAAAGTGGGTTCTATGCTACGAATTCCGCTAGAAAACAACGATATGCCATTTTTTGTTAAAAATCTATGTCAACCTGCATATGATATACTAGAATCATGTTTGACATGTGAAGTTGTTGGTCCCTACTCCCCGTGGTATGCACCTATCTATGACTATCTTAAAATCGGTACCTTCCCTACTAACATTTCCTGATATGAAAAACAAATCCTTATCCGTCAAATAGCCTATTACACCCTCCTAGGAGGTACGCTCTATCATCGTGGTTATGATGGGAATTTGTTGCATTGTCTAGATGTAGCAGAGTCGGTCCAAGAGATCAAGGGAGTACATGAATGGGTGTGTGGTGCCCATATGAATGGAATGGTCCTCAACAAATAATTTGTTATGGGTGGGATACTACTGGCCTACTATGGAGACAAATTGCTGCAACCATGTCAGGAAATGTGTTCTATGTTAAAAGTATGGAATTTTCATCCATGCGCTGTCTCAAAACCATTGCAACCCATTACTACACCGTGGCCATTTTCTAAATTGGGGATTGGATTTAATAGGGAAGCTCACCCCTACCTCATCTAATGATCATACCCACATCATCACAGACACATAGAATATTTCACTAAGTGGGTGGGGGTTGTTCCATTAACATATATTACAGGTGCTCAAAATATAAAAGTTCATCATGAATCACCTTATTTGTCAGTATGGTATTCCTGTAGCCATAGTTACTAACAATGGTAAATCATTTAAGAACAAGACAATGAAAGATATTTTTCACCAATTTCAAATAAGATTAAAGTGGTCCACGCCATGTTACCCCTTAAGGCAATGGGCAAGTCGAAGCCACTAACAAAACATTGGTTCAGATCATGGAAAAGATGGTGAGTAAAATAGGTTGCAATTAACATTTACAAATTCAACCATCCCTCTGGGCTTATAGGACCTCCATTTGCAAACTCCTACTAGTGTGACACCCTACTCCCTAGTGTTTGGAACAAAATCTATCATCCCATTAGAAATAGAGCTTCCTTCCCTAAGGATACCTCTTAGGGATTGTCTAGACAAAGATGAGGATTACAGAGTGGCCACGTTGATAGAATTGGAACTCCTAGATGAAAAGTGCATGCGCATGCCCTTAACGATTTCAAGGTATATCAAAATAGAGTCTCCCAAAACTACAACAAAAGGACCATACCTCGTCAATTTGAGGTCAGAGATTTGGTCATGAAAGAGAATCAATTCAACACAAGGGCAGGAAAGAGAGAAGAAAGGAAAGTTTGAACCACACTAGTTAGGACCCTTACATCATTGTGGCAAAATATGGAATATGGAGCATACAAACTTGCTCATCCCAATAGATATGAGCTCCACGAGCCCATGAATGTCCACACACCTTAAGCAGATATATGCTTAAATATGGCACACAATCAGAAAAATAAACAAAAAAGTAAAAAAAGATCAAAATACAATAAAATTCAAAAAATTCAAAAAAGAGAAGAAGAAAAAGAAAAGACAGGTCATCCATGTGTGAAAACCACGTGCAATTTTGGTGCTTTGGATAGATCCCTTGGTGAAAACCATGACTTCTGACACCTTGGGAAGATTCGTTGTTCACAAGCATCTTGTATCTAGGGGGTACTTTTACTTAGCTCTAGGGCTAGTTCCACACCTATGTCATATGAGATTCCCTGTGATCCCATCTTCTCAAGCCTTGATCCAGACTATTTCTCCTCTTATCAATTAGTGAAGGGATTGCCTTTATATATTCCCCCTCTAAACGCTGGGGGCACCTTCATAGTTTCAACTTCCTATATATAACAAAGTGGCACCTACCCTTGTATATTCCCATCTAACGCTGGGGGCATTCACGTTTCTCGATTTCCTCTACATGGCTTCAGAAACCCTGGAAAATTGCAAAACACATTGAAATATGTTGAAAATCACAAAAACGTTCAAATATGTTGAAAATCGCAAAAACATGCAAATATGTTGAAAATCACAAAAACATTCAAAAATGTTCAAAATCCAAAAACATTAAAAAATGTTCAAAATCCAAAACAATAGAAAAATAGAAAATCCCAAAAACAATACAAAAACGCATAGAAAATAGTGACACAAAAACATAGCTTTAGTTTGTTTTTTTTTATTCCTTTGTCTTATTTCTTGTTTTTGTTTATTGGTTTGTGTACTTTCTGCTTGTATGGTTTTTCCTTGCTTGTACATTTGTATAGTTTGAGGTTGATATTTTCTTACTTGAGGTTGATATTTTCTTACTTAGATTAGATTCATGCTTACTTGTACATATGAAGTATGTTTTTGTATATTTGTCAATCTTTGTATATAATTATGTTGGTTCATTTTGGTAGCATGTATATTTGGTAGATTTGTTAACATTTGCTTGTGTTTGCTTGTTGCATTTGCATGGTTTTGTTATCACATCATCATATATCCATCTATATCATCACATCTAACATCATCTATACATCATATATAAATAAAAATGCTAAGTGTACATCATACATGATGCTAAGCTAATCATCACATACCGTATCATCAAATGGGGGCAAGAGGAATCACAAATATCAAAATCTATCCCCCCCGCACCAATATCATCATATCATCCCGTACCCAACATAGAGCAAAATAAAGTATCTCATAACCACAACATTTGATATCATCTAAGGATATATCATAAATCTAACACATGCTGATACATCATCATAGCCATCATGATACATACAGACATATGAAATAAAACCATAACAACATCATGATATAATCCTCACATCCATAATAAATCATGAATCGTATAAGATACATCACAAGATGAAAGTGTACATCATCAAGTGTACATATATACGAAATGTAAAATGTCTATCTCAACAGGATATACATCATCGGGTACTAAAAGGGGCCATCGTTTGCATGATGAACGTACTCTCAAACTCGGTATCAGGGCATTCTCTATGGGATCACGCTCTCACCCTATCCATCTCGTCACTCTCAGAGGCCAACTCGCAATAAATTTTGGTAGAGGTTCGGTAAACAAATGAACTGATCACGTAATGATTTACCCCCTTGACGTGGGGTATATTTAGTCCATTTTCACCGACCATGATGCCCTAGGGAGCATGTTTTGACCACCATTTTCATTCTAACCCTTCTTCTGCTCACAGTGAATAATTATTTTTATTAAATAATTATTTTATTTAATTTTTCACCAAGTGCTAGAGGCATTATTTACTCCACCTAGCACTCACTTCTTCTCACTAGGAAAATTTTATTGCTTTTAGGTGATCACTCCTATTTTCACACTCCAATGGATAATCTTTTTATTAAATAATTTTATTAAGACGCTGGGGGTAGTACCTGCCACCTAGCGATTCTTTCCTCCATGGGAATTTCTTTCGCTCCTAGGAGACTCTTTCTGATTCTTCCAAATTTTCTATATTCAAAATCTCAAAATCTAAAAAAATAAAAACAATAAAAATTAAAATTTCAAAATCTAAAAATCTAAAAAAAATCCTAAAAAATTGTAAAAATTCAAAAAAATTACAAAAATAGGTAAACAACCCAAAATGGTTGAAACTCGTGTCTTGTGCATGGTGCTTCATCCCATATGTTGCCTGGAATCTTCACATGTTTCGTAAACCACATGACTTGCGGATCATCAGATTTTACAACCATATTCACAAAGCTAGCCTGCTTGCTTCGTCAGTATTCTGGAGGCACATCCAGTTGTCTGATACTATTTTGTTGCACACAACGCTTTATCATTGGACCCGATGTCCTCCATCACTTTCCCTTGTATATATTCTTTCCTAGGGCATCATTTTTAACCCTTGTTGTCAATTAAAAACATTTGGGATTTTCAGCTTGATAACAAATACATTTGTGCAATAGTCTTGACCATTTGTTGGTTTATGTATGTGTGTTTGTACTTGTTTCCCTGTTACATGAGCTTGTTTACTTCTTGTCCTGCATTACATTTGGTGTGTTGCACTGGGTTGCTTTTCAGCAAGGGGAAATAGCTTCGTATTATGGCTTTTCATGTCATCTTACGCATTGTCGTATGCTTATATCTTTAATAAGGACCGATGATGTATATCTTTGGCTATATGATGACAATACAATTGTTCCAATGTAATGGGTGAAGGCTAGTTCTTCTCTCCATTTCTTCATATTTCTTCTATATCATTCTCCTCTTGACACCATTCTTCCATTTTGTTTGGGGCATCCTGCCCCTAACACCATTCTTCTATATCATTCTCCTCTTGACACCATTCTTCTATATCATTCTCCTCTTGACACCATTCTTCCATTCTTCTCCTCCACTTGGGACATCCTGTCCCTTATTTTCTTTCCATTTCTCTCATCTTTTTCAATCGTCGATCGCCTTCCTTCATCACCCCACTGACACTCGAGGGGGCATCTCTCACTTCTACCAATTTTTCTTCTACCCCTTCAAATTTTTTACCTGTCTACCATCTTTGAAGTGACGTCACTTATGCCACCCTCAAGAGGGGAAAATGTAGACACCTATAATCTAGCCCAAGGAATTTAAATACTTAAATTGCACTGATTATACTCTTCCTAGAAATTTGATGACAAATCAAATGACATTCATTCTATCTTTTTTCATCGTCAATTAACTACATTACGCCAGTTGACTGACTCATCTATCAAGGAAAAAATGACAATTAATGACCTTCTGTTAATTAAACCCCATTCTATCTAGATTAATTAATTAATTCTAATTAATTAAGTTTCCTCCTCTATTAGATAAATAAACTTTCATTTATCTAATTTAATCCTTCATATCCCCTAAATCATGCTAATTCTCTTCTAAGCTAGCCTAATAGGCTCATCTCCTTATTAATTAATCACCTTTGATTAATTATATGCACCCCTAATTCCCATGGGTCACTAAAGGACAAATTAAACTCTCCTAAGGTTGACTCAACCCTCCCTAAACCTTCCTTATCCACAACTAACCCAACCTCTCTATTATCCCACATGTAAAGGGACATGTAGAGATTCTTTTATCCATTGGGCTATATAAGGATCCCTCCTCCTACCTTTCTACTTACACCTAAATGAGCATAGAGCCTATAATATAGCCATTTCATCATCCTAGGGAATTTTTCCTTAGTGTCGAGCTAGGAATCATCCATTTGCATTCAATCATCCAAGTTATTTTGTGAAGATCAATGGAGTTAATCATAGAAAGGCCTTGTTGCCATGACTTGATGAACCTCCATCCTCAATCCTCTTGGATCAAGCAACAACTATCAACCCTTTGATAGCTAAAGGATCTACCTAGGTCCATTTCATTGATTTAGATTTCTAAAGAGTAGAGCAATAAATGTTAGCATGTTATCTTGAGGTTTAATTATCAAGGTTTTAATGTATAATGTTGATGTTTATTACTTGTTTAGCTCTTAACATGATGGTATATTGATCTAGTTAGTGTTGTATTGCAGCTATTATGTGTTAGCTTTGATTTCCTTTGCATTGTTAACTAATTCATGTACATAATAACCACAAGGTATTTACCTGCGATCACCACTTCTGGTTATTTAACTTTGTGAGGAGGTGCACTACTACTTGGACCACTGGGTACTTCTGAAGTTTGTCAAAATCTATTCTGTGCCCTCCTTTGAGGTAACACAACAGATTCCTTGTTTCCATTATTAACCTCTCCTTATCTGTGAGGTCACTACTCACTTTAATGCCTGAAATTCTAAGTCCTGTCAAGATTCCAATCAAGGGCGCGATGAACCTCATCCATCACCTGAAAAAAATAGAAGAAGTCCTCATGGACTTTTCTCATTAACCAATGGTATAATTTTTTTTGGTTTCCCAAAATAAGGAAGTTCATACAACTGTAAAACCCCACCTTTTCCAACAAATTTTCTAGCATCATCATACACGGCCATGTGATCTGTTGTTCTCTTATTTTTTCTTCACAACCAACAACTTATCCAGTTCATTCTTGTTATCCTTAGTTATGTGATTATAATCACTCACCTTGCACTGACAAACATGTGAATCCCCAATCGCGACCCATGTAAACCCCTTCTGGGTATTTCATTTCAGAAAACTTACTCTCGGGGGCATATTCAAATTTGATTTCAACCTCCTTTTGCTTCTTCCCCCTTGTTGCCGCTCTAGGTGCTCTGTTTGGTGCCATTTTAACTATAAAGGTGTGTTCTTTTAACTACTTCGAGCTCTACAACTCAAATCCACGTGCCCTAGCTCAAAATCCAAACCATAAATATCAATTTTCTTCCTCACACACCCTCTGTTTCACTCAAACACTTCTCCAAATGGGAGTGGCAATCACCCTGGTGTGTAATCTAACAAATTCAACTGGTTCGTAGCTCTCTGCACTTCACATCTCGTTTGATAGCTCGCTCGTCAACAACTCACTTGAATTCTCTTGATTGCAAAGGTGAAAATGACTTCACAACACCACCTTATATAGATTTCAAAAAAAAATCCACATTTATTTCTCACTACCTACCACCGTACTTTACATTAACTTGACGTTTCTTCAATTTCTTTGTGACGATTTCTCCGTGCCACAGTCATAACATTATGGCGTTCTGTCGACATGAAAATTTTCCTCCGTAATTTCTATTTTATTAATGTATGTATTAGGAATAGGATGTTGTTAAGTATAATTAGTAGTGGCGTCTAATATAAGATAACGATGCCGTCAGTACGGTGCCTCCAATAATGTAGAGTACGGGTAACAGTAAAAAAACAATAAGAATGTTGTAAAAAATAAATATTTGTCGTAAGTGGTCCGGTAATGTTAAAATGTCAAATTTGGGATAAGTAGAGAAGTAGGGTCTACATGATTAGGAATTAGAAATATTATATTTGTAATAAGGACAAAGAGTGATGTCATAAATATTTTGTGTATTTTATTTGTGGAAAAGTCTAAAAAGGTGGAACCCATGTGAGATGATAAGGTTTATCTTATCTTAGAAGATAAGCCTACATGTAAAGGCAAGAGTTTAGGCATGGAATATGATTGGTCAGAAGAGATTTCCTATCCTATCTTAGAGATAAGGTGGATAAGCCTGAATTCCTATAAATAAAGAGGCCACCACCCCCTCATTTAGCATAGAGAGAAGTAGTGAGAAATATTGTATGAGTAAGTGTGTAAAGGAAGCCATCATTTTGAAGGTGTTAAGAGGTGTAATTGTGAAGTTTCTCCCATAGTTATTGTTTGAAGGCAAGTGAAGTTAATAACACTTGAAGAACCTCATGGGTGAGATTGTAACAATTTCATGTTGATATTATAATTTTACACTGATATTTCAGATTTATCATTATTCCTTCTTATCATAGTCTATGGTATTCTTGTGTTATATTTGTTGTTGTGTTTCCAGATTACATCCACCAAACTAAGAGCTATGCATTAGTTAATAATCATAGCACGAGGAGTTCCCGGTGAAGAATTATCATAGTACCAGATTGGTGTCGACATTTTGGTTCCGTTGCCGGGACCATTCCTCGTTGGTGGATTTTCTGGAGAAATATTTCCACTTAGTCAGAAAACATTTGGAGGGTAACCTTGTTTTTACTATGCATAGTAGTTACCATGGTAAAGTCACTTTTTGCCATGAATAGTATCTTTACCTGCGGCAAAGTCACTTTTTACCGTGAATAGTATTTACCGCAGTAATTTCACTTTTTACTATGAATAGTGTTTACCATAGTAAAGTCAGTTTTTTACCGTAGTAAGTCAAAATTTACCATAGTTTACCATGGTCATTTCTATTTTCTATTATAGTGATTCCAATTATTTGTGCACATAAGTCTTGTTGATTGTACTTGTCGGTTGGTATTTCACTGTGGTTACTTTTGGAAATGGAGAAGATTCCTATTTTTTTCAGCCCAATCTAATGAAGATGCTTCCTCTTTCATTCAAGAGTTTAAAAGATCTTGTATTTGTAATGGCCTTATAAGAAGGGAACAACGGACTGAATTTTTTCCTACTTTTTTGGATGGTTCAGCCCTTAGGTGGTTTGAAACACTAGGTGATAATGTGAAAAACTCATCGGATTTATTAACTGAAAGTTTTCTTGAAGAATTTGGTGAACAACAGAAATATGTAGATCTCATGATTGAGATCACAAAGCCAGGCCCAAGGAGAGAAGGAGAAGATAAGAGATTATCATGCTCGTGTTCTAGAGCTAAGGAGGAAGCTCGATGCCTAGATCTAGAAGGAAGGATTAGCGGATGGGTTGATGAATAGCGTGGATAATCTCCTCTGTAAGCACTTCATTCTTGGGATGAAGCCATAGATTAGACAACGAGTGAAGTATGACCGCCCAACTACCATTGAACAAGCAAAGGAGATTGCAAGAAGGAAAGAAGAAAGCATAGAAGAGGAGCCCAAAGAACATTGTTGCTAAAGTAGAGCCTACACAAGCACCTTTGGTCTAGAATCCACAACCACTCTCGGTGAGCACAAATCTTTCTCCTAGTACATCTACTGAGTATAAAGATCTGCTCAGGAAGATGGGTCAGTCAACTATTAATCTTCAAGGAAAATAATTTAGTTCTCAGGGAGGAGATAGATGTCCAAAAAGAAATATTTCTGAAGTTGTATGTTATGGTTATAAAAAGGGTCATTATAAGTATAATTGTCCAGATAGAGCTTCTACATCTGGTGTAAGAGATAATGATAAAGGGAAAGCACCTGTGAATTCTTTTGATGTAGTAGATAAGAGCATAAATAATGAAGTAGATGTGTTTGTAACAAAAAGAAAGAAAAAAAAAGATAACCAAGATGGAAATGATCCTAAGAAGATGAAAGGAGAAACTAGTAAGAAACATAGGAGAAGAAAGTTGGGGTGTGCAGGATTTTATGATTTCACAGGGACAAGAACCATACTCCATCTTAGACGATCTATCCAAAAGGCCTGCAAATATTACATATGGTCAAAATCTTGGCTATGTCTTCTGAGAAGAGGTGGGAGCTGTGAAGTGGAATCAATGCTCAACGAAGGAAGGAGGTTGAGGTCCCTGTTTTGGACGCAGAGGCAGGTCCCTGTTTTGGAGGCAGATGCAGATCCCTACGCTCCACAAGCTAAGGTATTATGTAATGGTATTTCAATTCATGATGTCTTAGTTGATGGAGATCCTGCAGTTAATGTAATGACTGAGTCTGTAATGAATATTTTGGGTTTAAAAATTGATCGTCCCTCAAGACGTATGTTAAGGTAATTAAATAAAGGAAAAAAACTAAACCAGAAGGTGTAGTTTCAAATGTGGAAATATCTGTTATGGGTGTTATATGTGTGGTAGAATTTTAGGTGATGAAAAATGGTACTCGCTACATACCCAATGTTGTTGGGAAGACCATGGCTAAGGAGAGTTCATGCAAGAAAATATTGGAATGAAGGCTTCATGAAACTTGGACGTGGTAGAGAGAGGGTGAAGATAAACGTGATCCCTCAGCATCATAAGGCAGAACCTGTGGATTCAAGTGATGAAACTGATGATTAGACATCCTATGATTAGTCGAGTACCAGTGAAGTGGACATTGAAGATGAAGAAAGTGAGGTTGATTTTTCGATCATGGATATCCTTCCAGTCACACCGACTCATGATCCCCATAAAATTATCTAAAGAAGAAATCGATGATCGTCTCCAAAAAATAAAGATTGGTGATGCTGTGATGGAGAGTGAGAAGGAATCCTACCTCCAGCTCTTTCGAAGGTACATACACATATTCACTTTTTGATTACAAGGAACTCCATCAAGTAATTTGGGTAGAACATTCTATTGAGCTGGTAGATGGTGCTAAGCCCATAAGCAAATGCCATATAAAATGAATCCTAATTTTTCCAAGACTGTAAAAAAATAAATAGATAAGTTACTTGATGCAGGATTTATATTTGTTGTGGAGAATTCAGAATGGGTTTCTCCCATTGTGATCTCAATAAAAAAGAATGGGAAGCTACGCATTTGTGTTGATTATAGGAAGCTCAATAAGGCAACAAAGAAGGATCATTACCCTCTTCCATTCTCAGATCAAATTTTGGATGAAGTAGGCTAGCCAGGAGTGCTATAGTTTTGCTGATGGATATAGCGGATACAACCAAGTTCGTATAGCAGAGAAAGATCGGCTGAAGACCATGTTCACCCACTTCTTGGGGAACATTTGCTTATAGAGTTATGCCTTTTGGGTTGTTTAATGCTCCAGTAATGTTCCAGCGCTTGATGAATAGGGTGTTTGAACCCTACAATTGGGAACTTCATCAGAGTATTTCTAGATGATTTTTGTATCTATGGGAGCAAGATGGACCACCTGCACCAAATGGAGACAACATTTCAAAGGTTAGATGAAGCAAAAGCCTCACTAAACCCTACAAAGTGTATCTTTGGATGTTCTAAAGGTGTTTTGTTAGGGCATGTTGTATCCAGAGATGATATTGGTACTGATCCTGATAAAGTTTCAAAAATCAAAGAGTTACCATTTCCTATGAATAGAAAAAATAAGACACATGAAACTTTTGAACAACTGAAGGAAGCCCTGGTGTCTTCACCTATTTTAAAGAATCTAGATTGGAGCAAGCCATTCATTGTGTATACTGATGCCTCAGATGCAGCACTAGGAAGTACTCTGATCCAAAAGGATGAAAATGGGAATGATCATCCAATTTACTTTGGGAGAAGACAAATGAGCAGTGTTGAGGTAAATTATACTGTAACTAAAAAAGAGGCTCTAGCTATCATTTTTGCTGTAAAGAAGTTTAGAAATTACTTGCTAGGGTAGAAATTTATAGTTGTGACAGATCATCAGGCTCTAAAATATATTGTCAATAAACCTAACCCATCAAGAAGGATAGCAAGATGGATAATTTTGCTACAAGAATTTGAATTTGATATTATAGATAGGCCAGGAAAGAATCTTGTCAATGCAGATGCACTCTCTCGAGCCTATGATGGTTTATGTTCACCTTGTGATGATGATGATTTCCCAGATGCAACATTGTTATCTCTTGACACAATCCCTAGTGAATACATAGATATTTGGAATTATCTAAATGAATTCAAGTTTCCTAATGGTGCCAATGTAAAGACTAAGAGGAAGATTACTCAAGCCAGTCGTCCATATTCTATTTTGCATGGATTATTATTTCGAATAGGACCTGATGGACAGTACAAGAGGGTAGTTGGACGTGATCAAGGGAAGGAGTTGATAGAAGAATTCCACAATGGTACATGTGGAGGACACTTCTCTGGACAACTTACAACAAGAAGGATCTTGGATGCAGGTTATCACTGGCCCAATCTTTTTAGAGATTGTTATAATTATTGTAAGACATGTGATATTTGTCAAACACATGGTAACTGTAAGACTTCATCAGCTCCATTATGCCTTATTCTTCCACTTGGTCCCTTTGAAAAATGGAGAATAGACATTTTAGGTCCACTTCCAATTACCCCATGCCAAAATAAGTATATTGTAGTTGCCACAAATTATTTAACCAAGTCGGTTGAAGCTAGGCCATTGAAAACAACTTCCATGGATGAAGTGGCAAGGTTCATATATGAACGCATTTTCACCAGATTTGGTTTCCCATTAGAAATTGTAACAGATCAAGGAAGCCACTTCATTAATGAGGTGGTAGAAGCCCTAGTCAACAAGTTTTCTATTAAGCACAGGAAGGCAACAACATACAAGCCAAACACAAATGGACAGGTGGAATGAACAAATTTTGTGTTGTGTCAAATTCTAGCAAAAGATGCAGCCTTGTAGGTACATAAGTGGGATAAAAGGATTCATGCAGCATTGTGGGCATATAGGGCAACATCAAAGTCAGCAACATGATACTCCCCATTTTAGTTGGCTTATGGCATTGATCCAGTTCTTCCTATTGAGTTTGATATTCCCACTGTGATAGTTATGAAAAATGAAAGAATGGATGAAAGTGATTCAGTAAAAGAAAGGTTGGTACATCTTCATTTGCTAGAGGAATTGAGGGAAATAGCGAAGGATACAAGCTATAAGAAGAAAATGAAGCAGAAGGAATACTTTGATCAAAAGATCCGTTGGTCTTCATTTCATGTGAATGACTTGGTTCTAGTATATGATTCCAGATACAAAAAAAGAAGACAGAGAAAATTTCTTCCAAAGTGGATGGGGCCCTACAAAATAGCAGCTGTGCATGAAAATGGTATATATCGACTGGAGGAATTAGATGGTACTCCCATTACAAAATGGGTCAACCATGACAAGTTAAAGATTTTCCAAGCACCAGCTTCAGAATGTCCATAAGAGTCTACTCCGAGGACGGAGTAGAAGTTAGGAAGGGGGAAAATGTCGACATTAAAATTTTCCTCTGTAATTTCTATTTTATTAATGTATGTATTAGGAATAGGATGTTGTTAAGTATAATTAGTAGTGGCATCCAATAGAAGATAACGACGCCATCAGTACGGGTGCCACCAATAATGTAGAGTATGGTAACAATCAAAGTACAATAGGAATGTTGTAAAAAATAAATATTTGTCGTAAGTGGTCCGGTAATGTTAAAATGCCAAAGTTGGGATAAGTAGAGAAGTAGGGTCTACATGATTAGGAATTAGAAATATTATATTTGTAATAAGGACAAAGAGTGATGTCATAAATATTTTGTGTATTTTATTTGTGGAAAAGTCTAAAAAGGTGGAACCCATGTGAGATGATAAGGTTTATCTTATCTTAGAAGATAAGCCTACATGTAAAGGCAAGAGTTTAGGCATGGAATATGATTGGCCGGAAGATATTTCCTATCCTATCTTATAGATAAGGTGGATAAGCCTGAATTCCTATAAATAAAGAGGCCACCACCCCCTCATTTAGCATAGAGAAGTAGTGAGAAATATTGTATGAGTAAGTGTGTAAAGGAAGCCATCATTTTGAAGGTGTTAAGAGGTGTAATTGTGAAGTTTCTCCCATAGTTATTGTTTAAAGGCAAGTGAAGTTAATAACACTTGAAGAAACTCATGGGTGAGATTGTAACAATTTCATGTTGATATTATAATTTACACTGGTATTTCAGATTTATCATTATTCCTTCTTATCATAGTCTATGGTATTCTTGTGTTATTTTTGTTGTGTTTCCAGATTACATCCACCAAAGTAAGAGCTGTGCATTAGTTAATAATCATAGCACGAGGAATTCCCGATGAAGAATTATCATAGTGTCAGATTGGTGTTGACAGTTCCTACTACTCCTTAGCCACAAACATTCTTTTACGTGCCTCCATGCACCAAATTAATTCACCACTACACCTTTCACTAAATAGTTTCCACAGCTGTAGCCTACCTCACGTTACACTATGTATACATTCATCCATATGTGGTCTTCATCCATGAGCAAATTTCTTCTATCTACACCTTTACTTCAAACACATGCAAAAAATATCTTTATGTATATCCATTTTTAAATAACATTCAAACTTGGCCCATGTACCCTGTATATACTCCACCCCACACTAAGGGTATGCGACTTTGCGAATGAAAAAACTTAGATAGTAATCAGCTTCTGGCATGCAAGCATGCTTATGACACAAAACATAAAACTAAATTGACAAAGCATAACAATGAGGAAGGAAACACATATAAAGGAATTGCATTAAGGAAATCTAATCTAAGTGGAAATATTGCCTTATTACAAACACAAAGAAGACTTATTTATAGTAGGGTTTCATCCTACTCCCGTTGAAGTAACTAGGCAATCATGTTCCATCCAGTACCTCTAACTGACAAGCACCTGAATCAAGTATATAAGTTATAACATATGGTACCAACCAATGCACTTTAAGATTTTTAGGGTGGCATAAAAAATTTGAATCATAAAGAAGAACCATCTGTCTAACTTCAAGCTTCTTATCCTTAATATGTCTATCATGCCATGCCTTTTTCCTGGCTTTTT
The DNA here is from genome assembly GCA_019776745.2 of Taxus chinensis. Taxonomy (NCBI): domain Eukaryota; kingdom Viridiplantae; phylum Streptophyta; class Pinopsida; order Cupressales; family Taxaceae; genus Taxus; species Taxus chinensis. The sequence goes on along the minus strand of CM034155.1, from coordinate 561,756,079 downwards.
CTTGCTTCTGACTCCATCGTGCTATAATGCACCTTTCATCCAACTACATCAGTTTTTCATTACACTCTTCAAGTGCTTGATCATCATCCAAACCTCCTACGCATGTAATACACAGACAAGGTAACATGAATTCCACTAGAAAAATAGCCTCCATGCTAAACACCAATTGAAATGGTGTGGCCTTATTCAACCTCTTGTAGGTTTTCTTGTATGACCAAAGTACATTAGAGACTTTATCATCCCAGTATTTTCTTCCAACATCAGAATTTCAGTTAATGTATGGCTTAATATCTTGTTGAAAGCCTCAACAGTTCCATTTTCATGAGGGCGATAGGGTGTTGTTTTATGGTGTGCAACCATAAATTCTACCAATAGTATTCTAATGGTCTCATTAGGTAAATGACTACCCCTATCACTTGTCAAACTTAAATGACATACATAACTACTGATGATATTTTCCCATAGAAACCTTGTTGGCGTAGTTGTTGTCAATCCTTTATAGGTGCTACTTCTATATACCTTGTAAGATAATTTGTATAAATTATAATATAGTGTGATCCAGTCTTACATGCGGGTGGGGAAATAGGACCCACAAAGTCAATTGCCCACTTCTCAAAAAGTTTTGTGCTAGAAATAGGCCTCAAACGCATCTCATCGCTATGCCCAGGCTTTCCAAGGCACTGAAAATGGTCACATGCTTTACAATATTCTTTGTAATCCTTATACAATGTTTCCCACCACAAACCAGCCAATAAAATATTGCATGTGGTGGAATCTCTGACATAATGTCCACCTATAATACCGCCATGGGCCTCCTCCATAATAGCTTCACGCTCATGCTCAAGTACACACCAACACAAAAATTCATCCTGACCTAGTTTGTATAACTCTCTACTGATTAACATATAAGGCACGATGTGTTTAACAAGTTGTTTCTTTTCCAAGGCCTTCATTCCTTCAGGCACCACGCATATTTACAAAAAGATAACAATATCTTCTAAGTCAAAGGGTGCGTGGTTCAATCTGAACAACTACACATTTGACATTGTGTCTTCAATGTTATGTGCATCCTCACCCATATTAATTCTTGATAAGTGATCTGGTCCATAATTACTCTTGCCTCGCTTTACCACAACTAAAAACTCAAATTCATAAAATAATAGAATCTAGCGACATATGTTCCCTTGCAAGACGAGCTTGTTTACCAAGTAATTTAATGACATGTGATCTGTATAGAAGATAAAAGGTGTTTCCGGCAAGTACTGTCAAAAATTATGAAGTGCGTAGATCGTAAATAATGCCTCGCACTCTGTAGTAGTGTAATTATGTTTTGCTAGAGTTAACTTCCTGCTTGCAAAGAAAATAAGATGATAAACAATCCCTTTCTAGGCTGGGCTAATATCGCACCAATGGCCATGCCAGAGGCATTTACATGCACATGAAAAGGATTAGTCCATAAAGGAAAGCATAGAAAATGTGTTGTAGTAAGCCTTTCTTTCAATGTCTCAAATGCACATTGTTGCGCCGCACCCCAATAGAAATTGCCTTTACCCTTCAATAATTCCTCCAAGGGTGCGGTGATCTTGGCATAACCCTTGATAAATTTCCTATAATATCCTGTGTGCCCTGAGAATCCGTGAACCTCGCTCTAGTTAGTAGGATCCTCTAAACCAAAGATAACAACAACCTTAGCAGGATCTATTAACAAGCCTTCCTTACAGATGATGTGTCGCAACAAAGTCTCAAAGGGTGTAGCAAACATGCACTTCTTAATGTTTAAAGAGATGCTCAATTTATGAAATCTCTCAAACATAAGCCTTAAGTTATCAAAATGATCCCTCATGAGCCAATAGATTGTCCAATCGTCCAGATAAACTTGCAAGAACTTATGTATAAAATCCTGGAATGCTTGTACCACAATGCACGAAAATATTGCAGCCATGTTCTTTAATCCAAAGGGCATAACCATGTATGCAAATCTTCCCCATTCAGTGGTGAAAGTTTTCTTCTCTTGATATTCTTTAATAATCCTTACTTAATGGTATCCAGAAAATCCATCAGTGAAGGAATATATTCTGCACCCTATAACGCCTTCCAATATTTCTTCAGTACATGGTGTGGGAAAGGGATCAATTACACATGCAGTATTTAACTCCCTGTAATCCACACAAATTATAATTTTTCCATATTTTTTTATACTGATAACCATAAGGCTAACCCATTCTGACTCCTCAATGGGCTCAATGATTCTAAAATTTAGCATTTTGTCAGTTTCTTCTTTCACCTTGATGCACATGTTAGGATTCATCATGTAAGGCCTCTTTCTAACTAGGCACACACCTTCCTTTAGCTTGATTCTCATCTCTCCCAAAGCTTCATGTACCCATTTCAATTCATGATAGCCCCCTCGAGAATAGGTCTTGGAAGTCACACAATAGTTCAATTACCTTAGCAACCTCAGAGTCAGATCAATAATCTCTAATGATGGCCTCTTTAGGTTCAACATCTGTTCCAATTTTGACCTTTTTTTTTTTTCATTGGCTCATGGTAGGTGTGTACCTTCTCATATACACTATCTGGGACTTCACGCATACCCTCTATATGCTCAAAATCTAGATTCTCCACTTCTTCATCATCAATGACATAGACCATATTTCCCCTTTTCTTTTTCTAAGTAGGCGAGCCCAAGTTGTTCTGCATTTGTATCTGTTAACCAAAATAAGCTCCCTCTTATTTTGGGTTAACTTACTCCCTTTTTTTGCCTCAGTCCAAATTTCAAAAAGTTTAAGCACTCAAGGATTTCTAGAAAATACTCCATCAAATAGATAATTTCTTCCCCTTTCCAGAAAGGTAAAGATCTCTTTCTAACTCCTTGTATTTTTTGAGTTATGTCTCGTCGGAGTTAGAAGGGAAATTTTTCCCAAGGTAGACTTGCGGGCTTGGGACAGATGTTTGCCAAGGAATCTCAGACCGGTGGGGAATTGGAGGAAAAATTTAATTTTTTTTTCTTTTGTCAAAAAGGTGAAAATTAAGTGTTGAGTTGGCACATCAAAAAGCTAATGCGGGCTAACGGACCTTCGAAGATAAATGATATTTTTCAACTTTTTGTCAAAAGGTGTAAAATGGAAAAAAAGGAGCCCCTACCTCCACCAACCCCAATGGATGCCACGTCATCAGTGGATTTGCGAGAGAAAATTTCAAAATTTGTCTGAGATATTTTTTCCGAAAACGTTAAGGAAAAACTCAAAAGGCCATATCTTTTGATCAAGAGCTCCATTTTTTATGTTCTTGGTACCAATGGAAATATCTGAAGATTATCTTCATCATGGAGTCTTCAATTTTGGATTTTGGTGAAGATTTGGGGGAGAAATTTACAAAACATGTTTTGGCATGCAAAAGACAAAAAAAATAGTTCCAACCACCAAATTTAATGAAGTATGGGTCATTTTCTTTGGTCTGCAAAGTAGATACATGGAATTATGAGCTTTTGCATCGAGCCCATCAATAGAGGAAGAATTAAAACACATTTTGAAAAGTGGTTGGAGCATATCTTGTGTTTTTTCCTCTCTTCTCGTGTTTTTTCTATAAATTGTAAATAGAGGCACATATTTCAAAGGTTGTTCATTATTCCTCTCTACCTCCCTCTTCTTTTCTTCCCCAGGGGTAAAAATGGAGTTTTGACCTCCTCCCTTGCTTTGTAGATGGCATTTTTTTGCCTCGTTCCCATGAAATACAATATTGTGTAAATCTAGAGCAATAAAAACTTGTTTTTGTGATGCATTTTCCCATCCTTTGCTCATTTTTGGTTGTTTCTTCTTGCTTCTCATTGTTGCAGGGCATGTGTGCATGTTTGAATGTCACTTATAGGTTTTTGAGTTGTGTTTTTAGGGATTTTGGAATATTTTTTGTGTGAAATCTATCTCTGGTCTGTGATGCACTTGTCCATCCTTTCCATTTCTCACCTCCTTTTGCTCCATGGTAGTTTAGTGGATGATCAATACTTTCCTTCTATGGTGTATCACTATTTTAGTGTAGGCTCTATTTTTTCCTTGTTTTCTTCCTCTCCTTGTCTCCTTGGAAGTTAGATTAGGATTATATTAGCTTGCCTACACTGGAATAGATTGTGGCAGGTAGTTTAGGAAGAGGAACCAACCTTCTCTAGAGGATCATTCCCATTTGTAAGTCCCACAGCTTGGGGAATGATCCAATGTTATGAAAATCACATCAAATGACTCTGCCTTAGAAAAGAAAATCTATAACTCATTTGGGGGTGCTGTGATTTCACACTAACAGTTTTGGCATGCCCGGTGGGACCTTAGAGGTCTTCACTTCATTGCAACAAGATAGATGTGCACTTGTTGCGATTTCCAGTTTTTGAGAAGCAACAATTTACACATCTGACAACTCCATCTTGTAAATAACTCATTCTATGAGTTGCAGACCTGTTTTCCATCCATTTCCATTCACTCTTCTTTCCATATCTTTCATTCTTTTCCATAATTCCATGAAGTTGTGCAATCATGACTTCATTTCCATCATGGAATTCACATTCACAACAATAATAGTACATTCCACCTCCAATGTGCTTTACAACTCCTTCAAATCAGCATTTTGAGCAGATTCAAGATTAACATGTTTACTGCTATGAGCAGTAGTGTCAAAATCAGTTTGGCTATGGAGCTTTCCAAGAGCAGGGGTATGCAAATAATGAAGACAATCAAATGAAAGATGCTGGTCTATTGGAGAAGATCCAAAAAATGGAGATTGACATGGTGTAATCAAGAGTAACAACTCAAATGAAGGCATTTATAATTGGTTACAGGACTCCTTGTCCATGGGAAGGTCCTTTTCCAAGGCACTACAGCCCTTAGGAGAAGCTGTACTTCCTAATTGAGATGCTTCCCCAACTTGCACAATGGACTGAGGAGATAGAAGCATATGAGTAGAGTTTGAATCAACCTTGTCAATGGGTAAGTCATTCAGTAGTTCCTTATATTTCTTCTTCTTCATCTCAAGCTTTACCATTTCAACAATGTCAAGTTGTAAGCTCAACCAATGTTGCTCCAGTTGTGAAAACCATCACTCCATTCCTTAGTCTTCCATCTCATCTCATCTTTTCTTCTCTTTTCTCTTCCAAATCCAAATCCCCTCCACAAGAGCAAAAAGAAACACCTTCCCCTCCAAAGAAACAAGAAGTTCCATCCCTCCCACCACCATCAACAAATGCACACATGATTGAATCCCAATATGTTTCTCCTCTTGCCTTCCCAATTCTATGTAGGGAAGAAGAAATTGCAAAAATCAGTCATGAAGGACAACAAGAAGAAGAAGTGAAAGAAGAAGAAATGATTAAGAGTTTAGTGAACTTGGCTCTCAGATTCGGGATTACAAAAATTCCTTTGTTGGTTAAGCCTATAGAGGGGGGTAAATGTTGAAGAACCAGAGGTGGCCAAGGCTGAGTTTGTAGTAGCAGCAGTGGAGCAAGAAGATCATCCTATTTTCTCAGAATGTAGTGTCCATGTTGGCACTCTACTTGAAGAGAAATACCGATCCAATTCAAGTTACACAATGAACCATGGAAGAGGAAGGAACAATCAGCTCAAAGCCCCATTGGAAAGGAGAAAATGGGTGATAACAAATTAGGAGTTTGTAACAGTAGAAGAAGAAGGCATCATTGATAATTTCTTGCTTTCATTCGAAGGGCCTGATTTTTGTTGATGAATCCACTATGGAAAGGAGCTCTAAAGAATATCTTGCAGCCCCAACTTGTCCTCTAGAGCAGTAGATCGAAGAGTTTGATTTGGAAAACTTCATGTTAGAGAAAGAGGTCATTCAAGAGAAAGATGGTCTTCAAGCAGTAGAGGAAGGAGAAGCTGCTCCAAATCCAAAAGAAGAGGAGCACATTCCAGTTGTGGAGGAGAAAATGCAGATCCAAAAGCTTTGAACACAAAACAGGCTATAGAAGAACCTTCAGTTCTTCCTTCCACTTCATCTCTCTCAAGCTCTGACATTGAAGAAGAGTTTGATCTTTCAAAATTCATGTTGGAGGATGAAAGAAACCAAGGTGAACAAGTTTTTGATCAAGAGAACGCCATGGAGGAGGTTGAACATTTGCAGTAGGAAAACAATGAGGCAGTTTATTTGTCTGATTTGGAGGACTGTTTTGATGGAGAAGAACCAGTTGAAATCATATTATTTTCTCCTTCCTTCATCCACCTTCCAAACATGCATACCTACTGTCATGGAGGAGAGCATTCATTTGTAGCAGTTTGTACCTTATAGCAACAGCTTTTGGAATCAAGTTTGGAAGATTTAAATCTTCCATGTTCTTCATAAGAGGAAGAAGAGAAAGAGCAGAAGGGTTTCACCACTTCTTCCATGCCATTCATTCAAGGAGGTCTATAAGAAGACTCCATTTTTGGAGTTGAAAATCAAAGAAATATGGCACATCAATCGGACTAGACCTTGTCCAATAAGGTATTTGGCTTCTTTGGATCTAAAGGTGAAGCCAGAACTAGTCATGCTTGCTTCAGGGCATGAGGATGAGCTACAAAGTACCAAGGATTAGCTGCCATACCTATTCAATCTAAATGTAGAGAAACTAAAAGAGCTATTGGATTTGTCTTTAGTTGATACTTTGGTCATTTGGGTGGAAGATCAGCTTGCAGTTAGTTTTTCACTCATCCAACCAGCCATGTTCAGTGCCAAATCAGTTGCATGGCTGCCATTTTTGAGGAAGGGAAGCTATTTCTCCTTGCCAGTTGTAGGTTTTGTTTGAGTTCCCTTTGCTCTTGGTTAGAGTAGTGTAGGTAGGTTTGTTTTCAGCAGAAGAAGTGCTTTTGCACACTTTGCATGTTCCATTTGGAGCATGTATGATTTTTAGTTTGTATATAGTTTTTGGTGCTGTTATATTACTCTTGCACAGTCCGTTTCAGTTGGATTTTGGTGAAGATCAACTCCAGTTTTCAGTGGGTTCCCAAGTGATTCATAGGTCATATTTTCATAGTTAGATCATAAAATTGGTTATCAGGCTTGAATCCATGCCTAATGGATGTAACAAAGGCTAGTGATCATTCATTTAGCAGGCATATGACCCCTATGAGTCACCAAAGTTGTTAACCAAAATAAGCTCCCTCTTATTTTGGGTTAACTTACTCCCTTTTTGTGCCTCACCAAATTTCACAAATTTTAGGCACTCAAGGATTTTTGGAAAATACTCCATCAGATAGAGAATTTCTTCCCCTTTCCAGAAAGGTAAAGAGCTCTTTCTAACTCCTTGTAATTTTTGACTTATGGCTCGACAGAGTTAGAAGGGAAAATTTGCCCAAGGCGGACTTGTGGGGCTTGGGACAGATGTTTGCCACGGAATATCAGACTGGCGGGGAATCGGAGGAAAAAGTTAAATTTTTCCCTTTTGTCAAAAAGGTGAAAATTAAGTGCTGAGCTGGCACATCAAAAAGCTAATGCATCCCTGGCCGACGGGACCTTCGAAGATAAATGAGATTTTTTGAATTTTTGTCAAAAGTTGTAAAATGGAAAAAAAGGAGCCCTTCCTCCGCCAATCCTAATGGATGCCACGTCATCAATGGATTTTTGGGAGAAAATTTCAAAATTTGTCTGAGCTATTTTTTGCTGAAAACGGTAAGGAAAAACTCAAAAGGCCATATATTTTGATCTAGAGCTCCATTTTTGACGTTCTTGGTACCAATGGAAATATCTAAAGATTCTCTTCATCATGGAGTCTTCAATTTTGGATTTTGGTGAAGATTTTTGGGAGAAATTTGTAAAACATGTTTTGGCATGGAAAAGACAAAAAACTAGTTCCAACCACCAGATTTAATGAAGTATGGGTCATTTTCTTTGGTTTGTGAAGTAGATACATGGAATTATGAGGTTTTGCATTGAGCCCATCAATAGAGGAGGAATTAAAACACATTTTAAAAAGTGGTTGGAGTAAATCCCACATTTTTTCCTCTCTTCTTACATTTTTTCTATAAAATGTAAACATAGGCACATATTTTAAAGGTTGTTCATTCTTCTTCTCTACCTCCCTCTTCTTTTCTTCCCCAGGGATTGAAATGGAGTTTTGACCTCCTCGCTTTCTCTGTAGATGGCATTTTTTTCCTCTTTCCTGTGAAATAACGTAATGTGTAAATCTAGAGCAATAAAAACTTGTTTTTGTGATGCATTTTCCCATTCTTTGCTCATTTTTGGTTGTTTCTTCTTGCCTCTCATTGTTGCAGGGCATCTGTGCATGTTTGAATGTCATTTATAGGTTTTGGAGTGTGTTTTTAGGGATTTTGGAATATTTTCTGTATGAAATCTATCTTTGTTTTATGATGCACTTGTCCATCCTTTCCATTTATCACCTCCTTTTGCTCCACGGTAGTTTAGTGGATGATCAACAATTTCCTTCTCTGGTGTATCACCATTTTAGTGTAGGCTATGTTTTTTTCCTTGTTTTCTTCCTCTCCTTGTCTCCTTAGAAGTTAAATTAGGATTAGATTAGCTTGCCTACACTAGAATAGCTTGTGGCATGTAGTTTAGGAGGAGGAACCAACCTTCTCTGGAGGATCATTCCCATTTGCAAGTCCCACACCTTGGAGAATGATCCAATGTTATGAAAAATCACACCAAATGACTCTACCTTAGAAAAGCAGATCCATAACTCATTTGGTGGTGTTGTGATTTTGCACTAACAATATCTTCTTATTCAAAGCTCACCTCTAGGTCTGACTCACCTAATAATTCTTGATTAAGTTCCTAAAAATTTGCACTATCACCCATTGTCAAGTGCTTCATAACCTTTAACACCTCATTCATCAGAGGTTTAGTGGAAAAATAGTCAAAGGCCTGAATCATACCTACAGTCAGTTCTTGCCAATTTCCAGTCTCTCTATTCAACTTTGCATAGACATACCATGCACGCACAACCTAGAAAGGTGTAGTAGATCTTATGCACCCACAAAAAAGGTGGTAAATCCTCCTACCCATCTGTCCAGAGTATTTCATACTACTGAACTTAGTGGTGAATAGTATCCTTCCCATGAAATTCATAGATTTGAGTAGGCTCATTGCTATGAAGAAATATGGCAGAGAAGGTGATTCTCACTTCTCGTTATTGCAAAATATTATCCCTATGAACCATCCACCATTGCATTGTTGTCCCACACAAAGTATAGACCAGAATATTCCTTCTTTCCACTCTATCTATCCATTGAAATTCCATAGCGCATAGGAATACTTTAGGATTTCCTTCACCAATGTACCTTGGTACCTGGTTGCTATCCAAATGCCTAACACAACGTGACCTACTTAATGCGTAGTTACACTCCTTACTTCACGCCCAACCATTTCATAAGTGCCATGTTCCCAGTTGTCATATGCAACACTAGTAGTATCACTCATGGAGTGTGCATCATCCCACTAGATAACTCCTTTCTTTGATGGATCAAGAATTTCTGGATCTCTAATGGTGTGCACATAAATTTTGTTCAAACCCCTCTTCAATTAAGGGCTCTACATAAGGTGTAGCTTTTCCATCTGCCAAAGGAATGATGAAGCACTCCTTGTTCTCAAAACTAATGTAACCCTTATTAAAGTATAGATCAGGGTTGTTTGCATAACACTAAGGGCATCCAAATAATGTTACAAAACTATGTGCTTCTGCAAGTGCTAAGACCTCAAAGTCCACAGTGAACTTGGCCCCTTTAATAGTAATACTAGCATCCTTTAAATCTCCAATATGCATGGATTTAGTCCTATTTTCCATAAATATCACATTTGAAGATGACTGCAATGGTGGTCTACCCATCTGAATCCATGCATCCAAAGTGAGTACATTCACTTCTACACCTGTGTCAATCAAAATGTTACTTAAAATTCAACCATCAAAAAAACATTCAGAGTGATCTCCTTGTCATAATCTAGACTATGAGGAGGAAGGTTAACATGCAAAAATTTGTCTTTTCGCACTCAATTATAGTGTGTGGGGTGTTTCCCTTTACCTAGTTCCTGAATAAAGGAATGATGTTCTCCTATCAGTAGCATCTTGCAAAATTCCTTTAAATCATCAACACTTGTTTGATGGAGCTCAACCACCTTCTTCTGTTATAACTTACAGGATTGCTCTTTCAAACATTGTATCTCACCCTACAAATTCTTAATCACTTCCATGATTTCTTGATAAATCTCCTTCTGATATGCATAGGGTTTGGATACTTTACATGTAGTACCTCCTCCTTTATAATGACAGGATTCTATTTCGTAACTTCCCTGGCATGTGCATCCTCAGCACGTGTAGTAATTTCATAGGTACCAACTCAGGATCCAACGCTAAATTTGGCATCCACTGATCTTCCATGGCGCATTATACTCTAACCATTTTTGTACCCTTGTCTTGCTTGTGCTTCTTACTCAAGTGTTCATACAATTCTGGGCATTCTTTGTAATTTTGTTTCTTCCTGCAGAAAGAACAAATAATGTTCTATGGACACTCGCACCTGTAGTGAGCAAGATATCTACATGTATAACATGTTCCATGAGGAAAATCACTTCTTTCCACTACTGTGACCTCAGGCCTCTAAATCCTCCATAGTATCCTCAACCTCTACCACGGCCTCCATCAGAGCACCCTTTATTGTGTTCATGATCACGATGCTCACATTTTTACTTTGAATTATTTACAACACTGGTCTGATGCACACCAGTATCAATGGCATCATGAATCTGATCACTCAACATGATAATTCTCAGTATTATGAGTGGTAGACCTATAAATCTTGCAAGTAACAAGACACATTCTTCCTTATCTTGTTGCTGCAAAGATGAGAACCTACTTGAATCATGATCCAAGTGAGAAAATTCATAGTCCAAACATGACACACATATTTATGAGGGACAACTATCCTTATATACCCCTCCACTTTGCAATCTATTGCACCAAATTCCACTGCATGCATCTCATGTGCTAAGTTAATTGACAATTTTTCTAACTATTTAGCCATAGCTGCAATCTGGGCCTCCAAAAATGGGCTCACTCCCATGTGTCTACACTTCCCATTACCTTAGCATGCAGAGTAGCTTCAAGTACCTCATGTAGATATGTATAAGTCTTATGTGAGAGTGCCCTTCTTAAAGGCATGATAAGTTCTCCCATGAACCATTGAGCATGCTGAATCAGTTGTATATCATAAGATAACTTTGACAGAAGGGTTTTGAACCATGCATCATACTCCTAAACACTTTCAATGGTGTCCATGCTTGATGTCCTTCAGCATGCTTGATGATTTTCTTCTCAAATTCAGGAATATAAAACTCTTTCAAGAAAGCATCTCGCAGTGCATGGTATAATCTACACAAGTCTGGTCCGGATCAATTTTATTGTACCAACTATGCGTGCGCCCTTGCAAAGTAGTTGCAAATTGGCTTGTCTTGCACTGTGGAGCTATAATCCCCTTCACATGCCATAGTATTTAACACATGTATGCACATGTACTCAGCTACATCTTCTATCCCTCTATATTCTGGAAGAATGAAGAGACATCTCCATATAAATATTCAGGGGCTAGTGTGGATCGTGCCCACCAGATCCAGAACCTGTATTTCCTACTTGTGTTTCCTCTACCCCCAGAACCACCAGATCTACCAGATCTCAAGCCACCTGATCCTCCTAGTCCCCCTCCTAAAGTAGGAAATAGACAAGAGGATGCACTGCCTTGTGTTACAACAATTGTGTGCTAAACTAAACTCCTACAGTCTGTGAAGTTGTGCTACTTCTAAAAATTATGTCAACATTTTATGCACCCACGTTCTATGCTAACAATGACACACCAGAAAAAATACCTCCACCTGGACCTCCAAATAACATAGATGATGATTGTGTCACCATAGATGAATAGTCTACTTGATTAACTCTTGAACTTGATAACGTAAATTAACTCTATCTACTATAACTCTACTGCCCACACTATTTTTCTTACTGTTAACTGTCATAGAATATGTAAACCAAGCACAAGGGATAAGCACCTGCGGGATTCTGCAATATGTCTTTAGGCATGCCCTCATTTGAAGCTAAAAAGGGTTCTCTATTCATGCTTTCCCAAATGGGGGAGTTCTAGATGCTCTAGCTCCACGTCCTCTGCGTGAGCTCCAAATCCTTCATGAGCCATATCCCTCCACAACACCATTCATTTTTGTGATCTCTCATTGCTTCTCCTAGTCCCTCTCACGCACCTCATTAAACTTAATCTTCCTTTCTACTCTCTATGTCTATTCTATGCTGCTAGATCCACCATCTTTCACCACACCTGCTCCTGCCCCCATGCATGGTGGAGTTTAGCTATCCATAGGTTTTTCTTCCAAATCCAAGGTCATAATCAAGATCTTAATTGCCAAAGGAATGTCGTACAAATAAGATCCCCTAGGCTCACATAAAAACTAGAACTCAACAACCTTAGGAAAAGACTAAGTAGAAATTACATACTATAGAATATATCTATTCAAAGCACCACAGAACCAATGATCCACAATGCACATCCATGTCATATCTACATCATACAAGGCCTAGAATTATTCTTGTGTCCAAACAACTTTATGAAACCTCCAATTTATCTTTGATGTGTAAGCAACCAACCACTCTTACAAATCTATAGGAAAGATGGTGAAGAACATCTCATACAAATCATCATACAGATTTTGTTCAACCCATATGCATACATTAAATTCAGGTCCAGTGTTAAATCTAAGAGCATACTCTTCTTCCTAAAATCATCTAACCACTCTTCCATACTAGCCAAGGTTAACCGATACATCTTCATCATGCAACATCCCACCAAAACAACTGAAAAAGAGGTCCCGGTAATGGAACCAAAATGTGGCTTAGTTTTTACCACCAAAATCCCAAGGTGTGTTGGCTCATCACTCAACCTGAACTGAGTGCTCACCTGAAGTGCGCAAGGGTACTAGGTCCCTCTTTTATGTAATCTTTTTTAAAGGGTTAACATGATTAAACATATATTCCATATCCATCAAAGATAATTAAGTATAACAAGGTGCATAAACCAAATCTAGATCTTAACCATATGCAAGAACAATTTAAAAAGAACCAAGATAAAACCTTACCATGCAAGATATCTTCACAGATGTGTCTATAATCAATATCCAACCACAAAGATCCATTATATTAATTTTAGTAAAACAAAAAATATTCTTACATACATAATAATGTCACCATGAGTCATGCGCACACATAATCCAATAACATAACTCTATTACAAAACTGATGATCATAATCTGTGCAAATCAATACATATTTATAGGGGTGGGGGACTTTCCCTTCACCGTCTATGCACCTTTCAAAAATAGGATACATGCTAATAATAGCCACGCACCTTTACATAATAAATATGAGGGCATACAAGCTCGCTAATAATAGATTATCTAATAATACAACTACAGTATAATCTTATTATTAGCTCCAAAACAATATATGGCACTTGATCTTCTACTCATCCAAAATAGCCTTTGTGTGCTCTTTAAACTCTTCCAAAAAACGTGTGCTGCACTCCATGTCCATAGTTAGCGCCAATCTGTAAAACGGCTAAGTCCTGATTTTAAACCATCATGGGTGCGCCCAATCCTCTTGCATTTTCATACTTAAGCTTTATTACATCATCTCAACAAGTATCCTGAATATGATGTAGAATAATGAGTTTTTTGGGTGATCTCATGTGTGTTGCGGTGAGTGTGAGTTTTTAGGGAGATCTAATGCCAAGAACGTAAGAAGTGTAGGGAGAAAATTATGGTGTCATTCTCCAACCTTTAATTGCTTCACAAAGTGTGAAAACCACTACATATTTTGTGTAAAAAAAGCTGATCCATTTTGAAAAATTCCAATCCAACGTGAAAGTAGAAAAGATGGTGTAGTGCATGTATGTCGAGTGTTGAAGGACTATGTGTGCTATAAAAGCTGCTATGTAAACTACTAAGAATAGTGCTGGATTGATAAATGTTGTGTAACTACCCCCTTGTCACAAGTGATGGTTTAGGAAGGGTCAGGGCCCCCCAGGCGCTACTGTTTGGGTTTGGGCATTGGTGTTTGTGTTGTGTTGAGGACCCAAGTCAAGATTTGGGTTATTGCTGAGATTGAATATTGTGCTGATTGTGTGTGGAATTATACTGAATTGTGACTATAGACTACTAAATGGGGTGATAGATTCACCCGATAGATTCCCCCCCTTATTTGTGGTGCATGCAACATCACTGAGGAGTATGCATATGAAATGTGGACAGACCGCTGAATTGAAATTAATACCCTGCAGAGGGAGTGTGTTTTGTAGAAACCAAGGCACACATAAACAAAGTGACTGGAAACAAGTATTACTGTAAGCAATATAAACATTCACATATAAGACAAAATTTAAGTTAAGCACACAAGAAGACAATGCACACAAGAAAAAGTATAGGCATAGTAGACCACAAAAAGTGGGTTTCAAACATGCAACATCACTCACTATGTCACAAGAAAATCAAGACCAAATTGGTTGTTAGCATACAAACAATCAGAGAACAAGAAATCCATAGGGAAAATCCTGCAAGCAATGAAAAATAGTGACAAACAATGGAAGATAATACCAAGCAAAATAGAAGACAACCATAGTGGAAAATAGACTTGCAAAGAAAATGTATCACATGAAGCATCCATTAGCATGTTAGAAAGATGTAAAAGTATGTCAAAAGTGTGTATAATCTGATAGAGTAGTGTGCTATGAAAAAATTAAACAATGACACCTGGAATGTATGAAAGTGGATTCCCCCAGGAGCCATTGTGGGATTGCGAAGAGATACTATGAAAAACATCCATGATGCGTGTATCGATCTATATGAAATCTGCATCCATAACTAGAAGGAAATTGAATGCACATGTGTATATAGAAAGATAATGACATACAAGATATTTGTCTAGCATGTGTAATAAAGTGTACATGTAAGCATAAGAAAGCAAGAGTAAATGTGACCAAGATATGCAATATGTTGTGGATGAGATGGAATGGAATGCATTATGAGTGTGGTAGGATCAACATTCCCCCTGAGTGGATGTGCATGCTGGAGATGAGGTTTATTGATAAAAGACCCCTCAACAGTCAAGAATGAACCATAGAACAAGAGTGCGCCATTAGGAAATGGTTTTCATTTATGCACTAGAAAGGTGTGATCGATAAAGCGTAGAGTGTATAAAGTGAGTGAGTGTGATGGGGTTCATTTTATATTGAGACCCTTAGTAGTCAAGTATGAACCGTGGAACTAGAGTGCATCATAGGGTAATGAGTGCAATGTTTATAAGTAGATGCAAAAAATATGTATCGTGAATGCGTAAAGTGTAGAGTGTGTATGATGCACGATAGATTTTGCATAGAAAGAGATGTCATGGATGTGTGATGTGTGAAGTGTGTAGTGTGTGAGGTTCATGTGTATAGTATGCCCTCAACAGTCAAGTGTGAACCATAACACAAGATTACATCATCAGGTAATGATGATATAAGGTTATATCAAGATGTGTGTAATGCGCATAAGGAACTAGATGTGGAGTGTAGAATATGTGAGACATCTAAGAGTGCTAGGGGGAGATAAGTATGATGCCCCCCAAAAGTATGCTAGTGAATGTGATATTCGATGAAAGTGAAAGATGAAGGTCCACCGTCTGATGTTTGCAGAGATAAAGGTGCATGACCATGCTCTGAGATCATAAATGTATGATACCAATGTTGAGTTGGTGAATGGGAGATATGACCCTGAGATCTAGGAAGCAATGAGTGCATATGTGGAGGAGACCACGAAGGCGATGTGTACCTATATGAAGGTGAATGTGGAGACAAGGAATACTTATGAGACTGTAGAAGTGATGGAGACCTATGTGTAGGAGAGCACAGAGGCGATGAACCGTAATGTCCCCAAAAGGAAATTTTTTACCCCCAAACAGATTTTAGGCCAATCCCAACCCCCAAATAAAATTTATAAAAGATAAAGTAATTAACTTGCATGCAAATCTGAATTAGTCTTAAAAAATGTGAGTAGGGTTATTTGGAAAACCCAAACAAATCAACAATTAAACTTATATCTTTCCACTCAAAACTGATTTTCTAATTTTTGCTAGCCCATACATGAATCAAGATTCATATTTTTTAGAGATATAATAAGTTTAAATAATTCTAAAAAAATTACAGACAAGTTGCCCTTGAATTTGACTGAAAATGACACTTTTAAGCATTCAAAAAATCTGAAAATGGATTGAAATGATTCATAAAAACATGATATTATAGCAACAACTTAGATCAGATAAAAAAACCTTTAAATACCACAAATGTGCCCTAGAAGTGGGTCGCTCATCAAGATAGAAGGTTGAAAAGTGAAGGACAACACAACTGAAATTTTACATCAAACCTTTGATTCAAAAATCTACAAAAATCCTTCAAACAACTACTAGAAATAACTAAAAATACTTGGTAATCCGTTGAAGCACAATGGAAAACCCAAGGTGGATAATCCCCTTGAACTCTTGGAGGGTTTTCATCCTCAAGAGTGTATTTCGAAAGGGTTTCATCTTTAGAAATAATATAGACAAAGCTGAAAGCTTCATACAAAATTAGGTATGAGAGAAATATTCAAGTGGGTGAGACTAAAGCAAGTCCACTCGCATATATAGCCTTGTGGCACAAATATCCACCTTCCATGACCAATTATCTATTTCACTATTAAATGACTTTTCCCCTCCAAATTACCTTCCTAATGCAAGTCACTTTTTTCTAGAATAAATAACTTTGGTCCATATGCTCTTTACTTTTTTTTTTCCTTTTTTTCCATTTACTTTTGCTCTATAAACAAGTCACACTTTTCTATGGATAATTTATTTATTTCTAAGTAATTTTCCCTTTTGTTTGTTTTTTCTATTTTTAAGTTATTAATCATTTATTATAAGTGCATATAATGTTTTTCATTTAATTTATTTTTATTTTGTACTTTATAATAAACTATTAGAACTTAAGTCACCCTTATTTTCATTCCTTAGCAGTCGGGTAGACAAAATAGACTAAGGGTCTTTCCCATGATTATCCTAGGAAGTGAGACATTACATGAACACCTATGTGAAGTAAAGTGAGGTGGTGATGAATACTTATGTGAAGAAGCGGTCCAAATGAGGGACATAGACTGATGTGATGAACTAGCAGACTGATGAGACCATATAGGCCACGTGCAAATAGGAGATCTAGGAGCAGATTGTGTTTTTGATTCGAGAGGTTATGGGGACCTAGATGCTCTAGGGAGTGCAATGGAAACCTCAAGAGGAGGTTATGACCATGGTGTAGATGGAAGAACACCATTGATGATAATGAATTTCCTATTGTGAATGAACTCTAGACATAAGTGGTGTGTGGAAATGATAACCTGAGTTACATAGAGCCAAGGAATACCTAAGAGTATGTCACACCCTTTGATGGAAGGTGCCATAAGAAAAAACAAAAACATGGTAAGAGGGACGACTATACTGGAAGCTTGACATATCCATATGATTTAGGAATTGGATATGAGATTTGTGAGAGTGGATAACCAATAGCAACAAGAAGTGCAATAGAACATGCACTTATGAAAAATGATGGATTAACCATAATGTTTTTGATGGAAATAGATCCAATAGAAACATCGATGTGTAAGCCATCAGAAGAGAATATAACATTATAGTCATGATCAGAGAAAGTAATGCTCTGTGGAGATGTCTCAACATGAACACATAGAAAATAAAGAGCCCTGATGCAGGAAGAGGAACTACGTGATATGTATGATTGGCTGAAGAATCAATCATTTGTTTGTCGTGCTTAGGAAGAGGATTGTTGAAAATTTTGAGCTTATGATTTTAATTGACTAATGTAGAAGTCATAGGTTCATGAAGCTCGATTATATTATTGTTGATAACATCTTGAATAAGATTACGAAGTTTGAAACATCGATGTGTAGAATGTCCAATGCATTGATGATAGTCGCATATGAGATTTTCATCGTAATTACAACCCTTAGGATGAGTTGGGTCCAAATTGAGTGGAAGAGGAAGTGTAATAAGATTTCTCTCAACAAGTTGTGGCAATAGAAGACGTGGAGTGACAATCAATTTTGTATATGTATACTTAGGCAATTTTTTTTATTAAAGGTAAATAGTTTTGAAGGGACTATACCCTATTACAAAAAAGGCTCACTAGCCAAAGTAGAAAAATAGGATCTGAATCAAGATATTATAATAAGTCCAACAGTAGTCAAAAGAGAAGCTACGAATAAAAAGAAAGACATGGACATAAATACAACTAAACAACAAAAAATAAGCATACTATCAGACACAACACAACAACTTGAACACCTCTAGCTTGCCCAGGATATATTATTTCTTCAAATCCCTTTCAATACTTGATTTGATCATCTTCAGGGAGGTAAAAAGCACCAGAGTGGTGATATGTGTTGGATCATTAATGTTCAGCTATGAGATGACCTAATTTCTCTCCTTTTCTGTACCCCAAATATCCTCAGGGACTCCACTCAACATTGTGATGCTTCTGACATGTTATTCAAGAAAATCACTTATAGATTTGAAGATGGCCATATTATGATCATGTCTATCCTTAGACCTCCCCAGTCTATTATCCAGGGAGTTCAATTTTTTGTATATTTCTTCAGTCTGATCTATGCCAAAACCTACATACTCATTCATATTTCTTTTCCCCTTTTTCTTATTTAACTGATGCATCTCTTTCTTAATACTTTCTACCTCATTTTCTAGCATTTCCATTCTGAGGAGAATATTTTCCCTCTCCTGTTGAGAAGCATTGTCCTACCCTGCATTATTGATGTGCAAAAGATTGTGAACCATTTCCATATCCTTGTTACTCTGAAGGTCATGAACAAAGGGAGGTGGGGTCACTTTTTGGGGTGCAAGATTCTTAGCCTTGACATTTCTGATACTGGAGGAGTTGGTCGGGTTGGCAATGGGAGTAATGTGAATGGGAATGGGCAGAGTGCTAGGGGAAACATAAATAGTGGGAAATTTGATGAGGCAATGATTGTGAAGGAGAAACATGATCCCCTGGTAGAGGGGCATGGCCATAGTATGCTTTTGAAAGTCAATAATGGAGCGTTCAAAAGAATTCAAGAGATATTGTGGGAAACAAACAACAAGATTTCTCCTGAAGTGATTAAGGAATACTAAGTGTTTGGTGGGGACAGTAATGTAGTGACCTTCAAGGGAGATAAACCACACCATCATTTTGGTAATTTCATCAAAGGGTTCCGGTATGGAACTTACCTGAATACCAGCCATAACAAATATGATCTCCTTCCCTGCATCAACAAACTTCTTCGCTTCAACATTTTTATCAATACTTTTGCTGAAAAACTGGATGCCATCCAAAGCTAGACATGTAACCTCTGTAATTAGCTCCTCATTCATCAACACTCTTTGCCCTCCATATTTAACCTTCCCATCCTTCCAATCTGTGGCAAAACATAATGAAATGTGTTGATCCTGACCTTGAATTTTCTTGATAAAGCTGGAGATGCCCCCCATTTGAAGATATTTCCATAGCTTAGTGTTATCCTTCCGAGTGAGATCACATCTGCGCTCTAAATGACAAAGAGCTCCCCCATATTTCTTCCTCTACTATTTCCATGATTACCCTACTGAAAACCACCCGTGAAAAGGCTGTTTTTGTTTTGACTATACTAGTTTTTAAGCATCTAACTACAAGTCTGAGGAGCATGTGGAATTTGATGGTAGTCATTAAAATTACTCCTCTCACATGTGCCATCTTTTTTATCCATTAAATCCCCTGCAATATCATTGGAGATTCTATATAAGATGTGAATGTTCATAATTTTCCTTACTAATACCATTCTGTACTTCTGTGGTGGTGTTTTTTTCATTATCTCAAGTGGTGAAATTATTATTGGTACCATAATTAGTTAAGGTTTCCGCCACCTTATTGCTCTCTCTATATGTATGACCAATTTTAATATTTTTGAAGGTATGACATATATTAATAGATTCCTGAATGAAATCTATGCAATAGTCCAACTAGGAGGGTGTATCTAATTAAGATGATTTGTAATATTCAAGGAGTGACCTTCAACAATGATGTTCTAAATGTTGTAATCCTGTAACAAGTCTTAGACCACATAAAGCTGATAAAGCTTCAACATAGTGATTGGTCTGATTGCCCATTCTGCTAGCATAAGCAACAACTAAAAAACCTCTATGGTCCCAAATTATTCCTCTGTCAGCAGCTATCCCTGGGTTTCCCTTAGAGGCTCCATCAAAATTGAGTTTATACCAAGAGTTTCGAGGAGGGATACAATGAAGTGAAGACCTGTCAATATTTGAAGTTATTCGTTTCTGAACATTTTCAATATCAATCTTCCAATTTGAGAGGATAAATTCTTCATCTTCAGGATATTTCTTGTTCTTGGGAGGTTTAAATATTTCAATATTATCTTTAATTGCATTACCCATCTTAGTAAATATTTTCTTGCATGGTTTTTTGTTATTTCTTAAAATTATGTCATTTTTGTCTTTGTAAATTCTCCATATAATATGGGGCATAACCAGTTTCCAAAGTCTCCTAATAATAAAATGTTTAAAATGAGGATCCCAATGAATCCAATATTGAAGAAATTCACTTTGGCATTGCCCAATAAACATTGAATTTTGAAAAAGCATAACTCCATATCTTTGAATCGTACTCACTATGCAAATAGAAGAAGTTTGATGTCCTCAGCCTCTTTTTTACATAGGCAATACATATTATGGCATTATAAAGCCTCTCTTGATAAGGTTTTCATTTGTTATTATTATTCCTATGAGGAAAAGCCAAAAGAAGAAATTGATTTTAGGAGTTAACTCTGGAATCCAAATCCTATGCTCCATTTGAAATCACAATGACTGTTTTCAAAATAGGAATTGTATCTAGCTTTGATAAGTGTATTCCCCATCACATGAATTGTTCCAAACAATTTCATCCTTAACTTAAATTTGATTTGGGGGTATGTTATCCAGCTACAATTAAAGTCAGGATATTATGAGATTTAGATACATCCCTTGTCCACCTTAAGCTACTTCCATATTTTTGTATTGCCCTCCATTTCAATGTAGTCTTTGACTTCAGTTCCATACTTTTTCTCTAAAATATATTTGATAGAACCAAATTAATCATTTAGACTGAAGCTAGTCTAGTTATCACTCCAAAATTGAATAGCCTTGCCATTTCCCATTTTCCATTTACAACCTTGTGTGATGAAATTTCTGATTTGTATCAAATTATTCCAAAAAATAGAACCTTGAGGGTAGTTAGACCATTATGAAGGGAAAGAAGTTACTATTTGTTGAACCAAATATTTAGCCTTAATTAAATCAATCCAAGGTTTCTCCTCAGTAAGCATTCTCCAACTTTTTTTTGCAATTAAGGCCATATTCATTTTTATAATATCCTTTATGCCTAACCCACCGATTTATTTTAGAATTACATACTTGATCCCAAGCCACCAAGTGGCATTTGAATCTTTCCTTCATTCCCTACCATAAGAAGTGATTCTGAATCCTTTCAAATTTGTCCCTAAAGACAACAATAATGTTGTATAGAGACATAATGTAGATAGGTAGATTTTGTAGAGTGCTTTTGATTAGTAGACATTTTCCAGCACTAGAAAGTATGGCCCCTTTCCAACCATCCATTTTCTTTTGAAATCTTTCAAGTAAACCATTCTAATACTATGGTAGAAAATTTTTTGGTTCCAAGAGGAAGACCCAGGTAAGTAGTGGGTAAGGAATATGATTTTGCACCCCAGAATTTGAGAAATTCTTTTGTCTCTTTCCAGAGGAGTGTTAAAAAATAAGATGGAAATCTTATCAAATAATCTCTCTTTCCTAGAAGCCAACCTCATAAAATTTTAGAATAGAATTTATAGCCTTTAGCTTCAAGGATAGAGGCCATCAACAGAATAATTATATCATCTGCAAATTGTTGATGTGAAGTTGTTTGGTTTGTAGAAGTAGGCCTAATTCCTGTTAGAAGCCCTTTATTAATCGCTTTAGTAATGGATCTGCTAAGACTGTCCACCATTAGTATGAAAAGAAAAGGGGATATAGGATCACCCTATCTTAATCCCCTACTACTAGCAAAGAATCCCACCGGCTCACCATTAACCACAACAGAAAATCTAGTTGTAGAAATGTAAGCCTTAATAAGTCTTCTAAATTTATTATGAAAACAAAATTTAGCCATAACATTGTCAAGAAAATACCAAGAGACTTTTTCAAATTCCTTATTCATATCAAGTTTCATAACCATGCTAGATCTTTTATTATTATACATTGAATGAATGATCTCATGCACCATGATCATCTCATCTTGAATTATCCTACCTTATATGAATCCACTCTATGCTGCTTTGAGATCATATCATTTAGAATAGTCTAGAATCTTGTAGAAATAATCTTAATAAATATTTTATAAATAAAATTTACCAGACTAATGGGGCGTAAGTCCTTAAAATCTTTAACATCCATTTTTTTTGGAGCAACCACAATGTGGGTGTTATTTAGCTCTTTTAAGAGATTACCAGTTATGTAGAACTCATTCAATTTCCTTAATAAGTCATCTGAGCATATTTCCCAAAAAGTTTGAAAAAAAATTAGCAGAAAAACCATCAGGGCCTGGTGCCTTATCCCCTTCAAGAGCAAAAACAAATTTTTGCAACTCCTCCAAAGTGACTATTTTAGAAATGTTTTTTGATCTTTGCACATCTATTATGTCATTCGGAATGGCCTCTAACAGAAAAGAGGCAACCTCTTCATTTTCCGCACTATTCTCTTTAAGCATATTTTCATAAAATCTGAGAGATTCATCCTTTATATCCTTAGGGTCTTTGATGAAAACACTATTTCCTTTTGAAACTTCCATTATCCTATTGAAAGCTCTATGTTTCATGATGGCCATATGAAAGCATTTCATGTTTCTGTCTCCCTCTTTTAGCCAAATTTCCCTAGATTTAAGCCTCCAGAAAGTTTCTTCCTTGCTACAGACCGTTTGTAGCTCAAATAAAATATTTTTTCTACTAATTGATCCTCCAATGACATGCCCTTTGCAATAATTTGAGATTCCAGCTCCTAGATTTTTTTCTTAAATTCCTTTTTCCTAACAAATATATTACCAAAAACTTCTTTATTCCATATTCTCACTTGCTTTTTAACCTTTTTTTATTTCTGAATTAATCTAAATTGAGCAGTTCCTTCTCCATCACAATTCCACCATTCTTTAATTCTATCAAAGATGTCATCATGCTCCATCCACATCTTTTCAAATTTAAAAGAGCTACACGTTAGTTTAGCCTAGCTAAAAAGATTTAAAACAATCGAATTATGATCAGATCAATTCTTGGTAGAGAGGAAAGATGGAAGTCCTGATGAAAAATACAACGTTGAAGCAAGATAGTCCTGTACACTTAGGTAGTTACCATCGAAGCTCTTTAGTGTTAGATACACCATTACTAATGGATTTAGCTTCAGTAGGTTTGGCATATGGCTTGAAGGTTGATTTTCTTTGGAAGCATGTTAAAGATGAATCTTTTTCATGGTACTTCTGCTTGCCTATAGACAAGAGTTTAGTTTCATGTAGCTTAAGAGTATGACATAATTGATTGAATGAAGGAGATTTATCAAAGATAACACTCTCCTTGAGAGGCGGCAATAGAATTTGGAGAAATATATCTTAAATCTCAGAGTCCATGAGTATATTAGATATCTTAGCTAACTTGTTCTTATATTGCAAGACATAATCCGCTAGATGTTCGTTATATCCTTGTTTAAGTTACATGAGTTGAGCATAGGATATATTAGAGCTGAAATTAATAGAGAAATGAAAAATAAAATTATTTGTTAGATGCGTAAATGGTGTTACCGAGTGGATAGGTAGATCATAAAACCAACGCATTGCATAGTCATGAAGACATCTAGGAAAGAGGTTAGCTAAGAGAATATGATCATCTGAAAAATTTAGACATGCCACATGAACTGCTCGGAGATGCTCTTGGGGGTCACCATGACCATTAAAAATGGGCGGCTTGGGAGTAACACAATTGGGTGGAAATGCATAATTGGAGATGGAAAGTATGAAATGAGTATGAAGAAGTAATTTGGAATCCAACGATGGAGACACACAAGAAGTAACCTATTGCAATTGATGGATTTGAACTTGAAGGTCATGATAAAGGGAGGCTAAATCTTGAGTACTAGCAGAAGAGACTTTCCACGTATGAGAAATAAGAGGTGGAGTGAAGTTATTGGTGGGATTAGGAATAGAGAAAATAATAGTAGAAGTAGGTTAAAGAGTGGAAGTATGTGGTTGAGTAGCAATGGAAGTGGGGATGGAGGTAGAAATAATAAGCTCTACAATATTGGTGGCCTCCTCATGAGAAACCAATAAAAGAAATTATAGATCCTGAGGATGCTTAGTGAGATGTTCATTAATCTCTTTAAGGTGGGCTTCAGTAAACTTTCCATAAGTTTTAGCCGTAATGAGAAGATAACAAAAACCATAGAAGCAAGGTGAGTTCAAGAGAAAATTTCACCAAATTATTAATGAAATATTGAATAAATAAACACCTAATTCTATATCATGTAACAATGCTAAATATAAATGATTGAGTATAGATTTGACCCAATAAAAATACACTAGAAATTATAAAACCCTAGTTGTAAATGAAGGGATAGAAAGACTTAGATGATTCCCAATAATCCTTAAGGTATGCCGAACTGGAAAACTATTGGAACAAGAACTCAAAGTGTTACAATTATACCCATAAAAATGCAAGAGTGTCGGAAGTTCCTGGACTAAGGTGCCTATGGAGGGTCAGGGGTGTCTGGGATGTCAGAGATATGTTTTGGGTGCCTATTACTACTCAGAAGTTGCGGAACTCAATTTCACAAGGTCATGAGATGTTCTATTGTTATCACCTTTGTTTGTCTTTACTTCACTTAACCTCATTGTTGTTCTCCTAAAACCTATAATCAGAAAGAAGCATCTGTAAAACCCTCAAACCACATCAAATCCTAAAAAATAAATATGCAAAATGAGGGGTTGGAATGTCCTCGGTTGTCAACAAAGTGAACTTGCTACTGAGCACTACACTACATCTCATAACCAATGTAGTTCTGTGTGTGTGTGCCAAAAATTTTCCCTAGGTAGCTCTTGTGCTTGTCACACTTGATATCGAGCAATATCTAGATGTAAAATATGTAGATAGATGTGTGTATGAAAGAATGAACTTCCCCTCCTATGAAGTGTATATAGAAATCACAGTCCCTTGTCCCTTGTGTGTAACTAGATGGATGGTGTAATTCTCTTGGAATGTAACCTTAGGTGGTGATAAATAATGCTTAGTGTTTGGTCCTTTATTATGGTCACATAACTTTATATTTATATGATTCCCTTGCTTGAATTTTGTAATTAACCCTAAAAATGCCAACCACCAAGAAAATAAGATGCCCAAACGGATAGAAAGGACCCATAAGATGTGAGAAAAATATAAAGAGGTTGGGGGCACCAAGAGGGGATGGGGGCACCTAACACTGGTGTCTTGGTTGGGTGCTAGTGTCTAGAATGAGAAATACCAAAGTATGAAAAGACATATTGGGAAAGAAGGAGTGTAAAATCAATAGAGGAAATGGAAAGTAAACAAAGATGGATAAAAGATAGAGATCAATTAGTAATTTTCTTGCTTAGGAATCATGTTAATAGTATCATGTGATCAGGACTAGATAGATACCCAAAGTGTATGATTTTGTGTCTACAAAATGTTATACACATCCTAAATCATCCAAGAGAAAACCAAAATCAATCCATGAGCTAGATTATAATGTGGAGTACATCCTAATATGAAGTTGCATGTTTCCAAATGTTTTGTGCCAATAGAAGGATCATCCTAAATACATTTTAACTACGCATAGTTGCATCGATTGAGCACATACAATCACAAGTTAAGAACACACTTCAATCACATGGGGATAACTACATGAGGCATATTATTCTAATATGTAATGCATCACTTTCACATAATAGGGTATGGGAGGTCAGTCGTGGCTTATTCTATAACATGTTTTTTTAGTGATTCACAGTGTTTAAATATGGTTTGAACTAAGGAGAAACATATTCTATAGTATTGCATTAAATTGTAAACATGTTGAGTTGGATTCTTATAAATCACACACACCCACACACACACAAATGTGTGTGTGTGTGTGTGTGTGTGTGTGTGTGTGTGTGTGTGTGTGTGTGTGTGTGTGTGTGTGTGTGTGTGTGTGTGTGAGTGTGTGTGTGTGTGTGTGAATAAACCTACATAAATTGGAGTGCACACAACCATCATAAAATAGATTTGGCCATGAACCTAAACCCTATCATTGAACGTAACCTAGATAATTTTTTAGGTGACCAAAATTTCTAGGTTTTCTTCATAGTTTATCCAGCTCTTGTTTCTAAATTATAAGTTTTTAGCACATTCATCTTTTTTGCAAAATCAAGTTGGATCTTTTGTTATGTTACAAACATTTCCCCTCTCAATTTTGATTGGTTAGACTATGCTTAGTTACTGCAATTCAAGTTGAATTGCTATTTTTATTGCTTATTATTAGAGTTTGAATTATACATTAGTTTTTATTATTTGTGTATTGAGATGCTAAATAATCAAAAAATTGGTAAACCTACTTATTGTATTGAACACATCGATAATGGGATTTCAATTATGCTTTTATGGTTTCATACATTCCCCTTTTAAGATCTAATATTTACTTTTTCAAATACATGAAAAAATCAACGTTATTGATATTATTAGCTTTATTTTTCTTAGTTTTTTCATGTTTACATCTTATGTCATCTAAGAAAGTTAGGTCTATTATAACTACTAGATGATGCATTATATTAAGCAGTGTTATTGTGGATCATATTTAGATTTTTTTGATTCAATATCATGTTAGTTTATAAGATAAGTTGGTCATTATTAATGATATTCATGTTTTTTTCTTAAATTCATGTAAATATGGATGATGTAAATGTGAAGTATTGATGATGCTAATGATGCTCGTGCTTTCAATATAATTCACACAAATGATTATTTAATGTTTTTATTCTATATATCGTGGACAATACTTTTTACAATCGATATGTTTGTATTTAGCTTCAAAGAAATTTGCATACTTAAAGCACAAAATATAGTTGACATTAGAGAATACATTAGAATGTATTCTTATGAAATTGATGCAATGATCTGTGTGACTAGAGAGAAAAATGATAGGATAACTACATTATATATATATATATATATATATATATATATATATATGAAGAAGTACATATTGAACCTTTTTGTCCACTAATCCTCTTTTTAAAGGCTCAAATTCCACACTAGGCATTCAAAATAATGTTATTGTTGGATATACTTGTATGTCTACACCATATGGCTTATCAAGTGATGCTTGTACATAATATATTTCTATGGTGGGCACCAAAACCTACATTTAATATAAATATTCCTACATAAGATATAACTTACATTGTGCCTCATAGGACAATTCCTAATGTTATATCTTTAATGTATGATCTTATCCAAAATAATGGAATGCATATTGTTTCCAAAATTTCACCTCATCTAATTTTGAACAGCTTGTCATAATTGGGACTTAGACACCTTTGCTTTGGAAATCTATGGGACATTAAGTTAGTCTTCTGCAGAGTGCATAAATGTAGTGTTCTGCGGGTTCTCCTAATCCATTGAACAAAAGAGCTCGAGCTCGAGACTTATGTAGATTTTAGTGATGATAGTTATTTGTGGAAGCAGGGAAAGGTCAAGTACTATAGATTTACATGCGTGTGGAAATGCTAGAAATTGGCCTAGAACATGATCCGCAGAATGGGAGCATATGTAAAATGGTAGCGTTTCGTGTCTCGAAGAAACAATGTTACGCAGACTTGGAAAATGTAAATTTCAATAGAGATGGTTAACTCCATGCAAAAAAACATGTAGCCCACTCAGTAGAAGCACCAATGCATGAAAGGGTGCCGTATGTATTGTGTGGTGATAATAAGTAGGTTTGAGATAAATAAAGGTAGGAAGCCACAAAAGACTCACATAGTGTTCTGCAGGTTGTCTAAACATAATTTTATATAGATCTCATAGGTTAGGGAACAAGGAAAAATGCTACAAAAAAATATAAGCTATGTGGTTAGAGACAAGGTAGACTGCAGACAATCTAATACATTATAGAGATTGGAATTAACTCTGCTCATCATTCAGGACATGTAAAAGGCCTTGAGAAACCATAGACTGAAGAGATTCCATGAGGACACATGAAAACCACCCCTGTTTCTAGACCAGATGTTCAACTACCTCATAAACCAAAAATTAATGAAGTGTGGGAATCGTCATTCGTGTCCTGTAAATGATTAACTAAAATTAACTAAACTAAGGGAAAGTATAATGATAGTTAATCTAATCTAGGAGGACATAAGAGCTATAAATAAGTGTACTCAAGCATTATAAAGTAATTAAGCAATTAAGTAATAGAAATAAAACCCTAATATGTAAGGAGAAGATAAGGAAAGAACTCAACTAATTGCAGATGATGGTTGTAGAGTGTCACAGTTTGTGATAAGAGATTCTAAAAGTAGGAATGTCTGAACAGGGGTTCAGAAAAGCATGGATATAGAGGATTTGAACAAATTGAAGCACTCAAGAGAGTACTAGGGCATCCAGGGGCACCATGGTATGGCAGAATATGCACCCTAGTCTCTAAAAAATCTCAGAAGTTGATTCTTTTTAGGTTGGGAGATATGTTGTAACTTTCACTGTTTGTCGTAGTGGATTAGCTAGACTGCGCCGAATGTACCAAATATAACAAGATGATATTGAAGACCTACAAGAGATAAAATAAGTATAAAAACCCAAAAAAAAAGCTAATGAATGGGTCAGACTGAAATCATCTGCCACAACAATGGGCTTACTAAAATGAGCACTGCACTACATTTCAGACCCAAATGTAGTTCTGGTGTGTGTGTGTGTGCATGTCGTGACCTAGGCTCTCTTGTGCTAGTCACACTTTGTGAAGTAGTAAGAAATAACTAAATGTAGAAAATGTAATAGTATTGTGTGCATGGAATAGAATAGAATCCCCCCCTATGAAGTGTATGTTGATGCAAATCTCTTAGCCTTGATGCATGGAACTATGTGGATGTAAGTGATGTAATGGATGTAACTATAGATGGAGTGATAGTAGTAAGTGGTGCTAGGACCCTCATTATGGTCTCATAACTTTATATTTATAGGGTTCTCTTGATCTAATTTTGTAATTAATCCCAACATCGCCAAGTAGGAAAAATATAAGGATGCAAAATGGGCTAGAAGAGGCCTGAAAAGAGGTGGGAAAGTAGAAAAAAGACTAGGACGGCCCAATATAGGCTTGGGCACCCTGGTTTAGGCTAAAATGACTGAAAAGTGCTGAAGCAGACTGGGCATGTATCTAAAAATGTGTGGGAATGATGAAATAGAATTAAAAAAAGATGACAAAAAATGTGGGATTAATTAGTACTTTCTTCACTCAAGAACCTTCTAAATAGTAGTATGAGATCGAGCTAAATAATGCCTAAAGTTCATGATTTTGTGACTACATTTTTTCCCCACTTTATGATGGTGAGCGGAAAGCTTGGTAACATAAAGTAGATAGAGATACATACCCGATGTCCATGTAGAGTGTAGTAGAAAATGTACCGAAGGACTAAAAAAAATCTTGGAATGATAAAAAGATGGAGGAGCGTGGAAACTATAGATGAAAAATGTGCATATAAAAAGTGATGAGAGTGAAACCTAGGGTGGAATGTGTGTGTAGCTACTGCGGTGTGTAGTGTACATGTATGTTTTAATAAGGTGTGTGTCTGTCATGGAATTTTTGTTGTCGTCTTCGTCATGGTTGTTGTTGCCCCTAATTTGACTACTTTTTTCTGATATGGTTGAACCAACAAGGATAAAATGATTAAGTAGTCAAATATGTATATATGTAAAAACACTGTAAAATATGCATGTGTATAGACATGTGTAAAATACGTAAATGTAAAATACGTGAAATAAAAATGCGTAAATGGAACATGTGTACCTGATCCATGTCGAGAGAAAGGGTGTAGATGGATATCATGTATTTCTATGAGATTTTCTGGCGATCTCACGCCACCTTGGCTGAATAAGTGTAGAGAGGAAATTCTCTATGTCCTCCAAACTTTAACCACTTATGATAAAATGTGTGTGAATATATCTCTGTACTAGCTTGGTTTTTTTGGTGATTCGATGCCACTAGCTGAAGTAGTGTAGAGAGGCACACCCAATGTAACCTCCAAGCTTGTAACTACTTCCATAAATGCTAAGGACACCATGTCATGTAAAATCCATTATGTATGGGGTTCGTAGACTGGTCTTAACCCACTTCGTTGTATATAAACCCACAATTCCAAGGGTGGAAAGTGCACTAAACTAAACTAGTGTAAATACGACTGTGTTAGTATGTAGAAACCCCCAAATGATGCCACCCTCTTTACGGGTGCATGCATGCAATGTCATTGATAGGAGACATGCGGCCCCAAAAGAGGACTAACCACACTCTGCACTATGTACACTAAAAAGTTCATTTGATATAAACCAAGGCACACACAAACAAGAAGGATAGCCAAAGATAGGTGTAAAGCAAACAATGCATGTATATAGAAAACATGTGTAAGCTATGCAGACAAATGTAGTAAATGTAAATACGCAAAAAAACAAGTAAGTTGCAAAAAGTGGGTTGTAAACATGGGACATCACTCACGATGTCGCAAGACACTCAAGGCCTTCATGGCTGTAAACACCAAACAAATGTGCACACCAAACATAGGGCAAG
Organism: Taxus chinensis; assembly: GCA_019776745.2. Taxonomy (NCBI): domain Eukaryota; kingdom Viridiplantae; phylum Streptophyta; class Pinopsida; order Cupressales; family Taxaceae; genus Taxus; species Taxus chinensis. The sequence goes on along the minus strand of CM034155.1, from coordinate 561,725,079 downwards.
GCTCACAAACAATAGCAGATAAGTACAAAAAAGCAAACAAGTAGTCATGGAAACATGTAATCCTATAAAAGAAGTGTTGCACATGGAACACCTGTTAGCATGTTAGAGAAATAACCAATATGTCAAATCGTGTATGATAAAGTAATGTAAGATGTTAAGTATAAAATGAAACAATAACACCTGGATGAGACAAATGTGAATGCCCCCAGTGACCAGTACAGGAAGGGTAGAAGGTGAGCATCCATGTCGTGTGTAGGAGTCATGTATTTGTGATCACACTAAAAAAAGTGTGAATGCACATGCATGGATGAAATAGATAATGACATATAAGAGATCAATCTAACATGTGTAGTAAAGTGATCATGGCAAAAACACTAGCAAATAAGAGTAAACGCCCCCAAGACAATGCAATATGTTGTGGATGAATGGAATGAAATGTAATATGGAATGATAGGAGCCACATGTCCCCCGAGTGGATGGAAGCGTATGAAATGAGGCTCATTTTGTTTTCCCCCTCAGTAATCAAGAATGAAATGTAAAGAGAGTGCATCATTAGGAAATGGTCAAGTAGTATTTGTTGTGTCTAGCGTGTTATGGTGAATGGGTATGTGTAGAGATGAAATGTGACAGATAGAAAGGATGCGCGTGAACCCTATAGCCGAAGTGTATATCATGACGTGATGAATGGGGGAGAGATGATTTATCCCTAAGCGTATATCATTATGATATGAGTGAGTGAGTGATGATTTAGCACTAAGCGTATATCACTATAAGATAATTTTATAGGGAGTGGTGATGTAACCAAAGGTATATACCACTACAAGATGATAGAATAGGTGACGATGTAGCCAAAGGCGTATGTCACTAAGCTAGAGATGTAAAATGGAATAGTAAATGTGTGATGAATTTAAGGTCCATTTGATTTGTAAACCCTTGGCAGTCGAGTATGGACCGATGAACTAAAGTGTGTCATTGGGTGCTGAGTGTAGTATGTGTAACCTGAGTGTAACATGTAGAAAATAATGTAGTGTTGTAGTAATCAACCATGTAATGAGGTAAATATGTAAAGATATTATGTGTAGAATTTAATGCAACATGTGTAGGGTGCGTAAAGTGTAATGTGTAGAAATTTTATGATATAATTTATAGTTAATAGAACATGTGATTATCTAATATGAACCAAAGCGTGATGTAACAATGCTGAATATATGCGTGATGAAATAATGAGAATGTATGACATATCATGCAATAGACGTAGTGTGGCTAAGAGTGTATAAAGTGCAGTGATAGACATGTAGAATGTGTAGGGTGTAATGCATAGAGCATCATATAAGGTATGTAGATAAAATTAAGTGAATAAGTAATGAAACATCAGAAATAGGAGAAGCATGTGAAAATAGGAATGTAATGCAAGATTCATATATGATGATGACTAGTAAAATATGTGTGAAAATATGTGGTGTAGTATAGATATATGCAACTATCATGATGTATGAGGTGAAGAAACACATGTATTGAGGTTCAACTAGATGAGTAGGTGGCAAAGTGATCAATTGATGATGAGTAAGAATGTTATGTGGCATAATATTATGCATGTAGTGGTCATAGATTACATATGAGATGTAGAAGGAACACTAACATGCGATTGAGAAACATCCTTAAGTTGTTGAATTTTAGATCTAAGAGGATGTGATTGTGGATTCCACAGCTTGAAATTTATCTTGAAATACATAATGAAGAGCTTGAAATTCATCTTGAAATACAAAATGAAGAGCTTGAATGGATTTTCAAATAGATTGATTGGAATTAGAATTAAGTAAGTCCGTAGAAAGATGACTAAAAATAGCGTTGACTTGGGTAAGCAATATGTTGATAGGCAGACACATATTCTCTAGGGTTTGTTCAAGAGTGTCTTTATAAGATGGGTGCATTTTAATCAATTGAAGCAAAGAGACTTGAAAAACATTAGAAGCCATGGTATAAAAGATGATAAAATCCCTAGAACGGAGGTGGGGTCAATGGTTGGGTTCACCAAAATGATTAACTAAAATTAACTAAACTAGGGGAAAGTATAATGATAGTTAATCTAATCTAGGAGGACATAAATGCTATAAATAAGTGTACTCAAGCAATATAAATTAATTAAAAAATTAAATTATAGAAATAAAACCCTAATATGCAAGGAGAAGGTAAGGAAAGAACTTAGTTGGTTGTAGATGATGGTTGCAGAGTATCGCAGTTGTGATAGGAGACTCCAGAAGTAGGAACACTTGTACAGAGGTCTCGAAAAGCATGGATTTATAGGATATGAATAGAGTGAAGTTCCTAGGAGGGTACTGGGGCACCATGAGGTGCCCTGATATGGAAGAATATGTGCCTTGTTCTCTGAAAAATATCAGAAGTTGATTCTTTATGGGTCGAAAGATACGCTGTAACCTTTGTTGTCTATTGCATTGGATTCGCTAGACTAGGCCGAATGTACTGAATATAGAAAGTTGATATTGAAGACCTGGAAGAGACAAAATAAGTATCAAAACCCTAAAAAATAAAATATACAAATGAATGGGTTAGATTGACTTCAGCTGCCACAAGAGTGGGCTTACTAAACTTAGCATTACACTACATTTCGGTCCCAAATGTAGTTCTGGTTTGTATGTGCATGTCATGCCCTAGGTGCTCTTGTGCCATTCATACTTTGTGAAGTAGTGAGCAATAAATAAATGTAGAAAATTTAATAGTATGTGTGCATGGAATAGAATAGAATCCCTCCCCTTATGAAGAGTGTGTTGATGTATATCTCTTAGCCTTGATGCATGGAACTATGTGGATGCAAGTGATTCAATGGATGCAACTCTAGATGGAGTGATAGTAGTAAGTGATACTAGGACCCTCATCATGGTCTCATAAATTTATATTTATAGGGTTCTCTTGATCCAATTTCGTTATTAATCTTGACATGGCCGACTAGGAAAAATATAAGGATGAAAAATGGCTAAAAGAGGCCCAAAAAGAGGCAAGAAAGTAGAAAAAGGATCAGGGCACCCAGGGGTGCCCCAGTATAGGTCTAGGCACCTCAATTTATGCTAAAATGATGGATTTTTTTTGAAATAGATTGGGCATATATCTAAAAATGTACATGAATGATGAAATAAGAGTAAACAAAGATGGCCAAAAAGGTGGGATTAATTAGTTCTTTCTTCACGCAAGAACCTTCTAAATAGTAGTATGAGACCCATCTAAATAATGCCTAAAATGCGTGATTTTGTGACTACAGTAAAGCTAATGGCATGTGCTTGGGGAAATTTTAGGAACCCATACCTAGCTTGTGAGTGTTCCTTGGTGGTGGTGGGTGGTTGAATTCATTGATCACTGAATGCAATCAACCTTTTCTTCCCCCTTTTCTAAATCCTATAAATGTAAGTGTTTTAACACACTTTGTAGTTTCTTTTCTACTGAATCAAAGCTCCCCTTATGAGCTTATGAAATCCTTTCCCATGGCCTCTATAATTTGCATATGAAGTTCTCTTGCCTTGTCCATGTGTCTATAAATGGTTAAGTGTTGATATTAATGCAAGTGCAACTTCATTTCTTTAAATGTCATGTGTTCCATGTGAACATTTATGTCTTATTATATGCATTCACTCTTTTCCATGTAATTTCCTTCCAAGCTATATGCATATTTTAAATCTTCATTTTCATATTTACATCTATGTATTATAGATCCAAAACTAATCCATTTACAGTTTGGTGCATCACCTTCCTTTATTTCATTTCTTTCCCTCTCTTATCTTGTCTCCTTGGAGTTTCTTAGTTTAGACATAGAGTAGGAGCTGGTTAGAATAGCTACAGAGAACTGACATGAAAGGAACTAGCCCTTTCATATGAGGAATTCTTCCTTCTCTAGAGGATGATCTCACGTAATAAAGTTCCACATAGAGAGATCATCCAATGTTGCACTGAAATCATTGAACTCAGTTTCAGCATGGTACAAATTTCAGTTTTAACACATACTACCACACATGTTGCTATAAATCAAGATAGGTTCTCTCAACAAATTCAAGATTAGAAACACAGCTCACACATTTGTGATAGGGATCCAACAAAATTAGTCATATGATGAGCTCTCTTTATACATTATCCACTAGCTCTTAAGAACCTTAGTTACCCTTTACCTACATGATTTTTCACACCTAATATTTTACACCATATAATGGCAAGTGTGACCTATAACAACATATCAAGGCTTTCATTCTTACATGTCTAGATTGTGGGTAACAATAAATTGCTAAGAAATATATTTCTACAATGTCTCAAATATTATGCCTTGGATTGGTTTTAAGCCCTATCATTTTTTTATATGCTTTCACTTTATTAGTTAATTTTTTTCTCACTTTATAATCAACATCAACAAAAAGGTATTTTTCTCAATAAACACAACTTAGAAAAGGACATCATGAGATTATCAGTAACTATATGCTTGAGTTCAAAACCATGTGTTTATTGGTGATTATATGTTTGAATTCAAGACTATGTAGACACCTAAATTTGGTAATTTGTCATGTGATAATGTCAACATGGGATTAATACCTAAATTATGACTTGTGCACACATTATGAGCTCAATTGCATATCCTTAACCATATTGCATGAATTTTTATTCTCATTACATTTCTCAGTCACACAAAAATGTACTTATATCAGTTCACAACATTCTATTTCTCCCAAGTTTCATGCCCAAAACTTTTCATCACCTCTCTCCATACATGTATGAGACCACCAAATATGGACCAACTTGTTAAATGGTTTGGTTTGAAACTATCAATTTCATTCCTAGCCATCTAAATTTCATTTTATAAATCTAATATCTTTTGTGGGTCAATATTTTTCCTATAGGTTTATCCTAATGTGAAATTAAACCTATGAAAACCTATATAAGAAAGTCAAATACACTCATTTACTCACCTATCACTTGTTGGATCTCCCTCAACTAAATATATTCCAAAAGTACTCAAATATCTCATAAACTCCTATAAACAACAACACACATTTTTAGTATCCCCTAAAAAGGTTTGAAGTACTCCCAACTATGTTTAAGAGTTTGACTTCCCAAGTTACAAGTCTCTAAAGACAAGTCAAACAAAAACACAACAAGCCATTTACAAAATATTATCAAGTGAATATGTTATTAAAGATAGTTGTATCCAAATAGATATCACATCTCTGGGTGTATAAATAAGTGTGGTTTGATACCTCTTCATAGTAGTGTCGATATAGGTGGTGCATGTATTGCACTTAAAAATGTTGACACTTGCAAGGAAGATCAATTTTTGTTTATAATTTAGCTTCAAATAAAACATGTGAGAGATTCTAGGTACAAAAGATTGGTCAAGGTTTGTAATAATAACATAAACATGTATGGTAATCTCTCACTAACTGAGTTGATAACTCATATCATTGAGTGAGGTGGTTAGTTATTTTATGTCATCATCTAAAGACACATTTGAACATGTAGCAACAAAGTTACATAGAAAAATGATAATAAAACTCTTTGTATATATTATTCAATACATAACATCCAAATAAATAGAGGAATGTTTCCTATAAAATAAGAAACCTTCGATAACAATTCACCCCTATGTTTGTGAGTCATTTTAACCACCACTTACATATGTAAATCTAATATGAGTTGTATGATAAAAAATCTATAATAATATTACTAACTTACTAACTAGTAACAACTAATTACCATACAGTAACAACTAATTACCATACAATAACTAACAATAATGGAGCACTACCATATAATTTCCTAACATTCCCCCCTAGTGCGGACACGGGGAAAACCTACCTTATACTTGCACCTGATCATGATATGGTGATTTTCATAGGATGATCACAAACCTCAAGGATGGTTTTGTAAATGGTTGACCACAAATCGAGAATGGTAGTTTTGCATTTGGAGTACCACAAACCACAATGTAATGGTTTTACAAATGGTTTACCAACAACCAAGAATGGTGGTTTTGCAATTAGTTTAGCACAAACCACAAATGAAGGTTTTCAAGTGGTTTACGTATAACCATATCATGATGTGCCAATTACTATTATCATCCTTCATCACATTTCACTATAAGGAACAACATAGGAAATTTGTTGCTCACACATTACATACAGAAATATGGAAATGGAACATTGGATCATGTTCCCCCCCTTGATGTGAAATTTCCACTTATTAAAAGTAGGAACACTCCAAACTAAAGCATACCACACACAACTAGAAGAAAACACACAACTGAAACAAAATGTGCCACCAAACCTTTGATGTGGCCCCATCGTTGGTGACCGATGAGAGGTCATTGATTTACCTCCAACCCCTGATGCCTCCTGCCTCTGGTTTCATGCTACTAATTCAAAAAATTTGACTTTTTAGGATCAATGGTTTCAAGGACATCATGTAACACCAAAAATGCGTCCTTAAGGCATATGTTTTTTTTAACAATTTTTGACTCTGACGCTAATATCAATATTGGTGATATCAATTCTAATACTATGATCTATAAAAGAAAATTTGACTCTTTTTTTGTCATATAAAACAACATATAGACCTATTTTCACTAATTAACTCAAAACATATTGACATAGTTCCTTCAACATAAATGATCAGACAGACCGATGACATACCCAATACACTATATTAATGTATGATCACTAATAATTTACAATTAACTATAACTTGCACAAGACATATACTATATTTAATTTTTTTACTACCACGTGGATAATAAAGGATTGGTAAAAGAAACATGCAAATCCTAACCTTATACTTGTTCAATATAAGGCTTATCGAGATACAAAATGTGAAGGTGTTGCCTTAGATCTGAACACGTCGTGACATAGATGGTTGGTTGGTTTTTCACCCTTCTGACTCACATGATAGCAGAGATGGTCGATAATGAATGTAATAAAATAAAAAATGTTGTTTCTCTCAACTTGAACTTCCACACACACTCCCCTATGCCAATGTGAGTTTGATCTAGGTCCTAAGACATTGTCAAACTTCATCGAGATCAAATGCCTACCATATTTTGTGGTATGTATCGACAGATCTTGTCAAATAAGTATTGCATGGTGAAATAATAGAATCAGACCGTTGAGGGATATATTTCCAATGCTAGATTTGAATAATGTGTCGATGTCAAATATGAGATTCTATAGCCCTACACCTTAGATGATTGATCCTCTATTCATTCTAATGTATAGTCTATCCAAATTTGTTGACGCCAATGCAAAGCTGGTTGACTAATGAAAGGATTTGAGCAACATGGGAATAACATGCAGAAGGTGAATATCCAAAATCAAGAGGAGAAATATGTAGAATAAAAGACAAAATGTAGAGCTCAAAGGCCAAAGGTGTTGATGTAAGGAGAGAAAGCCAAGAAAATATAAATTATACAACACCAGATGCAATCACCAATCCATGTGCACCTTAAAATCCATATGCCTATAGATGCTCAAGAAGAAAAATTTTACAGGGGTGTAGGAAATAAAGGCTTCCCCTAAAAAATTAATCTTCCATTACAGATTTAAAATATCTTTGATACCAGATGAAGGTGCAATAGAAAATTTACACTACATAATGATAATAAAACTCTCTCTATATATTATTCAACACACAATATCCAAATAAATAGAGGAATATTTCCTATAAAATAGGAAACCTCAGATAACAATTCACCCCTATATTCGTGAGTTGTTTTAACCACCACTTGCATATGTAAATCTAATATGAGTTGTATAATAACAACTCTATAACAATATTACTAACTTACTAACCAGTAATAACTAATTACTATATGGTAACTAACAATAATGGAACACCACCATATAATTTCCTAACAACACTCTAGCCTATATTTTTTGGTTACACAAGAATCCCTGATCAAATTTACCTAACCTATAGCCTTTCTAACCTTGTTTGAGAAAGAATTTCATTGTATAAATAGGGTTGGACATGTAATAGATAATCATGAAAAAATTAGATTTAGAAAAGGAGATGGTATACTCGGGAGGAATGGATTAAGTATTGTACCCCCATATAAAAAATATGTATGGTTAGGTAGAATATTAAAGTGGACAAGATATCCCTTAATAAGATTACTCAACTGTCATAATGGTGAACTTACGACTGAGAGCTGCACTACATTTCAAACCCAATGTAGTTTTGTTTGTGTGGAATTGTGACCTATGTTACTCTTGTGTGTGTCGCACTTGGATAACGAGAAAGTAGCTAGATGTAGAATGTAGTAAATGTGTGCATGGAATAAAATGAACTTCTCTCCTATGAAGTGTGATGTAGATAACCATCCCTTATGTCCCTTGTGATGGAGATAAATGGATGCAATGGAGCTCTTAGATGCCTTGAATGGATAAAACCTTAGGTGGTAATAGATAGTGCTTAGTGCTTGGTCCTTTATTATGATCACATAAATTTATATTTATATGATTCATTTTCTTGAATTTTATCATTAACCTCGAAAAGGTTGACTACTAAAAAGATAAGATGCTCAAATGGCTAGAAAAGACCCAAAAAATATGAGTAAAGTATAAAAAGGATAGATGCACCCAAAGGGGATGAGGGCACCTAATGTTGGCATCTTGGCTAGGCGTTGGTGTCTAGGATGAAAAATGTCAAAAAGTAAAAAGGAAGACTGAGAAAATAAGGGTGAAATACTTAAAGTAGAGACATATAGCAAAGAAAGGCTGTTGTAGACACACAATCACACACTTTGGGTAATTATCTAGTCCTGATAACATAATACTATTCATATGATTCTTAAATAAGAAAAAATACTAATTAACCCATGTATTTGACCACCTTTCTTTGCTTTATATTGCTACTTTCAGTCTTGCACTCTCACTGGCTCAGTCTACCTTTTTACTCTTCAAAATTTATCATCCTGTGAACTAACGCCCATCCAAGATGTCAATGCCATGTGCTCTTGTCCCCTCTAGGAACTCCTATCCCCTTTGTACTTTACTCTCACTTTTTGGGTCCTTTATAGTTGTTTGAGCATCTTATCTTTTTGGTCGTTGACTTTTTCAGGGTTAATTAAGATATTCAAGCAAGGGGATCATATAAATATAAAGTAATGTGATCATAATAAGGGACCAAACACTACACACTATCTATCACCACCAAAGGTTGCATCCATCAAGGTATCTAAGAGTTCCATTTGTATCCATCTTGTAACACCTCTAACATGGTTGATATCTATGAGGGCTTTTGTATTGGAAGTTGTAAACATTGACATGTGATTCTTGTTTGAAGATGGTGTACTCTTGTGAATTAAGAAATCATGTTTCCTATAGATAATATGTTATATACTGGAATGGATACCATTCTTCCATGTCTACGCTGAATTGAAAATGAAGTATTTCTTTTCTTCTTATGTTGAATAATGCACTGCATGTGGAAATAAGAAACTGATTCAGTTTAAAATAGTTCATGGTTTTGTTGCACTCAAAATTTTGCTTCAGTCTTCATAACCTTTGCTATAGGATAGCTATACCTTGGATCAATTTTAGTGATCCAAGGCATGCTTTTAATTTTATGACATTATGGTCATCTTAACTGAGTTGGACAGATCATGGGATCTCTGAGCTCTGGTTGTCTTAGAGTCTTGGGTGATCTTTGTTGCTCCCATGCTTCGTAAGTGATATTTGGATGGCATTATAATTATTCTTTGGTAAGTTTTGTGATGCAATTCCTAGCTATTGCTAAAGGGACCTAATTAATCTATGCTCCTAAGTTGTAATCTATCCTAAATTACTAAGTTCTTTTATTAATGTGTGATGTTAATAATGAAGGGAAAACCTTAGACTTAAACCTAAGGACCTAAGTTAGTTCCTAAACTAATTTTGAACCTAACCTAAAGTTTGGATAACCTAAAGGGGACAAATGGGATGACATACTATGCAGGTCAATGACACCAACCTCAAGGTATTAACGAGGAGTTAGTGGGATTTTAAACTTATGTTGTAGCTAAAGTTGGTGAGTGCATGAAGGTTTATCAAATGGTGAGTTGACATCCTTACTAAATTTATTAATGGATGGAAATTTAAATTTAGTAACACCTAAATGTAAATTGGTGGTGGCAAGAGAAGTGGAAGGACTGTTAGTCCTATTTGACATTTAATGTTTTTGGTAATGGCAAAAAATCTGCCTAGGAAGAAGGGAAGATGGAAGAAAGAATGGTTTCAGTTTTGTTTTGGTCATTTGGTTTTTGTGAGCTTTAGCTCTGCATGTGGATTTTCTCTTCGAATCCTCAATTTGAATCCTTGCATGTTTTTTTTCCTTGCATGACAGTGATAGTGATGAAAATATCATTTTGAAACTATAAGAGGAAGGAGAAGAAGGTTCTAAGGATTTTGTTGGAATTTTCATGGGAAGGATTAGTTGTCGAAGCTTTGCTTGAAGATTTCAGCAAAAAAGTGAAGGTAGGAGATCTATCAGGAAGGATAGGCCCTATTCATTAAGTCTTCTGATTTTATTTAAATGCTTCATAAAAATAACTCTACTCTTTGAGAAAATATTCTGGTTCTAATTCTGTGTTTGCTTATTCCTTGCTTCAATGGTGTTTTCATTTTGTTCATTGGATGCATTATGATTTTGAGTGATGGGTGGAAAATGAAATCTAGATGTGTCATTTTTAGATACTTCTATGTTAACTTGATTATACTCAAACCTTCTTGACATGGAAACGGATCTGGGTTGTTCTCTATTAAATAATTATATATTCTGCAAATTGTTATACTTTATAAGTATCTTGGTTTGATGGAATCGGGAAAGTCTTGCTTCGAATGTTCTTTACATTTTTTGTAGTTTGTAAGACTAAATTATAGGAAAATTCATTGGGTATTAAGACCTATGTTTGTGACTTAGATAATCTGGTGTTTGTGTTTGGTCAGCTTGCTAATAATGGCTCTGAAAACCTTGTGTTTGTTTGAATTGGTTTTGTGACTGTAACTCTAGGAGTATTCAATTTGATTAGTTATGTGATGTAATTATTTTGGGTTTTACCCCCCTAATAGAGAACTATTGGAGTCTTTGTATTCTACATATTGGGTCATTCTATTTTTTGTTATTAATGAAACCCATTGGTTTAAATGACAACCATTCATGTCTGTACATCCTTGAATATTTTTTTATTACCATTCAGGTAGGAGTTAATGAATGCTCACCTTGAGCTAGATAGTATAATATATTTTCTTCTTGTCAAGATTTGTATGAATGGAAGTTGTTGTTGATGAAGGTTGAACAAGGAAATGTGTTTGATAATGTTTAAAATTTGTTCTTTTTCCTTTAATTCTTTTATTTCTTTGTTAACCCACCTTGGGATTTTAGGTTCCTTAACAAATCTTTTGATCTGGGAAAGTTTCCCTGAATTGTTTCCGGATGTTGAAACCTTGTTATTGGGAGGTTGCTCGAAGGATATATCTACCTCTTTTTGGTTGATTGTAAGTTCTTTGGGGACTGGTTTCAAACTCATTCTGGTTTGGTCTCCCATCTTTCATTGTTGAGTTACTTGGAATTGAAGTGAGTCAGTTGTTAATTGGTTTAATACAAGTATGGGGATAATGTCTTGCGTAGGAGGAAGAACTATTTGGTAGAATTGTAGAATGTCTTTCTTCCTTTCTTCTCTAGGTAATTCATTAATTGTTACCCAATTCTGGGCTAATGATGGTATCTCAGGTAAGATCTTGTTGATCTTAAGTGGATTTTCCAAGTTTTTTAAACACTTGATGTGTGTTTCTCGTAGGGGAGTTTGTTCTGTACCATTTCCTTTGTCCTTGCTTAATGAAATGATAAATCATTCTTAGATGAATCTGGATGGTTGAAGGGACTACTATCTCAATATTTTCCTCTTTTGGGAAACTTAATTGCTAGAGAATAGTTCTTGTTCCTTCTCTGGTTTGCATAGTTTATTTCACTTTCACCTTTGAGTTCAGTCTTTTTGTTTGTTGACCTCAAAGCATATGGGTCTAAGTTTTTATATTTCCATGTGAAGGTATTGAGTCTTGTGTAGATTCTGAACTTTAACCATTCTTCTGTGTTTGATAATGGTTTGTTGAAACTTATGTGTGGCTCTGAATGGTAGTTCGTCCTTCTTTCGGATTGTGATTTCTATAAAAGTGCAGTTGATAGGACTGCAGAGTGTTAGTTATGACTGTTTCTTTGAGTTGAATTTGAAATGAACTCACTCAGGTATTTTAGAATACTTCTACCATGAGCTAACTTGTATGTTCTAATTGAATAAGTCTTCCTTACCTAATATTGATACATATTATTAATTAATCCAATCAAGCCTCTGTGTGAGCTTGATATATTAATGATTTATTGATGGAATATAATTTTGTTTTGTCTAATTAATCCTTCATATATTGATCTAGATGTTAACTTGAAATAGCAAAATAGTATACCTATTTTGAAAGGTAGATTTGTATATCTAGTAATACTTTTTGTTGAAAAGTTAGAACTAGTTGAATGGAGGATATTAATTTGGAAATGGAATGATAAGGTAGAGTTAGGATGAAATATGAATTTCCCCCTTTCTTTAATTCTGTTGTTTGATTTGTAGCATGTTGAAAAGAGTTTTTACGATGAAACGTTAGGATTAACAATGTTGATTAATTAGTCCTTACTTAATCCTTATATATAGAAACTTTAATATTTTCCCTCCTTCTTAGTTGTAATCTTTTAGGGAAAATTCTTTCAGTTTATCTTGTTTTGTTATCGGATCTTTTTCATAAATAGTAGGGTTCTTTTTATGGAATAATTAGATAAAAGCACAATGTTTTAATGTTATAGTGTTTATCATGCTCGCTTCAAATGAACTGACTCTTGCTAACAATTTTGCAGATGGATTTTGTAAAAGATGAAAGAAGAAATCCATATAGAAATTTACATCTATTTTACTAAAAGAAATTGTATCTTTATTATGATGATTATGTGGCGTCATTACCTGAGATGTAATTTGTCATAAAATAAAGTTGTAATAAAACTACTTTTATATTGTTTTTATGACACCTTGTAAGCTCTGAAATAATTCTATAGTCAGTGAGTGGATCACTCCTTGTTGATGAATAAATGGTTTGATTTTTGTTGAATAATACTTATTTGTAATACCTTCTTTGGCATAAATTAGGGTACATTACTAAGTATTATCCTAAATAAAGGAGGGTAGTTTATATATTTAAGTGTTATTGGATTTGGTTTGAGGATTTGAAATATGATTTGGTTTATATTCACATAAAGGGATGCAACTAATAAGTTAACACTCATAAATAGATCCATAAACAATATAAAAGTACTATGATTGAACTACATAGATATATATGTATTAATTCTTGATGTATTTGAAACATATGTAATTTGTTTTCATAAATGGACATTAGGCCTTGATATATGGAAAAATGATATTTCCCTAAAGAAGTGTTATGAATATAATAAGTGAATGGTTGAATGTGTTATTCCTTAGGTAGATTTTCTTTAATCCAATATGGAATTCTTAAAAGGGAATTAAATGGGATTTATACTTCATCTTCATGAAGTCTAAAATAAAGGTTTTAATTAAACTTGTTTAAGCTAAGGCAGAAATAAGAAAGGATATAATAAACACACTTTCATAAAATTAAGAACAATCATGTTGATATATGATACACACTGATTCATTTAAAGAAAAACTTAAACATCTAATTAAATGGTTGGAAAGTAGATTTTACTTGCATACCTACCTCACATGTAATTTCCACTTGTAACCTTATAGGTTAAATGATGCTAGTTGAATCCTTAAGCATTGCTATCATTGATCTTTAAGACAATGATTAAATGGGATAACAAACTTATAATCTTAAGTATGTTAGTCCAGTTGAGGAAACTCAGTTGGATGTTGGTACACATCAACTGCAACATAGTACCTTCATAATGACATGATTCATTACAAGGATACTAGGATGTAGTTGTTATGTCTCAACACCCCACTTAGTTTGTTTAACTTGATTGACATAAGTGTAAGACTGGATCACAGTTCTACCCTATACAGGGATAGGAATATGACCTAGTGTTGAGGTCAAATTGTGTTGACTTTGGATAATTAGACTCAACCAATCAATGTAAGTTGATTGAGTATGTCTATGTACCCTTAGTCACCATGAGTAGTCTTCCACACTAGTGTATGTTGCTAACCTTGTCTAGTGTGAAACCTTGAGTCAGGTTGGATTGATAGAAGTCAAGAAATACCACTCTAGATAATAGAACAAGTGTGGTGAGGGACTTGTTCCGTTTGATGAGTATGTCATCTAGGAATGTAAACATGATCAACATGTTTAAAAACTTTGGCCAAAGTATCACAAGCTGTCAGTTACGTTGTCATATGTCACCTAGTTTAAGATGCAAGATTTCAAATGAATATTGGTAACAAATATTCAGATAGGACTCTTAGACATAAAATTTGGGTGCCCCTAAAAAGGTAAATAAACCAAGTATACATAATATACACATTATTGAGTTAACATGAGATATCGGTTTAATACTGAGTCATGAAATGAGAGATCGATGTTCCACCGAGTCATTTATAGCTGCATATGGTTTTCTGTTATGAGATGGATTGGAATTGGAATATGTGTTCTAAATTATGTTAATTTAGAACAGAGATCATTATGTATGATAAAAAAAATCCCTTTTTTTTAAAGTCTTAAAATGGGAATGTTACACATCTAGCTCCATCACAAAGGACACAAGGGCTAGTTTTCTGCAATACACTTCATAGGAGGGAAGTTCATTCTATTCCATGCATACATTTAAGCCAATGATAGTCCAACCCCTCATTTTTCATCTTTATTTTCTAGGATTTGATGTTTATTTGAGGGTTTTGCAGATCTATATTTTATTGTAGGTTTCCAGTGACCTCAGTGATCTTGGTGCGACATTGGAGAGAAAAAAGGTGACTACAGGAGAACACCTTGCGACACCTCAAAGGAGGTTTTCTGAGCATTTCTGTAGACCCAAGTGCCCAGAAATAGGTCTATGGTACCCATGGGCACCCCTGTCCATCCCATTCATCTAGATCTGTATTTTTCAAGGCACTAGTGTGATAGTTTGTGCTTTGTCTTTTCTAGCCTTCCAACTCTGTGTATCCTCCAGAACTCTATGAATCAACTAAGGCCTTCCACCCTCTCTTTGCAATTAGGGTTTCATACTTTCTTGCTTAGTTTTATTGGATCTACATTGTACTCAATTGTTCATTTATTTACTGCTAATATAACATCAGATTAGGCATATATATCATATTAAGCTTAATAAAATGATTCAATAAAATCTATTTATTTTATTAAAATCTAAATGCAAAGATCTATTGTAAATGATATACAATGGAGTATAAATGCTAATTTTTTAATTTAATTTTAACTATGAAAGTAAATGAGAGGGGTAAGGTACTTATTTGAATTTCACTTATCCCACAATGAGTCTGGACCGAAAAATATGATGGAACATAAGCATAGACCATAGTAAGTAACCATAAAAAATGTAGCAGAGGTGGAAATGGTCGGACTAGGGTGCCTGGAGAGGGAAAGGGACACACACGGGTGCCTTAGGCCTGTTTTTGGGCACCTAGGTTTGAATAAAAGGTTGGAACCTGGTTTCGTTATGGTCACTAGGGCTTTGAAATTTCTCACCTTTTGTCACATGTATGTTGCACTTGGATTTCTGAGGTACCTGTAAACCTGTAATGAAGTATATACCTATAAAACCCTCAAATAGACATCAAATCCTAAAAAAAAGATGCAAAATGAGGGGTCAGAATGTCCATAAATGTCACAATGGTGAACTTGTGACTGAGCATTACACTACATCTCAGACCTAATGTAGTTCTGTGTGCAATAGTGCTCATAGGTTTCCATCGTACCGATGATGCCAAGATAGTGTGCGGTAGCTAGATAAAATGCAAATGTGTGGATGGAATAAAATGGAATCCCCTTCCTATGTAGTGTGTATGCAGAGTAATAGTATCCCAAATGCAGTCCCTTACTCTATGTAAATAGCTAGTCCTTGATAAGAATTAGTCTACGCATATATAATTGTATGTATGTTGTGTTTATATAGGGATCTCTTGTTCAAATTTCAACACTAATGACCCGACATGCCAGACTAGTGCTTTGAGAGATGAGAGGGAAAACCAAAAATGACTGACCTCAAATATCAAAAATAAAAACAAACATAAACAAGATAAGGGAACCTAGGATGGCCAAGTTTTCCTAAGACTAGTGTCAAGACCTGGGTGTTAGTTGTCTAGAGACAAGTGTAATGACAGTGAATGAGTGATAACTGACAGACATGGATACCTTGAGATCTGACCAGAACTGTGTGTATGAGTGAAAAGATGTAGCAAGACAAAAGATCAATAAACATTGACAAGAAAAACAAGTGGATGGAAAATGACACATGGTTCATTAGTGAATAATTTTCTTACGCAAGATCCACATATAAAACAACATACTTAGTGAGTATAATAATAGTAGTATGTGCGTGATTTTATGTCTACATTTGCCCCCACTTTATGTTGGTAAGTAAAAGCTCTGTAACATAAAGTTGATTGAGATGCTTACCTAAGAATTATAGAGAAGTACCCTGTCCCTGAAGTACGTGAAGAGTTTAGTAGAATTACGTGCTGAATGAGAATACATAACGTGGTGGAACCATGGATCAACGCATTGATCCATGTGGTGTAACAAGAGACTTGGGACCAGTTTTGAGGAATGCTAATTTATACAGATGATTAATAATTTTAGTGAGTGGATATTTCCCGATTGTTGTAGTTTAGTGGAGATGTGATTGGGGTAGGGAGTGATTAATTCCCAAACCTGATTGCATATGTGTTTGGAAAATTGAGGATTTGGGATGTCCTACCGCCAGAGGAAGAGTATAGGGAGAGAAGGTGTAGTTATTAATCTCCAATCTTTAACTACATCCTCAAAATATCTAGCCGCTACAGATGGACATGGATCAATATTTTGTTGATTATGGATCCATAATTTTCGATCAAACGTGATAACCCATTTAGGAGAATTATAGGAAAGGAAATGACAGTCTCATTTCCCCCGCTCCAAGGGTGTCACTACAATGTAAATGTATCGGCTTCCATGTTAGGTCATCTAGAAGCACTCGTGAAGTATAGCAAAAATTCCCATGTTAGGTCATTTGGGAAAGTGGTGATGTAGCTCCCAAGTTAGGTCATATGGGAGGATAAATTTGTTGTCGTGTTTATCGATTGATTGATGCGATTCATGATTAGTAAAATATTTGTGTTTTTGAAGATTTGAATGTGTATGATTGATTAATTAGTTACTCGTAGAGATATTTTACACTCGTTTCCCCCAGGTTAGGTCATTAGGGGGAATCGCTAGAAGGTGATGTGAAATGTTGTGTGGTGTACAAGAAAATGTTTGATGACGAATGGTTATGAATGTAGATCATTTTCACGTAGTGATGTAAGGGGAATTATAAGATGAACCCAATTGTATGCGATCCATTTAGTTAAACGGAGAGTGATGATGAGAACTGAATGCTGAGCCAAAATTAAGTCACATAACGATGTAATGATGAGTAGAATGATTGATGACACAAAAGTGTTGTGTATATTTAGTGAAAATGATGGTGAATAGGAATAGATATAATGTGTGAGATGTGTATGATATGGATAGTAGGTAGGATTTTGAAGAGAATTCCACAAATGAACACGATATAAATCAGATTAGGTATACTTAAGATATGAGCTGAAATCTGTGTGATGTGTATTAATATGGGAGAATGAGCACGATGTGATGACTATAGTATAGGTAGAATACTGAAGAGTTACTATAAATAGTAATGTGATAAAGTGATTAGTTAACTTCATTTCTATTATTGTGCGAGTTTCGATAGTGAGTTCTAAGTGTGAGAAGGATGTCGCAAGTTAGAGTAGCACCATGACCTGAGTCGATTCGAAGATGGAGACCGATGGTTGTGGCGTCGCGTACGACGAAGGAGTTGGTAAGTGTGATTTTTTTCAAAAAATGTGTTGATGTTAGTTGAAATTTTTGATGATTTTTTGTGAAAATTTGTGTTTATTAATTTTCTCAGCGTTTTGGACCTAGACAAGAGCGGTGATGGTGCTAGTGGCCTTTGGGACAATGAGGACCCCGAGGTATGAGTGAACTAATGCATCTTGCTCATGGGCACCCCAGTCCTGATTCTTGGGCTCTAGATCATGTCTTGAGAGCATGAGATGAACCTAGAGTATTGTAAATATGAAAATGGATGTTGATGTATGCAAATTTTGTAGGTGTTTTGTTTTGTAGTATGGGTGATGTGCTAACAGTTGTTTTTGTTGTTGTTTTGTAGTGTGTACAGAGGGATATAAATTCGAGGGAGTTTTGTGGTGGCTTCCACACTTGAGTACATTTCTCGGATTAGAGTTGTCAGATGAGGAATGGGATGTATCTGGACCATGGCGTTCTATGCGGCACATAGCGAGGATGGGGGATGTGCCCCATAATATGCCTACGATGAAAGCTGTTTTGTGAGAAGTGGTGTGACAGATACATGTACATGTTGGTTAACTACTTATAGGGGAGATGATAGTCACACTAGAGGATGTATATCTACATGCTGTAATTACCTATTGTTGCTGAGAGGGTACACGTTATGTAAGTGGCCATCGATGATGCAGATAGGCATATGAGGGATATCTAGGTGGTATTTTTTGGGGACTCAAATTCCTATCGAGGCCCATATTATCCTAGACCTAATTATGATATTAAGTGTTCTACAATTGCGGAAGTTTATTGCCATTGTTGTGATATGCATCGTTGATTGATAGTAGAGGGTGGTGGTGTAGGCATCTTATATAAGATG
The DNA here is from genome assembly GCA_019776745.2 of Taxus chinensis. NCBI lineage: Eukaryota > Viridiplantae > Streptophyta > Pinopsida > Cupressales > Taxaceae > Taxus > Taxus chinensis. The sequence goes on along the minus strand of CM034155.1, from coordinate 561,706,128 downwards.
CATGACATATCTACCTCCGGATAGAGGAGGAGAGCACTGAGGTATAATTGGGCATGATGTATGTTGGCCCACTTGTATAATGATCTATATAGGTTTATATAGGAGGATCATGAGAGGTGGAATTGGTCCTATGACAATATTACATGTATGGGCCCATGAGCATATTGCAGTGTACTGAGGCTAGATCGGTGGACCATCAAGGAGATTGGGTGAGGCCAAGACAAATATATTTGCTAGGGAGATGGGTAGGTGTGTTGTGGTAGAAAGATGAAGAAAAATATACCTATAAAACTATAATAGATCGTATGGGGGTAAAAACTGTCATTGTATGGAGGCCATACCGAGGCTATGGAGGATGAACTAGAGTATGTTGTATAGCTATGATGCATGCGATCATACTATGTGGTTAGTGGATCGACTTTCCAGGGGTGGCTGATTTATTTAAGGTTGGAGCAGGTATTCATGATATTTTGGTATGGATTAGGATGTGTCCCCAGAGCCATATGTGTGAGTTACGAACCATTAGGGCACTCGAGGAGGCCTGGAGCTAGAGCAAGGCCCAAAAGAGAGCAACTAGTGCCTCTCAGGGCCGGATACAAGGTAGATGTGGAGATAGAGCTGAATAGATATGAGATGACATAGGGATGTACACATGCATACCGTGCATGGCGGGTGTCCTTGCATCGATGGGTACATTTGTTTTGTTTGTCTTTGCATATATGTGACGAAAGAACTACTAGCCAGGAGGAGTAGAGGGGAAAGCAGCTTGCACCCAATGATAGTATAACGGTGCAATGATAGCTGAGCGTGAGTATTTGTATAGTTCATGTGTGTATTACTTGTTACTTGATTGTGTGATGGTTATTGATTATCTAATGCATTGTTGCTTGTGATGGGTGCAAATGATGAATATTGGTCAATGATTTTGCAGACACATCCATTCAAACATTGAACACGGAATGTGGCTAACTGATATACTTTTTGGTGGAGTGGTATTTTAGAGTGTGTAGATGATATTGCGGGTGTGCACGCCCATTTATTTCGAGCCAATGGAGATAGCAGACATCGACATGTGTACCATACTATTGAGCAGAGAGGGATGAAGACATGTGAGGAGACACAACAAGTTAGAGAGGCTAGCGGGTGGTGGTCCCTCTAGCGCATGATGTATTTGCACATTTGGCTCATCGATCTTACAAGAGTCATTTCGCATGGAGTAGTCAATACAGGTGAACATACTATTACATAGGCATGTGGAGAGAGGTATAGAGATCACGAGCAGTGACATGGAGTGAGTGGTGAGGCTTCTAGTTCTAGAGGATCTCGTAGGGGAGTCGTAGTTAACGATAGTGATGACGAGATATGATGTTTACTCATGTATCAATGTAGGGGGATTTTTCCCCCTAGTGATGGGCTTTTTTGTAACCTATGATTGTGAACGATATATGATATATGGATTTATTGGCCTATGATTATTATATTTAATGTTTATTGATGTGATGATTATGTATGATTCACGTAATGTACTGATGTTACATGTGATGTGTAATGTGTTGAATATTATTTGTATTTGTTGAATTGATTTGCAATGTTTAAATAGTTGCTGATGGAATAATGTGATGATAGATAGATGACATGATGATATAACGTAGATGATGATAGATAATGTATGTAATGTGATTGTGAAATGAGTGTATTAGATGTAGTGAATAAATGTTGTGATGAATGATAACGTAAAAATAAATACTATAGGAGTAGAAAGTGTGAGTTGATTGTAATAGTGTAGTGAAGCGCATGCTAGTGTGATGAGGATAGGTGGGAATAGATAATAGACGATTCCCCCCAGTGTATAATATGATAGGGTTCATTTATATAAGACCCCTCGAGTAGTCAATAATGAACCATATAAGCAAGAGTGCATCATCGAGATGTTATATGAGAATGTGTACGATATAGATATATGTATCAATAAGGATATGTAGCGCAAGAGTGAGTGATGAGATTCTTTATTGTAACAGATTCCTTCAATAGTCATGCACGAACCATGTGAACATGAGTGCATCATCGGGGGGTAAGATGATGGAAATCACCTACCAAAGACCAAGCTAACACAAAGTGGTGGAAGCATGTGGAATGAAAGAAAAATGAGTGTATGAGTCTGAACTGACATGTCGATGTGGAGTGACATGTCAATGATGGGTAAATCGGCAATGGTGGAAAAGTGGAGATTGCTAGATGGATGTGAAAAGCAATGTGTAATAGGAAGCATGAAGCAACGGATGAGATGGTGCAGCGATGTATGGATGAGATGCAGAATGAGTAAGAGTAACAACCTGTGAGGCGGTGGATGAACAAGGATCGTTAGAAGTAGATAAAGGAGATGACTCAATCTGAATTAATAGCATGCCTACGAGGAAGGGGAGAGAAAGACCTCTCACATGAGTGAGATAGCCAAAAGAAGTGATGCCCTTGTTTTCGAATTGTTGCAAGCGATCATGAAGGGCATAACAATCACTTTCCCTGATGACTAGTAATAAGGTGATAATTACAGTAAAACTGGGTGATCAAGTTAGGGCTGCATATGTGGTGAGGTGGATGATGTTGTTTAAAAGGTAATCCGAATCATACACTATATCAAACAAAGCACACACCACATCATGAGCTCTAGCATGTTGTAGAAAAATGTAGATGGATCTTGTGAAATAGGTGAAGAATCTCTGATGAGTAGTCTTGACACAGAGTAGGAGACGGAAGACAGTTGAGGCGATGGAGTATAGATTGGAACTTGTTTATGTGACGTGGAGGAAGATGGATAGCTGTGTAGGAGACTCAATAGATGGGACTAGTAGAATAAATATATGACTGTAGCAGTAACAATGATAAGGGGAAGGATCTATAACATCTGTGGTAAGGAGGTCATTGTTCTAAATCAATAACCTCTATAAGCATAAAAGTGTGAATGATTCACATGTGTCATATTGTAATCGTTATTTTATAGCAATGGAATCAAATTGCACGAAAGAAGATGAATTGCTTCTCTAAGATAAATAGGAATGGAAGACACTAGTTGGTGTATACAAGCATTGAATCGTAAAATGTAATTCCTTGATAGGTTCAGTTTTTCCGTGGTGTAAAGCCAGGAAAATGATCATATGTGACTCTAGGGCTGTTATCCGACTATGAAACAATGAAGAAAAGCTTCTTTCATCTCACAGTAAGTGCTAATAGAGCCAAAGAGGTAGATGAGTATACTATTAGAGAGTGAACATCGATGAGACTATGGTGAAAGGATTTATGTAATAATCGATCATTAGAATATGAAGCCATGGCCAAATGCGATAATGCTTGAGATGTAAATGTATGGATCAACTAGTACCATCGAAACATGAAAATGCAAGCATAACAAAATCCTTAGGAAATGCTGAGTTGTGAATATTTTTAGTGAATAGGATTTCCATGCAATGAATTATTATCAATGGAAGCGTAATAGGCCTTGCTTTCTAATGTAATAAATTAGACTTGAGACAGTAAGTGACCTACAACATGCATGAGAGACAAAATATCTTGTGAAGGAATATTGGAGGATGGAAATAATGTATTGAGTGGTTGTAATGTTCCATTATGGGTGATCATAGGAATGTCAAGGAGAGACATAGATTAGGGTTTTCCTGTATAAATAACATCACCAAATATAAGTGATGTCACGTTGGGTTCACAAAAATGATTAAGCTAAAATTTAATTTATGAGTCTAATCTAAATGTTATCGCAAGAATAAATAAATGAATCTAAAATATAGAAAATACACCCAAACAACTAAGCAATAAATAATGAAACCCTAATTGGAAAGAGAGGGAAAAATGCCTTAGCTGATTTGTAGTCAAATTTGGACCAGATTGAAGCTCTGATAGGCTGAACAAAGAAGCAGGAGCATAGGAAAATGTAGAACTGGAGGAACATGATAGACTAGGGTGCATGGAGAGGGACAAGGGCACCCGTGGGCCCCCTAGACCTATTTCTAGGCACCTAGATATGTGGAAATGTTTAGAAACCCTCCTTCAAGGTGTCACAAGGTGTTTTCTTGTAGTCACCTTTGGTCGCTCCGAGGTCACACCAGGATCGTCAAGGTCGCTGGAAACCTGCAATAAAATATAGACATGTAAAACCCTCAAATAGAAATCAAATCCTCAAAAAGAAAGATGCAAAATGAGGGGTCAAACTATCCTCCGATGTCACAATGGTGAACTTATAACTGAGTACTGCACTAAATCTTAGACCCAATGTATTTTGTGTGTATGTGTGTGCGGGATTGTGTTCTAGGTTGCTCGTGTGCATGTCACACTTACAATAGTGAGAAAGTAGCTAGATGTAGAAGGTAGTAAATGTGTGCATGGAATAGAATGAACTTCCCTCATATGAAGTGTGATTTAGAAAACCAGCCCTTATGTCCCTTATGATGGAGCTAGATGGATGCAAATGGAGCTCTTAGATTCCTTGATGGATGCAACCTTAGGTGGTGATAGATAGTGATTAGTGCTTAGTCCCTTATTATGATCACATAAATTTATATTTATATGATTCCTTCACTTGAATTTTGTAATTAACCCTGAAAAATCTGAATACCAAAAAGATAAGATGCTCAAATGGCTAGAAAGGACCCAAAAAGTGTGAGTAAAGTACAAAGGGGATAGGAGTGCCTAGAGGAGATGAGGGCACCTGACGTTAGCATCCTATCTAGGCGCTAGTTTCTAGGATGACAAATGTCGAAGAGTAAAAATGAAGACTGAGAAAGTAAGGGTGCAAGACTGAAAGTGGCAACAAAAATAAAACAAAGGTTGCCAAAAACATGGGTTAATTAGTACTTTTATTACTTAGGAATCATATGAATAGAAGTATGCAATCGAGACTAGATAATTACCCAAAATTCATGATTGTGTGTCAAAATTTTCCCCCTATTTATGTTGGTGAGTGGAAATCTAAGTAACATAAAGTAGATAGAGATGCGTACCTAATATCCATGTAGCTCAATGTATAAAACGTGTCGAGGGACTAGCCAAAGTGTTGAGTGATAAAAATGTGAAGCATGTATGCTAAGGAGGAAAAGGTGTAAGAAGTGATGATAATGAACCTATGGCAGAAATGGGTGTATAGATGTCATGATGTACCTGTTGTCGATGTTGATGTGTGTGATGTTGATGTTGTTATTGTTGTGATGATGTTAACGATTGCTTCCCGTATAGACAAACATGTAAAAGAGAGGTTGACAAGTAGTCAAATGTGCATGTATATGATCAAAATATGTAAAAAGTGTTTAAGGAAAAAATGTAAAAATGCTAAAAGTGTGAAAAAGGAACATGTGCACCTGATCTATGATGAGAAAAGGGTGTAGCAAATATCTTGTAGATGATGTCGACGTGTAATTTTTTCAGGTGATCTCATGCTAGTAAAATGGAAGAAGTGTCATCTGCCAACCTTTAATGACTTCCCAATATGTAAAACATCACTGCAGATGGTGTGTATAAACACATGTGCTAAGGATATCTACCCTATAAAAATATGATGTATATGGAGTTTTGTAGACTATGCTAAATTACCAATCACTATGTAATTTCCCCCTGGTCTCAGGTATCTAAGAAAGGTTGTTGTATTTCCCCTATTTTCAGGTATCTAAGAAAGGCCATTGTGTTAAGGACCCAAGTATGATTATGAGCCCTGTACAAAACTGACAAATATATTATACATGTAATGTGTTGTGTATAATGTTGTATGGGGTGACTAATTCATCCAAGTGATGCCTCCCTTCAGTGCTAGATTTTGATGTTCAATGTTACATGTCACAATAATATTATTTGATGGTCTAAAAAATTATGTGGATGTCATTTGATGTTCGAAATATAATATGCATGTCAAATTTATTATTATAATAAATATTACAAAATACAAAAAATTGAGTAAAATTTTACATCCATAAGATTGAAAAAATAAATTTAAATGAATTTCTAAAATAAAATTGAAATAAAAAATATAATATTAAATGCATACTATTCCTAAATATTTAGCACAATATAAACATCATATGGAATAAAACATTACTACAAAACCTACAAAATCAATTTAAATGTTAATTTCTTTATAATAATGCACCACAAATTTTGTATCTAAAAATTAAAATCATGATAAAAATGAATGAACAAAAAAGTGAGAAGGGTCCACGGAAAAGTAATATTTAATTGTTGGGAATTTAATAACTTTAATTTTTAAAACAATTACAAAAAGACAGAATTTCAACATAGTTTTAATGAAATCTTCATAACTGTAACAGATAAATCTCTGGACTCATAATAGATAAAAAGTTTACCGACAGTGTGAAGTAGTTTCCCCTAGTGTGAAGCCTATACACAAGTTTAAAAGTGATTTACGACAGTGAGACAAGGATCGCATAAGCATTGCCAAAATCCGGTTTCATGGTATGTAATCTGCTAGAGAAAGGACTTGAAAAAATTGTAAAACTACAGAGATTAAGTCTGCAGTTAATAGAAAGGAGAGCAGAGGACTCACGAGGGAGAAGTAGATAAAAGACATTCAAATTTTTTTCTTCGAAATTACATCTTGATTTTCTGTAATTGCAGTGAGAAAAATCAATGGAACCATGGATAGTTAGATTCTAATAGTTTGCAGTTTCTATTTCATATTCATTAAAAAGATAGTAAGATTTTTTTATTTTTATTTCTATATATTTCGAAATTTCTATTTTTATTTAATACAATATTTAATTTACTAACTTTTTAAATTATTATAATTTTAATATATATACATATATATATATATATATATATATTGACGGTTAAATTTGTAATATACATGTCATTTTGACGTTTAAATTATAATTTTACCTGTCAATTATGACAGTCATATTTTAAAAGTGACTGTATTTTGACGTCAAAAATGACTAAAAACGTCTAAACGCCTTGCAAAATCTAAGCCTGCCCCCCTTGTTTGGGGTGCATGTGACATTATTGAATGAGTATGTGGCATAGAAGAGGACCAACCGATGTGTTAAAATTGTGCCTTGTAGGGGGAAGGGAGTGTGCTTGGTAGAAACCAAGGCACATGTAAACAAGTGGCTAGGAAAACAAGTGCTAGTATAAACAAAGAAAAACACGCATGTATAAGATGAAATGTAAGCTAATCAGACAATGCATAAGCTAAAAAAAAAGTAGAAGACAATGTAAACCGGAAAAAGTGGGGTGCAAACATGGGACATAACTCACGATGTTGAAAGAAAATCGAGGTGGTACTGGACAATCAATCAGAGAATAGGAAAGACATAGGGAAAATTCCACAAACAATATAATAGACAACCATGGTGGTAAATAATACTGTAAAAAAATGTTGCACATGAAGCACCCGTTAGCACGTTAGAAAGATAAAAAGTATGTCAAAGCATGCATAATCTAATAAAGTATTATGCTATGAAACAATATCACCTTTAGTATACAAAATTAGATGCCCCCAAGAGCCACAATGGGACTCGTAATATGTATTGCGCCAAACATCCATGTTGTGTGTAATGAACCTGTAAAATTCATGATCACAACTAGAAAGGAAAGTAAATGTGCATGTGTGTATGATAAAGATAATGATATACAAGATATCTATCTACCATGTGTAATAAGATGGACATGTAAAAGAATGAATAAAATGAGAGTAAATGCAACCAAGATATGCAATATGTTGTGGATGAGATGGAATGTAATGCAAAGTGAATGATAGGAACAACATGTCCCCCGACTGTATGTGTATGTATGTAATGAGATTCATTTATTTATGCCCCTTTAGTAGTCAAGCATGAATGGTAAATGAGAGTGTGACATCGGGAAACAATTTGAGTGATGTGTTGTATGTAGAAAGGGTATATTCATTAAGTGATGATTAGGGAATGGTAATGCATTGATTATTTTGAATGTGACATAAGAATGATGTGCTAGAACGTGTGATGATTTAGCATAAAGCGTATATCACTAGACGTGCGAGTAAAGTGCTAATACATGTGATGATGTAGCAAAAGGCGTATATCACAAAATAGATGAATGTGATGATGTAGCATGAAGCGTATATCACAAGATGTATGGATAGGATGAGAAAAGGGTGATGATTTAGTCTAAAAGCATATATCACGATATGAATGAAGGAGGCGATGATTATAAGTGTCACATAGTGTGATAGAAAGGTTATGTTGAGCAGATGAAATATTTCTCTAAAGTGAAGACACATAAAGGATGTGCGCACAGAAGTAAGGCACATTTAAATGCGCGGAAGAATATAAAAAACAAGTTTGCACTAGAACACTTTGAATTCAAAACTTATCCATTTTGTGGGTCCAGATATTTCTGGAGTTAGTGTGTTGGGCACACAAAGACATGAAGACTTGCATGGTCCATGCAATGGTATTTTGGAACAAGCATAAACTAAGCGCCATGCATAGTTTAGGCTAATAATAGGATTTCTACTCAGAGTTAACTATAGGAAGTCTATTGTTAGAATACTTGCATGGTTTTACATCCTTTTTGTAAAGGTGCATGGCTATTATTTAGCATGTGGCCTATTTTGAGAAAGTGCATGGGCGGTGAAGGGAAAGTCCCCATATATATATATATATATATATATATATATATATATATATATATATATATATATATATATATATATATATATATATGTATTGATTTGTATGGTTAAGTAAGTGTCAATTATTGTAGAGTTATGCTGCTGGTTTTGTTGTGCACATGACTCTTGGAGATACCTTTATAATGTATGAAGCTTCTGTGTTTTACAATATTTAATACAATGGATCATATTGGTTGGATAATGGTGTTGAACGTGACTAAAATTAGTTCTTGTATAGTAAATATTGTTATAGTCATTGTTTAGTTCATCTTATATAAATTCTAAGATCTAGATCTGGTTTATGCATTGTGGATTGTTTACTGTTGGTTATGAATATGAATATACATATGCACTATCATTCTAACATTCTATACAAGAAACTCTAAAGAGGGACCTGGTGCCTTTACATGCTTTGGGTGAGCACTCAGCTCAGGTTGAGTGATGTGTCAGCACACCTAGGTCATTTATAGTGAATTCTAGGTTGCATCATTGGTTCCATTGTTGGGACCTCTTTCTCAGCTATTTTTCAGGATGTTGCATGATGAAGATGTACCGGTTGACCTTAGCAAGTGTTGAGGAGTGGATAGTAGATCTGGAAGAAGAATACACTCAGAGATTCAACATTGGATCTGAGTTTGATGCACATGCATGGGTTGAGCAGAATCTGTATGACTACTTATATGAGAATTTTTTTTCTATCTTTCCCATAGAAATATATGAGTGGATGGTTTCTTATGGGTCTAAAAGGAATTGGAGGTTTCACACACTTGTCTGGACATAAGAAGAATTTTAGGCTCTCTATGATCTTGATCTAATTTGGATGCACGCCGTGGATACTTGGTTCCGTGGTGTTTTGAATAGCTATATTTTGGAGTACTCAATTTCCACTTACTCTTGTCTGGAGGTAGTTGAGTTTCAATTTTTATGTAATCCTGGGGGATCATATCTGCACAGAAATTCCACTGGTGATCAAGATCTTGATGGTAACCCTGAATTTGGAAGAGAAGTCAATGGCTAGCTAAACCCCACCATGCGCGTGGGGGCAGGAGCAGGTGTGGTGAAATATGGATGGACCTAGCAGAAAAAAGGAAAAAGAGAAGAAAGGTGGCTTAAGTTCAATGAGGCATGTGTGAAGGGATTTAGAGAAGCAACATGAGGTTACATAATGGATGGTGTTGTGGAGAGAGATGGCTTGTGAAGGATTTGGAGCTCACACAGAGGACGTGGAGCCAAAGCATCTGGAACTCCCCCATTTGGGAAAGCATGATAGGGAACCCTCATCACCTCTTATGAGAGCATGCTACCAGATACAACATGGGCCATGGGTGTGCATCTAAACCTACTTGGCGACCTAGCCCTTGCACTTGGTTTTCTAGTTTCTAGTACAACTAATAGTCAGCAAGCTAGTTTGGGTAGTAGAGTAGAAAGAGGTAAAGTTGACTTATCAACAAGTTCAGGAGTAAAATAAATAGCAAGTACATCTATGGCCAGGAAGATACGTCTTCCTTATTGTTTGGAGGTCCAGTTAGAGGTACCTTTTCAGATGCGTCATCGTTGGCACAGAACACAGGCACACAAAACTTTGGACTCACATCTGGGGGTAGTGCAAAATCACAGACTATGGGAGTTTATTTGAGCACCACTATTGGGACACAAGGTAGTGCACATCCTCTGGTTCAATTCCTATTATAGGAGGAGGATCAAGAGGCACAGGTGGCTCAGGATCTGGTGGATCTAGTGGATCTAGAGGCAGAGGTAACATAAGAGGTTCTAGATCTGGTGGACATGGTCCTCACCAGCCCCATAATATTTACATGGAGATGTCACTTTGTCTCCAAAGTATAGGGGAATAGAATATGTTGTTGAACATGTCCATATGTGTGAGATACCATGGCGTGTGAAAGGAATTACAACTTTAGAGTGCAAGGTCAGTTAGTTTGTAACTACATTGCAGGGATGTGCGCATACTGCTGGTACATGAAGTTTGACCCTGATCATACTTGTGTGGATTATACAACATTACAAGATGCTTTCATCAAATAATTTTATATCCTTGATTTCGAGCAGAAAAGTATAAGTGCACTCAAGGATATCAAGCAGGGCACTACTGAGAGTGTTTGAGAATATGATGCTCATTTCAAAACACTTTTGTCTAAACTATATTATGATATCCATGAAAGTTCAGCATGCACAATGGTTCTTCAGAGGATTGATCATGCCTTTTAGGAGGGCACTCTCACATAAGACATTATACAGACCTGCATGAGGTGCTTGAAGTAGTTTTACATGTTGAGGTATTTAGGAGCATAGACACTGGAGTGAGCCCATTCTTGGAAGCTCAGATTGTAGTAATGGAAAAATAGTTGGAGAAACTATCAGCCAATACAACACATGAGATGTGCACTAGAATTTGGTGCACAGATTGTGAAGTAGAAGGGCATACTAAGGATAGTTTTCCTCACAGATCAGTGCGCTCCTTTTTACTGGATTGTGAGATATGTCATTTAGACCATGATGCGAGCTGCTACCCATTGTTGCAATGTGCGATAAGGAAGAATGTGTCCTGATATTGTAAGATTTTCCGGTCCACAAATCACAATACTAAAGATTGTAGGTTGATTGATCAGATCCATGATGCCATTGATATTGGTGTACGAAAACTAGAGTTGCAAATAACTCTAAGGAAAAAAGTGAGAAAAATGATCATGATCACACTCAAGGGCACTATGATCATATTGAAAGGTGCTTTGAGGGATGTTGTGGTAGAGGTCAAGGATACCATGGTGGATTCAGAGGCTGAGGCTATGGTAGTGGATGAGGTGAGTTCCCGTGTGGAACATGTTATACATGTGGATCTCCTGACCATTACAGGTGTGAGTGTCCTCAGAACATTACTTTTTCTTTTGTGGAAAGAATCACAACTATGAAGAGTTTCCATAACTTGTATGAACATTTGAGAAAGAAGCACAAACAAGAGAACAAGGGTGTAGGGATGGTTAGAATACATCGCGCCGTGGAAAACCAATGGATGCCAAAGTTAGCGCCAGACCCTGAGATGGTACCTATGAAGATTACTACATGTGTTGAGGCTATGTGTGCACCAGAGAAACATTGTGAATAGAATCCTACCATTACTAAGGAGGAGGTTTTACATGAGAAAGTATCCAGACCCTACACATCAGAAGGAGGTTTACCAAGAAACCATGGAGGTACTCAAAGATCTGTAGGGTGAGATACAGTGTTTAAAGGAAAAATCATAGAAGTTTGGAATAAAAGAAGGCAGTTGAGATTCTCCAGTCAGATGTTTATGATCTGAAAGGAAGTATGCAAACTGCTACATCAGGAGAACATTATTCCATTACATAGGGATTTAGTTAAAAGGAAACACTCCACGTGCTGGTATTGAGAACAATGTACAGATTTTGCATGCTAATCTCCCTCCTCATAGTTTGGATTATGACAAGGAGATCACTCTAAATGTTGTTGTGGATGGATGGATTTTGAGTAATATTTTGATTGACACAGGTGCGCAAAGTGAATGTGTTTACTTTAGATGCATGGGTTCAGATGGGTAGACCTCCATTGCAGCCATCTTCTAATGTACTATTTATGGAAAATTGGACTAAGGCCATGCCAATTGTAAGTCTTGAAGGATGTATCCATTACTATACAGGGGGCCAAGTTCATCTAGGGACATTTGAGGTCTTAGCACTTGCAAAAGTGGAAATACTTCCCATCTCTACTTGGGCACCCTTGGTGTTATGAAAATAATGTTGATATACGTTTCAACAAGGGATATATCAGTTTTGAGAATAAGGAGGAGCAAGTTATTATCCCTTTGATAGATGGAAAATCTACACCTTATGTTGAGCCTTTAAGTGAAGAAGACCTGAAACATAATTTATGTGCATACCATTCGAGATCTGGAAGCACTTGAGCCATCTAAGGAAGAAATTCTCCAGTGGGATGATGCACAGTCCATCAATGATACTACAAGTATTTCCTATGATAATTGGGCACATGGAACCTATGAGATGGTTGGGCAATGAGGTAAGAAGCACAACTACATGTGTAAGCAAGACCAAGTTGTGTTAGGTGGTTAGGAAACAACCTATGTACCCTCGGTACACTAGCAAAGGAAACCTTGAGGTATTCCTGTGAGCCATGGAATTACAGTGGAAGGATCAGGTGGACATAGAAGGAACATGTTATTTTATACCCTATGTGGGATAACAACATGCTGGTGGATGGTTCATAGGGATAATCTCATATAATGGAGAGAGGTGAGAATTTCCCTATCAGAAAGGTTTCTTAGAAGTAATGCACCTACTCAAATATGTGAATATCATGGTAATAATCCCATTGTTCAACACCACATTTAGTAGTGTGGGAGAACTCTAGATAGAGGGCAGGAAGCTTTACCACCTTCATTGTGGGTGCACAAACTTTTATTTCACCTTGCAGAGGATGCACATGCATGGTATGTTTATGCAGAGTTGAATAGAGAGATGGAAATTGGAAAGACTTGACTGTAGGTATGATCCAGACTTTTTACTACTTCTCCACTAAACCTTCAGTGAAAGAGGCATTACAGGTTATGAAGCACTTGACTATGGGAGATAGTGAAAAAGTTGAAGAACTCATTCAGGAGTTACTTGGTGAGTCAGACCTAGAAGCACATTTTGAATAAGTAGATGAGACAGATGCAAAACTGCTTGAGTGCGCTTTCCTAGAGAAGGAGAAAGGAAATATGGTCTACATGGTGGATGATGAAGAAGTGGAAAATTTGGACATAGATCATTCATATGAGTACACATGAGGTCTTAGATAGTGTAGATGAGAAGGTGCACGCTTACCATGAACCTATGAAGATGAAGAAAGTGAACATTGGAACAGATGCTAAACCTAAGGAGGCCATAATTGGAGATTACTGGTCTAACTCTGAAGTGGATAAGATAATTGATTTATTACGTAATTTCTAGGACCTATTTCCTAGACGCTACCATCAGTTAAAAGGAGTGCATGAATCTTTGGGTGAGATGAAAATAAAGTTAAAGGAAGGTGCATGCACTGGTTAGGAAGAGACCTTACAAGATGAACCCTAACTTACACGTAAAAGTTAAAGAAGAAATTGACAAGATGTTGAACTCTAACATCATTGAGCCCATAGAGGAATCCGAGTGGGTTAGCCCCATGCTAATTAGCATAAAGAAAGATGGAAGAATTAGGATTTGTGTGGACTACAGGGAGATGAATGTTGCATGTGTGATTGATCCTTTCCCTACACCATTCACTAAATAAATATTTGAAGGCGTTGTAGGGTGCGAAATCTATTCTTTTATAGATAGATTTTCTGGGTATCATCAAGTAAGGATTGCTAAAGAAGATCAAGAGAAGATAACTTTCACCACTAAATGGGGATGTTTTGCATACATGGTGATACCCTTTGGATTGAATAACATGCTTGTAGTATTTTCACGCATTGTTGTTCAAGAATTCTAGGATTTTCTTCACAAATTATTGTAGGTTTACTTGGATGATTGGACCGTGTATGGGATTCTCAAGGATCATTGTGAAAATTTGAGTTTAATGTTTAAGAGGTGCAAATAGCTAAACATCTCTTTAAATATCAAGAAGTGTGTATTTGTTATGCTTTTTGGGACTTTGCGAGGGCATATCATCTGCAAGGAAGTTTTGTTGGTAGCTCCAACTAAGGTTGTAGTAATTTTAGGCTTGGATGAACCCACTAGTCAGAGTGAGGTGTGCGGATTCTTGGGCCACACGGTATTGCAGAAAATTTATTAAAGGATATGCTAAAATTGTCGTGCCCCTGGAGGAGTTATTAAAGGGTAAAGGAAATTTCTATTGTGGAGAACTGTAGCAATGCACATTCGAAGTGCTGAAGGAAAGGCTTACCACGACACCTATTCTATGTTTTCCTTCATTGAATATACCTTTTCACGTACATGTGGATGTATATGGCATGCCCATTAGTGTAGTTCTATCTCATAATGGAGAAGGTATTGTAGATCATCCTATTTGTTTTTCTAACAAGAAGTTGACTCATGCAGAACAAAATTATACAACTACAGAGCGCGAGGCTTTGTCGATGATCCACTCATTGCACAAGTTCCAATAGTACTTACTAGCAACACCTTTTGTTTTCTATACAAATCACATGACATTGAGATACTTGGTGAACAATCCCGTCTTATAGGGGCACATATGCCGATAAGTTCTATTATTCCAAGAGTTTGAATTTATAGTTGTGGTAAAGCCAAGAAAAAGTAATTTTGGTCTAGAGCATTTGTCAAGGATACGATGCATAGATTATTAAAGATACAATGTTGGATGCATAGTTATACAGGTTAAACCACATTCTCTTGGAATTAGAGGATATTGTTGTCTTTTAACACACAGGTATGACACCTGAAGAAAAGAAGGCCTTGGAAAAGAAACAACTTGTAATTCGTGTTGCACCTTTTGTGTTGATAAGTGGTGACTTATACAAACTAGGCCGAGATGAATTCTTGTATCGGTGTATACTAGAGCATGAGAGTATGAAAATCATGGATGAGGCTCATGGTGATACTGCAGGTGGAAACTATGCAGGTGATGCCACCACGTGTAAGATTTTACTATTTGGTTTATGGTGGGAGACCTTGTACAAGGATTGTAAAGAATATTGTAAGGTGTGTGATCATTTTCAGCGCCTTATAAAACCTAGGCAAAGAGATGAAATTCCTTTGAGGCCCATTACCAGTACAAAACCTTTTGAGAAGTAGAAAATTGACTTTTCAGGTCCTATTTACCCGTATGTGTGCAAGCTGGATCGTGCTACATCATCACTTGTATAGATTATCTTACAAGGTGGGTGGAAGTGGCACCTACGAAGGATTTTCCAACATCTACAACAACAAGGTTCTTGTGGGAAAATATTCTTACCAGGTATGGATGACCTTTAAGTTTGACAAGTGATAGAGGAACTCATTTCCTTAATGATACCATCAGGATATTATTAAATGAATTTATGGTTGCACACCATAAGACAACATTCTATCACTCCCCAAGGATTTCAATAAGATATTGTGCCAAACGTTGACAAAAATTTGTGATGTTGGAAGGATGGACTAGGATTATAAAGTTTCTGATGTTATTTGGGCATATAAAACAACCTACAAATGGTTGAATAAGGGAACAACCTTTTAGTTGGTGTTTGGCACAGAGGTAATTCTGCCCATGGAATTCATGTTACCTTCTTTATGTGTTGCATGCGCAGGAGGTCTGGCTGATGAGCAAGCATTGGAAGAAAGAATTGAAAAGTTTATACAACTGTATGAGAGTCACACAATAACATGATGGAGTCAGAAGCAAGAAAAATCTAGGTAGAAGGCATGACATGATAGAAACATTAGAGACAAGAAGCTTGAGTTTGGCGAGATGGTAATTCTTTATTATTCAATGTTTCTGCACCACCCAGGAAAGCTTAAGGCGCATTGGTTGGGACCGTATGTTATCACTCATATACTTGACTCAAGCACTTATCAACTAAAGGCACTTGATGGAACATAATTTCCTGGTTACTTCAACAGGAGTACGATAAAACCCTACTATAAATAAGCCTTCTTGGTGTTTTTAATAAGGCAATATTGAAATTTAGATTAGATTTCCTTGAATGTATTTTCCTTTAAATGTGTTTCCTTCTTTCTTGATATGCTTTTTCAATTTTGTTCTTATTTTTTTGTAATAAGCACGCTTGTGTGCCGGAAAATGATTGCAATCTAAAGTGTTTTCATGTGTAGAGGACTGCACACACCCTTATTGTGGGGTAGTTGTCATCCAAAGTTGAGTGTGCATAAGAAAATATTTGTGTGGATGGTATGGAAAGGTGCAACTAGAAAGAAAATTACTCCTAATGAAGACCATAGGTGAGAAAAAGAATGAACGCACCGTGTAACGCGAGGTAGGTTGTGGCCATGGAAACTACTTAAAGGAAGGCACAATGGCAAAGTACTTTTCTGCATGGGAGCACGTAAAAGGAAGTTTGTAGATAAGAGGTAGAAATGTGTGCTAGAAGGTTATAATTGTAGCATGTAGATGTATTACGTGAAAAAGATGGTAAATGTTGAGTTAATGTGAGGATCGATTGTAGGTGGAGGAGAAATAAATGTAATTAAATGCAATAATTTTTTTGAAATCTATATAAGGATGGGATGTATGTTCAATTTTACCTTTGCGATTATGAGTATCTGAGTGAGATATTTACAAATGAGCCAAGTGAGACGCATTAAAGTGCAGAGAGTTGAGAAACCAAGTGAGTATAAAAAAAGTGTGCATGAAATTGGCTTGCATTCCCATTGAAGAAGGTTTTGAGTGAAGTAAAGGTATGTGGAAAGGAGAAATAAAGCACCAAGGTTCGAGAATAAGCTAGGGAATGCATTTTCAAGCTAGGGCATAGGAGTTTAGATTGCATAACTTGATAGATGTAAAATGACGGACCCTTTTCTTACTATGGTGCCAAGGAGAGAGCCTGGAGCAGGGGAAAAGGGGAAGAAGAAGGTAGAGACCAAATTCGAGGTATAGGATTCCCCTTAAAGAATTTTTTTTGAGATGCAGTATCCATAATAATTAATCATGGGATGGGATTGGTATTCTCATATCCACTAGAGTAAAGTGAGTGACTATAATCATCGAACAACTGATAACAAGTATTTAGACATGTTGCTGAATAGGAAGACCAATAAATGAACAGTTGATGATATGCCCATCTACAACGATGCCAGAGAGAAGTTACTAAATAAGGTAAGGGTCTGCTAGTTTTATGAACTCCTTTATTTTGGAAAACCAGAAAATTTCTACCAATGGATCATGAGCATAATCCATGAGGAATTATTTTATTTAGCTAGGTGGCAGATGAGGATCACAATGCCCTTAATTGCTAGCTTGACAAGATTAATGGGTACATGTACAGAAATTAGTAGTGATTCAACTGACAAGGCATATATTTTGGCCACTAGATAGGAGCTGGGTTATTCAAAGGGTCTGTGCGGCATGGACATCTACAAAATGAGGAAGTATCTTATTGTGCATGCGGCCGCACACCTGATTACACAACTAAATGACCAGGAGAGATGGTCACAAGTGAACACCATGTGGCTCCACATCGCTAAGAGGATGTCTCAGGGAGAGATATACAATTTAGCAGGATACATAGTTGTTACAATAATTGAGGAGGCTTGCAAAGGTGAGAAAATAAGCTTTGGCATTATTTTATTATCTCTTATATTTGTGGAAATTGGAGTGCCTGATGGGCCAAAGAATAAGATTTGGGAGTATCCTGCAGATAATAAGTCTCTCACATAAAGGTTTGAGAAGTATTTATGTGAAGGATCTATGAGTGGCCCATTCAAGAAAACAGTAGAGATGTGGTAGGACCAAATTCACATGACATTCAAAGAGGAATGAAGAGTTCCTAAGGAGATACCCTCAGTGGTAAGCAAGTTGGTATAGTTTATAGTGTACCAACACTTTTGCATCACACACTTTGCGATGAAGGATGGGACATGGAGTCTCTAGTGTAAACTACCATACACCTTCATAACACGGTTCTTCCAAGCCATAGTTTATAGGTTTTCAGACACACGTCAGTTGATATATAATGTAGATAAGGTAGAATGTGACTACCATACCCTGAGAAAAACCTACGCTTACTCAGGTAGGTCTACTTAAATTGAAAGGCTCACCTCAGATGATATAACCATGAGGCTAGTAAACTTGGCCATTGGTGACTACGAGGTCATGCTAATTTACATTCAGTTTAAGCCTAGGCTAGAAAATGGAAAGTATGTGGAGAATGAATTCATGTTACTAGGGCCGCCTAAGGGGAAGCATATAATTGGAAATTTGGAAGCTAAGAAGCCTACCTCAGCCTTAGAAGAATAAGAAGAAGAAGAATACTTACATGAGGAAAATGGTGATTTAGTGCGCATGGGTCAGAGATAGCCCATAAACAAAAAGGAAAGTGAGTGTGAGGTTACTACTCCACATCAACAAGAACAGGAGGAAGTATTGAAAATAGATGTGCCAAAATTGGACTCAGACCCAGTCAATGAGGAACACCAATTCAAAAGGGTGTTTAGAAGAAATAGAACTCAAGGCACAGGACCATCACAACCTTTGCGAAGGTCACCTCGAATCTCCCCTCAGAAGGAAGCACCTAAGAAGAAGCATAGAAGGAAGCTGAAGCTCAAATATGACAATGAGGATGAGTCCAGGGAGAGCACACTAGGAACCTTGGTGTAACCCAATGATACAAAGGATCCTTATGATGAGGAGATGGAAAATGATGAGGAGGGGTTAAAGGAAACATAAAAGAAAATGGGTGAGCCATCTAGTGTGTCCCACACCTCTCAGGAAGGTGAAGGACCAACTCTAGACTCTGGAACCTAGGTTCCTAAGGGGTAGAAATCGAAGGAGGGGAAGGCAAGAAAAAAATATGTGGCTCCTGCTATGGGGTATGTAGAAGACCCAAGAAAAATTATACGCGCCTGATTTCAGAGCACCGTAGGGATAAAGGACTTATATTTATGGGAGTTGCTGTATCTAGAGATGGTCATTGCGTGTACTAGAAATAAATTTTCTTGGTCTATGTAAAAACATATGGACAGACCAAATTTCTATATATGTGAGGAATTATGTGGCTCACGCAGAGTGAAGAAGGCACCACAAATCTAGCACATGATTGTCAAAATTCCTATGATGTCTAATGAACAAGTGAGCAATGGCTTGGTCAAGGTATCTAGGTATTTGTTGATGTTACACAGAGGAATGTAGATAAAGTAACAATAATTAGAGCACTATTGGAAGACAATAAGGATAAGACTACACAAATAAAGTGCCTAAAATTAGAGAAGGAATGGGAAGAAGAAAAGAATTAGGATTTTGTTAACATGGCTGAGGAACTTGGTGACCATATTCTTAAGGTAAGGCCTCATTTATAATATCAGGTTCCTCAAAAGTTTCCCTTTGTACTACATTATTTTCACACATTGGTAACCTGGTTTTAGATGAAGGGCTTGTTCAAATGACCATGCAAAAAGATCATGTAGAATAAGAAGCAAGAGAAAAGTACAACATTGCCAGAAAAGTTTCAAGTTATGAGGATTTTCTCCAAACCTTGAAATATGAGTTCAATAAAGTACATCAAGCTCTAAACATTTGTACGATACTAGACATGATAATAAGGATTAGAACTATAGTTGAAAATAATGAATTTTTGAAGGAAATGAAGGATGAGAAACTTGGGAGTGCAAAAAGGTTAGCTTAGGTGAAACAAAAGTGTGAGGCCCTCACATCAGCCCAAGATCCACACAAGGATCAGATCAATGAAATTGGGAAACTTATAGAGTAGAAAATGGATTTCATGGAAGGAATGGTGTCAGGTATGACCAATATTGTCCAATTGCTACAGAACGAAAAAAATAAGATAACTCAGGATGAATTAGATGCCATAGTGATAGACATTCTAGAGAAAATAGGGGACACATTGTGTGACTGGAAAAAAGTGGAAGCCTTGCTTAAGGATGAATATCGGGAGTTGATCCTACCTATAGAAGAGGGAACTATAGATTAACACTTCATTCTTTCATTTCTTTATTCTTTGTGGTGAGAGAAATAAGAGGGAATTACCCATTGTCGGGGTGGCAATGTACTTTAGTGTGGAGTAATGTTGAGCATATGGAATAATGATTTAAAGTGAAGACATATAAAGGATGTGAATGTTGGAGAAAGGCACATTTAAATGTGCAAAATAATATCAAAACAAGCACACACCAGAGCACTTTGAATTCAGAGCTTATCCGTTTTGTGGGTCCAAGCTATTTCTGGAGTTAGCATGCTAGGCACACAAATAAATGAAGACTTTCAGTTCACACAATGGTATTTTATGAACAAACATCAACTAAGCGCCATACATACTTTAGGATAATAATAGGATTTATACTCAGAGTTAACTATAGAAAGTCTATTGTTAGAGAAATTACATGTTTTTCATCCTTTTTGTAAAGGCGCATGGCTATTATTAGCATGTGGCCTATTTTGAGAAAGTGCATGGGTGGTGATGGGAAAGTTGTGGGGAAACCCCCATATTTGGAGATGAGAACAAGCTCAATAAAAAATTCATTCAACATTTAATTAACAATAATACACATCACATATATAGGATAGGATCTATAACAACTCTACTAACCTCTCATACTAAAACTAGGTAAATAGTTTAACCACCTTTATTCCCTCACCCTATATTCACTCAACCTTCCCTAAAATCACTCTTCCAAATCCTACCTGAGTTATTTCCTCAACTCACCAACATTTTTCACTAATTTAAAAACATTAGCTAGCATAATATAATGTGCACACTATTTATTCCTAACATTTACCCCCTTAGTGTGCACAAGGGAAACAATGTCGCATGTTGAAGCAATTACATGAACATTGCCCTCGTTGCTTGTTGACGATATTTTTTGGGTTATTGATGAATCTCCTCACTTTCTATTTCTCCCCCTTAATAAAAAATTCTTTGGATTTTGATTTCCATCAATAATGCATCCAATTACAATAATAATGACCCTTTATAATTTTTTTAAGTATTTTCCTCTATAGGAATATATTCCCCCCTTCGAAAAAATTACCTCTTTTGAAAAAATTATCTCCTATATTTTCATAATAGAAGAATACACTTTATAATGATCTCCCTCATAATAAATTTTTGCCGTTTAAAATTAAATGGTTAAGAATTGTGTTATCCCAAAATATTTGTTAGCGACATTTAGGAGACTTTGATGAATTTGTAATCTTGCTGATGGATGAGGCATCCACCATAAATAGCCAAAAATAGGAGAATCTTATCCACCATGTTTAAGAAAACAAGATAAAATTTTGAATAGGATTTAGAGGATCTTTATGCCATGAATTAGAATCTACTGCCACTATAGGAAAGAGTATCAATCTATGAATTCTATCGAGTTGTACCATAGGAAGAGTTACAGGGTTTAAAGATACAACGAATGCAATATTCAGATCGGGAGTAGTATCGAGCTATGGATTCCATTAATCACAATTTTTTTTGGTTTTTCTACACACCTGCATTAATGAGATAGAGCCACATCCATGTTCAACGAATAGGAAATCAGATCTAGGCTTAAAAAAATACAATACTACCATTGATCATCATTGTGTTGTGTGGGATGTCGGAGTTTGTGACTCTTCAGCTGCTAAGACACCAAAATTTGATAATGAGTTCAATACAAGGATTTATATCTTCACAAGAAATTCATTTTTGAAGATCTCAAACTATAGATAGTGTACTTAGTTGTGCCCAGATTAGGAGGTATGGCTTCCAAATTGATCATCCAAGTGTAGAGTGTCGATTTGGAATCATATTAAGTTCATTCAAATTTCTGGAAAGGAAAATCAAATAGCTTTGAGATCTAAACATATGCAGGGGTCGAGTACATATTGCCAATTTTGATATGGTCGAGAGATCACCAAATATTCTACCAAGATTAGTGAATAAACCACCATGGAGCAGTTCTCTAGAAGTATATAGGAACTTGTGAACTGATCTGATAGTCAATACACATTTGAAGAAGCTTCCAATCTCAGATTTGAGGCATGCATGAAGCAGATTTGAATGATCTCTAAATCCTATCATAAGCTATGAATGTTCCTCTTATATGTGGAGATGTATCTCGGTCTATTCCATTTGAATACAAAGCTCTAAAAACTAGTTCTTGAATGTAAAAAATGACTCATGTTAGGATGCAAAACGGCCAATGAAACTTACAAATATGATGACTGAAATTATGAATGATAGTGAATCAACCCAAACATAGAACATAATGTATCTCGATACAATCCAATATTTAATTGGATTTGGTAACAAAAGCCATCAATCCAGATCTGAAAAAAACTAAATATTCCCTTTGCTAAAATGCTCCAAAATGCTTATTTGCAAGTTCACACAAACTAAGAAAATAACGAACAGATCTAAAACAAAACTAGAGCTAATTTTTAATTTTTTAATTTTTAAAAGCACGAACATGAGGAACAAATTGGATGAAATACTATAGACATGGTGAAAATAGTGGAGAGATGCAGACAATGCAAGTGGATGATGGATTTCACTAGGTTTGTTGCGAGGTCCGTAGAATCAGCTATTACCATTTACAATATGTAAGAAGGGTAGATGATACAAACTCCAGATTTCACGCAAGGTCTGTGGTATCCACTAGTCCTTTGTTTGCACCGCTTGACTTCACAAAAAATTAATGGGCATGGAAGAAGGGAATGGGGTCACAGAGATCCACGGGATCTACTAACCCATTTCCTTAATCAGCTTAACAAACGAAGCATGAGTGGAGTGAAAAAAACCAGAGAGGCCTCACAAGAAACCTGCTCTGATACCAGATGTGGGGAAACCCCCATATTTGAAGATGAGCATAAGCTCAATAAAAAATTCATTGAACATTTAAATAAAAATAATACATATCACATATATAGGAGAGGATCTGTAACAACTCTATGAACCTATCCTACTAAAACTAGGTGAGTGGTTTAACCACCTTTATTCCCTCACCCTATATTCACTCAACCTTCACTAAAATCATTCTTCTAAATCCTACATGAGTTATTTTCTCAACTCACCAACATTATTCACTAATATAAAAACATTAGCTAGCACAATATAATGTGCACACTACTTATTCCTAACACAAGTCCCCACCCCTATATATATGTATTGATTTGCATGGTTAAGTAAGTGTCAATTATTGTAGATTTATGTTGTTGGTTTTTTCGTGTGCATGACTCTCGGAGATACCTTTATAATGTATGAAGGTTCTGTGTTTTACCAATATTTACCAATAATAGCCCAGGTGCGCTAGCACATCACTCAGCCTATACTGAGCACTCACTCGAAGCACGTAAAGGTACCATGCCCCTCTTTAGGGTTACTGTTGCAAGATGTTAGCAAGATGAAGACTTAATGCATTTAGATCCATAATTAATATATCATTCTACAGTGCATGTTCATATCTAGATCTAAAGAATAATAGACTTAAATGATAACCACGATGAAATTAGGCATGCAAGAACCAATTATACTCATAATTAAAACTCTGATTTAGCTAATACACTCTATTATATAAAACATGATAAATACATAATCTCATTATAATAGATAATACCATAGTTTATGAACGCATCATATTTGGAAGCATAACCTCACAATAATTTAGCTCTCACACACCTCTACTATACTATGTAGATCATTACATATTTATAAGAGTGGGGACTTTCCCTTCACTACTTTCATAACTCCAAAAATAGGTCACATGATGGAAATAACCATGCGCCTTTACAATATCAGGCTCACATGCAAGAATACTAACAATAGACCTCTCACAGTTAACTGTTAGTAACAATTCTATCTTTAGCCAACATCCATGCAAATCACTCCATAGCCGCTCTTCCAAAAATAGCGGATGCATGTTGCGCAAGTCTTTTCCTAGTTTATGTGCTCAGCACACCATCTTCCAAAAATAGATCATAATCATGAAAATTGCTAAGTCTCGAATCTGTCTATGTCCTCCGTGCGTGATTCCTTCCCGATCCTCCCACACCTTTGAACACACTTTGATCTTCTGCATGAATCTTGTGTATGCCTTTTGCTAAGTGTTATACATTGTCTTCTCGATATTACCCCACACAAACTGCATTTCCACCCCGAAAATGGCTACTCCTTGAACAATAAAGAATAAAGTAATGGAAAGAATGTTAAATAATTTCTATACAAAGAATAGTTATTTACTCTGCATCACCCTCTGCTTCAACTGGAAGAATGAGTTCTGGATATTCTTCCTTTATTTCGGCCTTCTTCTTCCCTTTTACTCTTGTTTTAGGTGCTTTCTTCAGTGCCATTTAAAAATCTCTCCTTTCTATCCTCTGTAACAAGCAAGTTAAAACCCTAGTTCAAATCTCTGTGCTCTAGTGGAAATTTCTTGCCCTAGCTCTTTCGTAACGCATCTGCTTCACTCAAACCCTTCACCTATGGGGACGTAAGCTTCTCCTATGCAAAGATATTCTCTCCATGTCTGGTTTCACACTCTTCGCACCTTAACATGATTCACTTGGCTCGTTTGCACTTAGCTCTTTTTAAATTCTCACAATTTCAATGGTAAGAATGAACTCGCATCCTGTCCTTATATATATTTTCAAAAATTTAGTGCACTTATTACTCCTTAACCTACCAAAAATATTCTCATTAATCGACTATTTTCATTCTTTCTGCGTGGTACATCTTCACGCCCAAGCTATAACCTTCTAGTGTGCCTTCCTACCTTCTAGTTGTAGACTTCTCTTCAGTATGCCTCCGTGCGCTTGATTACCTCGTCACTGTGCATTCCCTTGGTAGTTCCCATGGCCTCTACTTACCTCGTGTTATACTTATTTCTTCATTCATCTCCACCAATGGTCCTCGTTTCCAGAAGAAATATCTTTTTTTAACAATTCGCCAACTTGAATAGCACCTGTATCAATTTGTTCCTTTCATGTGTACTTATTTTCAACATTCATATACCTAGATATCAATAACCACCCCATACTAATGGTATGTGCAGTCCTCTACGCATAAAAATTATTCAAATCATAATTATCTTTTGGCATTCAAACACACTTATTACACAAAAACACCAACTAAATTGACAAAACATAGCGACGAAGAAGAAAATACATAATTGAAAACCTAATCTAAATGGAAACACTTCCTTATTACAAACACCAAGAATACTTATTTATAGTAGGGCTTCAGCCTACTCCTATTGAAGTACCCAGGTAATCGTGTTCCATCAAGTGCCTCTAATTGGAAGGTGCTTGTTTCAAGTATGTGACTGATAACATACGACCCCAACCAATGTACCTTGATTTTGCATAAAAACATAGAATCATAAAGGAGCATCATCTGTCTAATCTTGAAATTTTTATCCCTGATGTGCCTTTCATGCCATCTTTTTTGTCTATCCTTTTCTTGTTTTTTACTCCAAAATTCTATTCCTCATCACTCATCTAGCTTGATTAACTTTTCAATCCATTCTTCTAATGTTTGTTCATTAGTTAGACCTCCAGCACACACAATATGAAAAGAAGGTAACATGAATTCCATAGGAAGAACTAATTTTGTGCTAAACACTAATTGAAATGGTGTGGCTTTGTTCAACCTTTTATATGTTGTTTGATATGCCCATAGCACAACAGAAACTTTGTCATCCCAATATTTCCTTCCAACATCACAATTTTTTTTCAATATCTTGCTCAATTTTTTGTTGAAGGCCTTAACAGTTCCATTAACCTGAGAATGATAGGGTGTGGTCTTATGGTGCGCAATCATAAACTCATCCAATAATATCTTGATTGTCTCATTCAAAAAATGTGTGCCCCTATCACTGGTCAAACTCAAATGACATTCATACCTTGTAATAATATTTTCCCATAGAAACCTAGTTGTTGTAGCCACTGTACAATCCTTTATAGGTGTTGCTTCTTCCCACCTTGTGAGATAATATATACAAGTAATGATATAGCGTGATCAGGTCCTTTATGAGGATGGTGAAATAGGGCCCATAAAGTTTATATGTCATTTTTCAAATGGTTTTGTACTAGTAATAGGTCTTAGAGGCATTTCATCTCATTGACCTAGGTTCCCAAGGTGTTGATAGTGATCAAAAGCCTTACAATATGCCTTACAATCTTTATATAGGGTCTCCCCACCATAATCCAACGAGTAGAATCTTACATGTAGTGGCATCACCTGCATAGTGACCACTTACAATACCACCATGATCTTTCTCCATGATATCTATGAGCTCATGTTCCAGTACACAACAACGCAATACTTCATCCCGGCCTAGCTTATATAGGTCATCGCTAATCAACATATATGGTGCCACACGTATAGAAAGTTGTTTCTTCTCTAAGGATTTCATTTCTTCTAGTGCCATACCTGTTTGTAGAAAGAAAAAAATGTCCTCTAATTCTGATGGCATGCATTATAACTTATATAACTATCCATCTCACATGGTATCTTCACTGGCATGTGCTTCTTCTCCTAACTGTATTATGGATAAATGGTCTGGTCTAGACTTACTTTTCCCTAGTTTTACCATAACTTTGAAATCAAATTCTTGAAATAAGAGGACCCATCTGCATATGCACCCCTATAAAATGGGCTTGTTTTACCAAATAATTCAATGCCATGTGATATGTATAAAAGACAAATGGTGTAGCTAGCAGGTACTGTATGAATTTATGTAGCACATAGATCATTGACAAAGATTTGCGCTCTGTAGTTGTGTAATTCTACTGTGCATGAGTCAACTTTCTAATAGAAAAATAGATAGGATGATCTATAATACCTTCTCTTGGTTGAACCAACACTTATGCAGCCTATTATTTACAAGATAACACCCTAGTCGCGCTGACACATCACTCAACCTAGACTAAGCGCTCACACGAAGTGCACAAAGGTACCATGTCCCTCTTTGGGGTTGTTGTAACAGGATGATAACATGATGAAGGAAGATATATAAAGACTTATGACTAATCCATCATTCTATAGCGCATGCTACCCACATATCTATGAAAGAAATAGTTTAAACTGTAATCATGATTAAATACTAACATGCACTACTCAATTACACAAAATAACACTTAGATTCAGCCAATATCCTCCATCTATTAATAAGTATAGAAGCTCCTTAACATACTATCAATTCATCTTAAGCACATATGGATGTGATACACGTATTCAAAATTATACATACATATCTATCCCTTTTTTCCACACACACATACAAATCTCTCTTTTAATATGCACCTAACCATCATATATATAGGGTGGGGACTTTCCCTTCACCGTTTAACTACTCTAGAAATAGGTCACATGCTATTAATAGCCACATGCCATTTATAGTTATAGCCACACATGCAAGTGCGCTATCTATAGTCCTCTTACAAATAACTGAACTATTCATTCTATACTTAGCTTGTCTCCATGCATAGACACTTGAAGATATAGACAATGCTTGGTGCGCACTTCTCTGCATCATTGATGTGTTCCACACGCCATCTTCCAAAAATAGATCCTCATGCCCAAAATTGGCTAAGTCCTAAAATCTGAACCTGCCTTCCACGCGCGGGTCCTTCCTGTTCTTCTGTGCCTTCAATCCTAGCCTTATACCCTGTGCGGACTCCTTGAGTGATTTTTGCCAAGTATTCTTTGATCAACATTACCCCACATTAATCTCATTTTCATCCCGACAATGGTCATCTCCAAATTTTGAATGAAAGAATAAGAATGAAGAATGTTGACAAATCAAGAATTTATATGAGGTTATTCAAACAACCTCCTCAGTATCAGTTTATAGTATCAGCTCTGGATACTCTTCCTTTATTATAGCCTCCAAATCCTGCCATTCAGTGATTGCTTGTTCTGCTTTCTCCGGGATGTCCACAGTTATAGACTCCAACTCATCCTACGTAATTTCCCCTTTCTCGTTCTATAGAACTAACACAACACTGGACATGAATGTCATCCTTCCTTCCAAAAGGTCCATCTTCTGTGCAATCAGTTTGCCAAGCTCTTCCATCCGAGTTTTGTGTGGCTCTTGTGTTGTTGTCAGGGCCTCACGCTTTTGTTTAACCATTTCCAGCCTCTCTGCGCGGCCCCAAGTCTCATCTTTCATGGCCTTCTGGACCTCGTTGTTCTCTTCCAAGGTCTTAATGTTGATGAGTGCCTCTGGATCTGTGCATATATTCAAAGCTTGATCTACTTTATTCAAGACTTCTTGTAATGCCTACAACAACCCTTCATAAGATGTGATTTTTCTCATCACTGAAGCCTTCTCCCATTTGGCATCCTTCTCTAATTGTTCTAGTGCTTGCATACGTAGAATTTATTCTAGCACCAAGTCCACCAACTTCCCCACATAGTGTATCACTGAAGGAAATGTGTGTGGTACCTTGGGCTCTAAGTGTGGCCTAGCTCTGATTACATTGTCCCCAATATCCTCTGTGACACTTATGAATACTTCATTATTATTATGAGCAAAGTCCCTTTCCTGAGTTATGCGTACTATCATTGTGTCCTTCATCTTCAGCTCTTCACACAACACCTTGATTGTGGCAGATTTATCCATGTTTCTTCTAGCCACCTCTGCTGAACCTTTCACTAGCACATTCCTGACCTACTCATCTGACATGGTAGTAGGCTTTACTATCATGTGTCTAGCCTAGGGTACCTTCTTCAATCACCTCGACACACATGAATCTTCACATACATCGAAATCAGGCTCATCCATGTGGGTGTGCATCAACCAAAATAGTTGCTTTTGTGTTCGCACAGTCGTCATATCTTCTGCACTATTGTGCTCTAGAAGCAGGTGTAGAAAATCTTTCCTATGTCCTCTGCATACCCCATGGCTGGTGGAATGTGCTCTCCACTTACCCTTCTAGACCTCTGCTGCTTAGGAACTCTAGCTTCCAAATTTGGAGCTTGTGTCTCCATTTCCTGTGTTTCTCCTAGCAGTTGTTTCCTCTGGCCTTCTCTCTTCTTCATGCTCCTCCTTTGATACCTCACCCTTTTATTTTGTGTTCTCTGGGGGTGTACGGGATGTAGGTGCACTCTCCTCAGACTCTTCCACCTCCTTTCTCAACTTCAGCCTCCTCCTTCTTGGTGCGGTTGCTTCCTTCTACGGGGAGAGTCAGGGTGAGCTATACACAGAGGTTGGGGTAACACCTTAGGTCCTTTTTCTCCTAAATACCATTTTAAACCTGTGCTCCCCTTAGACCACATTCAAGTCCTCTTCCTCCCCCTTTTGTGGCTGAGGCGGTGTAACAACGTGCTCAGCTTCTCTCTGACTTGCAGGATGTTTCCTACCCCTATGCTCTAAGCTGCCACTATCTTCACGCTCTTCCTCATCATCCTGCAGTTTGATTTTCTCTGAGGGCTTAGGTGTTTGGACATTCTCCATTGTGTGCTTCCCTTTTGGTGGTGTTGGAAGTACAAACTCACCTTCCACATATTTGTTATTCTCCATATTTGGCTTCAACTGGAGATAAACCAGCACTGCCCCTAAATCTTCTACAGCCAAGCTTATTAGATTGATGTTCAACACTTTAGAAATGATTCTCTCTATGTAGGCACTCCTGCCAGGGTATACATACTTCTTCCGCAGTGTATGGTAGTCGCAGTCTACCTTGTCTGCATTGAAGTTTAATCTACGCATGTTGGTAAACCTATGAACAGACTACTGAAAATACCTTGCAGTGAAAGCATAAGGTAACTTGCACCAAGGGCTCCAAGTTCCATCCTTCATTGGAAAGCGTGTAATGTAGAAATGCTGGTATATAACAAACTGAACTTGCTTTCCTACCACTGCTGGTAGGTCCTTTGGTATGCGTCATTCTTCTCCAAATGTTGCGCAGAGCCTATCATAACACTTCTCTGCCCTTTGTTTCACCTCATCTGTCATAGTCCCCTTACATAGATATTTGTTGAATCTTTCAGCTGGGGACTTTTTCTCCATGGGGTATTCCCATATTTTCTCCTTTGGTCCATCTAGTACTCGAATTTCCATGAATACCAATGATAGGAGAACATTCCCAAAGCTGATCTTCCCTCTTGTGCGTGCTTCCTCGACTATTTTCTCTACAATATAGCTAGCAATGTTGTATACTGTCCCTTCCAACATCTTCCGTGCCACATGCAACCACATGATGTTTACCTACAACCACCATTCTTGATCATTCAACTTGGTAACCAAGTGTGTTGCAGCTTGTACAACTAGACAATTCTTGAATTTTTTGATGTCCATTCCACGCGGACCCTTCAGGTATCCCAACTCCTGTTTGGTCTTCAAAATCATGGCTTTGTCTATGAGGTCACTTTTTATATCTTCTCCTATGGCCTTTAGACCTGTCACTGATGAAACAAGTGCAAATGAAATTCTAGCTCTGCACCCTATAAAGTAGAAGAAGACTTCATGAACCATGCTCATGAGCCGTTGGTACAAGGTCTCATATTTCCCAAAGTATGACAACTCATACAACTGATATACCCCTATTTTCTTCAAGATATTTTCACCTGCATCATCATATATTGTCATGTCATCTGCCGTGCATTTGTTGGTTCTAACCATGAGTAAGGAGTCAAGCTCCTTTTTGTTCTCTAACATTTTGTGATCATATTCACTCACCTTACTTTTTCTAATGGGTGAATCCAATTCTTGGCCAACAATAACCCCTTCTGGGTATTGCATCTCCAAAAAATGACTTTTGGGTGCAATATCCTCCTCCTTAATGACCACCTTCTTCTTCTCTTTTGTTTTCTTTGCAGATGCCTTCTTTGGTGCCATTTTTACCTTGTCAATGTCTCCTCTTCACTCTTACAACTATGCGAATCAAACCCTAGCTCGATCCAACTCTGCCCTAGGTGGAAACCTTGTAACCTAACTCTTCTCTATCTCCTTGCTTTGCTCAAACCCTTTACCACCGGGGACGTAAGATTCTTAAAGCACAAATCTTGTTATCATGCTTGATTTCACACCCTTCACACCTTAATTCGATCACTCATCTCTTCTCACTTGGCTCTTCTCTCAAATATTATTAGTTGCAATGGTAAAAATGAATCTGCATCCCTTCCATAAATTTTTTCAAAATTTGATGCATTTATTGCTTCTCACCTACCAAATATCCCTTCATTCATTGACCAAATCCATTCATTCCATGCGGTACATCTCCGCACCTAGCTATAACCTTCTAGTGCATCTTCCTACCTTCTGGTCATAGACTTCTCTTCAATGCGCACCCTTGTGCCTGAGTACCTCATCACTGCACCTTCTCCTGGTAGCTATCATGGCCTCTGATTACCTCACGTTATACTATTCCTTCATCCATCTTCATCCTTGGTCACCTTTTGGGAAGCAATCCCCTTTAAAGCACACCTATAGCAGCTTATTTCTTTCACCTTTCAAGTCCCTCAGTCCTTTTCTTGGATAACAACAACCACCCCACATTGAAGGTATGTGCAGTCCTCTACACATAAACATTATTCATACAGTAATTAGATTCTTGTGTGCAAGTGTGCTTATTACACAAACAACAACTAAATTGAAAAAACATAATGACAATAAAGGAAATATATTAAAGAAATACCGAATTGAAAACCTAGACTAAATGGCAACACTACCTTATTACAAACACCAAGAAGACTTATTTATAGTAGGGATTCAGTGTACTCCCATTAAAGTAATTGGGTAGCCATGTTCCATCAAGTGATTCTAACTGGCATGCACCTAAGTCAAGTATAGAGGTTATAACATACGGCCCCAACCAGTGTACTTTTAGCTTGCCTGGATGACACAAAAAATTTGAGTCATAAAGAAGAACCATTTGTCCAATCTCAAACTTTTTATCTCTTATGTTTCTGTCATGCCATGCTTTCTGCCCCACTTTTTCCTACTTCTGAATCCATCGTGCTATGGCTCGGTGCTCATACAGTTGAATCATCTTTGCAATCCATTCTTCTAAATCCTATTCATCAGCTAGACCTCCAGCACGCGTAATGCACAAATAAGGTAACATAAATTCTATAAGAAGAACAACTTCCACTCCAAACACCAATTGAAATGGTGTGGATTTATTCAATCTCTTGTAAGTTGTTCTATATGCCCAAAGCATAGCTGACACCTTGTCATCCCAATCCTTTCTTCCAACATCACATATTTTTTTCAAATTCTGGCCCAAAATTTTGTTGAAAGCCTCAGCAGTTCCATTTTCCTAAGGATGGTAAGGTGTAGTTTTGTGGTGTGCAACCATAAACTCATCCAATAGGATCCTGATGGTCTCATTCAAAAAATGTGTACCTCTATCACTTGTCAAGCTTAGAGGACATCCATATCATGTCTGAACATTCTCCCATACAAACCTAGTTGCTATAGCTGCCATATAGTCTTTGGTAGGTGTTGCTTCTACCCACCGTGTGAGATAATCTATGCAAGTAATGATATAACGTGATCCAATCCTATGCATGGCTGGAAAAATAGGTCCTACAAAGTCAATGGCCCACTTCTCAAATGGTTCAGCACTAGTAATTTGTCTCAAAGGCATCTCATCTCTTTGCTCTAGTTTTCTTAGGTGCTGACAATGATCACACACCTTGCAATAGTCTTTACAGTCTTTATATAGTGTCTCCCACCATAATCCAACAAT
This sequence comes from Taxus chinensis, assembly GCA_019776745.2. Taxonomy (NCBI): domain Eukaryota; kingdom Viridiplantae; phylum Streptophyta; class Pinopsida; order Cupressales; family Taxaceae; genus Taxus; species Taxus chinensis. Next base: position 561,673,142 of record CM034155.1, on the reverse strand, counting down.
TAAGATCTTCCAGGAAGTCGCATCACCTGCATAATGGCCTCCTGCAATACCACCATGAGCTTCTTCCATGATATACTTGCTGCTCATGCTCTAACACACAACGACGTAATATTTCATCTCTGCCTAACTTATAAAGGTCACCTCTGATTAACATAAACGGTTCCGCGTGTATAGAAAGCTTCTTCTTTTCTAATGATTTCATCCCTTCTGGTGCCATACCTATGCGTAGAAAGATAACAATGTCTTCTAGTTCCGCAGGCGCTTGTTGCAACCTGTATAACTATGCATCTAACATTTTTTCTTCAATCGTCTATGCCTCCTCTCCCATATTGATTCTAGATAAATGGTCTGGTCCAGAGTTACTTTTCCATGGTTTCACCACAACTGTGAAGTTAAATTCTTGAAATAGGAGCACCCATCTACACATGTGCACCTATAAAAATGGCTAATTTACTAAGTACTTCAATGTCGTGTGATCTGTATAAAGCAAAAATGGTGTTGCTAACAGGTACTGTCGAAACTTGTACAATGCATAAATCATTGACAAAGCTTCACGCTCTATAGTTGTATAATTCCATTCAGCAGGAGTCAACTTCCTATTAGCAAAAACAAATTGGATGATAAATAATACCTTCACTAGGTTAGGCTAACACAGTGCTAATGGCCATACCAGAAGCATCCACATGTACATGAAATGGTTTATCCCATGATGGAAAGTGCAAAATGGGTGCGATAGTAAGTCTCTCTTTTAATATTTCAAATGTGTGCTGCTACAATTATCCCCAATAAAATGTACCTTTCCCCTTCAGTAGTTCTTCTAAGGGTGCTGCAATTCTAGCATACCCTTTTATAAACTTTCTATAGTACCTTGTATGACCTAATAATCTACACACCTCACTTTGATTAGTAGGCACTTCCAGGCCTAAAATGACTACAACCTTGGCTAGATAAACTAGCAAACCTTCTTGCAGATGATATGTCCTAACAGTATCCCAAATGTCGTAGCAAATATACACTTATTTATATTCAAAGAGACACTCAATTGTCTGCATTGTACAAACATTAAGTGTAGATTGTCACAATGATCTTTCACAAGCCCATATACTGTCCAGTCATATAGGTAAATTTGTAAGAAGTTGTGAATAAAAACTTTGAATTCCTGAACAACTATTTACGAGAATACAACAGGCGTGTTCTTCAATCCAAAGGGGATTACAGTATAGGTGAAACTACCCCATTCAATTGTAAATGTTGTCTTTTCTTGATCCTCCTGAGCTATCTGAACCTGATGATACCTAGAAAATCATTCTGTGAAAGAATATATTTCACACCATGCAACTCCTTCTAGTATTTCCTCAATAAAAGGCATAGGGAACGGATTTGTGATGCATGTAGCATTCATCTCCCTGTAGTCCACACATATCCTAATCCACCCATCCTTCTTGATACTGATCACCATTGGGCTAACCCATTCTGACTCAACAATGGGGCTTGATAATTCCAGATTTCAACATTTTATCAATTTATTCCTTTACCTTTTCACGCAAATTAGGATTCATCCTGTAGGGTCTCTTTCTAACTGGCCATGCACCATCCTTAAGTTTCATCTTCATTTCCCCAAGTGATTCATGTATGCCTTTAAGTTCAGGATATCCTCTAGGGAATAAGTCCTGATAATCTATGAGTAAATCAATGATATTTTCTACCTCCGAGTCTAACCAGTAATCTCTAATTATGGCCTCCTTAGGCTCAGCCTCCGAACCTATATTCACCTTCTTTGTCTTCATAGGTTCATGGTAGGCATGTGTTTCCTTGTATGCATTGTCCAAGACCTCGCGCACACCCCTGTGAATGCTCAATATCCAAGTTTTCAACTTCCTCATCATCCATGATGTAAACCATCTTTCCTTTTTCTCTCTCAAGGCAAGCGCACTCAAGTAGTTTGGAGTCTATTTCTTCTTCCTTTTCAAAACATGCTCCGAACTCTGTCTCACTGAATAATTCTTGAATATGTTCTTTTGCTTTTTCACTATCTCCCATAGTTAAGTGCTTGACAAATTTTAATACCTCTGCTACCCGGAGGTTGAGTCGAGAAATAATCAAATGTATGAATCATATTTGCAGTCAAATTTTTCTAGTTCCCTATTTCTCTATGTAGTTCTACATATACATACCAAGTGCGTGCACATCCTTGGAGTGTGAAATAAAATTTATGTACCCAGAGTGACGGTGGTAATGCTTCCTATCTTGCTGTCTAGAGTCTCTCACACTGCTGAATGTGATGCTGAACAGGTCAATCACCATGATAAGCACATATTTGCATAGGTGCATTATTCCTTTTAAACCTAGTAGATAAGACTATGCCAATCTCTTCCTAGTTTATAATATTATCTCTGTGGACTACCCACCAGCACCTATTGTCCCACGTAGTGTATATACTAGCATCTCTCTCCTTGTAACTATATCTGCCCATTGGATTTCCATTACCTTCAGAAAGGCATGCAGAGCTTATGTTCCTATATAACATGGTATTGTACTTCCTATCCATCATATTGAACAAAATCTATTCATGCGCATGACCTCTCTTTTCACCTCGTGCCTGACTAATTCATATGTACCATGAGCCCAATTGTCACAAGCAATACTCGTAGTGTCACTAATAGAATGGGAATCCTCCCATTGTAGAATGCCTTATTTTGATGGCTTGTTGACCTCTAGGTCCTGAATAGTGCGTACATAGACTCTGTTTAAGTCCTCCTCACTGAGAGGCTCAACATAGGGTGTAGAATTCCCATCTATCAATGGAATCACAACCCTCTCCTCCTTGTTTTCAAAGCTGATATATCCCTTATTAAATCTTAAGTCAACATTATTTGCATAACACCAAGGGCATCCAAGCAAGGATGGAAAATTGTCTGCTTCTGCAAGTGCTAATACCTCAACATCCCCAGTAAACTTGGCCCCTTGTATAGTTATAGATGCATCCTTCAACACTCCTATGTGGGTGGCCTTAGTTCGGTTCGCCATGAACAACACATTAGATGATGGCTGTAATGGAGGCCTCCCCATTTGTACCCAAGCATCTAATGTCAGCACATTTACTTCCTCACCTGTATCAATCAATATGTTGCTCAACAACCACCCATCCACAACAACATTCAAAGTAATTTCCTTTCCATAATCAATGCTATCAGGGGGAAGATTTACATGCAGAATCTGTCATCTGGTCTCAAGACTTGCACGTGAAGTGTTCCCTTTCAATCAATTTCCCAATAGTGAAATAATTTTCTCTTAGCGCAACATCTTGCATACCTCCCGCAGATCATCGATATCAGTTTGAACTGTCTTTGACATTTTCTTTTGTTCCTTTAGGTATTGTATCTCACCTTGAAGATTCCTTATCACTTCCATGGTATCCTGGTAAACTTATTTTTTGATGAGAAAGATCTAGATACCTCACGTGCAAAAATTCCTCCTTAGTAATCATAGGCTTATGATGTAATGCCTCTCGTGCGTGCGTAGCTTCAACGTGTGTAGTGATCTTTACTGTCAGTGCCTCAGGTCCTTCTGTTATCTTAGGCATCCATTGGTCTTCTACCAAGTGCTGGATTCAAACCATCATGGCACCTTTGTTTTCTTTCTTATGTTATTTACTTAGATGCTCATATAAGTACAGGCACTCTTCATAGCTATGGTTCTTCCCACAAAAAGAACATGCATTGTTCTGAGGACATTCACACCTATAGTGATCAGGGGATCCACACATATAACATGTTCCATGAGAAAACTCTCCTCTTCCTCCACCACGGTATTGTCCTCCATATCCACCATGATATCCATGCCCTCTTCCATGACCTACTTCAAAATGCCCCTCATTCATGTCATAGCGCATTTGATTATGATCCCAATCCTGATGCTCATTCCTGCCCTTGGAATTATCTATTGTACTTGTCTTTCGTACTCCAATGTCTATAGCATCATGGATCTAACCAATCAACTGATAATCCTCAGTATCATGGGTCGTGGACCTATCAAATCTTGTAAAAGTCAAGATACATTCTTCCTTATCACAGTGCTGGAACAAAGGACAGTGACTAACATCACGATTCAAATAGCAAATTTCATAGTCCAATAATAATGAACATACAAATCTTCGAGGATAACTATCCTTTGTGTGACCTTCCACTTCATAATCTATACACCAAATTCCTGAGCGCATTTCATGGGCTGAATTTGCCAACAACTTTTCTATCTATTTTTCCATAGTTGCAGTTTGTGCCTCTGGAAATAGACTAACACCTGTGTCAATGCACCCAACTACCTCAGTGTGTAAATTTGCTTCCATTGCTTCATGCAGATCCATGTATGTCTTATGTGATAGTGCCCTCCTAAAAGGTGTAATAAATCCTCCAACGAACCACTGTACATGTTGGCTAGCATGTATATCATAAGAGAACTTAGATAAAAGTGTTTTAAAATGAGCATCATACTCACGTACACTTTCAGTAGTGCCTTTCTCGATATCTTTGAGCGCACTTATACTCTTCTGCTCAAACTCAAGAATATGGAAATATTTTAAGAAAGCATCCCTCAGTGCTGCATAATTCACGCAAGTTTGATCAGGGTCAAATTTCCTATACCAGCTGTGCGCACACCCCTATAATGTAGTAGCGAATTGACTTGCCTTTCACTCAGCATCTGTAATCCCCTTAGCACGCCACAAAATTTCACACATATGCACATGTTCGGTAGCATCCTCTATACCTCTATATTCCAAGAGACGAAGGGACATCTCCATGTAGATATTTTTTTGTTGCTATGGACCTTGACCACCTGATCTAGAACCCCTTAGGTTTCCTCTACCTTTAGAACCACCAGATCCACTGGAACAAGAACCACCTATACCTCTTGAACCTCCACTTGTAGCTGGAGTAAGAGCTATAGATGTACTCCCCTGTGAAGCCCTACAGTCTGTGAGGTAGATCCAATTCTAGAGGTGAATCCAAAATTATGCATGCTTACATTCTGTGTGGATGATGTACCCAAGAATGCTCCTCCATTTAACATTGAAGTTATCTATCGTGCCATTGATGTACTTGATCCCTGGATTACTCCTGCTCTCTTACTTCCCAAGTTAGCTTGTTGATTATTTTTCGTACTAGATACTGAAAAACCAAGCGCAAAGGCTAGGTCACCAAGTGGATTAAGATGTGTTTCTGTGGCCCAAGTAGTCTCTGCTGGCATACTTTTATGCGAGTCTGAGAAGGGATCTCTATCATACTTTCCAAGATGGGGTAGTTCTTGATGCTCTAGCTCCACATCTTTTATGTGAGCCGTAAATCCTTCACGAGCCATCTCTCTCCTCAACGCCATACTTCCTACAACAGAACGTTACTTCTCTATTTCCCTCTCGCATGCCTCATTATACTTAAGCCACCTTTCCTCTCTCTACTTTTTTGCCACTAGGTCCGCCATCTTAATACCAAACCTGTTCCTTCCTTCACGCATGGTGAAGTTTAGTTGGCCATCGGTTTACTCTCCAAGTTCAAAGTTACCATCAAGATCTTGATCGCCAGTGGAATACCGTGCAAATATGTTCCTCTTGGATACTATAAAAAACTAGAATTTAGCTACCTATGGGCATGAGTATGTCAAAATTGAATATCCCAGAATATAATTGTTTAGAAAACCATGAAACCATGTATCCACCACGTGAGTCCAAATTAGATCAGCATCATAAAGATCCTAAAATTCTTCCTGTGTCCAAAAAAGTGTGCAATATCTCCAATTCTGCTGAGATGCATAAGTCGTAAGCCACTCGTAAAGTTCTACTAGAAAGATAGCAAAAAATATCTCATATAAGTTGTCATACAGGTTATGTTCTAACAAAGTGCATGTGTTAAACTCAGATCCACTGCTGAACTGTCATGCATATTCTTTCTCTAGATTATGTATCCATTCCTCAATACTTGCTAGAGTTAACCGGTACGTCTTCATCACGAACCATCTTGAAAACAACTAAAAAAGAGGTCTTGGAAATGGAACCAATGATGCAACCTAGAATTTTCAAGATAACACCCTAGTCACAACTGGCACATCACTCAGCCTAGACTGAGCGCTCACCCAAAGCACGCAAAGGTACCAGGTCCCTCTTTGGGGTTTCTGTAATAAGATGATAACATGATGAAGGAAGATATATAAAGACTTATGACTAATCCATCATTCTACAGTGCATGCTACCTACAAATCTATGAAATAATGAGTTTAAACAATAATCATGATTAAATACTAATATGCACTACTCAATTACACAGAATGACACTTAGATTCAGCCAATATCCTCCATATGTTAATACGTATAGAAGCTCCTTACAGTACTATCAAGTCATCTTAAGCGCATATGGATCTAATACACATATTCAAAATCATACATACATGTCTATCTCTTTCTTCCACACACACATACAAATCTCTCTTTTGCTATGGACCTAACCATCATATATATAGGGTGGGGACTTGCCCTTCACCGCTTAACTACTATAGAAATAGGTCACATGCTATTAATAGCCACACGCCATTTATAGTTATAGCCACACATGCAAGTGCACTATCTGTAGTCATCTTATAGATAACTGAAGTGTTCATTCTATTCTTAGCTTGTCTCCATGCATAGATGCTTGAAGATATAGACAATGCTTGGCACACACTTCTCTACATCATTGATGTGTTTTGTATGCCATCTTCCAAAAATAGATCCTCATGCCCAAAATTGGCTAAGTCTTGAAATCTAAACCTACCTTCCGCACCTGGGTCCTTCTTGTCCTTCCGTGCCTTCAATCCTAGCCTTATACCCCGTGTGGAATCCTTGTGTGATTTTTACCAAGTATTCTTTGATAAAAAACACCACACCAATGGTCGTGTCATAGGTGTCCACATGTACATGAAAGGGTTGATCCCATGAAGGAAAGCACATAATAGGCACGGTGGTAAGTTTCTTCTTCATTGTCTCGAATGCACGTTGTTGTGGTTCTCCTCAGTAGAACGTACCTTTTCCTTTCAGTAACTCATCTAAAGGTTTGGAAACTTTGGCATACTCCTTTATGAATTTTTTATAATACCCTATGTGACCCAAGAATCTGCACACCTCACTTTGATTAGTAGGATCTTTCAGGATGATAATGACTGCAACCTTAGCTAGATCAACCAACAAACCTTCCTTGTAGATTATGTGTCCTAATAGTATTCCAAATTGTCTAGCAAAGATGCACTTCTTGATGTTCAAAGAGATACTCAACTATCAACATCTTTCAAACATTAAGTGCAGATTGTCACAATGATCCTTAACAAGTCCATACACCAACCAATCATCTAAATAAACCTATAAGAAGTTGTGAATAAAATCCTTAAATGCCTGAACAAATATGCATGAAAATACAACATGTGCATTTTTCAGACCAAAAGGCATCACAGTATAGGAAAAGCTTCCCCATTCAATAGTAAAAGTAGTCTTTTCCTGATCCTCTTGGGAAATCCTAACCTGATGATAACCATAGAATCCATCTATAAATGAATAGATTTTGCATCCTGTAATGCCTTCTAGTATTTCCTCAGTGAATGGTCTAGGAAAGGGATCAGTCCCACATGTAGCATTCAGCTCCCTATAGTCCACACAGATCCAAATCAGACCATCCTTCTTGATACTAATCACCATTGGACTAACCCATTCTAACTCATCCAGAGGTTTTGATGATTCCAGACTTCAACATTTTTTCAATATCTTCTTTGACATTTTCGCACAAGTTGGGGTTCATCCTATACGGTCTTTGTATGTACCCAAAATTGTAGGGTACTGCACCACCGGAAAGATGTTACACATACCCCAATGATGATACAGGTCTCCTTACAAGATGTTCAGAATCTAGAAAAGCTTGCCAAGTATATGTTTGTATCCCGTATTCCTCTCTCAGCCTCCCAATGCTTTGTTTTGCCCTCTCCCCCCCATTTTCCCAAACATTTTGGTCTTCAGTGGCAAGATCGCCACCCTGCCTGGGCGGTGGTCCTGTGACCACCACCCAGGACAGGGTGGCAGTCCTGTACGTTTTTTCCAGAAAGTTCCGACGATCGCGTCAAATGTAAATCTGCAATTTCTACCCACATTCTTTAGCTACTTTGCTTTGCATTTATGTTTTGGCTGCCCTATTAATAGTGTTTACCCTTTGTTTATAGTAAAAGAGTTCACTTGGGAGTTACCCTTTGGTAAATGCATTTGCTATAAATAGCCAGCTTGTTTTCAAACAAATGGCCCCTCTCCTTCTCTGTTTAATCATTCAGTCTTTGAATTTCTTGCTTAGAATTCCACTAGTTTCATGTTTTGCATCAATTTTAGCTTTCCTTTGTTGTTTAGAAGCCATTCAATCTTCTTGTTTCAACTTACTTCATTGTTGTTCCATACAATCAATTTAGCATAGAATAACTTCATTTCTAGATTAGAATCCATTTAGAGTTGCAGGTTCTGTTTTGTCACAAGGATAGATTCTAAAACTCTTGGCACATTTGTTTTGTATTCCCGTAATAAATCCCACTAGGAATTGCATAGTCAAGCTCTGTTCACTTAAACTATCTCTCTCTTACTCACATTGTATTCGGTCTATATCCAAAAGATGCCATTGTTCAAGTTCCTTATTCTGCTGATACTATCATATACACACTTTTCTAGATTCAAGAGAACACGAAGGAAACAAGGATATCACATTGAGGGGACAAAGTCACAAACCACTAGATTTACCACTGTTCTGTAAATGCCAGGTTTGAGCTATCAAAGTTCTAATTACAACATATCAAATAGAGTAGCAAATTATTTTATTTCAGTCAAAAGTTCACTCTCGATATCTCCAGGGAAGCTATAAATATTTATAGTTTCTGAGAAACTGTTATTCATTCCTCATTTCTGAGGTAGGATTGAAACTCTTTCAATTTAAAATAATTAGTTGCTTAGATATTTAGGATAAAATCACAACTGCACAGGAAAATAGCCACACCAGGCTACTTTGTTTATTTTAATTCTGTTACTAGATTAGTTGTCCATTTTTCTAAATATATTAGAGTTGCTACTCTTAAATTTTATTAAAATATGTCATCAAAAATACAAAAATAGAAGAATGCATGCATAGTATAAATACATTTTTCGTAATTAGTTTATTAATTTTAGTTAAAATCTTGAATCATTTTGCATGACAATAACAGGACCTAGAGGGCCCAGAGAATACATATTTGAACCAATAGTGCCTCAACCAAATCTACCCACAACATTAGATGATATAGATTAAGACCTTAAGATACAAGTCTTTTGATCAACAACAAACCTACAAGCAATTAGTGAACAAATGAGAAAGTTAAATATCGAAGACGAAAAAGCTTACACATTTTGGTCAAACCATCCTAACTATAGACTGCCTTGATAAAATATCTGAGTGACTGTACAAGGATTCGAAAGAGAACAAGTATTTGGTTGCGATCCTTTAGTCCCACAACCTGATGTAGGATATCTTCTTGTTGACATAGATACTAGCTTATGCATTCAAATTGAAAGAACACCTGTAAGGTATTCTGAAAAAATTATACAACTTCTAGTTCTAAACATAGACGCTAAAAAGGCGTATGATTACTGGATAGTCGGAAGAAGGGATTGATCCTTCACATGACCATAATAGGTCCACAACAACCATGAACTCACGGTTTTGATCCCTAAGTCCCACAACCCAATGGGCATGTAAATCAGTTAAGTATTGATACTAATTTACGAATGCTGGTATTTAGATCCTCACCACTCCCGCCCAAATATCATAACGCAGTTCTCTATATTAAATATAGAAGCCAATCAATCTAATATTTTCTATACTAGACCAGAAAACCATCCATAGTTCACTACAAATCCACTAAAAACCTCCTATCACCATTTTCATGACCTTGTCTGGAGATATATATGAAGCTCCCACATGTCACTTTCCACATATCCAATAGCCAATAAACAGGATCTTGGTAGAGCTTGACATTGATTGGAGCCTCTGAACATCCATTACATCTGAATGAACCATTACACCAATTCAAGTTAGGAGGGCCTTCTTTGCCTTAGATTCACAGATTCCATTATTACGTATTGAGGATATAAGATTACTTGATTAGTTTGTCTGTATCCATTTATATTCCACATTCACCAGCCGTCTCGGTACGACCTCGAGAGGTCGGGTACGAGGAAGAGGTACTTGTAGATTCCCATGCTCGCATGTCACTTTTCCATCATACAAAATTGGTGAACCCAACGTGAAACAAACAAATATTCCCCTTTTATTTTTTATTTCTTTCATCCACCTTCGCTCTTTCCCATTATTCTGCATGTATTCACATACCCCCCGAATATGTCGGCATACGACGCATATGGTAGACCTCTCTCAGATCTTGAAGCAAGTTATAGTCAAATAAGTAGATAACCATCACCCTCGCTTTCCACATGGGCTGATAACTATTCAAGTAACTACTTGTCATCTAAAACTCCCCCTCATAGAACTAGTCCCAGTTCTTCATTCTGGATTGAGGAGTTGGGTTAGCTTGCACAAACACAACATCCAGAGCCCTCAGGCTCTAACAATATGATGTTTACTAGAGAATCCACTTTATCTCCTCGAGTCTTGTTTAGACCACAGATTAGTAGACAGTCAGATCCACTCCCTTTTTTGGATGAGGATTACTTAGCACATTATGCTAAAAGTGAACAACATTTCCAAAACATGTATCCATCTATAGGGAGTTTACAAACACAATCTGGTACCCTATTCCAAGAAAACACCCCCATTCCTCCACCTATGGGAAATACCCTCGGTGAAGCTTGGTAGGGTAATGATCAACTCATAGCAGGGTATCACACCCCTTTATAACCTCAAGGTATACAAAAAACGCCATTAATGCAAAACACTGTGTCTTCACCAATAGAGGTCATTTCAGCCTTAGTTGAGAAGGTTAGAGGACTAGAACTTGCTCAAGAAAACAATAATTCATATTTTGGGCAAGCAGGAATCCCCAACCCTCCGCATCACCCCAGTTAGGTTGACCTCCTTACAGGAACAGGCACATTATGCATGCCTCCTCAACATCCACATAATTACCCACAACAGACACCAACTAGGACCGTGTTTTCAAACGCCACTCCAATTGAAAACATGACACCTCCCGGGTTGGCACCAAACAAACCATACCAGAATAATGCTCCTCATTAATTAAACATTTATTCAAAGTCACCACAAGGAGACATGTTCTCTTCTCCCGGAATGATTGTTCAACCACATAGATTCCCTTATGTCCCTACAAACACATATGTTATGCCATATCAACAACCCTTTCCACCTCCACCCCCTCAGTAAGCGCCATCGATGGTAGAAGCCTATGTAGTAGGGACTTATTCCAAATATTTAAAAGAGCCCCTAGACTTCACCATATGAAGTGTTATGCTTCCAAGACCTCTTCCTGATTTACCCAAATATAAAGGGTAAGGTGATCTAAATGCACACATTAAGGCCTATGCCACAACCATACGGGAATTACTCCCTTGGGATGGGGTTGTTGCTAATATATTCCCTAAAACCTTAGAAGGTATTGCCCTTGATTGGTATTATAAAATACCTGAAGCCTCGATACACTTATTTAAACAACTCATGTCTAGGTTCATCAAAGCTTTTGATATGAACAAATTGTTAAGAACAGGGATTAGGGAATTCTTGCATATTAAATAAGAACATAATGAATCTGCTACTCATTTTATTCAAAGATGGTGTATGGTTCTCTACTCATCAGCAAGCGCTCCAAACATGGATCAAATGGAAATATACGATTTATTCCTTAATTCTCTCAATAGAGAGATAAAGGAAGAAGTCTAGAAGTTCCCACTAAGAACTTATGATGAAGTACTTGAGAGTGCTCTTCAAATTGACCAAACAATGATAGATAGTGATCGTAAGACATATGGAACAAATGGAAAATTAACCACTCCTAATAAAAACACCGTGGCCTATCCTAATTCTGGGAACGCTAATCAAGGACCTAAGATCCTTAACAAGAACCACGGAGTTACAACAGATGGAGTAACTGACCAAGTTAAAAGGGAAAATGTTTTCAATATTTTGCCACCTGTTAATAATCAGCAAAATAACAATTTTACTTCGACAATCAACGCGGTGGATTTTAATCATCCACCACGAAAAAAAAAACAACAACAATGATAATGAAAAATCCAAACGCAAGGTCCAAATCAAAACCCAACTGGATATCAGAGTCAAAACCAAAGGCAATAGCCTCAAAATTTTAACTCTAACAACTAGCAACCTTATCAGAATTTGGGCCACAACAAGTTTTTAAATCAACAACCTAGAAATTATAATCCCAATTTGTATTGTGGCTTCCACAAGATTCAAGGCCACGATATTAGGACTTGTCATGACTACAATAAATTCATGCAGTGTTTTCCAAAAGATCAAAAGCAACTCTTTATAGATATGTTTTTGGCAAATTCTGTGGTACCCACGCTAAATGCTTATACAGGGAAAATTTCCCCTCAAAATGCACCCCTCAAGATCTTTAATGATCCTCTCCCAAATCATTCTAACAATAATAGGCTAGATCCTAACAGAACAAACAAGGGTGTTATGACAGGAAACAATGTTCATGAAGCCTCAACTTCATTGAATCCACCAGTCGCACCCAAACTAGGAACTTGACCCCAAACTAAGATAGTTGGCCTGGTGGAGTTAGATATCGAGCTACCCGTAGAAACCATAACAAGAACACGAGATTATTCTTCTCAACCAACTCCAAGTTATCCATTGGAACCAAACAACATCCAACAAACGTTGGTAAAACCCATAGGTGCCTATGATTTAATTAACGACTTAACTAAAACCTTCTCTCACATTTCCTTTTTGGATTTGTTAAAAAATTCTCTCACCCACAGGGCTGCTCTCTTAGAAGCATTAGGCCTTGGTCATTTAATCAACATCACTCTTCCTCTAGAAATGCAAATAAACCATGTAGACTTTGACGTTTATCCTCTAGGGCAGCCAGATAGGGATACTGAGTTTATATTTGATATAAGAAAAATTCCAACAGATGCTGAGATTGCACGAAGAGGTGACCCAGCGTTACATTTACAAGTATGGGTTTATAATAATTATGTTAAATGCGCAATGGTTGAAAATGGGGCAACAGTTAACATGGTCCCCCTTCATTTTTCTTCAAAATTTAGGATATGGAGAGACAAACTATTCCACAACATGAAATACGTTAAGAGGATATGATAGCCTCAAGGCCACTTCAATTGGAACCATAGTTTTACCTATCACTTTAGTACCCAAGATGGTCCTCATCGAATTTTATATTATAGACCAGGAAACCAACTATAATATGATCCTCGGTCGGCCATGGATACATTGCATGAAGGCAATTCCTTCCATGTTATTCCAAGAAATAATATTTCTACACTTAGGAAAAATATTTGTGGCACAAGGTGACCCAAAGCCCTTCAATATACACCTAGATGATTTGAAGAAAAGACCAGGTGTTCACTCCAAGTTTGAACTCCCAACAAATCAACTCATCAAACTAATTAATTCAAAACCAAAAGAGAAGTTGATACCCACCACAAAATTAGAAATTACAAATCTAGCTGAAGACATTCTAGCGCTAAAAAATGAGACCAATGTTATAGAAACAATGTCACTAGGGAGTACCACAAAAATTGTCGAGTTGCTAGAGAAAGACTTACCTATTCTCCTACCATTTGATTCTATGGGTATGGGACACACCCTGGGAATTGCTTCTCTTCCATTAGATGAAGTTTTTATGGTAGAAGTAACCAAAGCAAAAGAAATAGATAAGACAAATACCCCAACATCCATTTTTCCAAGCAAATATTGGACTCTCCCCTTCGATGGGGCTAGGTGTCACTTTGGAGCTGGGGCAGGAGTGATCTTTACTTCACCTAAGGGAAAGATCCTACCCTTCGCCTTTAAATTAAACTTTGAATGTACAAACAATGGGGCTGAGTATGAAGCTCTCGTCCTTGGCCTCATCCTAGCCAAAAGAATGGGTGTCGATGACATTAGAGTGCTAGGAGACTCGCAACTAGTTACAAACCAAGTATCTGAGATATATGAAATTAGGGCTGAACATTTACAACTATATAAAATAGCGGTGTTATATCTAAGCAAGGGATTTAACTTCATATCAATTGAATCAATCCCAAGAGAATAGAACCTTATCGCAGACTCAATAACAACCTCAACTTCTCGTTTCACTCCAAACAATGAGCTGGAAGATACAAATTTCACAGTATCACTTCGTAATGAACCATTAGTACGTAAAATACCAACAAACCCACTCCTGATTCATGGAGAAACTGAGAATGATTATAATATCATGGATCACTTTGACGATGATAGAGTCTCTCTCAGATATCTAAATGCATATGCAGAGCTACACCTGGCTTACCGCATAGTAAATCTTTCCTTAATACCACATTCCTCTTCCTATTTTGGAAATCCCATGGTAGAATCTCCTCCACAGAAGGATCTCGATATCTATGAGATAGAAGATGGAGAAAGCTTGGAGCTACCTCCAACCCCACCTGAATTTGAAGAAGGGTAACGCTTCTTTAATAGAAGAAACCATTGACATAAACATTGGAACAGAGGAAGAACCAAAAAATTTGAAGTTGGGATCCTCGTTAACACCAGAGGAAATAGAAAAACACACCCAAATCCTCAAATAACATCAAAAGGATTTCACATTTAACTATAAAGAAATGATAGGCATTGCACCGCATATCATGGTACATAACCTTGTCACTAAACTAGATGCAAAGCCAATTAAACAAGAGTCAAGACCAATGAAACCAAAAGTGGCTCTCATGGTAAAAGAGGAAGTAATAAAACTCCTCCAAGTGGGATTCATCAAACCTGTTGACTATTCACAATGGGTATCTAATATCGTCCCTGTTCTAAAAAAGAATGGGAAGATACGCATTTGCATAGATTTTCAGGATATTAACAAATCTTATCCCAATGATGACTTCCCATTACCATCCATTGATGTTATCATTGATGCAATAGCTGGATTTGAATTTTTGTCCCTCATGGATGGGTTCTCAGGGTATAATTAGATTAAAATATCTGAATAGGATCAAGCCAAAACTACATTCAAAACTCCCTAGGGAACTTATTGCTACGCTGTCATGTCATTTGGTCTTAAGAATGATGGTGCTACGTATCAGCGGGCAATTCCATATATATTCCATGATCTTATCCATAAAATTGTATAATCCTATGTGGATGACTTGTTGGCCAAGGCCAAGAAGTGTTGTGATCATCCAAAAGTACTCCGTATCATCCTCTCATGATTAATTGAATATGACGTCACATTAAACCCAGAGAAATGCATGTTTGGTGTGACAGGAGGCAAACTTCTGGGCTACATTATATCTTCACGAGGGATTGATGTCAATCCAGCCAAATCTGGTCTGTTCTAGAAATGATCCCACCATTGGACGAGTCTGGAATCAGGTCATTTCTTGGGAAACTCAGTGTAATCCGAAGGTTCATCCCGGATTTAAGTTTTACCATTCATCCAATCAACAATCTCTTAAAGAAAGATTATAACATTGATTGGAATGAAGAATGCAATGAGGCCTTCGAAGCAGTTAAATGCTTCTTTTTGTCTCCACCCACGCTAATGCCTCCCAAACCAGACCGCCCTTTGATCCTATACTCACGATCCACTCATGTCTCGCTAGACTACATGCTGGCTCAAGAAGACAATGATAAACAAGAGCATGCGGTCTATTTCATTAGCCAAACGTTGCTTGATTATAAAACATGTTATATGCAGGCAGAGAGAGAATGCCTAGCCATAGTCTTTGCAACAAAATGTTTAAGACATTACATGTTAAACCAAGAAACAAGGGTCATTATAAAGATAGATCATTTATGAACATTCCTCACACAAGGGTCTTTATCTAAAAAGGCTGGGCATTTCATAACCTTAATGGGTGAATTTGAGTTAACATTCGTAAACCAAAATTCCATTAAGGGACAAATCATTGCAGATTGGTTAGCTGACAATCCACTAGATGGAGTCAATTTGGTCAATCTGTACTTTCCTGATGAGTGTGTGTACTTCATCGAAACTAGGCCCCCCATCTCTATATGTCTCTGGTACACTGATATCATCAATTTTATCATAGACCACACGTACCCGAAAGGTTCCACATCACAACAAAGAAGGCGGTTACGCATTATTACCACTAAATATGTTGTTTTAAAAAAAGTACTCTATCATAAAACCTTCGATGACATGCTTCTAAGATGCGTTGACACAAAAGAATCCAACAAGATTCTTCATGAATCCCACAGTGGGATATGTGGAGGCCACTTTGGTGGTCATGCCACTGATCGCAAAATACATCAAATGGGCTATTTTTGGCCCACTCTTGAACATGACACAGTGGAATTTGTACGTAAGTGCCACAAATGCCAAAAATTCTCTCACGAGATTCCTACACCACATGCCAGTACAACCCCAGCAACCAATAACGACCTCGTGGCCCTTCTCCACATGGGGTCTGGACTTGATAGGGAAATTCTCTCCCTCATCAACTGATGGCCATAATTTTATAATTATAGCCACAAAATATTTTACCAAATGGGTGGAGGCCATGCCTCTCACCACATTACCAAGTTCGGTAATTGCCAAATTGATTTTGAACCAAATCATTTGTAGGTATGGTGTCCCACTAGTCATTATCTCAGATAATGGCACGTCCTTTAAAAATGACAAGGTCCATGAGTTATGCAGAAAATTCAAAATAAACCATCACACGGCCTCTCTTTACTACCCTCAAGCCAATGGACAAGCCAAAGCAACAAACAAAACATTAAAAGCTATTCTCCTCAAAACAGTCAAGGAGAACAAGCGAGATTGGCATTTAAAACTATATCCAGCCTTGCGGGCCCATAAAACCTCAATAAGAAAACCAATAGGAGCAACCCCTTTCTCGCTGGTATTCGGGGCAGAAGCAGTTCTCCCACTTGAGGTTGAAATACCCAGTCTCCACATCTCATTACAAGGGATTTTGGATGAAGAAGCTTATAGGGAGGCACGCCTCTCTCAACTGGAAAGCCTTGACGAGGCCAAGCTAAATGCCAAAAAATGGCATAGAGCCTATGCTAACCAGATGTGCTGGTAGTATAACAAAAAAGTCTATGAGCGATAAATATATGAGGGAGATCTAGTTCTAAGACTAGACAACTAGATTGATAAGAAAAATGGCGAAGGAAGGAATTTCCAGCCCAAGTGGTTAGGCCCATACTGAGTCATGAAGGACTACGGAAATGGTGCATATCTTTTGTGCACACTAGAAGGTGAGGAATTTAATGAAACTGTTAATTCCTTGCATCTTAAATGGTTTTACGCATAAGACATCAGAATCACCACTTGTACATTATAGCTACCTACATTGCATTAGTCATTTAGTTGTTTCATTTTGTCCACTCATTTCGTAAAAATTGTAGTCTAGGAACTTACTCTTAACAAATCTGTTACAAATCTCTGAAAATATTGGCAAAAGCATTCAAAACACATCTCTTCAAACATCATCAAGTATTTTCAAATCTTCTCATCAAGTTTGATAGACAAGTATTGACGAAAAACCATACCAAGACCTGTGTACTTGGTTTTGCTCTTTCTTTCTACTAAGTGAAGTGGTCCTTACCTATGGTTTGTTCTAGAAGCTTCTTGGTGTCACATCTATCCCCCTTAAATATCTTTAAAAGACTGGATATTCCAAAGTTACAGGTCAGAAAATTCGAAATCAAATTGAATCAAAGGCACCAAGCAAACAGAATATTTTATTTTACACACTTCTTTGCCCAATCAACCTTCGGTG
The DNA here is from genome assembly GCA_019776745.2 of Taxus chinensis. NCBI lineage: Eukaryota > Viridiplantae > Streptophyta > Pinopsida > Cupressales > Taxaceae > Taxus > Taxus chinensis. The sequence continues at coordinate 561,655,159 of CM034155.1, read as the reverse complement.
ATAAGCCCACATCTCTTACTGGTGGTGTGAGGTTGGGAAAGGAAAGAAGTGCCCTTACTCACCTATATCCCACCTTTGGTGACAAACTCGTGCTTCTTACTAGTGGCATGAGGCAGGGTGTGGGGGGTCCATTCACACAAATTAATAAATCTTGGTATGCTAGGAGCACAAATCAAATTATATTAAGAGAAAACAAATGTCCAAATTCCAAAAGATATCAAATCCTTAGAACCAGATTTTGTCAACCAAGTTGCCATTTATAAATCTAAGTCTAGATAAACTAGAAAGTAAGTGGCCTTCTAAGCTTGGTCGTAGTTTTGAGTAGGGTAAGTGTGTAGGTCTAATTTTGGTTTTTTATACTACTTTTTCTATCTCCTAGCATTCCATTCAGTCAAACTCATACAATTTGTGCCCTTCCTAACTCTTGGTGTAGAGCCCTCACATCTTACTGGTTGCATGGAGCTAGAAATGGGGCAAGTTCATCTCTTTAACACTATACATTCATCATGTTTTGCCATCATAAGAGGAAATCATAGACGTTGCCCAAAGAGATTGAAATTTCAAAACTACAATATGTTAATCATCACATATCAGCATTACAAAAGCATATAAAAAAGAAATATTCTACTCAACATTTGTTATCACTTGTCATCCACTGCATACATTCTGAAAAGCATGAAAACAAGTACTCTAAAAACATCTAGTATACATGTGGAAACAAATCATAAAATTCTAGGCACCAAAAGTCTAGATCCAAATATATATATATATATATATATATATATATATATATATATATATATATATATATAAATCAAGTTTTATATACAATGCCATCATACACTAGGCATGGTCAAAACACTCAATGAGCTCGAAAAGTACAAAAACACTTATATAAATATCTGACAAAACACTACAAAAATGGCCTCTCAATCCCTATGGGATCCCTCAGAGGGCACACGACCACGTCTAGGACTCCGGATGTGCTGACACTCCGAATGCACTGAGGGCTCGCTGTCACAGCCAGTAGCTGTTGTCTCACTATGAGAATGACTCCTCCTCATCAAGCACTCGGTCATCCTATATCCAACTACCTCAGCACAGAGAGAATTCATGATCTTCACCGCATGCCAGACAAAGGTGAAAATATTGGTATGCCTTACGGATGCTGAAGGCTCCCCCATGTCCATAGAAAGCTCAACATGAGTCTTCTCCGAGGGGAGAAACAAGGTATTTTTTCGTACTCTGTGAATCAAGTCTCGCAACTCATCAGCAATCACTAGAAATAAAGGAGAAAACAAGTTAGAAAATGATCAAAAATAAAACCAAGAATAAATGAAAGGAAAAGAAATAACTAAGACAATTCTAACTATAACAAAGTCAAGAGAACAGTGAAAAATCACTCGGATCTCTGAGCCTCCAGGAAGGATCTCTAGGATCCGTGCCTGCTACTGATGCCACTGCTAACTGGTGTCCCTCTCCCACATCTGGAGTAATGTAACGACCCGCGACAGAGTCGCCATCTCCCCCTAAATCTTGAGAGAGTAGCTCCTCTGAGACCAGAGTCACCCTCTCTGCACTCTTCTCCTCTCTCTCGGCTCATAGGATATCCTGAGTGTCATGCCACTCGGAATCGCTATCATCCTCCCCACCCGTCCCTCTTATCTCCATCTCCTCTGTCTCCTCCTCTATCTCTCCCCTAGTGAACTCCTCAGACTTGGAGTCCACATCAATAGGCTCATAGCATCTATGGGTAGGGCTGGTGGCAATCCGAAGTAAATGTGCCTGAGGATCACCAACTACCCCTCGAGCACGTACCACCCTCTTGGCCACGATAGGAACACCATGGGTAACAATATTTTGACCGCGACATCTAGGACCTCCTCGAGCCTCATGAACAGATCTATACACCGGCCTTAATATATGGTAGGCCGAACTGCTGTGGTACTCTGTCAAAGGGGTATATCTCCAACTTCCCTGCCCTGTCTATCAACTAACTGGTATTCTGACAAGAAATTAATGTGACATTATCCTCTCTCCATAGCCCTACCATGGCCTAATAAAGAGTGGCCTCCAGTCTGCAATGGTCAAAGAGGCCACTGGCTAGTGAGGCACTCTAAGAATAGTCATCCCTGTCCACCTCAATGCCCTGACGGCCTTGGGATCCTCCACCTCTACACCTCTCCCATACAAAGTGATATGCTCATACACCCAACTCATGAAAAGAGTGGGGTGGCTCAGTGACTATCCCTAAAGTCGGACCTCCTTGTATAAATCATGGTAGGTGGTCCCAAGGATGTCTACTCCCCAAGCGTAAAGGTGTCCATGGCCCTCAATCTGTGCAATAATAGGGGCCCAACAATATAAGAGAGTGTCTCCTCCCTTTTCCCCAATCAATCTCGAAGCAAGGATGCCCATGATGGCCTTGCAGAGCACAGGAATGTCAGATTCAAAAATGGAGTGGATCCTCACCCCCTTCTTCGACCCCATCGAAACAACTGCATCCCCCATATATGTGGCCCACTGAACCACCTGAGATCTTGATATTGTTGTCTTAAGAGACAGTCACCTCCCAAGGATCGGAATCCCCAGTATATGGTAAACATCCTCTAGGGTGATGGTCCACTCACCCCTAACTCCTGGAAATTGGAAGGTGTTCCGATCCACATCCCAGTATGAAAATAAGTCACATAGTATGTGACTAGCAGAAGCAACGTGAGGGACCTGTGCAATCCTCCAAATGTCGGCCCTCTGAAGAGTATCTCACTCTGCCTGAGTGAGTGCCTCTAACACTGCTGGGAGACAATCAAACTCCCTCTCTCGGCTCCATCTAATATACTCCTCCTTCTGCATACACTAAAAACACAAAAAAAGAGTAAGTTAGTATCAAAATTTGATTGGAAAAAATACCAAAAACATGTAAAAGTACTAAAAATGCAAAAATAAGTAAAGCAAAGCATTGTTTTTACTTTCTGTCGCTAACCACCACCCTGTCCAGAGTGGCAATTCTGTAACCACCCGCCTTCTAAGGCAGTGGTCTCGTAACCACCACCCTGTGCAGGGCAGCAGTCCTATCCTAAAACCACAAATGGCTTGGATGCCTAAAAAATACTTAAAAACAAGTAAAAGATGCCATTTTAACCAAAATAAGGACCTACCCTATGGGCACCCCCCCCTAGAGACTCATTTAATACTAATATTTTCAAAAATAACCCCCCCGAGACAAAGATTTCAACATTTCCACAGTTTAGGTTCAAAAACAATAAATTGAGAAGAACTAACCTGAGACTTCACGGGTCGATGTTCCACTCTCAGAGGCATGATCCCTATCTCATCACGAATATTTTGACTATACTCTCGTCAAAAAACAGTCACCGTGGGTCCCAGAGCTCAAAAACTATCAAATCAATCCACACAAATGAATAGTGAAATGAGTTTGTTTATATATATATATATATATATATATATATATATATATATATATATATATATATATATATATATATATCCTTTTAAAATTGATTTTGGATGTCTTTCGTAGAATCGAAGCGTCGACGGAGGTAAGTTCTAAACCCCGCATAGATGATAAGTCCTCATTTCATATCAATTTTTTTTTATTTCTCAATTTATTTTATCTATCTGCACTTGAGTCCCCTTTTTCATTTTGCAGATAGCGGGATTTTGGATGGCGACTTTCCAACACACGAGCGTGTCAAGTATAACTCCTAACTCCCCATTTCAGGACCACCATACTCGGATCCACCATTTTATGCCTCTTCATGGCTAAGATGCTTCTCCGAGGGGGCAACATGTATGTACCCAAAATTTTAGGGTACTGCAGTGCCGGAAAGATTTTACACATACCCCAATGATGATACATGTCTCCTTGTAAGAAGAAGAAAAGCTTGCCAAGTATAAATTTGTATCCCATATGCCTCTCTCAACCTCCACATGCTTTTTTTTTCCCTCTCCCCCTTTTTTTCCTTGCATTTTGGTCTTCAGTGGTGAGACCGCCACCCTGCCTGGGCGGCAGTCCCATGACCGCCGCCCAGGACAAGGCGGCGGCCCCGTAACCACCGCCCTACATAGGGCGGTGGTCCTGTACGCATTTTCCAGAAAGTTTCGACGATCATGTCAAACGTAAATCTTCAATTTCTACCCACATTCTTCAGCTACTTTGCTTTGCATTTATGTTTTGGCCACCCTGTGAATAGTGGTTTCCCTTTGTTTATAGTAAAAGAGTTCAATTGGGAGTTACCCTCTGGTAAAATCATTTACTATAAATAGCCATCTTGTTTTCAAACAAATACCCCTCTCCTTCTCTATTTAATCATTCAGTATTTGAATTTCTTGCTTAGAATTCCACTAGTTTCATGTTTTACATCAATTTTAGCTTTCCTTTGTTGTTTAGTAGCCATTCAATCTTCTTGTTTCAACTTACTTCATTGTTGTTCTATACAATCAGCTTAGCATAAAATAGCTTCATTTCTAGATTAGAATCCATTTAGAGTTGTAGGTTCTGTTTTACCACAAGGATAGATTCTAAAACTCTTGGCACATTTGTGTTGTATTCCCGTAATAAATCCCATTAGGAATTGCATAGTCAAGTTATGTTCACTTGCACTATCTCTCTCTTACTCGCATTGTATTCGGTCTATATCCAAAATCTTCCATTGTTCAAGTTCCTTATTCTGTTGATACTATCATATACACGCTTTTCTGGATTCAAGAGAACACGAAGGAAACGACGAGATCACACTGAGGGGACAAATTCACACACAATTGGATTTACCAATGTTCTGTAAACACCAGGTTTGAACTATCAAAGTTCTAGTTATAACATATCAAATAGAGCAGAGAATTATTTTATTTCAGTCAAAAGTTTGTTCTCGATATCACCAGGGAAGCTGTGGGGATTGATATTTTCTAAGAAATTGTGATTCATTCCTCACTTCTGAGGTAGGATTGAGAGTCTTTCAATTTAAAATAATTAGTTGCTTAGATATTTAGGATAAAATCACAACTGCATAGGAAAATAGCCACACCAAGCTACTTTGTTTATTTTAATTCTGTTACTAGATTAGTTGTCCATTTTCTAAATATATTAGAGTAGTTGCTCTTAAATTTCATTAAAATACGTCATCAAAAATACAAAAATAGAAGAATACATGCATAATATAAATACATTTTTCATAATTGGTTTATTAATTTTAGTTAAAAGCTTGATTTGTTTTTCATGACAATCACAGGACCTAGAGGGCCCAGAGAATACATATTTGAACCAATAGTGCCTCAACCATATCTACCCACAACACTAGCTGATATAGATCAAGACCTTAGGATACAAGTTTTTCGAGAAACGACAAACCTACAAGCAATTAGTGAACAACTAAGTGGGTTAAATATCGAAGACGACAAAGCTTACACATTTTGGTCAAACCATCCTAACTATAGACTACCTTGATAAAATATCTGAATGACTGTACAAGGATTTGAAAGAGAACAAGTATTTGGTTGAGAGCCTTTAGTCCCACAACCTAATGTAGGATATCTTCTCGTTGACATAGATACTAGCTTATGCATTCAAATTTCCAGAACACCTGTAAGGTATTCTGAGAAAATTATATAACTTCTAGTTCTAAACATAGAAGCTGAAAAGGCATATGATTACTGGATAGTCAGAAGAAGGGATTGATCCTTCATATGACCATAATAGGTCCATAAAAACCATGAACTCATGGTTTTGATCCCCAAGTCCCACAACCCAATGGGCCTATAAATCAATTAAGTATTGATATTGATTTACGAACACTGGTATTTAGATCCTCACCACTCCTGCCAAATATCATAACACAGTTCTTTGTATTAAATATAAAATCCAATCAATCTAATATTTTCTAGACTAGACCAGAAAACTATCCATAGTTCACTACAAATCCACTAAAAACCTCCTATCACCATTTTCATGACCTTGTCTGGAGATATATACAAAGCTCCCACATGTCACTTCCCACATATCCAACAGCCAATAAACAGGATCTCGAAAGAGCTTGACATTGATTGGAGCCTCCAAACAACCATTACACCAATTTAGGTTAGGAGGGCCTTCTTTGCCTTAGATTCATAGATTCCATTATTGTGTATTAAGGATATAAGATTACCTGATTAGTTTTTTTGTATCCATTTATATTCCACATTCACCGGTCATCTCGGCACGACCTCGGGAGGTCAGGTATGAGGAAGAGGTACTTGTAGATTCCCATGCTTGCATGTCACTTTTCCATCATACAGTCTCTTTCTAACTAGGTGCGTACCTTCCTTAAGCTTTATCTTCATCTCTCTGAATGATTTATGTTGCCTTTAAGTTCATGGTACCCCCGAGGGAATAATTCCTGATAATCTCATAGTAACTCAATGATTTTTGCCACTTCATAGTCTAACTAATAGTCTCTAATTATGGCCTCCTTAGGCTCAACATTTGATCCAATATTCTCTTTCTTTGTCTTCATAGGTTCATGATAGGCGCGCATGGTCTTATCTACACTGTCCAACACCTCACACCTACCTGTTGAATGGTCTACATCTAGATTTTCTACTTCTTCTTCATCCACTAAGTAGACCATTTTTCCTTTTTCTTGCTCAAGGCAAGCACATTTAAGTAGTGTGGTATATGTCTCTATTTATTCAACAAAACACATCCTTGAGTATCCTTCATCAAATAACTCTTGAACGATTTCCTTTGCCTTGGCACTATCCCCCATATTTAAGCATTTTATAACCTTTAATGCTTCTTATATCGAAGGCTTGATAGATAAGAAGTCAAATGTCTAGGTCATTCCTGTAATTAAATCATGCCAATTTTCAGTCTCTCTATGGATTTCTGCATGTACATACCAAACACGTGTGCAACCTTGTAAAGTGGAATAAAATTTGTGCACCCAAAGTGAAGGTGGTAAAGCTTCCTGCCCCTCTATCTAGAGTCTCTCACACTATTGAACGTGGTGTTGAATAGGTTGATTACCATGATATATGTATATTTGAGTAGGCACATTGCTCCTGAGAAACCGGGTTGTTAGAGAAAATCTTACTTCATTCCATTCTATGAGATTATCCTTATGAACAATCCACTAGTGCATTGTCATCCCACATGCAGGGTATACGCTAACATATTTCTTCTCTATACTTAATCTTCCCACTACTTCTCCATGGCGTGTAAGGATACCATAGGATCTCCTTCGCCAGTGCACCTAGGTATCAAGATTTGTTACCTATCCTCCTAATACAACGAGGTTGGCTTCTTCGCGCAAATGCACTTCTTACCTCACACCCAAACATCTCATAGGTGTCATGCACCAAATTATCACAAGAAATACTTGTATTATCACTAATAGAATGTGCATCTTACCACTAAAGGATTCCTTCCTTAGATGGCTCAAGCACTTCTAGATCTCGAATGACGTGCACATACATTCTGTTCAGGTCTTCCTCACTCAAAGGTTCAACATAAGGTGTATATTTCCCATCTTTCAAAGGGATAATAACTCTTTCTTCCTCGTTATACAAACTTATATACCCCTTGTTGAACCATAGATTAACATTATTTACATAACACCAAGGGTGCCTAAGTAGAGCTGGGAAGATGTCTACTTCTGTAAGTGCTAAAACCTTAAAGTCCCAAGTGAACTTGGCCCCTTGTATAGTAATGGACGAATTCTATAAAACTCTGATTGGAGTGTCCTTAGTCCGATTAGCCATAAACAATACATTAGAGGATGGTTGTAATGGAGGTCTACCCATATGCACCCATCCATCTAAAGTAAGCACATTCACTTATGCGTATGTGTCAATCAATATATTACTCGAAAGCCACCCATCCACAACAACATTTAGAGTGATCTCCTTGTCATAATCCAAGTTATGAGGGGGAAGATTAACATGCAGGATTTATTGTACATTCTCAATACCTGGGCACGGAGTGTTCCCTTTTAACCGATTCCCTAGTAATGGAATATTATTCTCATGGCGTAACATCTTGCATACCTCTTTCAAATCATCAATATCTGACTGGACCATCTCTACTGACTTATTTTGTTCCAACTTCTGTGACTGTTCCTTTAAACATTATATTTCACCCTGAAGATTTCTAAGTACCTCCATGGTTTCCTTATAAACCTCATTATGATGTATAGGATCTGGATATCTTGCATGTAAAACCTCCTCTTTGGTAATGGTAGGATTTTGTTGTAACGTCTCTCTAGCACGTGTAGCTTCAACACGTGTAGTAATCTTCACAGGTAATACCTCAAGTTTCGGTGCCAAATTTGGCATCCACTGATTTTCTATGGCGCGTTATATTCTAACCATCCATGTGCCCTTGTTCTCATGTTTATGTTACTTTCTAATATGCTCATATAAATCCAGGAATTCCTTTTAGTTATGATTCTTCCCGTAAAAATAATAAGTAATATTCTGAGGACATTCACACATCCAGTGGTTAGGAGACCCACATGTAAAACATGTTCCATGAGGAAACTCACCTCGTCCACCACCATGGCCTTGGCCCCCGAATCCACCATGGTATCCTCGACCTCTACCACGACTTCCTTCAAAATGCACTTCATTCCGATCATAGTGCCCTTGAGCATCCTGATCACGATCATGGTGCTCACTTTTACTTTTTCGAGTTATTTGATACTCTTGTCTATCATACACCAATGTCAATGGCATCATGGATCTGACCAATCAACATGTAGTCTTCTATATTGTGAGTTTATGGATCAAAAAATCTTAGAATAGCAAGATACATTTTTTCTTATCACGTGTTGTAATAATGGGCAATGGCTTGCATCATGGTCTAAATGACATATCTCGCAGTCTAGCAACAAGGAACGTACTGACCTGCAATGAAAAATATCCTTAGTGTGCCCTTCCACTTCAAAATTTGTACACCAAATCCCAGTGTGTGTCTCATGTGTTGAATTGGCTGATAGTTTCTCCAAGTGCTTTGCCATAGCTACAATTTGTGCTTCTAGGAATGGGCTCACTCCAGTGTCTATACTCCTGACTACCTCAGTGCGTAACACTGATTCAAGTGCTTTGCAGTAGATCCGTATATGTCTTATGTGACAACACCCTCCTAAACGGTGTGATCAAACCCCCAATGAACCACTATGCATGTTGGCTTACATGAATATCATACGAAATTTTAGACATGAGCATTTTGAAACGGGCATCATATTCCTAAACACTCTCAGTAGTTCCTTGCTTGATATCCTTGAACGTGCTTATACTCTTCTGCTCAAACTCAGGGATATATAACTCCTTAAGGAAAGCATCTTGTAATGTTGCATAATCTATGCAAGTATGATCATGGTCAAAATTCATGTACCAACTATTTTCCTGTCCCTGTAATGTAGTTGCAAATTGACTTGCCTTGCACTTAGAAGTCGTGATTCCTTTTATGTGCCATAGTATCTCACACATGTGCACATGCTCAACAACATCTTCTATTCCCCTATACTCTGGAAGATGAAGCGATACCTCCATGTAAATATTCTGGGGTTGATGAGGATCCTACCCATCTGATCCAGAACCTCTTGTGTTACTATTACCTCTACTTTTAGACCCATCAAATCCACTAGAACCAGAGCCACCTATGCCCCCTGATCCTCCACCTTTAGCCAGAAGTTAACCAGAGGATGTACTGCCCTGTGTCCCAACAGTGGTACTAAAATGAACTCCTACACTCTATGAGGTGGTACTACTCCCAAAAGTGAGTCAAAAATTCTACGTGCTTGAGTTCTGTGTTAACGATGTGCCTGAAAAGGTACCTCCAAATAAAAAAAAGACATTTTCATGGCCATAGATGTACTTTCTATTTTACTTACTCATGTTCTTCTACTGCCTAAGCTAGCTTGCTGACTACTATTTATACTAAATACTAGAAAACCAAGCACAAGGGCTAGGTTGCTAGGTTGATTTAGATGCGCACCCACAACCCATGTCATCTCTGCTAGTGCGCTCTCATATGAGGTTGATGAGGGTTCCCTCCCATTATTTCCCAAATGGGGTGGTTCCAGATGCTCTGGCTTCATGCCTCCTGCGTGAGCTCCAAATCCTTCACGAGCCATCTCTCTCCTCAATGCCATCCATTTTGCAATATCATGTTGCTTCTCTATCTCCCCTTGTGCATGCCTCATTGTACTTAATTTTCCTTTCTTCTCTTTTCCTCTCTGCCGCTAGGTCCTCCATCCTTCACCAAACCTGCTTCTAACCACAAACGTGGTGGGGTTTATCTAGCCATTGACTTTTCCTCCAACTTTATGGTTACCATAAATATTTTGATTTCCAGTGGAATGCCTTGTAGATAAGTTCCCTTGGGATAATGTAAAAACTAGAACTCAGCTAACCTCCAGGTAAGAGTAAGTGGAAATTGAGTACTCCAAAATATAGGTATTCAAAACACCATGAAACCAAGTGTCCATAGCGCGTGTCCAAATTAGATCAGCATCATAGAGGGCTTGAAATTCTTCCTACGTCTAGACAAGTGTGTAATACCTCTAGTTATTTTTAGACGCATAAACAACCAATCACTCGTACAGCTCTATCTAAAAGATAGCCAAAAAACTCCCATACAAATAGTCATACAAGTTTTGCTCCACCCACGCGTGTGCGTCAAACTCAGATCCAGTGTTGAACCTCCAAGCATACTCTTCTTCTAGATCTACTATCCACTCCTCAACACTTGCTAAGGTCAATCGGTACGTCTTCATCATGAAACATCCTGAAAACATAGCTGAAAAAGAGGTCCTGGAAATGGAACCAATGATGAAACCTAGAATCTACTGTGTAAAACTCAGGCGTGCTGGCACATCACCTAGCCTGAGACTGAGCACTCACCTAAAGCACATAAAGGTACCAGGACCCTCTTTAGAGTTGCTTGTGCAAGATGTTAGTGCGATGATGATAAAAAATATTCAGATCCATAAATAAACATAAACATTCCACAATGCATAATCCAAATCTAGATTTTAGAGAGAATTATGAGCTAAAAAAGAACTATAATAAGATTAACCATACAAGAACCAGATTCAGTTACATTTAACACCATTATCCAGCCAATATAGTCCATTGCATTAAACACTGTAAAACACAGAAGCTTCTTACACTATAAACTATCACCATGAGTCATGCGCGCAAAAGATCCAACAACATAACTCTACAATAATTCAGCCTCCCACAAACTACATAGTTTAATACATATTTATAGAGATGGGGACTTTCCCTTCACTGCCTACGCACTTCTCAAAAATAGTTCACATGCTTATAATAGCCATGCACCTTTACAATGGCATGCATACATGCAAGTGTTCTAATAATAGATGTCCTATAGTTAACTATAATAAGAAATATTATTATTAGCTTAAACCATGCATGGCATTTATTAGTCATTCGTTCCCAAAATACCATTGTGTTTCATGCAAGTCTCCATCTCTATGTGTTCTCCACACGCTATCTCCAAAAATAGCCCTTATCCATAAAAACAGCTAATTCTCGAGCCTTACTATTCTAGCGCGTGTTTCCTTCCCTATCTTTCCACGACTTCAAATGTGCCTTGTTCCCTCACGCACATCCTTTTGTGTGTCTTCTTGTTCAATAAATATTCTATCTACTCAACACCCACCTTTATAATTGTCATCGTTGTAGCCTTGGATGAGAAGTTTGCACCATATTAACCATTTTGGAACTCTACCAAGACCTTGTTCACATGTTCCCCCTCAATGCACCTTAGCAACACCCCATCAAGGTTCTTTCTAAAAAAAACCCTGTCAATCAATGTATAAGGAACCGATTGTAATCTTAGGTACCACCTCTTAAATTTTCTTAAACAAGGAGAATATACACCCATGGATGAAAATATAGCCATGTTATCAATCTAGTTGTGTATGTTATGTTTATGTCCTTTATTTCATAGACATGTCTTGTCCCACAGGTTTTCTACATTATGCTCTTGCTCATCTTGCATGAAGAAGGGGGTTTCTTGATTATCCTAGCATCCAGATAAATTTACTAAGTTATTTTCCTCTTACTAGGATTTGATGGTCATATCACACTCCATAACCTTATTCACCCATCTATCTCTCCTTTCATTGATTTATGAAGTCTCTCACACTAGGGTGTGAGACTAAAACTTTGATGTGGCTAGCAACAAGAATTCTCTTAAATTTATTAAGAGGAATCATGATGGTGAAGACTTTATTTTCTACATGATTGTATTTTTAATTCATAATCATTCAGATGATTGACTAAATAAGGTCAATGGTTGTTCAGAACCCTTAACATTTTATTGTGTCAAAACCATGACAATAATGACTTCAGCCCCATATGCATAAAATATAAAATCCTTTGAATAGTCAAGGTTTATAAGAGTAGGAACTTGAGAAACTTCTTGTTTGATCATGGTAATATTCCACGTTCCTTTTGAAATAAACATCTTTCTTGAGCATCAAGGTAATGGGCTTGACAAGTCCTATAAAGTCATGGATGAAATTCCTAAAAAAATAATATTTTTGAGGAGATATTGCAGAGCCTTCTTATGAGTTGGGGAGGAGAGAGAAATGATGACAGAGATTATTCTAGGGTCAATAGAAATATTGTCTTTTAAAACAACATGACCCAAAATTCTACCTTGCGGAATTGAACAAATACACTTGTTGGGGTTAAGAGACACCCAAATTCCTTACATATTTCAAATACTTTCTCAAAATGACTTATATGATATTTACTCTCCTTTGGGAAAATAGTGATATCATCCAAGTAGATGAGGATGAATTCATTTATATATCCCCTAAATTCAATATACACGACTATTTGAAATGTGGCACTTGGATTTGATAGAATGAAGGGAATATTCTCATATGCATATGTTCTCCATTTGGTTGAAAACATGGTCTTATGTTGATCATCTTCTCTAACCACAATCTTATTAAAACCTGAGTAGCCATGAAGTAAAAATCCTTTCATGCTAATGTCTACAAAATTTTTTCAATGGGGGGCATAGGATACTGATCGTTTAAAGAGGTCATGTTCAAGTCCCTAAAATCCACATAAATCTTGATTTCTCTATTTTTATTCCTTATAGGGACCAAGTTAGCCACCTAAGAGAAATACTTGAATGGTAATATTTTTTTTTCTCAATGATTTTAATTAACTCCTTTCTTATGAGGGGGTCTATTTTGGGATTTTCAAGCCATTATTTTCATCTGGTTGGCTTGACACTAGGATCAATATCTATGGTTTGGTGAGTAATGATAGGATAAAAACCCTTAAGATATTCATAACTCCATGAGAAGACATCGAAAAAATTCTAACATAAGGAGATAAAAGCTCGCTTTTTAGATTTATCACATACCTTTCCAAGTAATAAAATCCTTGCTTTATGCAATGTTGACCGATTAATAATCCTCTTGTTTTTTTATTATGCTATTTATTTCACCTTTAAAATCATCATTAAGATAAGATAAAATATATCTTCAAGAGTGAACAACCTATTAGGAAATTTGTTTGTTCTTAGATGAATGTTCTGATCACCATAAATATCTTGTAAATAAGATTGCAATTTTGAGAATAACTTAGCTTCAATTTGCATGAAATGAACAATTTGTTCATCACTATCAAAGATCTTTCAGCTGACTTCATTATCTAGAATTAATGGTCTCAATGATTTAATGAAATTAAATCTAATATAAGGACATTATTGATTACATGGATATAACAATAAACACGAAAGATCAAGCAAAGGAAATGCAAACAAGAGTGACAAATAGGGTTTTAAGAATGAATCAACTTTCCACCATAGTCTAGACTAATTCTGAGCAGGTGAATGATATGAACATGTGTATTATAGGATGTGAAAAATTTGATTCTAAAACTAGCATGTGAAAACTTCAGGGACTGGAGCACTTGGGAGAGGACATGAACTCCTAGGCGCTAGTGTCTGTTCTAGGTACTAGTGTACTCAAAATAGATATTGATCTGGTTCTTTCTGTGTCACTTTTTGTTGTTGTTATCTCTCTATAAGTCACATTAGGTTTTTTACACTCATATATGTTGCACATGTACCTGTAAAACAAAACCTAGATACCTACACAAGAATCAAACACACATTATATTGAATGAAAAATATAAATGAGAGAGTTATAGTGACACTGATGGTTACCCCAACGTGATCTTATTGTTGATCACTACACTACATTTCATACTCCATGTAGTTCTTGTGGCTTGTGTGACTGAAATCATATCCCTTGACCTAGGATTCCCTAGTGTTATTCACACAAAGAATATTGGGCTAAAAATAATTTTTCCTAATGTAATTCAATGTGTGATATGGAATTTAGAATAGCCTACCCCTATGCAGTGAATAATGTAACCCAAAATACAACCCCTTCAATTGTTCTAAATATATGTGGTAGATATAAAAAATGATCCCCTTAGAATAGTTAGTAATTTTTGTTTATATATAAGTTCTTTGTTTAAATTTCGGCGCATAGTGAGAAAAAATCAGACCTAGGTCATGAAAATAGGATAAGAAAAAACCCAAATCCAAAACAAACAAAAAAATAAAAAAAAACAAACAAATATGATAGAAGCACCTAGAAAGACATTAGTGCTCTAGCGTTAGTGTTCTATCTAGACAATATTGTCCGCCAACAAATAAACAAAAACAAAGTAAAATACTGGAACAAGGATCCCTATGACTCGACTAAAAATATGAAAATATTAGACAAAGGACACAAACAAAGCCAAAAAAATCAAGGACCAAAGAGGTGTCACTAGTGCCTAGTTTCCAAACTTAGAAATCATGTATATAACAACTTACTAGAGGTGTAATATAATAGTAATAAGTGAATATTTTAGTGAATAGATTTTCCCCCCTTATGCTATTTGAATGAAATTTAATTAGTATAAAGGACACAAGAGAATCATACCTATGGTGATCTGAAGGAGTTGTATTTGGAACGTGTTGATAGTAAGAAACATAACATGGCAAACCATGGACGAGTGATTTGATGCATGTGGGTTGACACTTGTTTTCACATATGATATATTGGATATGAACTTTCCAAGGAAATATATGAGACTTTGAAACTTGGAGATTAAAGGAGGGATCGGGAGTGATCAATTTCTGAATAAACATATAAACTAGGGATTTGAGCATCCTGACACTAAACTAAGGATTTAAGCACCGTGGTACTAAAACTAAGGATTTAAGAGTCCCAGTGCTAGAGAAAGAGTGTTGGGAAATTGGTCTATTTTACCTTCTGACCATGATGCTTTCTTAAAAAATGAGTTCTACCACTGCTGACAATAATATGAACCCATTTTGTAACTTACCTACTAGGTCCTGGAAACCCCTGTAAAGCAGTATAGGAAAGGTAATTATGTCTCATTACCACCACTTTATAATGTAAGGGTGTAACTACTTGGTAAATTGAAAAAACAGTGCTTGATATATTGGATTTTCTCCCAAGTTAGGTCATATGGGATGATAAATGTAATGTGTTTGTGTCAATTAGTTAATGTGATTTGAATTACTAAAATATTTGTGTAGTCGATATTTGAATGTGTGTGATTGATTAATTGGTTACTCATGGAGAGATTTTATGTTTGTTGCCCCCAGGTTAGGTCAATAGGGGGAATCAATAGAAAGTGATGTGAAATGTTACATGGTGTACGAGACAATGTTCGATAATGATTAGTTAGAAATTTAGATTGATTCTGTAATGGTGTAAGGGTAATTATAATATGAACCCAATTGTATGCCCCCCCTTTCAGAAAAAGAGGGAGTGGTGATGAAAGCGAATGTTGATATGAAAGTAAGCTCAAAATGATATAATGAAGAATGTATGATGGATATCACAAAAAGTGTACGTATATTTAATGGGAATGATGTCAAGGAAAAATATAATGTGTGAAATGAGTACAATGTGATAGTAAGTGGAATTATAAAGAGAATGACATGAACGGGATAGAAATTGGAATAAGTATACTCAAGATATGAGTTAAATTGCGCAATTTGTATTAGTTAAGAAAATGAGCGCGAATGATGACTATAGTAAGGTAGGTAATGAGGAGGTACTATAAATAGTAATGTGAAAAAGTGAATAGGAAATTCATTTGATTATTGCGCTATTTTTATTTTGAGATCTGGGTGTGTGAAAATGTCTCAAGTGAGAGCACCACAATTAAGTCATCTAGGCATCACATGCGATGGCAGAGATAGTGAGTGTGTTTGTTTTCAAAAAAATGTGTTGATATTAGCTATTTTTGATGAATTTTTGTTTTTAAATTTCTTGGCATTTTGGACCCGGACAAGAGCGGTGAAGGAACTAATGACCCTCGGGACACTAGCACCTAGGCATGGGCACTAATAACCTTCTCTAGTCATGCTTCTGGGCTCTAGCGTCCTAGAAAGCATGGGTTGAGCATAGATTGTTGTATATGTGAAAATAGATGTTGGTTGATGTTGTTTAAGGTTTCATTTACATATTTATGATGTTGTAATGTTGCGTTTGTTTTCATTTTGTGGTGTGTAGAGGGATATCCATTTGAGAGAGTTTTTTGGTGGTCAATACTTGAGTACATTGCTAGGATTGGGATCGTTAGATGATAAGTTGGATGTTCTAGACTGCACCATCTTGTGACACATAGCAAGTATGGGGTATGTGCCCCATAATATGCATATGCTTATAAATTTTTGTGAGAGGTGGTGTGCAGATACTTGTAACTTTTGATTACCTACAGGGGAGATGAAAATGACTTTGGAGGATGTGTATCAGATACTGTGATTACCTATTATGGGTGACATGGTTAATTTTATGACTATGGATGATGTAAAGAGGAAGATGAGGGTTGTCAAGCAGTATTTTATGGGGACCCAAGTTCATACTGAGGTCCACATTATCTTGGATTCTATTTTGAGATCACAGGTTCCACGATTGCAGAAGTGTATTGTTGTTGTGATTGCTTCAGCGATTGCAGTGGAGGGTGGTGATGTTTGCATCTTGTATAAGAATCATGACATATACCATTGGATAGAGGAGTAGAGTACAAGGTATTCCTGGGCATGATGTGTATTGGCCCATCTGTTCAAGGATATATATAGATTTATATAGGATGAGCATGGGGTTGGTATTGGAGCTACCACATTGTTACATGTATGGGCCTATGAGTTTATTACAGTACTGAGGGTAGTTGGTGGACCACAAGGAGAGTGGGCTAGGCCAGATATATTTGCAGGGAGATGGGTAGGTTTTCCTATTAGGAAGATGGATACAGATACCTGTAGAGATATGTTAGATTGTATGGGTCAAGAGGCTATGATATGAATCCCATACCAAGACTATGGGGGATGGCCAGAGGATGCAGTAGAGTTATGATGCATTTGAAGGACTATGTGGCTAGAGGATCAGTTTCCAGGGGTGGCTGAGTTATTTCAGGTGAAGCACGTATCATGACAGTTTGATATGTGTTGTGATGTTCCATAGAGCTATATGTATGGGTGAGATCCATTAGGGCACCGAAGAGGGCTAGAGCTAGACCAGGGCCCACATAAGTGTAGCTAGTACCTCCTAGTCTAGAAGAGAAAGATGTGGTGATAGAGATGATAGATGTGGATGATACAAGGTATACAAAGGCCTACCATGTATGGTGGGCATCACATCGGTGGGTGTTTTTGTTTCTATTTTTTGTAGATGTGGTGTGAGCACCACTAGGTGGAGGAGTAGAGGGGCAAGAAAATGCCCCTAATAGCGCAGCGGAAACAATAGTAGAGTATGTGTATTTTTTTATTCATGTGTGATTATTTGTTATTTGGTTGTGTAATGGCCGTTATTGTCTAATGTGTTGCTCTATGGGTGAAGGTGATCTATATTGGTTGGTGATTGTGGACAAATCCATCCACACATTGATTCAGAATGTGCCCAATGATGTACTTGTGGGTGGAGGTATACTAGAGTGTGTGGATGATATTACAGGTGGGCATGCCCATTTATTCGAGCTAGTGGCGATAACAATAATGGCGTATAATGTGTTACCGAGCGAGAGGGATGAGGTGTGCAAGGAGACATGACAAGCTAGAGAGGATATGGGTGGTGGTCCCCTAACACATGATGTATTTGTGTGGTTCGTGGAGCTATAGGGTTGTTTCATAGAGTAGTCGACTGTGGTGATTGTTATCCATTTTCGCCTGCTTGGGTAAAAATGGACAACGGTGGTAAATTACACGACACTGACAAAACATGGAACTAAGGACGAGGCTGCAATTTTTGAATCCATCTTGACCTATGAGTTACTGAAGAAATCAAGTTCACACAATGGGTATTTATTTATAACATCAGATGGTTTAGGATTTCCTGGGTGCAGAAAAAACCCCTCCAGTGGGCCCACATCCACTCAAAATGAGAAAGAATGGAAAAAAGGTTGTAACTAGACTTAAGGTATGACATTCAATTCCCCGTGGCTCATTATTTGGGATGCTTCACAAGAAATGGTTTGGCAAGCTATGGGTGACCGGATGGCAGGTGAGCCAACTTGGCGAAAGCTTGAAGGAATGCGCAAATTATTTGAGATTGAATTTCATTGTAGTTCATGTATGTTGGAATAGAACTGAGCAGAAGGTTACCTCGATGCACTGGGCTAGGTATACCCAAGTCACTCATTGAAGATCATGTAGAGTAAGGAGCTTGACGTCAATAGAAATGATAAATAAATTCACGAGGCCATTAGATAGAGCTCGGTTAAAAAGAGAGAAGGAAATTTGATTTTAGGAGTTCGTAGCTTTGAGCTCATGATTCTAAATTAGATTTGACATCACTTAAGCTAGGGAGTTGATTTGATCATCACAGGCTCAGAAGGAATATGGATCAAGAGCCAGTTGAGTTGTACACATGATGAGCCAGGGTCAAATTAATATTCAAGGCCACATTTTGAGGGGCTTAGACATTCAATCTTCAATGATCTATAGGATGTTGATCTTGATTGTGATAGCTTGGTGGTTAAGATGGTGGTGAGAAAAAGGTGAGCTTGTTGTGGAAGGATTAGGAAATAAGACACAATGGTGATCAAAATGATAAAGCCATCACAGAAGCTTGATCATTCTGAGTCGTGGTGCACATAGGAAACACTAGGAGGCTTGTGGAGATGAGCATGAGCTCAACATAGAAGTCAAACTATGGAGCAAGGAATATTTTGGGTTTGAGCTCGAAGTGATATAGTCAAGGAAAACATTAAATTACAAATGGCATTCATAGACGGCCAGGTAAGGAGCTCGGTCAAGCTTTTGAGACCAATTTGGTGATTTGTGGATCGTGTTGAGCTGACTTGGTTCAATGGCTCGACACTAAGCCCATGGATGTCAAATAAAATCCGATGCCAACCAACTCAGGTGGTGTGAAAAGGGACCAACTCGGTCATCTGATTTAGAGTTGTATCACCCAAATAGGAGGTTAATGTCAAGCTACTCACAAGTGAGCTTAGTAGACGAAATTACAAGTTTGAATGTAGCCTTACCGATTTCAATGTTGGGACATCGATTCTGTTGAGGAGTTCACAGTGAGATCCATAGTAGAGTTGGAAGGTTGGAAAAAGGTGAAGCATTGACTTTAGCGTAGGATTTAGAGACAAGCTAGAGGTTAAGCATAATAGGGATAGGTGGCTGAGTTGACAAGAAACGAGCTCAACTCTCAGCAGACATGTTCACTAGACCTGGGTGATCAAACATGTAGGTCAAAGTTGAGGATAAGGTTAGCTCATTGGAAGGAATTTTTACCAAGTCAAGAGGAGATGAGCTCAAAAAGGACTCGAAAAATGTAATTTTTGGAGGTAGGGGGTCTTCATACCCTAATATCTGAATTGCCATGGTGGGGATTGCATTGGGACCGAGTCATGTAGTGATTCCATGAGCCTATGGAAAGTGTGCATCAAGATCCAATTCACCGAAATGGTGTGTGGGAAAGATGGCATCAAGATTCTAGATTCCACCATTTCAGATCGTTGAGCTTTTGTTACAAGGAAGCCATGAAATGCTCAGTGTAGGGTAAAATGATCATCAAGCTTCGAAGCCAAAATATCCAATGCATAGTTGGCTAATGCATTGGCAGGTGCATATGGCATGATGGTCCTGAGTTATTTACCGAGTTCCTCTCAGTTAGTTGAAGTTTGAGTCAAGATATGCATGTGGCAAGGGGAAGCGTTTTCAAAGGAGGATATGTCGGGTTGTGGACACATGGAGGATATATTTTGAGTTATATTATGAGGGTCCAACCAATGTAAAATTCAGGGTGCTGTGTTCAAATATAATGCATGGAGCTCAGTCAAAGATCACCACATGTAGCTTGATAATGCAATATAGAATGGGTGTTGTTAGATATCCTAATGTTGTGTCAAAACACTACATAGGTGCATGAAGGGAGTGTGATTTTGAAGGGACTTGAGCTGAATTACTTGATGTGTCCACCATCGATGAGCTCAGGTTTGGGAAAAACCCATTCAATGCAAGACATAGAGGGTGATGACCATTAAGGTGTAAGGCATTATGTGATATACAACGTCGTGGCATATCCAATTTACTCGGCAGGAACATTGGAGGGATCACTCAATGTTTAATTGGAACAATATTTTTAGGGTATGAAATTCAACATGGAGAAGGGTGGACATGGTGGGGGTGAGCGATTTGGAGCTTGATGATATATAAAAAGAGCCTAGTAAGCAAAGAGGTTGGAACATAATACATAGAGAATCTCATTAACCATGGCAAATTGGTGTACATCATACCATGCAAAGAAGGCAACTCGTCAACCATCTCACTGAGTTGGATGGCGAGTTGGTTGATCAATCTGCAGTAAAACCCTCATCCAAAGCAAACTTCACCTAGGGGGTCCCACCAAGAGCACAAATGGACTCTATTAAAAATATTTAATATTTTTTTAATTAAATGGAGGATTAAATCATTTTTTTTGGATTTATGGAGGAATTGTGGTAGAATGTTCTTCTCATGTGCAATTAATGATGTAATCAATTATGGAGACGAGATACTTAAAGATTTAGGTTTCCTCCTCTTTTCTCTCTAACTGGATTCTCTATAAATGTAAATGAGAAACTCATTCCAAAAGGTTAGACATATTTTCCAAAATTCTTCTCTCTTTCTGTAAGTTGGCCTATTATGGATTGTGGGAACTTTCAAGCCTCTCTTCCAATATTGTAATGGAAAATATTACCTCTTCCTAATGTAAGGATGCATTGTGCACGTGTTTAAATTAAAAAATTTGTGTTCTGTGACTATTATTGGTCCTTTCATCATTTTATCTACTTTGTGGTGCCTTTCTCATGTTTGCAGGTATATTGTGCAATTTCAAGTTTCCATTACAAATTTTGGGAGTTTTGTGTTTATCTGAGAGTGAAGTTATGTATGCAGTTGGGTTGTGGTGTTTTTTCATCCTTCTCACTTTCATCCTTCTTCACTGGAAAACTGAATACTTTTCTAGCAACACCCTTTCTTGGTGCATCGCCACTTCTAGTATAGGTTTTATTTCATGCAAATATCTCTCCCTAAATCCCATGAAAATGTTAGCATAGGTCTAGTTAGTTTTTTTATTGCATTAGAAGTAGTGTTGTGTTTATTTTAGGAAGAGGAAGTTGGCCTTCTCCAGAGGTTCACCTCAAGCCCAAGTCCCACAGCTTGAGAGGTGTTCCCATGTTACCCAATCACACCTAATTCCCTATTCATCACTTGGCCATTTGGAGGGTGTAGTGATTTGGTGATAACAGTGATATTATTACATAGGCATGTGGAGAGATATAGGGGCCGCGATCAGCAGTGTAGAGTGAGTGGTGAAGCTTCTAGTTCTGAAGCTCTCGTAGGGGCAGCTAGTGTCAGGACGAGGGGTGAAAAGGTGTAATAACCAACTAAATTAATTAAATAATTATTATAAAATAAAACATTATCACATACACATCATAAATAAATTAAATAAAATACATTGAACACATAACACAAAAAGTAATTTGGAAAACCCCTAAATGGGTAAAAACCACAAAATAAATTCATTATCGAGAAAAAATTACAATTACCAGTCCAATAACTCCCTCCTCACTTCTACTCCATGTTTTTACCAAGATTAACCTTCATATTCCACACACTGGAATATTATTTTATCAATGTTTGATATATAATCAATATGATCTGATATCCTGAATACGACCTAAGGTCATATTTAAATAAACCAAAGGGTTATAACCTTATTAAGTGACGGGGCACACCTTCTTGATTTAATTAGTTGATTAATTAAATTAGCAAACCCCTAATATAAATTTTATATTTAAATAATATGAATATAGTTTATTCTATATTATTTAAATATAAACTATATATTATGATGCACTTAATATTATAGTTCTAACACTCCCCTTTAATATTAAGTGGGATCCATATGCCAACATTACATGTTTATACAACAGGATTTACAAATACATAAACCCTAAAGGTTTAGGCTAGCACATGTATTTGTGAGACTAAATCTCATTGTTTCTTGTGGAAATATTCTTATACCATATCTCTAGGGTCCTTTTATAACACAAGGACCTCCTTTACAAACAGATGCACATTGGACTATATTTTTTCCGTAAACTCTATTAGTTTACTTTAGATCATACAAGATATTTTTACAATAATTTTAAACCAGAGTAAAAGTATAGAGGAGAAGGATTTAATCCACCAGTCATCTATTAGGAGGTGGCATTTCCATGCACACTCCCCCTCAATGGAAACTCTGAAAGGTTAGACATTGCATAACTTTGTAGCACATAATGGATTCATAAACAAGTCTACAACCTGATCTTCAGTTGGGCAATACTGGAGATCTATATCAGTACTGAGAACCTTCTCACAAATAAAGTTCATATGTATCTCGATATGCTTTGTTCTTTGATGTTGAACTGGATTCTTCGCAAGAGCAAGACAACTCTAGTTATCACACAGAAGAGGAGTACTTGCTTTAACTTCCATGTGCATCTCTTCCAAAAACCTCTTCAGCCACACGACTTATTTTGTTGCTTCCATTGCAATTCTATATTCTACCTCAATAGAATAAATGGAAAATATCGGTTGCTTTTTGGTGCTCCAATTAATGACACCTACACCAAACTTTAATAAATATCTAGTTGTAGATTTACGATCTATCACATCACCAACATGATCAGAGTCACAATATCCATATAAATATGCATTGTTAGATGAACTATAATGTAAACCAAAATTAATTTTTCCCTTTACATAACGCAAAATTATTTTTTCTAACTTCCAATGATCCTGATAAGGTTCCTGTGTAAACCTAGAAGTGAGCCCTACTGCATAAGAAATTTCAGGTCTAGTAATAGTTAGATAAATCAAACTACCTACAAGTTTCCTGTACAAAGTAGGATTATCTTTTTCACATGCAGGTTTATGATCAAGTTTAGCTCCTAATTCTATAGGAACAGAAACTGGTTTACAATCAATCATATTAAATGTTTTAAGAAAATTAGTTGCATATTGTGATTGAGATACTATAATAAAAAATTTATCCTAAAATATAGCCATGCCTAAAAAATGATGCAATAATCCTAAATCTGTCATCTCAAAATATTGCATTAACTTTCCTTTAATTTTCATAATTAAAGTGTTATAATTACTAGTGATAAGTAAATAATCAACATACAATACAATGAGAATAATAACATTTTCTTCAATTTTAAAAAATAAATCATTGTCAGATGCACAGTTAGAAAAACCAACTTCATTGAAAAAACTATTAATTTTATTATACCAAGATCTAGGATCTTGTTTCAAACCATACAAGGATTTTTTCATTTTACAAACATACATTTCTTTACAGAGGAACTAGGAATAATCTCATTTTCAATTATAGGTTCAAAACTAGTTTCTTCATCACATCATTATTTTCATTAGAAATATTATAAATAACAGAAGATGATGAAGAAGAGGAACAAAAAGATTTTTCTAAGATTTTAACATTCCTATTTTCTATAAATTATCTTTTTGACGGATCAAAGATCCTAAGACATTTATTTTTTATACCGTATCCTATGAAGATACAAGGAAAAGAGGTATGATCAAGCTTATTTCTTTTTTATTTCGGAATGAAGAGAGAAGCAGGGTTACTAAAGATTCTTAAATGAGATACACTAGGTTTTGCGTTTAAGCACTTTTCCAAAGGATTTGAATTTACTAAGGCTTTAGTGGGAACTTTTTTCAAGATATGAGCAACAATGTTCATAGCTTTTGTCTAGAGGAACTTAGGAACTTGAGAAGAATGCATCATGGTCCTAGCCATTTCTAGAATAGTGCAGTTTTTTGTTTCCGCAATCCTATTCTACTGAGGGGAATATGGAGTAGTTAGTTCCCTTTGAATGCCACATTCAACACAAAATGAGTCAAATGTTTGAATCACATATTCTCCCCCATTTTTAGTTCTAAGCCTCATAATTTAATATTTTGAAGACTTTTCAACTAAAGCTTTAAATTATTTAAATTTTGACAAGCCATCTGATTTATTTTTAATAAAATATGACCAAATCATACGAGAGAAATCATCAATGAAAGTGATAGCATACACAGAACCATTAAGAGAAGGAACTTATAAGGGTACTCTAACACCACTATTAACAAGCTCTAAAGGTTTAGAAGAGTTATCATCATGATGACTGTGAAAAGGATTAGCAGATTGATTACCATGTAAGCATCCTTCACAAGTTTCATGATTTTGGGAAATAGGTGGTAGAAAAGTTACTAGGTTAAGTCGAGAGATGTCGTACATGCTACTGAATTTGATATTACCTAGCTTCTCATGTCACAATTGCATGTCACTTCTTTGATTTGTCAAACAAGAAGAAGAAGGAAAACCAGAAAACACATACAATCCATCTCTTTGAATTCCGTCAACTATAGTAATATTATGTTCATTTTTAATAAACCATTTATCTTTTAATAATGTTACACTATAGTTAGTGCTGAAGGATGGACTCATGTAACAATACACAACATAGATGGAGGGAGATGAAGGAAAATTTAACGATGTGTCAGTGGTTCTGGCAGCAGAATGTCTACTTTCCTAGCCAAATCTGGCTGTGAAAGGGTAGATTTATGACTTGAATTAGACGGTTGAAAATCCTCTCATGTAGTTTGATTCAAAAAAGGGATCCACCCCTTTTAATTTGAATAATATTCTCAAAGAACCTTCGGACAAGAATGTGGGTCCGCAATCACTAGCAAAGGTGCAATTCACGAGTGCAAAGGATAAGGAAGGCGTGACCCACCTCAGTGTGCCAGATGGATGTTTGTATTAGGAAATGGGTAAAGAAAATATTTCACTAGTTGGTAAGTTTCTCAGCCATAGACCTAATATTGATGCTATTAGGAAATGTGCTCTAAGAAAGTGTCAACCAAAGGGTGATCTGATTATTACTACCATGTCACGAGGTTTTTTCTTGGCTAAATTTAATTAGAAAATTGATTTGGAATTGGTGCTTCTGGGAGGGCCCTAGTGCATGGGAAATATGAGCCTTTTTTTAAAAAGATAGTATCAAGGGTTTGATCCCAATACTAAAAATATACACACTATTCCTATTTGGTGTAGACTTCAAGGACCACCCCTTCAATACTGGGATGATGATATCCTATTAAATGTTGCCAAATCTATTGGATATCTGATTGGAATGGATGGACCAACGAGGAATAGATACAGACTTTCCTTTGCAAGATTCTGCATTTCTTCTGAAATGGAATATGAAATCCCAAAACATATAATTTTACAGTCAAAATGTGGTTCATGGCATCAAAAGATAAAATATGAAACTTTCCATTTTAGGTGTGATAAATTCCATCGAATAGGTCACTTCACCAGAAAATGCCCAACCTTGGATAAACACAAGGATGAAGGGTTGCCTTGGGAGATTCATATGGATAAAAATGATATGAAAAATGATGGATCTAAAAAGGCACCTGAAGCTAGGAAAGAGAATGAGCTCAGGATCCCAACTGAGGATATTGAAAAAAGGAAACAAGGCCAAATAGAAGGGATTACTATGAACCTACCACATCTAAAATATAAAAAAGGAAAAAAGGGGTTTTGAACTCTAATCAAGAAACCTCTAGTCTGTCGGAAACTCTGAGTGCCCTAAAAACTCCAGAGGAAAAACCAGTATTACCAAGCGTAAAAGAAGATCTAACAATGGAGACACCTGTGAAGGTGATTTTAGAGTTTGAGGAGAATACGGCTACAGTAAGAGTTAATCTTTTATCCAGGGATTCAGAGGGAATTTTGAATATGAAAGATTAGAATGGATTTTTGGGTCATGAAAATGAGAACAGAATCGGAATCAGGGGCAAAAGAGACAAATAAGGGTGAGAATGATCCCTTATACATCATAGAGGAAGAGCTAAATGATGAAAAAGAAAACATGGAACCAAACCTACTAATGAAGGAAAACTTCTCTTTGACAGAAAATATCTCGCCTAAAGATGGGAAACCTCTTTCAAGTAATAAAGCAGCAATTACATACAAGGATCAAGAACAAGGAGAAAAGGAGGAAGGATAAGTAACACCATTCAAGACATTTTCTGATGATGAAACTGATTCGATCAATGGGTTTATAGAGGTTAAATCTAGAAAAAAAGAGTCAAGGGTTTTGAGGAGATCCTGGATACGTGATATAATGATAAAAAATAAAAATAAAAATAGATAACTGGGTTGCTTCAACTTCCAGAACAACTAGATCATCTACTAGAAGGATAGTAGATTTTGGAAGCAACTCTAAAAAAGGAAGACCTTCAAAGAAGGAGCTCAGAAAAAAGAAAATAGAAAAAGATATTGCAGATGGAACTCAGAGTCAGTTGAGCCATCCAGAAAATTCATCCCCCATACTATTTAGATGAAGATAATCTCTTGGAATATAAGAGGGATGAATGGGAACTCTAAACAAATAATACTTAAAGAGTTAAGATTCTCAAGTAGGCCTAGCATTTTGATCTTACAAGAAACTAAAATGAATTCAAATATCCTTGAAAATTGCAAAAAGAATTTTAGGGACAACTCAGAAATTGTTGTTGTTGATTCTCAGGGAGCTTCTAGTGGTTTAGCTACTTTCTGGGACAAAAAATTTTTGAATGGTATGGTAATCTTTGACACCAACCATCATCTTGTTGTTCAATTTTATGTTATTGATAATAATTTCACTTGGATCCTTTCAAATATCTATGCACCTAATTATGTAAATGGGAGAAGGAAGCTCTGGAATGATCTAAATCTCTTTAGAAGTCAACACAAAAATGACAATTGGCTAGTTATGGGTGACTTCAACTCCCCTTTAAATCCTGGTGAAAAACAAAGGGGTAATCCTACTTTCTCCAATGGCATGGATGAATTTTTCTGATTTTGTCTATGATTCAAATCTCATGGATGTGGAGCTTCATGGTAATCAATTCACTTGGACAAACATAAAGAGTGGGAAGTGAAATGATTCAGGTTAGACTTGATAGAGCATTCATCTCTGCCAATTGGATTTTGCATCAAGACTTCCATCTCTCCTCTCTTCCAAGAATTGGCTCTGATCATAATCTGATTGTTTTAAATATTTTCAACTGGGCTAAACCAACGCATAGCTCTTTTAAATTTGAAAAGATGTGGATGGAGCATGATGAAATATTTGATAGAATTAAAGAATGGTGGAATTGGGATGGTGAAGGAACTTCCCAGTTTAGATTAATTCAGAAATTAAAAAATGTTAAAAAGAAAGTGAGAAAATGGAATAAAGATGTTTTTGGCAATATATTTGTCAGGAAAAAGGAATTAAAGAAAAAAATACAGGAATTGGAATCTCAAATTACTGCAAAGGGCATGTATTTAGAGGATCAATTAGCAAAAAAATATTTTATCTGAGTTGCATACAGTCTGTAGCAGGGAAGAAACTTTCTGGAGGCTTAAATCTAGGGAAATTTGGCTGAAAGAGGGAGACAGAAACAAAAAATTATTTCATATGACCACCATGAAACATAGATATTGTAATAGGATAATAAAGTTTCAAAAGGAAATGGTGTTGTCATCAAAGACCCTAAGGATATAAAGGATGAAGCTATCAGATTCTATGAAAATATGCTCAAGGAGAATAGTGCGGAAAATGAAGAGGCTGCCTCTTTTCTGTTAGAAGCCATTCCGAATGACAGAATTGATGTGCAAAAACTAAAAGACCTTTCTAAAACAGTCACTTTGGAGGAACTACAAAGAGTCTGTTTTTACTCTTGAAGGGGATAAGGCACTAGGCCGTGATGGTTTTTCTGCTAATTTTTTTCAGAAGTTTTGGGAAATATGCTCAGATGACTTACTAAGGGCAGTGAATGAGTTCTAAATAACTGGTAATCTCTTAAAAGAGCTAAATAACACCCACATTTTTCTTGCTCCAAAAAAATGGATGCTAAAGATTTCAAGGACTTCCGCCCCATTAGTTTGGTTAACGTTATTTATAGAATTTTTACTAAGATTATTGCTACAAGACTCCAGACTATTCTAAATGATATGATCTCAAAGCATAGTAGAGTGGATTCATAAAAGGTAGGATAATTCAAGACGGGGTGATCATGGTGCATGAGATCATTCACTCTATGGATAATAATAAAAGAGCTAGCATGGTTATGAAACTTGATATGAATAAGGCATTTGACAAAGTCTCTTGGTATTTCCTTGACAATGTTATGGCTAAATTTGGTTTTCCTAATAAATTCAGAAGAATCATTAAGGCATGCATTTCTACTGCTATATTTTATATGGTGGTGAATGGTGAGCCAGTGGGATTCTTTGCTAGTAGTAGTGGGGATTAAGACAGGGTGATCCTATATCCCCTTTTCTCTTCATACTAATGGCGGACAGTCTCAACAGATCCATTACCAAATCTGTTAATGAAGGTCTTCTAAAAGGAATTAGGCCTACTTCTACAAACCAAACAACTTCACATCAGCAATTTGCAGATGATACAATTCTTCTGTTGATGGCCTTCTATCCTTGAAGCTAAGGCTATTAAGTCTATTCTAAAATTTTATGAGGTTTCCTCAGGGCAAGAGATAAATTTTGATAAGAGTTCCATCTTCTTTTTTAATACTCCTCTGGAAAGACAAAAAAGAATTTCTCAAATTCTGGGGTGCAAAATCAATTCCTTACCCACTACTTACCTGGGTCTTCCTCTTGGAACCAAAAAAAAATCTACCACAGTTTGGAATGGTTTACTTGAAATATTTCAAAAGAAAATGGCTGGTTGGAAAGGGGCCATACTTTCTAATGCTGGAAAATGTCTGCTAATCAAAAGCACTCTTCAAAATTTACCTATTTACATTATGTCTCTATACAACATTCATGTTATCTTTAGGGATAAAATTGAAAGGATTCAGAAGCATTTCTTATGGCAGGGAATAGAGGAAAGATTCAGATACCACTTGGTGGCTTGGGATCAAGTATGTACTCCTAAAATAATTGGTGGGCTAGGCATAAAGGATATTAGAAAAATGAATATGGCCTTGATTGCAAAAATGGGCTGGAGAATGCTTACTGAGGAGCAACCTTGGATTGATCTAATTAAGGCTAAGTATCTAGCTTAGTAAAACTGTAACTTTTTTCCTTCATGATGACCAGCTACCTCAAGGGTCTATTTTTTGGAACAATTTGATACAAATCAAGAATTTTATCAAACAAGGTTGTAAATGGAAGGTGGGAAATGGCAGAAGATATTCAATTCTGGTGTGATAACTAGACTAGCCTCAGTTTAAATGATAAATTTGGTTCTGTCAAAGATATTCTAGAGAAAAAGTATGGAACTAAAGTCAAAGACTACATTGAAATGGAGGGTAATAGAAAAATATGGAAGCAGCTTAAGGTGGAAAGTGATGAGCTAAATCTCACAATCTCCTTATTACAAGTGCACCTGGATAGCATACCCCTGAGTCAAATTGAAGTTAAGGATGAACTTGTTTGGAACAACTCAAGTGATGGGGAATACACTGTCAAAGTTGGATACAATTCCTATTTTAAAAACATCCAGTGTGATTTCAAATGGAGCAGGATTTGGATGCCAGAGCTAACTCCTAAAATCAATTTCTTCTTTTGGCTTGTTCTCAGAGGAAGAATACTCACAAATGAAAACCTTATCAAGAGAGGCTTTATAATGCCAAATATGTGTTGCCTATGTAAAAATGAGGCTGAAGGACATCAAACATATTTTTTTGCATTGTGAGTACGCTTCAAAGATCTGGAGTTATGTTTTTTTCAAAATTCAATGTTTGTTGGACAATGCCAAAGGAATTTCTTCAATATTGGATTCAGTGGGATCCTCCTTTTAAACATTGTATTGTTCAGAAGACTTTGGAAATTGGTGATGCCCCATATTATATGGAGAGTTTGGAAAGACAGAAATGACATAATTTTAAGAAATAGAAGACAACCTTGCAAGAAAATCTTTACTAAGATTGGTAATGTAATTAAAGACAATATTGAAAGATTTAAACCTCCCAAGAATAAGAAATATCCTGAAGATGAAGAATTTATTCTATCAAATTGGAAGATGGATATTGAAAATGTTCAGAAATGAAGAACTTCAAATATTGACAGGTCTCTAATTCATTGGATCCCTCCTCCAAACTCTTGGTATAAACTTAATTTTGATGGAGCCTCTAAGGGAAACCTAGGGGCAGCTGCTGGTGGAGGAATAATTTGGGATCATAAAGGTTGTTTAGTTGCTACTTATGCTAGTAGAATGGGAAATCAGACCAATCACTATGCAGAAGCTCTATCAGCTTTATGGGGTCTAAGAATTGTTAGGGATTACAACATTCAAAACATCATTGTTGAAGGTGATTCCTTGAATATTATAAATCATCTTAATCAGATACACCCTCCAAGTTAGACTATTAAATATTTCATTCAGGAATCTATTAATATATGCCATACCTTCAAAAATATTAAAATTGGTCATACTTATAGAGAGGGAAATAAGGTGGCAGATACCTTAGCTAACTATGGTACCAATAATAATTTCACCACTTGGGATAATGAAAAAAACACCCCCATGGAAGTACAAAATGGTATTACAAAGGATAATTATGAGCATTCACATCCTAGATAGAATCTCTAATGAGATTGCGTGGGACTCGATGGATAAGAAAGATGGCACATGCGAGAGGAGTTATTCTAATTACCACCATAAATGTTCACATGCTTCTCGATTTCCAGTTGGATTCTTAAAAACTGGTATAGGCAAAACAAAAATATCCTTTTCATGGGTGGTTTGCAGTAGAGTAATCATGGAAATAGTAGAGGAAGAAATATGGGGGAGCTCCATGCTAGTTAGAACCCAATCTGCAATCCTACTTGGAAGGATAACACTGAGCTATGGAATTATCTTCAAATGGGGGGTGTCTCCAACTTTATTGAGAAAATCCAAGGTCATGATCAACACATTTCAGTTTGTTTTGCCACAGATTGGAAGGACATGAAGGTTAAATATGGAGGGAAAAGGGTGTTGATGAATGAGGAGCTAATTGCAGAAGTTACAGGGCTGGCTTTGGATGGCATCCGGTTCTTCAACAAAAGGGTTGACAAAATTGGAAGCGAAGAAGTTTACTGATGTAGGGGAGGAGATCATCTTTGTTACAGATGACATTCAGGTAAGCTCCATTCTAGAACCTTTTGATGAAATTACAAAAATTATGGTGCAGTTTATATCCCTTGAAGGTCGCTACATTACTATTCCCACCAAACACTTGGTTTTCCTTAATCACTTTAGGAGAAATCTTGTTGTTTTCTTCCCGCACTATCTCCTAAATTCTTTGGAATGATACATTCTTGATTTTCAAAAACATACTAGGGCCATCCCCCTTCACTAGGGGCTCATCTTTCTCCTTCACAAGCATTGCCTCATCAATTTCCCGGCCATTCCTATTTCCCCTAGCGTTCATCCCACTCCCTCTCACAGCACACCCACTCCCAACCCAACCAACTCTTCCAATTATCAGGAATGTCAAGGCTAAGAACCCTGCACCCCACAAAGCGACCCCACCTACCTCTAGCCGTGTCCTCCGGAGTAACAAGGATATGGAAATGGTTCATAATCTCTTGCATATCAGTAATGCAAGGCAGGACAAAGCTTCCCAGCAGGAGAGGGATAATATTCTCCTTAGAATGGAAACGCTGGAAAATGAGGTAGAAAATATCAAGAAAGAGATACATCAGCTAAACAAGCAAAAGGGAAAAAGAAAGATAAATGATGATGCGGGTTTTGGCACAGATCAGACTGAATTTTTTTACAAAAAATTTAACTCACTGGATAATAGACTGGGGAGAAATAAGGATAGACACGACCATAATATGGCCATATTTAAAGCAATGAGTGAGTTTCTTGAATAACATGTCAGAAGGCATCACATTGTTGAGTGGATTCCTTGAGGATATTTGGGATACTGAAAAGCAGAGAAATCAGGTCATCTCGCAGCTGAATGTTAATGACCCAACACATGTCACCACTCTGGCACTTTTTACCTCCCTTGCAGATGATCAAATCAAGGATTGAAAGGGCCTCAGAAGAAATAATACCTTTTGGGCAGGCTGGAGGAGTTCAAGTTGATTGTTTTGTTTCTGATAGGTTTGCTATTTTTTTGTTGTTTAGTCATTGTTATGTCCCTGTTTTGACTTTTTATTAGTAGCTTCTTTTTTTACTACCATTGGAACTTATCATAATATCTGGATTCAGAATCCTATTTTGATTCTTTTTCATGTTGATCTGGTTGTTGATCCTTTTTTGTAACAGGGTATAGTCCCTTCAAAATTATTTTCCTTTAATAAAAAAAATGTTACACTATAGTTATTTTGAGTCAACTCAAGAATAAGAAAGAAAATTCATTTTAAGTTTAGGAACTAACAAAACATTATTAATAAAACCATTTGCAACTTTTTCTTTTCCCTGACCCTAAACATCAAGAATGGAATGATCTCCCAAATAGATATGATCATTACATTCACTCACAGTTTGGATAGGATATCAGATCTAAAATTCATGTGTCTAGAGGAATCACTTGTCCAATATCCATTCATTTTCTTTTGCAGTGACAAAGGCGAAATACAAAGCAATTACATTTGATTTTTGACTATTTTTCTTATTCTTGTTTTAGTTTTGATTTTAGTTTTTGGTCTTGGACATATTTGTTACCCTTATGTATTTTAAAATTTGTTTTATTATTTTTAAATTTGCAATCCTCTTTCTTGTGTCCAAATTTACCACAATAATTGTCATTTTCCATCAAAGCTAACTCTTAGATTTCTAGGTTTCTTATCTTTGTCTAGGAGGTTTAAAAGTTTTATTTGGGTTTTTGTTGAATCTAGAGTTTTTACCTTTTGATTTCTGAGTGAGAAGTACCTGTGTGGCATTCTCCTTAGAATCAAAAATTGACATTACTTGTTCTTCCTGTATAAAAAGAGCACTAAGGGTTTGTAAATCTAGAATGTCTTGTTCTATTTGATATTTTTAGAGTTCAAAATTAAAATGAAATTTCTAAATTTCTTCATGAATATTCAACTAGAATAATGAAATAAAGAAATTTATCTTGAATCAAGATTACTGCCACATCCATCTAACCGTGACTTGATCTTTTTTATTTTTGCTAAATAATTTATCACTTTTTCATCTCCCTTCATGGGAGTTGTCATAAGTTCTAAAATAAATTTAATAATGTTTTGACAAACGCGTACCTTTTTGCATCAATTCTGATTGAGCCCAAGCCTCACTCAGGACTCTCTTGATTCTTAAATATGAAGTCAGAAATATCATCATTGTATGCTTTGTAAAATGATAATGGGCATCACTTCTTATACTTTATGTTGATACACATAGCGATGTTGTCAACAGTTTCATGTCTTCCACTAGGAGCTATCTCAGTTCTATTCGCAACTGCCCATAATTTGCAAGCCATGAATTACGCCTTTCAATAAAATATTCTAAATGATGTAGTTGTTTCTATTCAACATCTGAGATTTATCAATTGAAAATTAACTAGACTCCATTTTTGGGTAAAATAGAGATTAAAAAATAATTAATAAACAAGGATTAAAATAAGAGTTTTATAGGAAGTCTCCCTGTCATATTTAAATCCTCGTAATCGAACACGATCAATTTACGCCAAAAAAGGAGGTCATGTTAATTGAATATTCTATACATGAATACATTAGAATGATATCAAAAACTTAAATTGAGATGTAATTGATTTGTTTTTAGTTTTGTAACACAAATGACGATGAAAAAGCTTGTTATCGTATCATAATATATCATTAAATAAAATGATACTATTTTACTATTTCTTTTACAAAAATAATGTTTCATAATTTTTCTATATTTTTTGAAAAAATAAACAAATAATTTATATAAATACATTTTTCGATAAGAAAAAAATGATTCATATATTAAAAAATATTTTTTGGAGCTCTCGCTCCTTATTAGGTGAGGATTTTCTTGCCAACTCGATCGAGTTTCCATATTACTAACTCGTCAATTTATATCATCGAGCTATCATGCCAATACCATATTTTAATGTTGTATTGTAAACCGATCATATATTACCAACCAAGTCAATTTCATAACTACCATATGTTATAGCCACACCAGAGGGACAATGTAAATGCAAACAGTGACTAAGCCTCTCACATGGCCAAACCGCAGCAAACAATAGTCGAGCCTTTCACCATGCCCATAAGGGCTTGATTAATACAAATGGGGTGGTGTGACCTATAGTCACACCACAGAGTCATGCTTTCTAAGGCTTATAAAGACTTCCCTAAACACTATTTGTCATCCCTAATGTGGGACTAATCCCACTACACAAATGGAGATGAGGGGAGTTGTCCGAGGCGATGATGCACAGTAAGAGGGGGTCCGTGATAGGACATGTGGCTGCAACGTAGGGTGAGGTGCTCGCTGGAGTGGACAAGCAGATTGTGCCACAGTGGCACGAAGCAAGGAGGGGTGGTTTGGAGGGGGGCTTCCCCCAAATATGAATTGCATTATATATTTTTAATATATGATTTTTTGTTATATGTGCGGTCATGGCATAAGTATTTCGTTAGAGTTTAGATAGGTTTAGGTTTAGGTTTATGTTTATATAATTTATATAAACCATATAAAATTATATAGATTTATATGTATGTATAAAAATTATACACATACATATTTATATTGCATTTTTATAACATACAAAGATTTTATTAAAAACTTATACAACTATTATGGTTTTTATTAAACCATAGGAAAAAAAAAATCTAGGGGCCCTATTCGAGACATGAATAAGGATTTCAAAAAATTCATAGTAAATAATGTAAATACAAATGTATTAACGGGGAACAAGGAATTTTCCTTGACCAATGAAAAAAATAGAAAAACCTATTTTCTTAAATGTTATCTCCCCCTGTAAACTCGACTTTTTCTCTATATTATTTACTTCCCCTTTTGAATTTCTTGAATCCCTATAAACTATATAAAATATTTCAAAGAATTTACAACCCTTACCTTATTTTCTAGAGCCTGGGTAATTCTCAAAGTTGAATTCTTTTCACGTAGTTTAAAATTACAAAACGCCTTTTCACCTATGCAATATTCATCCAACCAACCAACTATGTGAAATGGGAAAGGGGGTTAAATAATATTTCAAATAGTTTAACTACCTTCCCAACTATTACAACCTTAGGAAATATTAAGATTACATTTAATTTTTTAATCTCACTCCAGTACCAAGACGAGGGGTGAAAAGGTGTAATAACCAACTAAATTAATTAATTAATTATTATAAAGTAAAACATTATAACATACGCACCATAAATAAATTAAATAAAATACATTGAATTCATAACACAACATGTAACATGGAAAACCGCTAAATGGGTAAAAACCATGGAATAAATCCACTTTCGAGAAACTTTTACAATTACCAATCTAGTAACTCCCTCCTCACTTCTAGTCCATGTTTTTACCAGGATTAACCTTCATATTCCACACACTGGAATATTATTTTATCAATGTTTGATATATAATCAATATGATATGATATCCTG
Source organism: Taxus chinensis (assembly GCA_019776745.2). Taxonomy (NCBI): domain Eukaryota; kingdom Viridiplantae; phylum Streptophyta; class Pinopsida; order Cupressales; family Taxaceae; genus Taxus; species Taxus chinensis. Next base: position 561,618,974 of record CM034155.1, on the reverse strand, counting down.
AATATGACCTAAGGTCATATTTAAATAACCCAAAGGGTTATAACCTTATTAAGTGATGGTGCACACCTCCGCGATTCTATTAGTTGATTAATTAAATTAACCAACCCCTAATATAAAGTTTATATTTAAATAATACGAATATAGTTTATTCTATACTATTTAAATATAAACTATATATTATGATGCACTTAATATTATAGTTCTAACAACTAATGATAGTGATGACGAGATATGATATGTACTGATGTATTGATGTAGGGGGAGTTGCCCCCAGTGATGAGATGTTTTGTACCTATGATTGTGAACGATATATATATATATATATATATATGAATTTATTGGTGTATGATCATTGTATTTAATGTTTAATGATGTGATGATGAGGTATGATTCATTGATTATTATTGTTATATGTGATGTGTTGAATATTTTTTGCATTTGTTGAATTGATTTGTAATGGGTAAATGTTGATATGGAATAATGTGATTACAGATAGATAAATGATGATATAGTGTATATGATAGTAGATGATGTGTATAATGTGATTGCAAAAAAGTGTATTATATGTATGAATAAAGGTGTGATGAGTGATAAAGTAAAAATGAATAATGTGTAAAAGTGTGAGTTGGTTTTAATAGCGTAGTGAAGTGCATGTTAGTATGATGAGGAGGGGGGAAATATAATAGTGATGTCCCCCAGTGTATAGATGATGAGGTTCATTTATAGAAGACCCATCAACAATCAATAATGAACCGTAAAGCAAGAGTGCATCATCGAGAAGTGATATGATAGTGTGTGCGAGATAGATTGATCAATAAGGCGTGTAGTGAAAGAGTGAAGAGAGGTTCTTATTATAACAGATCCCTCATCTATTTCGTGATATACAAACCATGTGTTACATAATCACACATACTAACATTTTACTTGTGTGTCTTGTGATATACACTTTAAGCTAAATCGTCACACATTCTAACACATCATCCCTATGTCGCATTTAATATCATCTACACATCACCATTTTATAATCAACCCTTTATGTTTAGTTCACTAACTCTTTCTACATACAACATGGATCTCTCAAACCATTTCTCGATGACGCACTCTCATTTATGGTTCATTCTTGACTGCTGAGGGGGCATAAATAAATGAACCTCATTGCATACATACACATCCACTTGGGGGCAAGCTTCTCCTATAATTCACTTTACGTTCCATTCCATCTCATCCATAGCATACTGCATATCTTGGTTGCATTTACTCTTTCTTCATGTCCATCTTATTACACATACTAGATAGATATATTGTATGTCATTATCTTTATCATATACACATGTATGTTCACTTTCCTTTATAGTTGTGATCGCAGATTTAACATATCCTTACACATAACATGGATGCTTGGCGCAATACCTATTACCAATCCCACATAGTTACTTGGGGGCATATACTTTCATACACTACAGATGTTATTGTTTAATTTTGTGTCATAACACATTACTTTATCAGATTATACACACCTTGGCATAATTTTTATTTTTCTAACATGTTAAAGAATGCTTCATGTGCAGCACTTAATTTTGTAGGACTGTTTGTTTCTATGATTGTCAGTTACATTACTTGTTCTTGTTTTCCTTTGTTTATCATTGTTTGTGGGATTTTCCATATGTATTGCCTGTTATTTGATTGTTTGTGGCCATTATGTCCTTGATTGACTTGTGACATTTTGAGTGATGTACCATGTTTGTAACCCTCTTTTTGTAGTCTACATTATCTTCTTACGTGTTACACATTGTTTGCTTAGCTTACACATTGTCTGCTTAGCTTACACATTATATTCTTAGCTTACATCTCGTCTTTTACATGAGTATTTGTCTTTATTTGTACTAACACTTGTTTTCCTAGAAACTTGTTTGCATGTGCCTTGGTTTCTACCAAGCACATTACCTCCCCCTACAAGGCACAGTTTCAGCACAATGGTCGGTCCTCCTTTAGGCTGCATACTCTTTCAACGATGATGCATGCACCCCAAATGAGGGGGGCATCGTTTGGGTGAATCAGTAACCCCATACAATTTTATACACAACACGACACTTGTACAACATATTTTTTAGTTTCAAACAGGTCTCAGAATCAGACTTGGCTCTTTAGCACAATGGTTTTTCCTGGATGCCTAAAACTAGAGGGAAACACAATAGCCTTTCTAGGATACCTGAGACTTGGGGTAAATTACACGATGATTGGTATTTCAAAACACTCTACAGAACTCCATACATAACGATTTTTATAGGTAAAATAGTCCTTAGCACATGCATTTATACACATCATCTACAATGGTGATCTAATTAGTGAGAAGAAACTGAAGATTAGAGGATGACACTAGACTATTTTCCCTACACTTCTTCCATTTCATTCGGCGTGAGATGACCAGAAAAAATAGTGCGTCAACATCATCTACATGATCCTTTCTACACCCTTTCCTCATCACAGATTAGGTGCACATGTTCCTTTTTCACATTTTTCCATACTTTACTTACACACTCTTTACATATTTTGATCATATACATGAATATTTGACTAATTTTTGGCTTCTCTTTTATAAGCCCATCTGTATGGGAATTGGTAGTCAACAACATCATCAACAACATCACACACATTGACATTGACATCAACAACAGGTACATCATGACATCTACACATGTGTTTCTGCCCTAGGTTCATTGTCATCATCACTTTTTACACTTTCTCCTCCTTAGCATCCACGCTTCAAATTTTTATCATTCCACAGTTTATCTAGTCCATATGAATGCTTTTCATCATCAATCTACATGGTTATCAGGTATGCATATCTATCTACTTTATGTCACCAAGCTTTCCGTTCACCAACATAAATTGGGGGAAAATGTAGACACAATCACGTACTTTGGGTAATTATTTAGTCTTGATGGCATACTACTACTCATATGATTCCTAAGGAAAGTACAAAGTAACCCATATATTTGGCCACATTTATTTTCTTTCTTTTGCTACTTTCAGTTTTGCACTCTTACTGGCTCAGTCTTCCTTTTTACTCTTCGAAATTTTTCATCCTGGACACTACCACCCATCCAGGACACTAGCGTTAGGCACCCTTGTCCCATCTAGGTGCTCATGTCCCCTTTGTACTTTACTCTCACTTTTTGTGTCCTTTATAGCTATTAGAGCATCTTATATTTTTAGTAGTCATCCTTTTCAGGGTTAATAACGAAATTCAAGCAAGGGAATCATATAAATATAAAGTTATGTGATCATAATATAGGACCAAACACTAAGAACTATCTATCACCAATTACATCTATCAAGGAATCTAAGAGCTTCATTTGCATCTATCTAGCCCCATCACAAGGAACACAAGGGTTGGTTTTCTGCATACACTTGTTGCATAGGAGGGAATTTTATTCTATTCCATGCACACATTTACTACATTCTACATCTAGCTACTTACTCACTATTCCAACTGCGACATGCACAAGAGCAACCTAGGGCATAATTCCACACACATACAAAACTACATTGGGTCTGAGATGTAGTGCAATTCTCAGTCATAAGTTTACCATTGTGACAATAGAGGATAGTCTAACCCCTCATTTTGCATCTTTCTTTTTTAGGATTTGATGTCTATTTGACAGTTTTACATGTCTATATTTTATTGTAGGTTTCTAGTAACCTTGGCTATCTTGGTACGACCTCAGAGTGACCAAAGGAAACTATAGGAAAACACCTTACGACACCTCAGAGGAGGTTTTGTGAGCATTTCCGTAGACCCAAGCACCTAGAAACATGTCTAGGATGCCCCTGTCCCTCTCTAGGTGCCCTAGTCCAGCCTGTTCATCCAAATTTGCATTTTTCTAGGCACCAATTTGACAGATTGTGATTTTTATTTTCCAGCCTTCCAACTCTGTGCATCCTCTAGAACTCTAAGAATCCTCTAAGGCCTTTCACCATCTCTTTGTAATTAGGGTATCATACTTTCTTGCTTAGTTTTCTTAGATCTACATTGTACTCAATTGTTCATTTATGTATTGCTGCAATAACATCGGATTAGGCATATATTTCATATTTATCTTAATTAATGGCCAAATACATGGGTTAATTAGTACTTTTCTTACCTATGAATCATATGAATAGTAGTATGCGATCATGACTAAATAATTACCTGAAGTGCTTGATTATGTGTCTACATTTGTTTGTTTGTTTTATTTGTTTATATTGTTTTATCTCTCACATTTGTCACTTATGTGCCCAGTTCTTGTCAGGTCACAGGGATATTTGTCTATCATTCTTCTCACATTTTTCATCAGTTGTCTTGGGATACTAACACCTAAGATTAAACATTAGTGCCTAGGTGCTCCTATCCGACCTGGGCACTCTTGTCATCTTTTTCTTACTTCACATATTTGACATTTGCGGTCAGCCTTTTTTCGGTTTTATTACTCCTATATCGAGGCCCTATTCGGCATGTCACGTCACTAATGTCGAAATTCAAGTAAGATATTCCTATATAAACACAACATACATACCATTATAAGGGAATTTTTTTTTATCAAGGGTTATCTATCTATAAATTATCAAAGGGACTGGATTTTGGGCTTATTACTCTGCATACACTACATAGGAAGGGTAAGTTTCTAAATTCCATCCCACACATTTGCATTCTATCTAGCTACATCTTGTTATCTTGGCGTCATAGGCATGAGGGAAACCTAGGAGAACTATTGCACATAAAATCACATAGAAATACATGGATTTTGAGATGTAGTGCCACCGGGATCAATCTGAATATCCATTTACATCTTAATGTTTTTAGGATTTGATGTAATTTGGGGGTTTTGCAGGATAATATATGTTTTTTAGGTTACCAGTAAACATTGAAATCTTATACTGACCTACAGGTGATCAATAGATAATGGTAGAAAAACCATGTCGATACAAGAAAAATCAAGTTCGAACCCTTTGCGTAGTCATAGGTACCTACAGAAGCTCTCAGACGCCTGGGAACCCTCGCCTCTACCCAGGTTATTTTGAAAGTTACAAAATTCATATTGAGCATTTCTAGTACTCCACCCAACCCTTTCATCAGTTGTTCCAATTCGTGTATACTTTGGGATAAGAAATAAATGAGATAAGTGCCCTATATCTTTCATTTGCTTACATAGTTATATCTTTAAAAGGATTAGAATTTGTATATTATTGTATATCATTATAGTCATTCTGAAATTATAATTTAACATAATATTTTAATATTTGCTAAATCATTTGGAGAACACATTTCTTAGAACTCATTTCCCTAGGATCCACTAAACCCTAATGGATAAAAGTAAATATTCCTCTCCTAGGAAATCTATACATCATGTTAGTGTAAATCCTATCCTTGATGATGATGTTGAGGCTAAACTTAAGACCCTTTTTCATAATCCTCAACTTGATACCAAAATTCAAAGACAACTTATGGCTAATGAAAGTGATATTCCTCCTTCTTTTAAAAACTCTAGTTGTGTCGTTGTTTCATCTCCTATGAAATTCACTTCGTGTTTTCCTTGCTCTTCCATTCACACTCATTTTGCTTCACCTCTTTCTACTTATATTGAAACTTTTGATGATGTTATTATTGATTATATACTTTCTCTTAGTGGTGATACTGTAGAAAAAAAATCATGATGAAAATTTACATTCGCATGATGTTATTTCTCATAATAGTCACGATGAATGTAAATTTGTATCTCATACTTTTTCTATTTCTGAAATTTTTCTAATGATTGTAAATATGCATCTCAGGATAGTTTTTCTCCTGCTTCACTCTATGTTGATGAATCGTTTAATGAAATACTTTCATGTGAAACTTTGTCTAATACTAATTATATTTTTGAGCGTGAACATGTTAGTGAAGATTTTACTTCTCTTAAGACTGTTGAATGTGAATTTTCCACTTTGCTTTCATATACTTCTGAGGTTGTTTCTGATGGCATTTAGGATGATTTTTTCATCCCTACTATCTCACCTCTTCTATTTTCTTATGATTATACTACTAGTATTTTTGTTAATATTCATCATTAATGAATTGCAGGAAGGATATTGTGTAATGACAATAGGAAGGTTATAGATGATTCTTAAAAAATGGGGGTATGTCAATTTTTTTCAATAACATTGGCGACCATGTTGGCTAACTTCTTACAACAAGGAGTTTGATTGCATCAAAACTAAGAAAAAATAAATCTCAAGATTATAATGTAGGTACATTGTTTCTTGAGTCAATCTACACGGACCCCAATAATGACTTCAATTAAAGTTAGATGAATGTTTGGATGATTGTGAACAAATAAGGTGTGTAAGGAGATCGGGAAGTGAGTGCTAGATAAGATCAAGTACATATTCATCCTTTATTGGTTTGAAAATAAAGTAAAAATCTTCACATTAAGTATATCAGTAGAACATTCATTTATGAAATCAAATAACTTATTCTATAAATCATCTTTGACTACAAGTTTCAAAAGAATCTTACCATCCAAATAGTTTGAAAGGAATCTTCATCTAATCCAGGACATTTGTAGAGATGAAGCATATCATTAATTTCAATTATCACAAATACTTATTAGAAAATCCATCCACAAGCAAACAAAACCAAAAACAACCAAGGAAAAGATAAAAAAATATATACAAAATATATGTGGACACTAAATCACGCACTTTGGGTATATATCTAGTCCTGATCATATACTACTATTCATATGATTAGTAAGAAAGAAAAATAATAATTAACCCATGTCTTTGGTTATCTTTGCTTGCTTTCTGTTATCCTTCTTGGTCTTACACACACTCTTTCCTAGTCTGTCTTCTTATACTTCGGAATTTCTCATTCTGGGCACAACACCCAGCCAGGACATCAGCTCCAAGTTCCCCTGTCCCCTCTAGGTATCCCCGACCTCTTTGTAATTTATTCATATATTTTGGGTCCTTTCTAGCCATTTTGGCATATTACATTTATTCATTGTAGGTTACAGGTGAGATTTGCAAACTTCGTTGTGACATGTTAGTGATAGAAATTGAAGGAAAACAGACATCTTGTGACCCTACAAAACTAGTTTTAGCAGCTTCTGAGCAGAAACAAGTGCCCAAAATAGGTCTCTAGCACCCCAAGCCCCCATGATCCTCCATACGCATTGTGGTCCTAGTACTTCCGACCTTCCTAAAATTTTCTAGGCCTAATTATGACACCTTGCTTCTTTGTTCTAACAGTTTTCCAACTTACCACACCTTCACTATCACATCGAAATCAGCTAAGTGTTTCCTCCTTTCATTTTGCAACTAGGGCTTCATACTTTCTAGCTTATTTTTCTTGGTCAATTATGTAATTAATTTTTTATAGTCAACGATGTTACATATATAGAGTTAGGCATTTATTTATTTCAATATTTTCTTAATCATTTGGCGAACTCGACCTCTTCGAACATGCTTAGGGTATTTCTTTCATCATTTCTTATATTTTTTCTATGACCCTCTCATCAAGGATATTTCCATTCATGATATCTTGCTCATCAACCCTAAATTAAGAGCTAAAATCATCACTCTCTTGGCCACTACTCATTCTTTTTTATATTCATCTGAATATCGTATACAACACATTCATAGATGCATTTTCTCAACATGTTGCTTTTCCATATAATCATGTTTCCAATCTTGTTGTCTTTGACAATGATCCCCCTTTGTACATAATGATTCACATCAATAATGTGGGTGTAAAATGAACCATATTCGATAATGTATCTAAGATCAATCTTTGTACTTTGTCAATCATTGAAAATATTGGCCTTTCTAGTGCTAATGTTACTCCCTCATCCATTTCTCTTTGCACATATGATGCTTATATTCACCCATGCATAGGTCACATCACTCTAGCTATCAGCTTTCATACATAAAACTCTTCCTACGGTTTTATTCATCATTGACTTCCGAGTTCAATATAATTTCTTACTTGGTAAGCCATGGCTTCATGTCATACAAACCATACCATCTATAGTGAATCGATGTGTTAAGTTCTTACATGAGGGTGTCAAATATACAATCATTGATGATCATGAACCATTCTAATATTACAACCTTGATCCAACCACTACATTTCCTACTCCAACAATTGTTACTACTAATGACCCACAACCCATGGATTCTCTGACTCATTTCCCACCACTTGAAGGTGTTATTTTCTTGTTATAAATAGTTCCATCCACATCATTTCCTCCACCTACTTTTATTGTTGTTATGGTCAATTTATCAGGGGCCTATCCAAACATTGGATGTTATTTTACTAACTGAACCTTTGTATGAGCAACCCACGATTAGCATGTATTCCTTTTACATGTACATGTTTCATGAATGACTCTTATTGGGAAAACATTCCATTTGATCCTACTTGCTCTAAAACTATATATAGTTGGTCTTTTATCATGGGAAAGTGAAGGAGTGGAAAGTGATAAAAGACCATCAAAATTGAGATAATTAGAATAAATTTGGTGTTCTCCATTGCGTGAAGATGGGTAGAGGATGCACAAGGAAGTTGATGGTGACACGATATTTTATGTTCTCCTCTCTATGAAATTGGGCAGAGAACACAGGAAAAAACTTAGATGGCACCAAAGAAGGAAGATGTATTAGACACAACAGTCCTAAAGAAGCTTGAGGAAATTATGAAGGAGCTTCAAGGACTCCAAAAGGAGGGTATTTGACAAGAATTCATAAAAGAAGACAAACTAGTGAAGAAGTCTTGCATAAAGGAATAACCAAATAATGTACGAGACAAACACAATGAGGACAAAGATCCCAGTACAGGAGTACCACTGAGATAAAATGGTTTGATTACGGAATTACCATATAAATATGTGTGAGCAGAATCACATCGACCAACGTTGTGTGATATTATCATGCAGAGGAAGAAGGGTGATTGAGAAGATAGAGATATTGTCGACATATACCATGAACATGTAAAGAAATGTGCAAAGCCGCAAGAGGATATTGTGGCAATAAAATAAGAAAAGAAAGAAAATGTGCACGAGGAAGAGATGTGCACAAAATACATAGTAAATGCACAAGAAGTAATCTTGAAGGAGAATCAAGATAAGAACACACAAGGAAATGGGAGCACCACTGCAAGAGAAGTAGAGAACTTCTGGAAGATTGAGATAGTACGTGTGAAAAAGGATGTACCCGGTAAGGATATCCAATCATATATCAAGTAGAGGTGTACATAGGAGAAGATGAACACATGAACTAAGGAAGGTGTGGTAGTAGTTCAGAGAAACTGTAGGAGAATATGAAGGAGGAGATAGGGATTGAGGGAGGGTGGGAATGATCTAACCTAGAAGAAGTTCCCTCAAAAGAAACAAATGTAGAGAAACTAAAGATGGTTGTTGAAGTATGCATAGATAAAAGTACACAAAGAGGAGAAGAGATCAAGGGAGATCTCAAGGATGAATCACATGGAGAGGCTCTAAAATTATTGTATCAGGTTAATGGTGTAGGAAGAAGCGAGAAGGAATAAAAAGAAGGTGGTGAAAAAATAATTCCACAACAAGAGGGAAAAATTTTCCAAGATCATTAGCTAAAGTGTGGTCCAATATAGCCCAAGGTAGGAGAAAGAGAAGAAACCCTTAAGAATTCCAAAGGTAAGGGATATTTAGAGGTGTAACAAGGTTACTTTACAATTGAAAATCAACATGTGACCTTCAGGTGCACTCGACCTCCCGAGGTCATGCCAGGAAAGCTGATGTGGAATGGATAGATGGCTATGCAGAAAGAAACACTCAAATATGGGTGAGTGTGGTCAATATTTTATCAAGGAAATCTAATTTCCTCTATGGGAAATAAAGGGGTCTTCTCATCTAGGGTGATAAAATCCTCTCTAGCCTAAATGGGTGTGATGGTATGGTCAAAGAAGGATACACACACGTAAGAGTCTATCAATTTTTTTGTGTGACACTCTCTCAACTGGTTATGGAATGCGTGGAAATTATCCTTCATTTTATTCATATAAATTTCTAGAGAAGGTCATGGAAATGCTAGAGAAAATGAATGAATAAGGATAAATGAGTGGGCTATGAGCACTAGTTCCACCCAGGCTAGTTTCACCAAAGTCATAGACTTTGTCGAATTCTTCATTGAGGGCATGCAATTGTGTGATAGTGACAGGTGGGAGTGGTGAGGATCAAAATAATATAGTCTGAAGGCCCTTATCAATGTCAGTCTCAAGATAAGTTGCGTTAGGTTGTGGGACTCAGGGATCGTACACTTTGTATCTCATTTTTTTGTGGTCCCTGAATGGTCATATGGGATTGTGTATTCAATTAAGCTAACGCAAGAAAGTAAACTAATTAATTAAAGGAAATATAATCTATGTTTTTATGATTTTTCAATTATATAAAGGAAATACAACAATAAATAATAATCTAATTAAATTAAACTAATGTTTTTGGATTTTATAATTTCTAGAAAATAACAGAAGAAATGAAGAAATTTCTTCTACAATTTAACTAATAGAAACTAAACAAATAAATAACCGGATGTGATTATCTATCTGTGCAGAAACAAATCTAAGTTATTCTAATCAAGCAAAGCTTTTCCAAAAATGTAATTGTGGATAGTAAATCCTTTGTTCTTGCCTCAGAGGAACGAGAAGAAATCAAAGCTTCTCAGAATATTTTCTCCCCTTACAACTTCCCTCGGTAAAAGTAAAGAAGGATTCAATGGAGGTTATAAATTGAAATGGATTATAATTGCCTAAAACAAATGAAGAAGCTTTCCTCCATAAAATCTTCCCTTACAAACCGATAGGGATAGGCAGGGAATATATCTATCACCATAAGCTTTACATAATAAATAGAATCTACAATAATGATCTAACTATTGCACCAATTTACATTTTAAATGGTTTCCTACTCTAGTTAATGATGTGTAAACATTTTAAATAAAGAATTCAAGAAAGCTTCAGGAAATCCAAGTACATTCACAACCTAGAATTTTTAGTACCTGTGGAAAATTTGGTTGTGGTTTACTTTTGTTTCCCCTTAGTTTCTTTTCTAACTTCAATGTTTCACGCGAGTCCAAGGATTTGTGCTTGGTAATAAAAAAGAAGCAAGGAAGAATTTGTTGGAGTAATGGTGGCTTACTAGTAATCTGGTAGAAATGCAAGTAGAAGAAGAACAAACACAAGAGAATAGTGCTTGGTTGTGTAATTTCTAACAAGATCATGACAGCATAACGGTGCAAATCACTACAAAAATCTCCAACCAATGCTTCGGGAAGAAGCCTGGTTTTTATAGAACATAGGTTGGGAAATGGTCTAAGACCATTTGGAAACCATGGGGTGCCACATCACAATAAGGAGGGGTAGTTAACTCTCAATTAACAATAGAAAGAGGAAGAGGAAGTTGGTATGAATCTATCAAGCCTAAAAAAAACCAATTTTACCAAGAAACATGCGCAAAAGGTGAGTTGGAAGAAGTTAACACGCATCCAAATCATACCTGGGAAGTCTTGGTCAAAACACACATAGGACCATCAGTCTACACCAGGTGGCCAATTATGCAACCACCGCTGAGGGAAGACTGATGGTTGCGTAACAACCACCCAAGTAAACCAGTGGCGGTCATGTAACTTAAATGGCCAAAAACTAAGGAAAAAAATTGCGGAAAGATAACAAAAAGTAAGAAAAGACAAGGAAATGGACAAGTAAAGTATTCTAAACTATAAAATATAAGCTACAAAGAGGAAATAGGACTCAAACACCATTGAAAAGATATAGTAATCATCATAGGGACTTTTAACCATTTCTGATCAATGTAGCACATGACAAAATTGGGTGCGTACATATTACCCCCTCGGAGAAGCGTTCTAACCATGAAGAGGCATACAATGTAGAGTCCGAGTATGGAATTCCCAAAAATGGGGAGTTAGAGGTTATACCTGACACATCTATGTGTCGAAGTGATGTCCATCCAAACTCCCACTACCTGCAAGAAAAAAAGAATCAAGTGCAGATAGATATGAAATCAACAAAACATACTAAAACAAAACAATAAGAGAACTTACCATATCCATGGGGATATAAACACACCTACGCCAGCACTCCAGCCCTGTAAACACACACACACTCAAATATAGAGTTAAAAACATGTTATATATAATTAAAATTATCTATTTTTAGAAATCATTTTCACTCACCCACTTAGAGAATTTGGAGCTCTGGATCACATGTGACAGTTTCATATGATAGTACAATCGATTTCAAAGAGTACATTTTAATGTGATGATGGCCCCACCAGCTAGAAGAGCAGCGGACTAAGAAAAAGGTGAGTATTTTGCATTTATTCATTTTAAATCCCTAATATGAAAAATTGAAAAATATCAACCTAGGGGGTGTCATTTTCAATAATTCTATAGTTAAAATGTTCCTAAGGGGTGCCTAGATGTGTATGCCTTTTATTTCATGAAAAATAGCATGTATTTTGTCATTTTTTGAAGTTTTTGGGCCCCAGGGTACGACATGTTCCTTTTTTGACATGACCGTCACTCTATGCATGGCGAAGGTTACACAACCGCTGCTACACAGGAAGAGTGGTTATGCAACCACCATGAAATTACAACTACCACTCTACACAGAGGGGTGGTTCTGTAATTATCGAGGAAGAAGCCAAATTTGACTAAGTTAAATGATTTTTTTTTGTTTTTATGTTGTTTTATAATGTTTTTGATGAGCTTAAATTATGCACGAAACATGTTTCTAACTTGCTCTTTTTCTTGTTTTGGTGGATGCAAAAGGATTCCTACATCTGATGGAGTCAGAGTCTAGAGAGTGTGAGTGGATTTTGGGGGTTATTGATTAGTTGTCTTGGGAGGAGAGAGACTTGTTACATAGAGTCAGGGTTATGGAGATTATCTCAGATGACATTAGTAGCGCTAGCTAGTCACTTGTTGTGTGACCTTTGAGTTATTGGGATGTAGACTGGAACACTTTCCATGGCTACCTGGGGTTTGAGGAGAGTGGACCATTACCTTAGAGGATGTGCACATGATTTTGGGTGTTCATGTGATAGGAAGGAGGCTGACTCTTGATAGTGTGGGGTCAGTGGTGAGATCACATCAGTGGGCTACCTACATGGGGGATGGTCAGGCGCACAATGTAGGCCCCAAGCAGGGCATGAGACTTCTTTTTGTTTCCTCTACACCTATCCCTGCCTTACGTAAGGCCATTATTGGTATCTTTACTTCATGCTTGGTAGGAGATAAGGGATGGGGAAAAGCTCCTTTACTATTGGGATCCCATTATCCATAGCATTGAGTAGTATGGTTGGATTTACACCTGGGGAATTGATATATTGGGGACTACTTACCATGATTTGTATCGAGTTGTCAGAATTCAGGGAAAGTCCCTGAGCCATCCCACTTTGGTCATGTGTTGGGTGTATGAGAGGATGATCCCCTACCAAAGGGGAGTTGGGATAGATGATCCAGGGGCCATCAGGGTAGTGAGGTGGACAGTCTTGGGTCCTCTCAGGGTGGCACATCAGCCTGTAGCCACACTTACTACTGATGATATGGTCACACAACCATACCAGGACATGGTCAGACTGTGGGGTGATGATAGAGTTACATTGATTACATGTAGCACTACTACCTAAGTTAGTTGACAGGATAACCAGAGTTGAGGCTCATCCTATAGATAGAGTTCCACAAGTAGTTTGGATTTTTGTATGTTGACGCACTTCTCATTGTTCCTACTAGTCTATCATGGGGTTAGAGAGGCTCGAGCCTTCCCTAGGGGCCAACTTGATTAGATAGTTGTGACTCCTGGAGTTCCTATTACTATAGAGAGGGTCACTCTAGATCTAGCCAGGCCAGGAGTTATATTACAGATCGAGGCCTCTCCCACACATAGGGGGGGAGGAGGAGGAGGAGGATAGGATAGAGATGGAGACAAAGACTAAGGGAGAGACTAGAGAGGAGATTGGAGAGGAGGCTCGCGAGGAGGGCCAGGATGGAGGAGGAGATAGTGACAGTGAGTGGAGGGTTACATGAGGAGATCTCTCTATAGAGAGAGAGAGAGGTGGAGGTGGAGAAGGAGACTCTCTATTTTGAGGAGCCTCTTTCCCATGAGGGAGGTGGTGACGAGTAGTTTGTGATGGGACAATGAGATGCCTCAGGAGAGGTAGCAGCTAAGGAGGTACCTGTAGAAGCTCCACCACCACCAACATACCACCGTAGTTGACCCTTCCTAGATGCCAGGAGATCTAAGTATGTAGATACTCTTCCCTTGACTCTATTACTTAGAATTATTAGTGAATTACACATTGTCTTTCTTTTTGAGTTTTTAATAGTTTTCTAACTCACCATTGTTTTCACTTGTGTTTTGCAAGCCACTATTGATGGATGGCGAGATTTTATTCATCGAATCCTTCTCGACACATTTTCATTCCCATGGGGAAGACTCGAGAGGAGTTGCATGTAGATGTGGGGCAAGCCATTCATGATTCAGTCATCACACTGATGTTTTTGTACCAGTTTGGATTGTTAGCCAGGAAAGATTCTTTCCAAGATGAGGACCGAGCTCACTGCATTCTGGTTAGCCAAGAGGAGACAGTGGTGAGGCCACTCTTGTAGTGAGACCACTACTAGTAGATCTCCAGCTTCATCATCTCATGGTCACTCTCATCATTCAGGCATGGAGGCTCTCACTCCCATCATAGGAGCCATAGCAGGAGCCCTAGCCACACACCTTCTCTAGATCCCATAGGGAGGGATAGGCCATGGGCCTTTATTGCTTTGATGTCATTTTTCAAGACATATATATGATTTTTTTGGATTTTGTGCTCATTGTGAGCATTTTGACCACACTTGTTAGTGTGATGGCATTGTATACAAACTTTGATTATTATGGACATATATACATACATCTTTTTTGATTAGTTATCTTCGTGTAAGATTTTATCTCATTGATGGTTTGCTTCACTTGTGTACTCTTAGATGCTCAAAATTTCTGATGTTTTATATGCTTTTTGAATGCATGCTATGGATGATGATGTGCTAACAGAATGATTTATTTTTGTTTTTTTATTTTATATGATGATTATGCAAACACAATGTAACCTGAAACTTTGGTTTTCAAACAATATTTAGTACTTCTTGTTTTGTTGGAAAAATGTGATGAATGTGATAAAATAAGAGAATGAACCCACTCCTCTTCTAACTCCATGCAACTAGTAAGATGCAAGGGCTCAACACCAAGAGACAGAAGGGATGTAATTTATATAGACTTTGATGAATGGAAAAGATGTAAGGAAGACAAGATCTTGACAAAAATCCAATTAGGAACCTACAACCTAACTCTGCACACAGTTTACTACATAGTCTAGAATGTGATTTGCTTACAAGTTTATCTAGACTTAGATCCGTATATGGCCTCTTGATTGAAAAAATCTGGTTTTAAGGTTTTAACTCTCTTGGAACATATACATCTAATTCACTTTCTTGGGATTTGAAGTTTTCAAAGACACTTTTTATTTGCTAAATTGCTTATACCTTACTTGATTTATTATGAAAATACCCCCTACACCTTGCCCCATGCTACCAGTAAGAAGCATGGACTCATCACCAAGGAAAGATGTAGGTGAGTAAGGGCACTTCCCTCCTTTCCCAACCTCATGCCACTAGTATGAGGCATGGGCTCATCACCAAAGATTGGTAGGGAAAGAAAGTGTAGTTTTATTTGTAAATGAAATATTTTTGCATTTATTGATTAACTTATATCATTTTATTTTTATTTTAACTTTGAGTTGTGCTTTTGGGAGGGAGAGCTTTCCCCTAGCCTCAACCCCACACAACTAGTAAGATGTGAGGGCTCATCACCAAAGGCTGAGATAGGAGGACAAGTGATCTGGGTAAAGTGTTTAGAGTGCTTTTGTTACCAAAGAGGTTTCTTGGGAAAGATATGACATCAGGAAGCTTCTAGAACAGACTATGGGCAAAGACACCTATGCTAGAAGAAAACTATGGGTAGAACCAAGTATGCAGGCCTTGGTAGGATCAATGTCAAAATTTTGTCTTAACTTGCTGAGATGAAGAAATGATTAGAACTGTTGATGATAATATGGTGGATATTTGAAGAAGCATGATTGAATGATTTTTCCAATGTTTAGAAGTTTTGAAATTTGTTTGAAAAATAAGTTTCTTGACTACAATTTTACAATATGAACTGGTAGATGAAATGTAGTATGGATGCAATAATGTACATGTGGAAATGCAGATGAATCATGCGTAAAAGTGTTTTAGATGAAGTGAATTGATGGATTCACCAAATTCCTCACCCTCTAATGTACACAAGTGATATGTGCCATTCTTGTAGTCCTCCATGACTTGATATGGACCCAACCATTTAGGTCTGAATTTTCTTCCTTCGTCAGTTTTCTTATTGATCTGGTTGTCTAGTCTTAGCACTAGGTCTCCTACTTGTATCTCTCATTCATAAACATTTTTGTTATACTGATGACACATCCTGTCAGCATAAAATTTGTGGCAGTTGTTTCAGCTCTAAGTCAAGCTTCATCAAGGGTTTCTAATTACACCAACCGCACTTCACGGTATGCATCTTCATCTAAGATGCCTTGCAAAGATATGTGAAGGCTTGGTAACTCAACTTCCAATGGTAGAACTGCTTCACATCCAAAGACTAAAGAAAAGGGGGTTGCCCCCGTAGGCATCCGTACTGATGTCCTATAAGCCCACAAGGATGGAAATAGCTTCAAATGCCAGTCACGTTTATTCTCCTTGACTTGTTTTGAGGAGAATGAACTTCAAAGTTTTTTTTCGCCTCAGCCTATCCATTGCCTGAGGGTAATATAAAGAGGTTGTGTGATGTGATATTTTAAATTGTGAACACAACTCATGCACCTCTTCATTTTTAAAAGACGTGTCATTATCCATGAGATAATGACCTATGGGACTCCATACCTATAAATGATCTGATTCAAGATGAATTTGGTGATCACAGAACCCAGGTATGGTAGTGAGAGGCATGGCCTCGACCCACTTTGTGAAATATTCCGTGGCCATAATAATGAAGTTTTGGCCATTGTCAACGAGGGAGAAAACTTCCCTACCAAATATAGACCCCAAGTAGAAAAGGGCCAAGGTGTCACAATTGGTTGCAGAGCCTGAAGTAGGAATGTGAATCTCATGCACAAACTCTTGACACTTGTGGCACCTACGTACATATTCTACAACATCATTCTCTAAAGTGGGCTAAGAAATAACCCATATGATGAATCTTCCAAGCAGTAGCATGCCCTCCGAAGTGACCCCCACAGATTCCACTATGGGATTTGAAGAGGATCTTTTCCAATTCTTCTTCTTTACTACACCTCAAAATCATGTCATCAAAGGCTCTGTGATAGAGCACTTCTTCTACAATTGCATATTTGGTAGCTATGATGTGTAGCCACCACCTTTTTGTGAGGTTTCTCCCTCAGGATATGCTCGGTCCACAATGTGATTAATGATATCAGAATACCATGGACACAATGCAATGGGAGGATTTGTCTTCCACGTAAAACATGCACTCATTAGGGAAATCTAGGTCTACTAGCTCCCCATAGTCTATTGGGTTGTCTGTCCAACCAGTCAATGATGATTTTTCCTTTAACAGACTTCTGATTGATGAAGGTGAGTTCGAATTCACCCATCAACATGAGGAAATGTCTGACCTTTTTAGACAAGGCACCTTGAGTTAAGAAGGTTTGTAGTTGATCAGACTTGACTATTACTCATGTTTCTTGGTTAAGCATATAATGCCTTAACCTATTCATTGTGAACACTATAGCCAGGCATTCCTTTTCTACCTATGCATATAACATGTCTCATAGTCTAGTAAGGTACGACTAATGAAATAAATGGCATGTTCACATTTATCATCATCTTCCTGTGCCAACATACAAGCTAGTGAGACATCAGTGGCCTGAGAGTACAAAATTAGAGGATGGTCCACCTTTGGTAGCATGAGTGTAGGTGGTGAACATGAGAAAACATTTTACTAGACTCAAACACTTTGTGACATTCAGAAGTCCACTCCATACACTACACTCTTTCTTTAACAAATTGTTAATCGGATGAATGAACGCAGGTTAAATCGAATGAACCTACAGATTTCTCCAAGCTTACTGAGAAAGGACCTGATGCCTGACTCATTTGAGGGTGGGGTCATTTATAGGACCACCTGAATCTTTTCTAGATCTACATCGATCCCTCATGAAGAGATAATGTATCCAACAACTTCCCTCCCATCACTCTGAATACACACTTTTCCAGGATTTAATGTTACCCCATATTTGATGAGATGAGAGAGGATCATGTGAAGCACCTCAGGGTGATTGCAGTGCTTCCTAGGCCTTAGCCAGAATATCATCAACATAATATTCCACAATATTATGAATAAGATCATGGAATATGTAGGTCATCGCTCATTGATAGGTAGCTCCAACATTTTTTTCAGGCTGAACAACATGACCACGTAACAAAAGGTCCCCCAAGGAGTGGTAAAAGTTGTCTTTTCTTGATCCTCCTTAGAGATCCTAATTTGGTTATATCCCAAAAAACCATCCATAAGTGAAAACAACTCATATCCAGATGTTGCATCTACGATAATGTCAATGGAAGGCAACGAAAAATTGTCTTTAGGACACGCCTTGTTTATGTCCCTAAAAATCAATGCATATGTGAATTTTCCCATTATTTTTTAGAACGGGGACTATGTTTGAAACCCACATTGAGTAGTCTACCAGTTTAATAAATCCCACTTGTAGGAGCTTTCATAACCTCCTCTTTGACCATCAAAGACACTTTCATCTTCATAGGTCTCAATTTTTGCTTTATGGGCTTAGCATCTGGCTTGGTTACTAGGTTATGAACTATAACATGGGGAGAAATTCTTGTCATCTCCTTGTAATTAAAGGCGAAGGCCTTTGAGTTTTCTTTGAGAACCTTTGTATGTGCTTCTATTTTTTCTGGAGTAAGAGAAGAACCAAGCTTCAAGATATTTGGTTCCTCCTTTGTCCCTATATTAATATCAATGGTACCTTCAATCAGAGAGGCATTACCCTCTTCGAATTCAAGTGGGGGGTGGAGGTAATTCTAACTCCTCTTCCTCTATCTCATAGTTATCTCAGACCTTTTAATGAGGAAGGACACAATGTGTGATCTCCAAAATAGGAGGAAGGGTGAGGTCTAAGATAAAATCCTCTCTTATGGTGAGCAAGATGGAGATCATCCTATGCATTGAGGAATCCTAGGATTGCCTCATCATTCTCTAAAAATTCCATAGTGGAAGGCTCATTCTCAGCCTCAACATATGCCAGAATTGGATTAGTTGGCATTCTTCAAATTAGAGGTTTAGGTCTAAGTGAAACAATGAACTTGGTTTCTTTCAAATCTTTGTTTGGAAAAAAGTGAGAAGATGAAGTAGCTATAGAGTCAGCTAACAGGTTTTTCTCATGTGGGATAGCCTCAATAGAGATGAAATCAAAACCTTTGCTAAGGTCAAGCACAATAGTCTTATAGAGTTGTAGATGTTCTGCTCTAGTCTCATAAAATTTCGAAGACCTGATTGACGACAAGTTTGGAATCACCTAGAACCCTAATGTTAAAAACACCCATCCTCTTAGCTACGATAAGACCAAGAATAAGAGCCTTTTATTTGGCACCATTTTTTGTACACTCAAAATTAAGCTTAAAGGCAAAGGGAGTGACCTTCCCTTCAGGGGAAGTTAGAATCATGCCTACCCCAACACCAAAATGACATTTTGCACCATCATAATTGAGCATCCAACAATTACTAGGGAAGATAGAGGTTTTATCATCTTTGGCTTCTTCTTCCTTTACCTCTAAGACTTCAACTATGTAAATCTCTTCGTAACCATTGGCCAAAAGAGAAGTGAGTCTGAGTGCTTGCCCCATATCCATGGAGTCAAATGGAAGGAAGATTGGTAGGTCATTTTCCAATAACTCTACAATCTTAGCCTTGGTCTTTGTCGACACTGTTTTGACTATAACAGATTCATCTTTAGGTGGAACACCCCTTCAATCACCTTGGGGGCTTATAATTCCATCGTAGGGATTAGATTAGACACCAGTGTTGAATCCTTAGGTTTGTTCAATTGATTGGATGAGAGTTAAAACTTAGAATGAACACCAAGTTTCTTCTCTAAGCTGGCTAGATGAATGCCAAAGGGCTTTGGGTCACCCTAAGCAACAAAGAAATTCCCCAGATGTAGGAATTTGAATTCCTAGAAAAGTGTGGAATGCCTTCATTTTATGGATCCACGACCGACCAAGAATCATATTATAATTAGTTTCCCGATCTATAATATAAAACTTGGTTAATACCATTTTCAGCCCGAGGGTAACCGGAAGCACTATTAGTCCTAATGGACATTGCTTTGAGGCTATCATAGCGTCTTAGCATGTTTCGCATTGAAGAGAAATTGGTTTCTCCATAGCCTAGCTTTTGAAGAAATGAGAAAGGAACTATGTTGACAGATGCTTCGTCATCTATCATCATGATTTTGACATATTTGTTGTAAATCCAAACCTGTAGGTACAAACCTAGAAGTACAACTCGAGATCACCTCTTCATGCCAACTCAACATCGGTTGGCATTTTTCTATTGTTAAATATGAAACCAACATCTCTTTCAGGTTTCCCCAAAGGATAGACATCAAAGTCTATGTGATTAACCTAGGCCTCTAGAGGAGGGGTGACATGAATTAAATGGCCAAGGCCCAATGCTTCTAACAAAGCCGCCCAGATGTGTAGGTAAATTCTTCAACAAATCACAAGAAGTAAATGTGAGAGAAGGTCTTGGTCAAATCTATAATTAAATCATAGGCCCCCACTGAGTTTGGGAGCCACTAGCGTATCATCTGATAATGAAGGGTAAATAGGAAGAGGTTGCGAGGAATAATCACGAGCATGGGTCGTTGCATTAACCTCAGGTTCGGTCTCCAACTCAACCAAACCTACAATTTTGGTCTAATTTTGACCATCTAAAGGAGGGGCTACCACTGTGTTTTGATGAATTAGATGCTTCGTGGTCATTTTTCCAACGGTATATTTCCTTGTTGGTTCCATGGGGGTTAAGTATTTCCATTCTTGAGGTGCATTAGTAGAGGTTTTGTGAAAACCTTGAGAGTATAATTTTGAGGGGACATGGGCCCCATGTGTAGCATTTTGTGTTGGTGTCATAGGATTAGCCAAAAACATCTCAACAAATAGGTGTCTTTGGTCCTTTAGAAGCTCGTTGGATAAATTTGTTACGATCATGACACGTACGAGCATCGTGTCCTTTAACCCTATGGAAATTGTAATAAAAATCCAGGGTCGTAATCATGAGGCCTTTGATTTTGGTTTTTTGTGGCCCATAATTTCTGTTGTTATTTTTCTTCTAGTTGTTATAATTAAAGTTTAGGGGGCCTCTGGCCTTGGTTCTAGTATTGGTATTGGTTCGGATAACCTGCTTAGGTACTGAACCACCATCCTTGGGCTTAGACTTGTTGAGGTGGGGGAGGAGGATGACTAAAGTCCACTGTATTAACGAAAGGAGAAAATTTGTTACTCCTTTGATTGTTTTATTCACATGATTGTTGTTACCATTATTCACATTGGTAGTGTTAACAACATTCAGACTTCTTGGATTGATTTGTTACATCATCCTTCCGTAGCACCATGGTTCTTATTGAGGACTTTTGGTCCTTGGTTATTTTTGTTTGAACCGTTAGGGTAGCTTGAATTACCCTAAGAGGGGTTGACCAATCTCGTCATTTGAGTTGTAAGTTTTCTGGCCACTATCAATTGCCACTTGGTCAATGTGGAGAGCACCCTCTAAAACCTCCTCATAGCTTCTAAGAGGAAAATTTTGGACCTCCTCCTTAGTTTCTCAGTTAAGAGAGTGAAGGAACAAGTTACAAATATTCTATTTGGTCCATGTTTGGAGTGCTAGAAGAGGAGTAGAGGAATTTGTACCACCATCTTTGAATAAAATGGGTGGTGACTCATTATGCTCTTGCTTGATATGAAGGAATTATCTTATTCCTATTCACAAGAGTTTGTTCATAACAAAATCCTTTACAAACTCAGAAATGAGTTGTATTTAAAATAATTGAATTTAGAGGCTTCTGGTATCTTGTAGTACAAGTCAAGAGTGATCCCCTCAAGGGTCTTGGGGAAGATATTAGCTACAATTGCATCCCATGGGAGTAGCTCTCTAATGGTAGTTGCATATGCTTTAATATGCACATTTGGGTCCCCCTCCCCTTTAAAGTTTGGTTGAATTCAGGAAGTGGTCATGGAAGCATTACACTTCAGATGGTAAAATACAAGGGGATCTCCTTAAGATATTCAACATATGTGCCCAAAGCATAGGATTCTACCATAGATGACCCTAGATGGGGAGGTGGAGTAGGCATAGGAGGCTGATATGGCACAACATAAACATTCATAGAGGCATAAGGCATCCCCTAAGGCTGAAGCATATGATCTAGGAAAATAAGACATGTCCCCCTTGTAGGTGATTTGGAATACATATGCAAATACGGGGGAGACATTATTTTGGTATGGAGTGGGAGGCATAAAACCAGGGAACGTCACATTTTTTGTTGGGATGGCATTAAATGAACTCACTTCCAGATGGTTTTTGTTGAGGGTATGCGTATGAGGTGTGAGGGGGAATACCTAATGTGCTTGATTTAGATGAGGAGATATGTCTCAGGGCCTAGGAACACCCATGTAAAATGGAAGGAGGTGATGGTGTAAAAGGCATATAACTAGGATTTTGGGCATGGTAAGGTACCTTGCCTTGCCTGAAAAAAAGATGAAGCACGAGATGACTGGGAAAGATCTAATTCCCTAATTCAATCTACTAGTGTAGAAACTACATCACTTGAAGCTGGTGTTGTATTTTCTTTTGGGCTTGTTTTGAGTATTGTTAGGAGATAAAGGTAAGTGATTTCCTATGTTATAAATTGTTCTCTAGGAGGCCAGCCCCTATTTGGGTATATTTTCCATTGTATAGGGAGAGGTGGCAGTGTTGTTTTGAAGCAGAGAATCAATATACTCTTACATCCTTTCCAAGGACTAGTCTATGGCATTGAAATTCTCTTGGCTTCAGGAAAAGTGGGCTAATGAGTTCACCATTAGATGAGAGGTAGGAACAAGAAAGGATTAGAACTGCATGCTGACTTGGGACCTTGATAAGACCCAAAGATAGAAACCTTTTTCTCCAGTGAGTGTCACATTGTTCAATTTGGAGAACTTTGGTTAATTGATCTCATCAATCCTAGTAGATGAATCATTGTTTGCTACCTTGAGGAGGACGAGTGTAAGGTGAAGGTAAGTTAGAAGAATAATTGTCAGCCTGCACCTTGATAATGAGGATGAATGATGCATACACATTTTGAAGTAATAAGTCACCAAACCCATAATAGGTCTTCTGTAATCCTAACCCAACATACTTTGGAGGGTATATGGATACCTAAATAGAATAATTGGAGAGGATAAATATTGATGAAAGAAGGTAAGACAATGGAAATGAAAATGAACATAGTCCTTCACATCGAGTTCACTAATTTATACAACTAGAAAATCAACACATGTCCCTCCCAGGCGCACTTGACCTCCCAAGATCATTCTGAGACAACCATGATTTGAGAATGGATAGATGGATATGTGGAATGAAATACTCAAATATGGGTGAGTATAATAAACAAAATTATTAGTGAAACCTGATGTCCTTTACAGGAACTAAAGAGATCTTGCTTGTCTATGGTAATAAAATAATCTCTAACTTGAACGAGTGTGATGGAACGGTCGAGAATGATATACACACGTAAGATTCTATCAATTTCTATGTGTAAAAATCTCTCAATTGGTTGTGTAATATGTGTATATTTCCCTTTGTTCACCTCGTACCAATTTCTAGAGAAGTTCATGGAAATGCTAGAGAAAATGTATGAATAGGACAAGTGAATGGGTTATGGGCATTAGTTCTGCCTAGGCTAGTTTCAACATAAGTCGTAGAATTTTTTGGCTTCTTCATTAAGGATGTGCAATTGTGCGATGGTGAAAATTGAAAGTGGTGAATATTGGAAGACCGTAATCTAAAGGCTCATATCAATGTTCGTCTCTAGGTAAGTTGCATTTGGTTGCAGGACTCAAGAATCATATACTTATTCTCTTGGTTGTTGTTGTCCCTTGCGTTAGGATATGGGACTCGAGGATCGTACACTTCATCTTTCATTGTTGTGGTCCTTGAATGGTCATATGGGATGTGTATTCAATTAAGATAATGCAAGAAATAAAAATAATTAAAATAAGGAAATCTAATTTATGTTTTTGTGCTTTTTCAATTATATAAAGGAAATACAACAATAAACAACAATCTAATTAAATTAAACTAATGTTTTTAGATTTTATACTTTATGTAAAATAACAGAAGAAATAGAAGAAATGAAGAAATTTCTTCTACAATTTAATTGACAGAACCTAAACAAATAAATAACCGGATGTGATTATCTATCTTTGCATAACCAAATCTAATCTATTATAATCAAGTAAAACTTTTCCAAAATGTAATTGTGGACGTAAATCCTCAATTCTACTTCAAAGGCACGGGAAGAAATCAAATTTTCTCAGAAGATTTTCTTCCCCTGCAACTTCCTCCATAAAATTAAAGAAGGATTCAATGGAGGTTGTAAATTTAAATGGATTGTAATTTCCTAAAACAAATGCAAAAGCTTTCCTCTAGAAAATCTTCCCTTAAAAACCCACACGGATGGGCAGGAAATCTATCTATCACCATAATATTTACATAAGAAATACAAGCTACAATAATGATCTAACTATTGCACCAATTTAAGTTTAAATGGTTTACTACTCTAGTTATTAATGTGCATACAGATTTAAATAAAGAATTGAAGAATGCTTCAGGAAATCCAAACACATCCCCAACCTAGAATTTGCAGTACTGTGGAAAATCAAATTTTGGTTTATTATTGTGTCCCCTCATTTTATATTCTAACTTCAATGTTCATGCGAGTCCAAGGATTTTTGTTGGTAATACAAAAGAAGCAAGAAAGAAGGTGTTAGAGGAATGGTGGCTTACTGGTAATATGGTAACAATGTGAGTAGACGAAGAGTAACGTAAGAGAATAATGTTTGGTTGTGTAATTTCTAGCAAGATCACAGTAGCATAACAATGTAAATCATGACAAAAATATCCAACCAATGCTTCAAGAAGAAGCCTTATTTTTATATAACATAGGTTGGGAAATGGTCTAATTTGTTAAGCAACCATGGGGTGCCACATCACAACAAGGAGGGGTAATTAACTCTCAATTTAATAATATAAGAGGAAGAGGAAGTTGGTACATATATATCAAGCCTACAAACAACCAATTTACCAAGAAACGTGCATAAAAGGTGAGCTGGAAGAAGTTAACATGTGTCCAAATCACACCTGGGAAGTATCGGTCAAAACACACAGAACTGCCAATCTACACAGGGCGGAGGTTACGCAACTGTCGGGGTGGTTACGTAACCACCACCAAAGGAAAATCGTCAGTTTTGAAACCACTGCCCAAGTAGTCTAGAGGTTGCGTAACCACCACCCAAGTAGACCGACGCTTGCGTAGCTT
This sequence comes from Taxus chinensis, assembly GCA_019776745.2. Classification (NCBI taxonomy): domain Eukaryota; kingdom Viridiplantae; phylum Streptophyta; class Pinopsida; order Cupressales; family Taxaceae; genus Taxus; species Taxus chinensis. Next base: position 561,593,220 of record CM034155.1, on the reverse strand, counting down.
ATGGCCGAAAACTAAGGAAAAATATTGCGGAAAGATAATGGAAAGCAGGAAAAGAAAGGAAATGGATAAGTAAAATATTCTTAGCTACAAAGAGGAAATAGGACTGATGCAGCCTAGAATTGTTAGTTAACACCTAATCACACTAGCACATCACTCATCCTAGGCTGAGCGCTCACCCAAAGCGCGTAAAGGTACCGGGTCCCTCTTAATAGTTGTAGTAGCAAAATGGTGGTATGATAAAACAGTAAACATATATTTTAGGAACTAATCCATCCATTCACCATTTATATCCAACCAGATCTATATCATGAAAGTAATAACATGCATTGATAAAACACATCACACACTTTTTTCGGCCAATTTCCTTTATCTATTCATTGAACCAACAATACAGTAGCTTCATACAATACCATGCATGCGCGCATGGATCTGTTACAATTACCCAGTCACATGTACTCGTGTTTTTCCATTCCTCCAAACATGTGGTTCCATCCATATTGCTATGTATGTCTCTCTATTCTCTAAGTAATTCATTACATATATATATATATATATATATATATATATATATATATATATATATAGGGTGGGGAACTAACCCTTCACTAGTTAACTCTACCAAAAATAGGTCACATGCTAATAACAGCCACGCGCCTTTTTACAATTATAGCCATACATGCAAGTATGTTATCTATAGATTGTTGATAGTTAACTGAAGTGATGGATCTATTCTTAACTTATGCCCATGCAAGAGTGAGTTGACATTTCCTTCCAAAATCTCCACAAAGAGTGGTGCGCAAATCTTGGCATCGCTTTGTGTACTCCGCATGCCAATCTCTAAGAATAGACCTGATCTCCAAAATCGGCTAAGTTCTTAAGAGTCTTACTCTACACCTTCACACGTGATGCCTTCCTATACCTTCGTACTTTTTCTCCTGTGCCATTCTTCTGCGCGGACTCTGTGTGTAAGTTTAACTAAGTGTTTTCTCTGATCAACATTACCCCACACTAATCTCATTGTCGCCCCGATAATAGTGATGCTCAAAAATTATACATATAATGGATAAATAAAAAATATTTGAATAAAGAATTTTGAATAAGAATCTTGAATAAGAATTTTGAAGAATATATACACAGCTAACAAAACTGTTTAGGCCTCAGGCCCCTCCGTCTCATCTTGAAGCAGCAACTCTGGATATTCTTCTTTGATATCTGCCTCCAGGTTCTCCCACGCTGTTAGCGTTGCTCCTGTTGTTTCAGGCACATCTGCAATGATGTACTACAACTCTTCCATGGAGAGTTTCCCTTTCTCATTTTGTATTACAAGAATTACGCTTGACATAGAGGTTTGCACCCCTTCCAATACATCCATCTTCTGAGAAATGAGCTTTCCTATCTCCTCCAACCTCTCCTTATGTGGTGCATGTGCCATAGCTAGTGCCTCACGCTTTTGCTTTACCAGGACTAAGCATTCAGTGCGGCCTAGGGAAACATCCTTCATCACCTTATGGACCTCATATTCTTCCTCCAAGGTTTTCACCACGATCAAAGCATCTAGGGTAGCTTCATACAATACCAGGAATTCATGCATGGATTTGTTACAATTATCCAGTCACATGTACTCATGTTTTTCCATTCCTCCAAACATATGGTTCCATTCGTATCTCTATGTATGTCTCTCTATTATCTAAGTAGTTCATTACATATATATATAGGGTGGGGAACTAACCCTTCACCACTTAACTCTACCAGAAATAGGTCACATGCTAATAAAAACCATGCACCTTTTTACAATTATAGCCATACATGTAAGCATCCTATCTATAGATTGCTGATAATTAACTGGAGTGATGAATCTATTCTTAAATTATGCCCATGAAAGAGTGAGTTGACATGTCCTTCCAAAATATCCACGAAGAGTGGTGCGCAAATCCCGGCATCACTTTGTGTACTCCACACGCCAATCTCTAAGAATATACCAGATCTCCAAAATCAGCTAAGTCCTTGAGAGTATTACTATACGCCTCCGTGCGTGACGCCTTCCTATAACTTCGCGCTTTTGGTCCAGTGCCATTCTCTGTCCACGCGGATATCTATCTGCAAGTTCATTAGGCTAAGTGTTTTTGTCATAATCAACAACTACCCCACACTAATCTCATTATCGCCCCGAAAATAGGAAGGAGTCTCAAAAACTTATACATAGAATGGATAAATAATTTTGAATAAGAATCTTGAACAAGACTTTTGAAGAAGAATATATTGTTGATAACAAAACTGTTTAGGCCTCAGGCCCCTCCGTCTCATCCTGAAGCAACAACTCTGGATATTCTTCTTTGATATCAATGCTTCCAAGTATCTCCCACGCTGTTAATCATAAAACCTATAACCCTGAACCCTAAACCCTAAACCCTAAACACTAAATCCTAGACCCTAAACCTTCCCCCCCTTAATGTTTACATGGTAACATTGAGAACTTTCACATTTCCTTTGTAACCTGCTAGCCGCGTGCACATCACTCATGATCTTGGCACAGCAACTCAAACCGAAGGTAGAAGAAGGAACACATCAACTTCTTATCAACCAGTAGCAGAATGTTTGGAACACATCTGACCGATGAGGATGGGAACACGCTCAAGAATCATCATTCTTATCCAACCAGTAACTCTAGGGAACACATAAATGACCGTAACAATGTGGTAACTCAAGATAAAACACATCTGAACAGCCTTTAATGGTTTTCCAAATGCTGACCACAAACCTAGGTAATGAACAGGAACACATACGACTAGCTTCATACCTCTTCAAGCCTCATGATGCTGTGTTTCACTATGTTATTTGTTCTGCACTATGTTTTTCCATTTGGGGAACATAGGAATAGCGTATCACATACTCTCTATTATCTAAGTAGAACATGGAACATACCATCATATATATATCCCCCCTATAGGGTGGGGAACTTTCAATTCACCACTTGAACTCAAAAAAATAGGTCACATGCTAATACATCAAATACTGAAAAGCATCACTCACACTTGCACAATTAACTGTGCCACCAAATCTATTGAAATTATACCCATGTCATTGGTGAGTTGACAAGAGGTCGCTGGTTTGTCCTCCAGCCTCTGATGCAAATCTCGGCATCCTCCAGTGTACTCCATGCTGCTAGCTCAGTAAGATATTGACCATTGATGCTCAAAATCAGTTTCCACATTGAGATTATTTGGTCTATATGCTCTCCCGTGACGCCACAATGTGAAACACGCTTTATCCTACGGACATCCGATAACACCGAAAATGCGTCCATGTGGCAAATTCAATTATTATTTTTTTGTAATTTTTTTAACATTTTACAATGTTTCACTAATCTCATTTGACAACGAAAATGGTGACTGACACAAAATGACTTAACACTTGATGGATTAATAACGAATAATTTGACTGATATTACAGAATCTTGAACAAGACTTTTTGACTTAGACAAGATAGATTTTTGAGACTAACAAAACTGTTTAGAGAAAATAATTTAAACTGACGACACACTTCCTTAAATGCATACAACTCTAGAGCTCTTGACTCTTTGATTTTTGACATTCCAAGTTCTCCCACTAATAACTCACAATTGGCGCTAAACCTATGAAAACTAATGACTAAAACCTTTATAAACACTATTGAAATCTTCTATGAGATAATGACAATTGTAAACTAATAAACTATGACTAACCTTGATCCCGTAAACCCTAAACTTACTTGATGACAATACTAGAAAAATTACTATACCTGATTCAAATTGGCACATCACTCAGCCTAGTGCTAAGTAGCATCACCTATACAAATCGAAGGTCCCTCTTAATAGTTGAACAATAGCATAATGAACCTCAGGCTATGATAAACTGAGTAAAGCATATTTTTTAGATACACTCAATCCATCCATTCACCAAAATGTCCACTCAGATCTATAAGTGCTAATAGGTTATGACCTCATGCGTGGAAGTACACTAACGCAAGCATTGGTAGAAACACATCGACACACTTTGGTATCATAGCCAACCACCCTTTGATCTGAATCATTGTGACCAACGGTTACGTCGTGTAGCTTCATGGGGTACCTAAACATTCGGTGCATCCAGATGCTCGTTACAGTTATGGGAGTGCGGTCGCAAATGTACTCCGATGTTTTTCTGGCTCTGACAAAAGCGTGGTGAGATGTCGTGATCCTCATATGCGGATGTCTCTAACGCCTCGAGGTTATGGTGTAAGTAGTTCATTACATATATATTAGGGTGGGGAACAGAGCGATTCACCACTGCCGAATTGAGTACCTGGTAGAGGTATTTGCCAGTCATTGCTAATGTTCACCATGCAGGGCTCGTATAGGGCTGGGCACTATATATTAGGTGCAAATGCTATCCCAGGGATTGCGGGCATACGTAAGCGTGGTCTGATGTTATGAATCCTCATGTGCTTAATTTCACTGTCAACCGAGGTGGTGTAATGAGATGTAGTTGACAAATACGCAATCCACCTGAGCAACAAAGAAGACATTCCATGAAGACAATCACGAATGCGCAAGTCCAGCAACTTTGAGAAGTACTCCATACGCCAATTCCAAGTAATATACCAGATCAACATAAAATTTGCTCAAGTCCTGCGAGTATCACATGCATCCGGAATGCGTGAATGACGCCTTGTCCTCGGAAATACTCAGCCTTGCAACTTTCGATCTATGCTGTAGACACGTTCTCATTCTTCAGCACGTTTCTTCTAGCCTGTGCAAGTATCAACTGTGGGATATTTCTCTAATCAAGATTACCCCACCCTGAATCTCAATCACAAGAAAATGGTGATGCTCAAGAATCCTTCTCACTCAGAACTGGCATAAGTGATTTTGCATAAGAATCTTAAATCAAGAATTTTGAAGAAGATATATCAGCAGATAACAAATACTGTATGGCTTCATGCAGGCCCCTTCACGTCTGTAGGATGAAGCAATAACTCTGAAATAGATCTTTGATAGCAATACAACAGCCAATTCGTGGGGTTGTATGCGCATGGAGGCACACGTAGGTCAGGTTAAGTATGATTTACAAGCTAATGTCAGAATATGATTATGCCCAACAACTGCACATGGATTTCCCTTACTCATTTTGAATTACAAGCACCCTTATCTGCTTGACTCAATGCAGAGGTCTGGACATCCTCACCAGTGATGCACCATCTTGGGGAGATAGATTTGCATATGCTCACTCCAACCTCCTCCTTATTTGAATTACCTGCATCTCAGCTAGTGCCTTTACATAGCTTTTCCTCAGTCGCTACCAGGACTAAGCGTTCAGCACAGCCTAAGAGCATTCAATTCATAGCTGTGCATGAAATGAAGACTATACCATTTTGAAAAATATCTTCCTAGAGAAGCTAAGATTAATCACTGCGATCAATGCATAATGGGGCTTATGTACTCATAAATAGGCGCAATGTAAGGCGTTGCCCTTCATGGAGTACTTTCATGTAATCATTCCATTAGGAAGAGGACTAATACTATCACTCTGATACCAAATATAAGTGCAGCTACATCTTTACACTAACTACTGTCAGCTCTGCTGCCTATTATCTTTTCTTTTCCCCAGATATCCTTGGGCAATGAGGATTACGCGCTACCTTTATCATCCATAATAACAGCTAATGTTATCATTGTTTTCACATAGTGCATCATAGGAAGGAGTCACATTATTTTGGTACCCGGGATGTCCAGATTCACGGGGCGTACCAAACTCTAAGAACAATATATTGTTGAAACAATATATCCTCTACCAATATACATTCAAAAGTGTCATATTTAATACATAACAATATTAAATATGAGTCCTTTTCAAACTAGACTGTAGGCATTAATATCTCCACATTTCCTTGGCTTTTAATCTCTCTGTCAGCGCCTTGATGGTAGCAAATTTATCTTTGTTTCTTCTTGCTTCTTCGGAGGATACTTTCACTAGAGCATTTCTCACCTACTCATCTAACATCATTGTTGGTTTGATTATCGTGTGGCACGTTTCAAGTGCCTTCTTCAACTGCCTTGATGCACACGATTCTTCACTGACATCAAATTCGGGCTCATCCATGTGTGTGTGCATAGACCATGAGACCTACTTCCTTGTGCGCAGAGTCACCTTGTCATTGTCCATGAGCGCGGTAAATGCTTCTACTTGATGGTACTCTGGAACCAAGTGTGAATGATCAGCTTTAGGTCTTCTGCATACCCCATGGCATGTGCCTTGGTGTCCTCCCCTGTTTGACAGGATCGGGGTCCTCATGGAATGGCTGCATCAAGGTTGGGAATACCAGATGTATCCCCACCCTTGTCCTGTGTAGCCTCCGATTGACCCCCTTCTTCTTCTTCCATCTTCTCCTCCTCATGTTGAGGCTCTTCTCCAGTTGGAGATGAAGGCACCTTCTCCTCAGATTCCTCTGTTTCCTCACTCAGCCTGAGTTTTCTCTGTTTCTTCTCCTCTGGCTCCTTCACCTACGAGGTTCCTCCTTACGCCCCTGTGTGCTTAAACACATTCTTAAATCTTTGTGTGCACTACTCCTCCCCCGTAGCTCCTTCTCTCTGGGGAGTTATTGCGCACTCCCCCTCCTGGCCAGATGGTTGCTTCCTCCTTCACACCAGACCACCACTATCTTCGGGTTCTTCATCCTCTTCCTCATCATCTTACTTGGGCGCAGAGGGCCTAGGTGCCGGAATGTTATCCATAGTATGCTTTCCCTTCTACAGCCCTAGAAGCACGAATTCATTCTCCACGTACTTGTTATTCTCCATTTTAGGCTTCAGTTGGAGGTATATTAGTGTAGCCCCGATATCCGCAATGACCATTGTCTCTGGCTTAATGCTTAAGATTTCTGAGATGTTATTCTCGTTGTATGCATTCCTCCCTAGATATCCATAAGTCTTTCTTAGGGTGTGATACTCACAGTCCATCTTTTTTGCATTAAATACCAATCTCTGTGTGTTGGTGAACTGATGAACTGTAGCTTGGAAGTACTGTGTGGCAAAATCATATGGCTGTTTGCACCAAGGGCTCCACGACCCATCTACCATTGGGAAGCGCACAATACAGAAATGCTAGTAGACTACAAATTGTACCTATTTTCCCAGGACCAAGGGAAAATCCTTTGGTATGCACCATTCTTCCCCAAACGTCGTGTGGAGCCTATCATACAACATCTCAGCATGCTCCTTAACCTCCACCGTCATCGACCCTTTGCAAATATATTTGCTGAATCACTCAGCTGGAGACTTATGATTCATGGGGTATTCCCATATGTTCTCTTTTGGACCATCTAGTACCCCTATCTCCATGAAGACTAAACTCAATAAGATACAGCCAAAATGTATCTTACTCCTTTTGCACACTTCCTCGACTATCCGATCTGCAATGAATATGGTGATGTTATAAGTGGTTCCCTCTGACATGTGCTTAGCCACATGCAACCACATAGAATTAACTTGTGACCAACATTCTTGGTCATTCAACTTTGTGGTTAGATGTGTTGTTTCCTGTACTACTGGACAATTTTTCAACTTGTCAATGTCCATCCCGCGCGGTCCTTTCTGATAGCCCAGCGCCTTCTGTGTCTCCAAAATGGCACTTTTGTCAACTAAGTCGGTCTTAATGTCTTCACCCATTGCCCGTAATCTAGTAACTGTGGCAATGAGGATGGGTAACAGTCTTACCCTCCGTCCTACAAATTAGAAGAAGTCCTCATGGACTCGGGTCATTAGCCATCTATACAAGGGTGCATACTTTCCAAAGTATGGAAGCTCATAAAGCTAGTAGACACCATTTCCCTTAAGTAGCTTTTCCCTAGCATCATCATATATCAGAATGCCATCCTCAGTGCATCTGTTCATTCGAGAGGTGAGCAGGTAATCTAACTTCTGGTTTTCACTGGTTCGGTGATTGTATTCACTTATCTTGCTCTGTCTTATGTGGGTATTCCATTCCTTCCCCACAATAACTTCTTCAGGGTACTGCATTTCAGAGAAATTTCTCTCCAGGGCCATCTCCTCCTCTTCTTCCACCACCACTTTCTTCTTTTCTTTTATCGGTGCTACTTTCTTCTTTGGTGCTATTCTCTTTCAAGGTTTTGTTTTGTAGGTTAGTTACCGTAATTTTCTTCAAACCCTAACCTGGTTCTTTTGTGCCCTAATTTGTAATCACGAACTTGCACACCCTAACTCTGTTGTATTACTCTACTTCATCAAACCCTTTTTCTAGGGGATCCAAGCCCTTCTAATAAACAAATCTCTTCTCTGCGCCTGGTTTGCTTGCTTCATACCTTGAATTAGTTAGCTTTATGCTCTTCATGTATCAGCTCTCTACCGAATTCTTGTATTCGTAAGGGTAAAAATGAAATCACATCCCGTCCTTATATAGATTTCTACTTTTTGCTACATTAATTTCTCCTCCACCTACCAAGTTCTCCTCATTTATGACATGTTTGTATCATTTATGCACGGTATATTTTCACGCCAAAGCTATAACCTTCTATCACGCCTCTTTACCCTTTGTCATTGACTTCTCTTCAGTGTGCACCTTCATTCCCGAGCACCTCATTACTACATGATCTCCTGGTAATTACCATGGCCGCCACTTACCTCACGTTATACTTTCCCTTATCCATATTCCTCCTTTCTTATCTTGAGAAGCAATCTTTTGTCAGTTACCCTTAGCAACCTTCTTTCAACACCCATAGCATGACATCTTCATAGCATATCCCTGAGAGTCACCAACAATCCACCCCAAATGAAAAGGATGTGTAGTCCTCTGTGCATCAACATGCTTCATATTGTAGTTACTTTCATGCATGCAAGCACGCTTATTACACAAACAAGAGCTAAAATTGACAAAGCATGGCGACGATGAAAGAAATACATTAAGGAAATACATAAAGTAAAACCTAATGTATTTGGCAATACTGCCTTATTACAAACACCAAGAAGACTTATTTATAGTAGGGCTTCAACCTACTCCCGTTAAAGTAACCGGGTAACTGTGTGCCATCAATTGTTTCCGACTGGCAAGCACCTGACTCAAGTATATGAGTGATAACATATGGCCCCAACCAATGCACCTTGAGATTTCCTAGATGGTGCAAAAACTTGGAGTCATATAGAAGTACCATTTGTCCCACTGTAAGTTTCTTATCCCTAAAGTGCCAATCATGTCATGCCTTTTGTCACGTTTTCTCATATTTCTGAATCCAGCGTGCGATGGTGCAGTGCTCATCTAGATGAACCATCTTCACAATCCATTCTTCCAAGGCCTTCTCATCAGCTAGACCTCCAGCCCACGTAATGCGCAAGGAAGGTAACATAAGTTCTAGAGGCAGAACAACTTCCGCGCCAAACACCAATTGAAAAGGTGTGGCTTTGTTCAATGTAACATCCTCATTTTAGACAATAGAACAAGTCAAAAAAAAATTTGATAAATGCATTCTGGTTCTAAATACATAATTTAGAACTCACAAATCAAATAACCATTCATATAACAGATAACCATATGCAGCTGTAATGACTCGGAGTACCTCCGATCTATTCATTCCATGACTCGGTAATCTACCGATCTATTCATGAGTAATAAGAGTTGGCGTTATTACTTAACCCTTCACTCCTATGGTTCTCTTCCCTATTCTGGGATTCAGAATGCTCTGTCCAAGGAACCTAACTGAATAATTGTTACCATTATTCATCAGCATCTCATCCCTTAGACTAGGTGAACTAGGACAACGCAATCAGCAGCTTGCGATACTTTGGCCAAAGATTTGAAACATACTGTTTATGTATCGTATTCCTTAACGGCATACTCGTCAATATGGAATACGTCCTTCACCCCATTCTTATGTTATATAGAATGTCCTACACTGACTACTGTCAGTCCTTCCTTTCACAACTGAATCACTCGGAGGTAGATTATCAAGGTGATAATGTTATATGGATGCCCACGAGGATTAGGGATATGGTGACATACTGGTTCAACCTTGTAGTTCAACCAGTGTGTCATGATACCCCGAATCTCCTAGGCAGCCTTATAACATGACCACGTTCATAATCGGACCCTGAGTAACTCGTGCGAGATCAAAGTGTAAATCTTAGCGATCAATGCAAAGGGTGTCGCCATAAGTATCCTACATTGTTGTAACTTCGAGAAGATCCTAATCTTCTTGGAGGTACAACCCTAGCAGTTGACTTGTGTCGTCAACCTTTAAATCCGCCTCGAAAAGATCTACTTAACAACATGCGTTACGCACTTGAGTTTCAATTACTTTAAAGACTTTTCCCTCAGGTTAGCCTTTCCCGATCCCTGGATTCTTCGTCTTAAGACGGCCCTCCTCTATAAAACCCATTACATGGTAGAGGTATTAAGGTCAAGCTCTCATCAAGGAGTCATTAGAATACACCTGATTCTAAACAACAGAATTGGACAATATCTCATAACCTTCACATGAGATTGCCATCCGAACTTCATTTGATTTATATCAGTTCTCTTAACTAAATTTATATCATACTTATTAGTATAAGGATATAAATGATTAAGAATCCAATTTAATATTGTCCTGTCATACTCAGGGCTAGGGATTAGTAATTTAATCCAGCTTGTTTAGCGTTCTGCTTAGGTTCATTTTTAACCTAACTTTTAGAAAGACAATTATTTAAATTCAATATTGCTTTCGCTAGAACAATAAGATCTGCTAAACACTCACATGAATTCAACCACATTTTATTGTAAGCTTTCATTGTCAATCACAAAAGCATCCAAAATTTTACAAAGATATCATTGCCATTCTGGTATATAAACCGAAGAAGGTCAGCTATCAGAAATAGAATACATCACATAAGTATCAAACACTTATTTCCATTCCTTTCAAAATTATACAATTACATTTTATGCAAGCAGCATACTGGATACAATGCTTAACGGAAAAGAAACATCTTTCCACATACAGTACATTTATATAATCAAGCTGTAATTCATTATGAAACAAATTAAATAATCTAATCATCCTGTCAGATCTGCATTGCTTTTACCACTTACGGCAACCATCTACAAAAATAGTCAACATGAGTCAGTTCGATGAACTGAGCATGATAAGCGCTAACTTTTAAAACAATTGCAATCCATCAATTGTTTTCATTAAACACCCTATTTAAATGAGATCAATTATCCAAACAAGTAAACATATTCAGACTATGCCTTTGTATTACAAAATGTCTACAAATGTGTAACTCTATCATCGTTACAAAATAGTCTTACTCACTTCTCTAATATTTCATCAAATATTAAGAATCAAAGAACGAAAGTATTAGAACAATCATCTTGAATCCAAGATCAGTAATATTGAACAAATCGTCACTTTCATCAGAAATGGAATATCATAGAAAATCGTGATTCCACCAATATGTTACAAAAGCAATACCAACTGTTAGACAGATCTCTACCAGTATTATAATAATAGAAGAGAAATAACATATCATTCATACCCCCTTTCATATAAGTTCACTACTGTACCGTCTCCACATATGGAAAACATTCACCCAGTATGTATACCAACAAGTCCGACAAGCCACAAGAAGGATCGTTGTTTTAAATAAAAATAACACAGCAAAAACTCCTGTACAGTAGCTAACACGTCATCAATCCCATATATCAACCTATAGCTCAATACTAGTTCCTTTTAAACACAGCAAGGTTTTCGATCCAAATTCAAAATCAAAGAACCTCTGGCAAATCGCTTTCAACAACAGACTTCATTGCTTTAAGCAATTTGAAGTTTTCCTAAGGACTATGCCAAGATGACCACACAGAATCTCTGATACATGACCAGTCTCAATGTTGTACCAATGACCTAAGGGAATAACTTGTATTTCAATCACTGTTATTCTGTAAGAGTACCTTCGTGTCGCAAGGATTTTGTGGTACAGATTCTCTTGGTATATTTTTGCGTCTTCAGTCTGTGCAAATTGTGTAAAAGATTGGCAAGGGTTCAGTCGGATTCCTTGTTTTGAAATCAGTAATTGGAATTGCTTGCCTGATTTTTAATAAGCTCCGTTGATGGGCTTACATGGAATCGTATGCAATTATTTGACTTGTTACTGTTGTTCAGATTCTTATAAATTCTTGGAAGGTAACCTGTATTGTTTTGTACCTTATTGAACCTGATTTTTGGGACACTGTCGTTTTGTCACTGTTCCTTGAGTATGGATAATTATCTTGTGTCCTGGCTCTATTGAAGTGAGTCGCGAATACCATACTTAGATTTGAATGCGCCCAGGTGAGTATGGTTATGCTATGTTCCTTCCTGTTTATTTCAGTCCGATTGAGACTGGTCATGTATCGGAGATTCTGTGTGGTCATCTTGGCATAGTCCTTAGGAAAACTTCAAATTGCTTAAAGCAATGAAGTCTGTTGTTGACAGCGATTTGCCAGAGGTTCTTTGATTTCAAATTTGGATCGAAAACCTTGCTGTGTTTAAAAGGAACTAGTATTGAGCTATAGGTTGATATATGGGATTGGATGACGTGTTAGCTACTGTACAGGAGTTTTTGCTGTGTTCTTTTTATTTAAAACAACGATCCTTCTTGTGGCTTGTCAGACTTGTTGGTATACATACTGGGTGAATGTTTTCCATATGTGGAGACGGTACAGTAGTGAACTTATATGAAAGGGGGTATGAATGATATGTTCTTTCTCTTCTATTATTATAATACTGGTAGAGATCTGTCTAACAGTTGGTATTGCTTTTGTAACATATTGGTGGAATCACGATTTTCTATGATATTCCATTTCTGATGAAAGTGACGATTTGTTCAATAGTTAGGTTAGTAACTTAGGTTTAGAATTTAGGATAATACTTATTCTAACCATATCACACGTAGATACTAACTTAGGACATTAGCACTTAGCCTAGGTCTAGGTTAGATTAACACTAATCTAACCCCTAGGTTAGGTTTAGTTTTAGGTTACTAACCATTAATAATTCCAGTTAGGTCTACATTCTGTATACTCAGAAAAAGACCTACATCATACCTTCCTGAACAGGGTTAGCTCCTGTTCTGCCTTAGGCTGCAGAATCGTATGTAACCAAATTATTACCTGGTCCACGATCGATACCTTCCAGATATACTTCCATATCGGGAACCAATTCATTTCACTTGATCAGCCTGATTCATACTCTTGACTAGCTTATTAAATGCTTCTAGACCTTGCAACCTGTTCAAGGTCTGTAATTTTTAATTCATCATGAAAAAACTTAAAGCAATACTTGGATCAATTCCACTGATCCAAGACTAGGTATTATAGATGGATAACTCTATAATTCATTCCGAGATCAGATTAAACTCAGATGCAAAATGAAATAAATAAAAGAGTCTAATCATATTTCGAATCAGTCAAGATCTGAAATCTGCAAAGAAATTACAGTACATATCAAGCATGATTTCTAAATCGAGGAACACATCCTTTTACAAGAAATCACATATCAACACTTGTATGCTCAGGAGAAAGTAACAGCAGTTCAGGGTGTTACATTCAATCTTTTGTATGTTGTTCTATAAGCCCAAAGAACAGTAGATACTTTATCATCCCAATATTTCCTCCCAACATCACAAATCTTAGTCAATATGTGGCTCAAGATCTTGTTAAAATCCTCAGCCGTCCCATTTGCCTAAGGGTGATAGGGTGCAGTTTTATGGTGGGCAACCATAAACTCGGCTAAAAGAATTCATATTGTCTCATTTAAAAAATGTGTGCCCCTATCACTTGTTAAACTTAAAGGACAGCCATACCTTGTACGGAAATTCTCCCATAAGAACCATGCTGCTGTAGTTGTTGTACAGTCCTTTGTAGGTGTTGCTTCTTCCCATCGGGTAAGATAATCTATACAAGTGATGATATAACGTGATCCAGTCCTATGTGCGGCTGGGGAGATAGGCCTAACAAAGTCAATTGCCCATTTCTCAAAGGTTTATGCACTCATTATTAGTCGTAGGGGCATCTCATCTCATTATCCTAGTTGACCAAGACATTGACAATGGTCACATGTCTTAAAATACTCTTTACAATCCTTGTACAATAATTCCCACCACAACCCAGCAAGTAGGATCTTACACGTTGTTGCATCACCTGCATAATGGCCACCTGCAATACCACCATGTGCTTCTTCCATTATGTCCTTTTGTTCATGCTCTAAGACACAACAGCGTAACACCTCATCTCTACTTAGCTTGTACAAATCACCACTAATTAACATAAATGGTGCCACGAGAATAGCAAGTTTCTTCTTCTCTAAATCTTTCATGCCTTTGGGCACCATACTAGTTCTCAAAAAGATAGCAATGTCCTATAATTCCGATGGCGCACATTGTAACCTATGCAGATGTGCATCAGGCATGGTCTCTTCTAACTGAATTCTAGACAAGTGATCTGGTCCAGAATTGCTTTTTTCCTGGTTTTACCACAACCGTAAAGTAAAAACTCTTGAAATAAGAGTACCCACTAGCATATGCACCCTTGTAAAATGAGCTTGTTCACCAAATATTTTAATGCCATGTGATCTGTATAAAACAAAAATGGTGTAGCCAAAAAATACTAATGAAATTTGTGCAAGGCATAGATCATGGAAAAGGCCTCACGCTCTGCAGTGGTATAATTCTGTTCTACAAGGGTCAACTTCCTACTAGCGAAGAAAATGGGATGATCAACAATACCTTCACCTGGTTGAGCTAAGACAGCACCAATGGCTGTGCCAGAAGTGTCCACGTGAACATAAAAAGGTTTATCTCATAAAGGAAAATGCAAGATAGGCACGGTAGTAAGTTTCTACTTCAATATCTCAAATGCACACTGTTGTGACTCCCCCCAATAGAATGTACCTTTTCCTTGGAGTAACTCTTCTAAGGGTGCGGTAACTTTTGCATACCCTTATATAAACTTCCGGTAATACCCTGTATGACCCAAAAATTCACGCACCTCACGCTGACTAGCTGGCATTTGCAAGCCAATGATGACGGACAACTTTAGCTTGATCAACCAACGACCCTTCCTTGTAGATGATATGTCCTAAAAGTGTGCTAAAGGGAGTAGCAAAGATGCACTTCTTGATATTTAATGAGATAATCATCTGTTGACATCTTTAAAACATCAAGCGCAAACTGTCATAATGATGCTTGATCAGCCCATAAATGGTCCAATCATCAAGATAGACCTATAAAAATTTATGAATAAAATCATTGAAGGCTTGTACCACTATTCTTGAAAATACAGGAGGTGCATTCTTCAATCCAAAGGGCATCACATTATAAGAAAATCTTCCCCATTCAGTAGTGAAGGTGGTCTAATCTTGATCTTTTGGGGAAATCCTAACCTGATGATACCCTGAAAACCCATTTGTAAATGAATATATTTCACACCCAACCACTCCTAATATTTCCTCCGTGAATGGCGTAGGAAAGGGATTTGTAACACATGCTGCATTCAACTCCCTATAATCAAAACAAATTCGAATCTTACCATCCTTTTTGATACTAATCACCATATGGACTGACCCATTATGATTCATCCAGTGGTCGAATGATCCTGTATTTCAGCATCTTCTCAATCTCCTCCTTTAATTTCTCTCGCAAATTGGGATTCATCTGATATGGTCTGTTTCCTAACAAGGTGCACGCACCTTCCTTGAGCTTTATCTTCATTTCTCCAAGTGATATATGCACGCCTTTAAGTTCATGGTATCCTCCTGGGAATAAGTCCTCACAATCATGAAGTAACTCGATGATCTTTGCTACTTATGATTCTGACCTGTAATCCCCAATTAGAACCTCCTTAGGCTCAGCTTCTGTGCCTATATTGACCTTTTTTGTCTTCATAGGTTCGTGACATGCACGTGCATCTACATATGCACTGGATAATACTTCATGTGTTCCATGTGAATGATCCACATCCAATTTCTCAACTTCCTCCTCATCAATTATGTATACCATCTTCCCTTTATATTTCTTCCAAAGAAGTGCGCTCAAGTAATATGATATCATCTTCTTCATCTGCAAAGCGCACCCCTATCTCTATCTCACCAAATAACTTCCTGAACAAGTTCTTCTGCTTTCCCACTATCTCCCATGGTTAAGCGCTTGATAAAGCTTAAAGCTATGTTCACTGGTGGTGTAGATGAAAAGAAGTCAAATGTTTGGATCATCCCTGTAGTCAAAGTTTTTCCAGTTGCTAGTGTCGCGATGTAATTCAACATAGGCATACCAAGCATGCATGTGTAACCTTTTAGAGTACAATAAAATTGATGCACCCAAAGTGAAGGCGGTAATGCTTCCTAGCCTACTGTCCAGAGTCTCTCACACTATTGGATATGATGTTGAGTAGGTTGATCACCATGATAAGGGAGTATGTTTGTATGTGCATTACTCCTTGAAAACCTAGTTGATAATGTGGTCCCAATCATTTCCCATTCTAAGATATTATCCCTGTGGACTGACCCACCAGCGCGTGGTCGTCCCACCCAAAGTATATGAAAACATAGTGCATCGTTTAAGTTCATCAGCCCAATTTGTTTCTATGGCCTGTAAGAAACCAGCCAAATCTTTAAATCTAGTATAGTGGGGTATTGCGTGACCTATACATCGAACAGAGTGAAAACCCATCTTACCAGTAACCACGTGCTTAACTTCGTTCCCCACCAGTTCATAAGTTCCATGAGCCTAATTATCGCAAGCAATACTAGTAGTATAACTGATTGACTGAGAATCTTCCCAATGAAGGATTCCTTCCTTAGATGGATCATTGACCTCTGGGTCCCGAATAACGCGTACATAGATTCTGTTCAAGTCCTCTTCGCTTAAAGGTTCCACATATGGCATGGATTTCCCATCTTTCAATGGTATTATGACCCTTTCCTCCTTGTTTTCGAAGCTGATATACCCTTTGTTAAACCTCAAATCAGCATTGTTTGCATAACACCAAGGGTGCCCAAGCAAAGTTTGGAAACTATCTGCTTCCACAAGCGCTAGCACTTCAAAGTCTCCTGTGAACTTGGCCCCTTGTATAGTGATAGATGCATCCTTCAAAACTCCTATGGGAGTAGCTTTTGTTCTGTTTTCCATGAACAATACATTAGATGATGGCTGCAATGGGGGTCTCCCCATTTGTTCCCACACATCCAATGTAAGTACATTTACTTCCGCACCTGTGTCAATTAGAATATTGCTCAGCAGCCACCCGTCCACAACAACATTCAAAGTGATCTCCTTGTCGTAGTCAATGCTATCAGGAGGGAGATTCGCATGAAGTATTTTTCTTCTAGTCTCAGTTCTTACACGTGGATTATTCCCTTTAAACCAATCTCCTAATAAAGGAATAATATTCTCCTGGCACAACATTCTACATACCTCTCTAATGTCGTCAATATCCGACATGGGGCTTGTTCTGTATCCTTGTGCTCCAATTTCTGAGACTGCTCTTTTAAACCTTGTATCTCACCTTGAAGGCTCCTAAGGACCTCCATTGTGTCCTGATAGACTTCTTTTTGATGAGCTTGATCTAGATATCTAGCATGTAAAACTTCCTCTCTAGTGATTGTCAGCTTCTGTTGCAACACCTCTCTTGCACATGCCGCCTCAACTCATGTGGTTATCTTGACTGTTACCACCTCAAGTTCTGGGTGTTAACTTTGGCATCCACTGATTCTCTATCGTGCGCTAGATTCTAACCATCCCCGCACCCTTATTTTCTTGCTTGTGCTACTTACTGAGATGCTCATACAAGTCCGGGAACTCTTCATAACTATGCCCCTTTCCACAAAATGAACAGGAAATATTCTGCGGGCATTCGCACCTATAATGGGTAGGTGAGCCACATGTATAGCAAGTTCCTCGAGGGAATTCACTCCTTCCTCCACCTCGACCTCATCCTCCATATCCGCCTCTATATCCTCATCCTCTTTCACGAGCCCCTTCAAAACTTCCGCCATTCCTGTCATAGTGGGTTTTATTATAATCCCTATCCTGATGCTCATTCTTCCCTTTAGAATTATCAGCCACACTCACCTGTCTGACCCCAATATCAATGACATCATGGATTTGGCCAATCAATCTATAGTCCTCAGTATCATGGGTCATGGACCTACAAATTTTACAAAAGGAGGATACATTCTTCCTAATTATGCATTGTAGTAGGAGGCAGTGACTAGCATCATGGTTCAAATGGAAAATCTCACAATCTAATAACAATGAACTAACAGTTCTGCGAGGGAAACTATCCTTAGTGTGCCCTTCCACTTCATAATCTGTACACCAGATCCCTGAGTGTGTTTCATGAGCTGAGTTTGCCGATAATTTCTCTAATTGTTTTGCCATAGCCACTATCTGAGCTTCCAAAAATGGACTAACTCCAGTGTCGATACTCCCAACTACTTCAGCATGTAAATCGGCTTCCAATGATTCACACGGATCGGTATAAGTTTTATGCAACAGTGCTCTTTGAAATGGAGTAATCAGTCCCCCGACAAGCCATTATGCATGCTAACTTGCATGAATGTCATAAGAGAGTTTGGATAGAAGTGTTTTAAATCGTGCATCATACTCACGTACACTTTTAGTAGTGCCTTGCTTTATATCCTTGAGTGCACTTATACTCTTCTGCTCAAACTCTAGGATGTGGAACTCTTTTAAGAAAGCATCTTTCAATGATGCATAGTCAATACAAGTTTGATTGGGGTCAAACTTCCTATACCAGTTGTGCGCGCGCGCCTGTAATGTAGTAGCAAATTGACTTGCCTTGCATTCAGGGGTCGTAATACCTTTTACGTGCCATAATATTTCACACATATGAACATGTTCAGTAGCATCCTTGATACCTCTGTATTCTGGGAGATGAAGGGACATCTCCATATAAATGTTCTGGGGTTGCTGCAGGCCTTGACCACCTGACCCAGAACCTCCTCGGTTTCCTCTTCCTCCAATACCACCCAAACCACTGGAACTAGAACTACCCATACCACCTGATCCTCCTCTAAATTTGGAATAGGGCCCATGGATGCACTCCCTTGTGCCCCAACAGTGGTACTATACTGGACCCCTATAGTCTGGGAAGTGGTCCCAGCTCCAGAGGTGATTCCCACACTCGACGCACTCATATTCTGTGCAGATGATGAGCTTGATAACATACCCCCAAAGAATAACGAAGTTGTTTGTGCTGCCATTGGTGTACTTACTTGTCTGACCTATTTCTATGCTGTCACTTCCTGAATTAAAACTACTTTTACCTGATGTACTAGATACTAGAAAACCAAGCGCAAGGGCTAGGTCAAAAGGTTGGCTTAGATGTGTGCCCATGGCCCATGTCATATCTACTAGCGTACGCTTCCATGTGAGGTCGAAGAGGGTTCTCTGCCATGCTTCCCTAGATGGGGGAGTTCCTGATGCTCTTGCTCTTCTTCCTCCCCATGAGCCTCAAATCCTTCACGAGCCATCTCTCTCCACAACACCATCTGTTCTGTAATTTCTTGCCTCTTGCATAATTCCCTCTCATGTGCCTCATCATACTTTAGCCACCTTTCTTCCCTCTATTGTGCTGCCACTAGGTCTATCATCTTTCACCAATCCTGTTCCTGCCCCCGCACGTGGAGATTCTTTAGCTTTCCATGGGTTTAGCTTCCAAGTTCAATGTTACCATTAGTATTTTGATTGCCAGCGGAATACCTTGCAAATATGTCCCTCTAGGATACTGTAGAAATTGGAACTCTGCTACCTCCGGGCATGAATAAGTCGAAATTGAATACTCCAAGAATATAGTTGTTTAGGACACCACGAAACCAGGTATCTACCGTGCGAGTCCAGCTTAGGTCAGCATCATATAGTGTTTGAAATTCCTCCTGTGTCCAAACAAGCATGCGATACCTCCAATTCCACTTAGATGCATACACAGTCAACCATTCATATAATTCTACTGGAAAGATAGCAAAGAAGCTTTCGTATAAACTGTCATACAGATTCTGCTCTACCCAAGTACGTGCGCTAAATCTGGATCCAGTGTCAAACCTCTGTGTGTATTCTTCCTCAAGATCATGAATCCATTCTTTAACGCTTTCCAAAGTTAGCTGGTATGTCTTCATCGTGAACCATTCTGAAACAACTAAAAAAGAGGTCCCGGCAACGGAACCAATGATGCAGCCTAGAATTGTTAGTTAACACCTAGTCGCGCTGGCACATCACTCAACCTAGGCTGAGTGCTCACCCGAAGCGTGCAAAGGTACCAGGTCCCTCTTAATAGTTGCAGTAGCAGAATGGTGGTATGATAAAATAGTAAACATATATTTTAGGAACTAATCCATCCATTCACCATTTATATCCAACCAGATCTATAAGCGCTAAAGGTAAATCATCATGAAAGTAATAACATGCATTGATAAAACACATCACACACTTTGTTCGGCCAATTTCCTTTATCTATTCATTAAACCAACAATACATTAGCTTCATACAATACCAGGCATGTGCGCATGGATCTGTTACAATTATCCAGTCACATGTACTCATGTTTTTCCATTCCTCCAAACATATGATTCCATTCGTATCTCTATGTATGTCTCTCTATTCTTACTAAGTAATTACATTACATATATATAGGGTGGGGAACTAACCCTTCACCACTTAACTCTACCAGAAATAGGTCGCATGCTAATAACAGCCATGCACCTTTTTACAATTATAGCCATACATGCAAGTATGCTATCTATAGATTGTTGATAGTTAACTGAAGTAATGGATCTATTCTTAACTTATGCCCATGCAAGAGTGAGTTGACATGTCCTTTCAAAATCTCCATGAAGAGTGGCACGCAAATCTCGGCATCACTTTGTGTACTCCACATGCCAATCTCTAAGAATAGACCTGATCTCCAAAATCAGCTAAGTCCTTGAGAGTCTTACTCTACACCTCCGCACGTGACGCCTTCCTATACCTTCGCACTTTGCTCCTTGTGCCATTCTTCCACATGGACTCTATGTGTAAGTTCAACTAAGTGTTTTCTCTTATCAACAAGGACTCGAACACCATTGGAAAAAATAGTAATCATCGTAGGGGACTTTTAACCATTTCTGTCAATGTAACACATGCAAAATTGGGTGTGTACAGTTACAGTGGGAATGACACACAAGGAAGTGTTTGTATAAAGGGTCACGTCGATAAGGTGACTTTATGACAAAAAATCAACACGTGACCTTCTTCACACCCAACCTCTCGAGGTCATTCCGAGATAGCCAGTGTAGAATGATTGTGAATGTGAGTGTGGTGACATGGATCAAGCTAATTGGGTAATCTTATATCTTCAACACGTAATGTTAGGATCTGTAAGTCTAAGGAAAAGAATTCTCTCCTAACTTGAAGTAGTGTGATAGCTCAGTCTAAGATAATGGCAGCTCGTAAACTCTAATCGATATCAAGCTCAGATGAGATTTTTTTCATTGGTTGTTGAACATCCAGAAAATGACCTATGGGCGCCTCATATAGATTTCTAGACAAGTTCATGGAAGTAAGAACAAGAGGCGCGATGGAGCCATAGGTGTGTATGGGTAATTTTCTGGTCTATTCAAGAAATTCTTAGCCTGATCGGTTTTTATGTTCAATAAGGAGAGCTATGTAATAATGTTGGGTGGAAGTGGTGAAGATATGAATACTAATGTACACAAATTAGTGTCAATGTCTAACTCACTGGCAGACCCATTGGGTCGTGGGACCTGAGGATCACAACCAAATACTTGTGGAGGCTATGGCCCTTGGATGGTCATGTGCGCAATCAATCTCTGTTACCAAGAGCAGTCCAATAGTCATAGGCTTGATTAGTAGCAATATTTAGTGTATTGAGTTGTTCTATTTTATCAGCAAAAGTTGTAAGTGTGTGTAAGAATTTTAAATGTAAGTTGGTATCAATATCAGTTATCAATTCTAGATCATTGGGTTGTGGGACCAAGGGATCAAAACTATATGTCTTTTCCTTTTGTGGACCATTGATGGTCATGTAGAATGGGGGTACAATGATTTATGATAAGCAACCTAATTACTGAAAGAAATATAATCTATGTTTTTGGGGTTTTCACAATATTTTGGATCAAAGAAATAAAAGCAAACTAATCTATCAAATGAAATATTTTTGTTCTTGTCTAATCTTTAAGCAATGCATTCTAATATAATAAATAAACTAAAGACAAATAATCAACCAGATGTAGCTGGTTACTTGTGCAAATGTATGAATCTAATCTAAAGCAAATAACCTAATCTGATCAAAAACCCTCCAAACCCTACCTCAGAGGTGAAGAAAAAATCATAACCCTAAAAAGGGGCTATTGCTCCCCACAAATTCCTTGGTAATGTTAGGACTTTTGCTTGAATACAAGCATCGAATATATAGGAATGGAGGATGGGAGATGCCTTCATACACAAGGCTAGAAAGATCAGTTCCAACCAATTAAATCTATTTAAAAATAGGATGAAGGAGAACCAAGCAATCAAAGCTAATTTTAGACAATTCAGCTCATAGATGCATGCAAAAAGTGAAATTAAGTGAACCGTCGCATATTAAAACATGCATGAAGAATATGGAAAAAGTGGGCAAAACCATCACCTTGTTTTGGGTGGCAATTTTAGAACTGCCACCAAGCAAGGTGGCGGTCCTAGCACTAAAGGCCAAAACATTCACAGAAAGAGTGAGAAGCTTGAAGAAAGCATGGAAAAGCTAATTAAGGATGTCTAGGCTACAAATACACACTAAAAATGGATTTTGGAGCTCGAACACCTTCTTGAAAGGACCTAAATCATCATTGGGGACTTTTGTAACCATTTTCTGACAATGTAGCACATGTAATTTTGGGTGTGTACAGTGACCATAGAGAAAAGGAGGGGTGTGGATTCAAGACATGTTTAATAATCCAAAGTGAACTAGGGAAAAATGGAGAAGTGACATGCAGAGAAAGAGAGTGTGAAAATAAGGAGTAATGACGGAAGGGTGAAAAAGAAGAAAAAGGGTCCAATGGCAAGGAAGACTGCAAAAAAAGACGTGAGCAAAAATAAATTCACAAAGAAAAGGAATGCATACAAGGAAGGACTTGCAAAGTATAAGGATCATAAGAGAATAGCTAGGGGAGAAAGATAATTTGAGGTAAGTAGAGACTTATGTGGGAGGAGGGAAATGGAAAGAGGAAGACTCATGAAGCATCAGTCGAAAGGATCCATTAGAAGAAGGGGGTCGAGCTATGGTGAGAATAATCTCACAAGTATACACACAGTAGTAAGAGGAGTCACATGAATGTGGAGAAAGATTGGAAGAAGTGACAAAATAAGCGCAAGATAGGATGGATCGATTGATGAAGAAGTCGGGATCATTTTTCTGAAGGGTGGTTCTAAATTAACCTCATCTCACACACATCTGCTGGGGAAATATGACCCCATCTCCTCTACAGTAATTTTACAGTATTTGATGCAGGGGAACATCTTGGGACACGCACATGGCATACATACACATCTTGGTTGTAAGGTGTGCACTGTTAATTAGCTTTTACATAAGGGAATTACATGTTACTTTTTTCCGATGACTTGTTGGACTTCTTACCTATTTCATTATATTTTTTCTATATACACATTCGTGTTCACTTGAGTATCTTGAGGTGAATGTAGGACTTTTACAAGGATTTTCAGCACAATGCAGTGATGCTTGCAAATTGCTCTTTACTAGTCTCGCCGAGGCTCCTGAAGAGGCATCTACCTTTGCTACTCTCACACTCTACACAGGTGCATGTTCTATTAGTGTACATCATTTAATTATTTTTGGTTGCTATCACTCACTTTTAACTAGATACTGGTGACAGGGTCTTTGACATACTACTTAGATGTATGTGAACATAATAACATGTGATTTATGTGTAGAATTTTCTTTTCAAGATCAATAGGAACCATGGTTATCATGAAGAAATACTTTGAAATGTTAAAGGATTTGCTAGATATTTCGGCCGTGAGGCAAATATTCAAGGGGAAAGGGATTTCTTGATCATTATTTTTTTATGGACGCTTCGGCACTAGAGTTGTCTTGTAGTCACATTGTGAGTGAAAAGGAATCATGTATGAAACCTTCTTCCCATACGGTCACAACTTGACTTTCTATTTGCTTGTTACAATGTCTTTCATTGCATGTTATTTATTGTTACAACTAACACTTGTTAGACTAGCCCATATTTTGAGGTCATTTTCCTTGAAGAAAGTATAGGCCATGCACAATCCCCTACGCCAACTGATAGGCAGGGTCCACACTCAGAGGATATGTAAATCAACTTTAGCTAGGAAGTGGTTGGGCCCCATTATCCTAGAGGCATGCATGAATAACATTACACCCTATGATGAAAGGAGGTGCATCTAGAATGGGTGAAAAAATGACCCTTCCAAAATCTCAAAGCTACATGATTAGGAGGATAAGTAAATGCATAGAAAGTAAGACATCAATAGGAAGTATAATCATGACAATGGGCCAAAGGATGCAAGACTTAGACCCAAAGGACACAAAGGAGTTCAAGACAAACTTTAGTCCTCAAATACTAGGATAGCTAGTACTTGGGTGCTCCTGTTATCCCCCTAGATGGTTCCTATATCATGGGGGGGGGGGAGGAATATAGCAAATTTCTTAGTATCAAAACAATCTTCTAGAATTTTAAAGTATCAATTCTTCACCTATACACGCACTTGTACTCTAGTTATAGCAGAATGTCATTCTATCTTCATTACAATCAGTTACAATTAGTTACATAATTGATATGGTATAACTCAGGATACAACATCAAGGATCACACCATATACATTGGTGCTATAATTTGGGAAGCATGTCATGGATGGAGAGAAATAGCTAGACCTCTCTCCACAACACTCTTCTCTCGTGGTCATGATATTTCCCAAAAAAAATTGCTATTGGCTTCAGATCGTCTATAAAACTCTGCTCTTGGTATGAGATCACCCGAAAAAAATCACTCATGGCATGACATTTCCCAAATCCAGTAACTCTTCAAGAAAACATTTTTAGGACATCTTTCTATCCCTTTACACTCATGATCATCATGTGTATACTTTCCTTTTACTACTTTTACATACTAAATGATAAGGGGTAGGGTTGTGTTTGGTATTTAGGTTCATTAAATGGGAATGGATAAGTAGAATGGCAGATTGGAGCAAGGGATAGATTATATTTCCCCATTAGACCTCTTTAATAGAATTTTCCAAATAAAAACGAATGTAAAAAGGGAATCTTAAAAGATTTTTTATGTGAAAATGGCTCAAGAACACCAGATGATATGTGTTGATAAGGTGGAAACAACCTTCAAGTACTTAATGAGTATTTTGGGCACCTCATCATAAGGAATGGGGACGGAGGAATGAAGAAAACCACCCTAAATGACCTTCACTTACTCTCCCTCTTCTAAGAACATAGCTTCATGTTCATCTCTATTGTAATTACTCATGTTGAATTCGATGTCATTCATGATCAACCTTATAATGAAAGCAATCAACTCCTCGATGATAATCCATCTTTGGCCTTTCATCGTCATAGTCATGCCTTTCCAAGCTGCCTTGAAATTAGTGTAAATATGAGGGTTTAAATTTTTTAATTACTCAGTCGTCTCACTATTTTATCATAACTCGGCCATCACTATTTGCATTGGACTCCTATATACCAATAAGATCCTTCATATTGAAATATGTTCTAGTCTGATTCCTGGAACATCCAAGATGCATCTGAGCATTGGATCAATATGTTTCTCAACCAAATTAGTAGTGGAACTATGTACCTCTCCCTAATCATAGTGAGAATGGCATACTATGGAACTATACACCTATAATCATATGTCCATAGTTCTAAATCGACAGTGGAACTATGGACCTCTAATTGAGCTTCCTTACTTTAAACAACTCAACCTTCATTATATGGTTGTAAGATAATACTCAGCTCTACATGCTTATAATACTTTCTCAGGTAACATAGATCTCCAATACAGTGATGGAAAAATAATCTCCAAAGTGGGATAAAAATTTCAATAGTAATTGCAAAATAAGTATAAGGCATATTTTTAGCTTGGAAGTAGAGAGAAGAATCTTTGACATTTTCATGAAATTTTGGAAACCCTAATTGCGTATGTTTGTATTCTTTTCTTTGAATTAAACGTTATTTTTTAAAAATTTGAATGTTAAATTTTTTCCATGTATATGTGACGAGTTGTAGCTCAATTGTTCGCAGGGCCCTCCGTGAAAAGCATGTGAGTAATGAGGTTTAGGTTTTAATTCCTCACCTCTTCTTTTCCTTTTATAAACAATCCAAAATTAAGAAGTCAAAAAAATATGTCGCTTACATACAATATGCCTTACACCATAGGGTTGGTTATTAATTTACCTTAAAACCTTTGCAAATGTAGGGTCAAGAGCTTGACCCATCTTTATTTCTTTTCTTTTTAAAAAATGATTTTTCAGTTAAACTGGTTAAGATATAAAAATTGGGTGGATATACACATGGTAACAACAAAACTTTAATTTTCTAGGATTAGTAGATAGGAATAGGTATATGGTTCAACCCCCTCCCACTATTTTCACAAAAAAGTGATTTTTGTATAGATAAATATAAGTTGTGTCACAAATGGATTTGTTAAATTGAATAGCTAAGTTGGCTAGTTACATTTTGTAATAATTTGTCCTATAAGGTTAAGGGTTCAAACCCCTAACCATCTACTTTAGATATTTGTTTATATTTAGTATAAACTTGTGTGTGTGTGTGTGTGTGTGTGTGTGTGTGTGTGTGTGTGTGTGAATTATTAATTATTTTATTGATTTAAAATAATTTCAATCTAAATTATTTTCAATGATTTTTAAATAAAAATAAATAAGCATATAATTTTATTTTTCAATTGTATTATTTTTTATTTTTTCGAAATAAATATATAGTACTTAATTTTTTATCAAGAAAATCACAAAAATATTATTTTTAATCCATAAACTTAGTTACAAATATTAGAAAAAATATTTTATGATCTATTTTTTAATCAGATGTTTTTTGGTCCTAGATATTTTTTTCTAGAAAATGAATTATAAGTATTATACTTCTTTTTGAAATTTAAAAAAAAAGATAGAAAATTTCTATAAAAAAAAATTCATAATTATTGATAAATTTAGAAATTACATCTTCAAGTAGTTTCAATTTAGATAATTCATAATTGTTAAATAAATCAAATTATACCATATAGAGAGTTAGACTTGAGGTCTAATCCATGGTTGTAGTCATATTTTATGCCCTTAGACCAATAGTTTAATCCCATGCGTGTCTGGCCTATCACCCAGTAGGCATTGGGTGCTCACTCTGAGGCACGCGCTAGTGCACCGAGTCGCTCCTTTATGTGATTCTTGTGAGAATACACTATCTTATCACAAATAATCTGAATGTAGAAGAATATAAAAGAACCATGCAATATTCTAAGAACCTAGAATGAGTTGTCATCTCATTACATCCAGAAAAGAGAAATAACACAGCAGTGCATATGGAAATGGTTCATACAGAAAGGAAATGCATAATTATTATACTCCTAAACACATAGATGGTTTATAACAAAGTATTATATTCATATTAATAGAGTCGATAACCACATTACAATCCCTTGACATCATGATAGATCCTTATACAATAATGCAAAGTCAAGTCATGCAATAAGAACTACATTATGCTCATCACATTACATGAAATTAATGCATGGACCCATCCCTCTAACCATGTGTCATGACTTAGAGAGCTCTCCTAATCCCTAACCCTTAAAATCCTTCATGGCTATTTCTGTAGAGCTTCACCTCTCTTTTCTTTCCTTTACACTCTCCATACTCTATATATTCCATCCTTCTTCTATCGGGTGCTTGCATTTATAGCCTTAGAAACCACCGCCATGCCTTTTTGAAGTTACAAATTGGTTGTCAAGTGTCGAAGTGGTCATCCATGGGAGAATTCCTTCTCAGATCTGATCTCTACATTCCTTACAATGTATGTCTTCTAGAACCGTCCATTTCATGCCTAGAATATTCCCTTTTTGATCCCATAGTCGTCATGACTGGCAACTTATCCACAAGGGTCATTCCTTTTCTCATGTGCTGTCTTGGGATGCCAAATATGGCTAAGTACAAAATTTGTTTTTCCTTATGCACACACATGCTGTGTGTTCTAAAAAACCCTACTATAACCCTTCCCTGCATGCACCTTCCACCTGCATGACCTTCTTCAACTAGGTCATCGCATGCCCATGCTCCTTCTTGTACTTAGTTGATATTCTTGGGCCCAATATCAGTGCACACTATGCCTATTCTCTATCCTCGGAAACACTCTTCAATAAAAAAATAAAGAATGGCGGATCCTTACAAATGGTTGGAATGGAAGAATAAAGGAATGAAGAAATGGGGAAAAGAATGAAAGAATGGGGAACTTGTTTACTTCTGGAGGAGGAGAGGTAAATCCTTCCCTAATTTTTCTTCGAACTTTCCCCAAGTGTCAACCTCGTTCTGAGCTTGTTGACATAGGTCACCCACCGGGGGCGCTCACTTCTTCAAAACTCAGCTCTCCTCCCTTAGCGCTCATTGTCTCTACAATATCCTCTAGTTGTTTTCCCAAATCCTTGAGCGCATACATCCTTTGAGTGAATTTGGGGTACAATTCCTTCAGCCAATTCTTGATTAAGCCTCACAAGGTCTCAATGGCCTCTGATTTCTTTTCCACTTCAGCTAGGATTTTGTCTTGCTCATCCATATTCCCCTTGTTCTTTTCTTGGAACTCCTTGAGTTCCGCTTCATGGGTGGCAACCAAGATACTTACTATTTTATCCCTATCTTTGCAGTTATTGTAGGCAGCCTCAGCAACTTGTGCGGCAGCTTTTACATCGGTGAGGATATTGTTGTACTTGGAAACAATTTCCAAAACCTTCATCTTATTTTCTTTTTCTTGGTGTGCGAATGCCTCTTCTGGTGATTCTAAGGCAAGTGGTTGCCTCTCCATATTGAGTATGTGGGTCAAGTCCTCTAGGCATTGTAAGGTTGATCCATATTTTTACGCTGGAGTGGTCTTAAGTATGGATGCTTCAAGATAGTGGCATATCTAATCATCTCTATCTTCTTGTATGCCTTGTGTACTCTTTCCTTCTCATCTTTTAACTCACACCTTAACTGAGTGCTGATTAGTTCCTCCTACTTCAGGTCCTTGATTTTCTCAAGGAGCTCTTCCTCCTTTTTCTCCAGCTCTTCCTCTAGGATCTTTACCCTGTCATTTCTTCTGAAGGGCCTGGCTTCAACCTCAACTAAAAATTTGTTGAGCGCATTGCAAATATGCTCATCATATATTTATTAGGCATTTACCAAGGGGTTTATTCCTTTTGTTTTTGGCACCTCCAGCAATGCTCCTTAACTTATTTCAAATTTGGGCTCATCAATGTGGGACTCAAATGCCGATTATAACATTTTCCTTATCCAAGGGTATACACCTTCCTCATCAAATGAATCCATAGGCCAGTAGTTGTTCTATTGGCATAATGCTCCTAGAAGAACATGCACAACACCTTATTTCGAGTCATTGATGTAGCTAATTCCTTGACCTTGTCGTTACTTCTTTTCTCTTCCTCTTTATGCATGTGCGGCCCTTAGAAAGATCACAGCCAAACTGGGATCTCCTCCCATGCTGCCATATTCTTTTCCTATGCTTTCCTCCTCAACTTCTTTAAGCACCTCGTCTGCGCTATGCATTCAACCTCTTGTTCTACCAGATCCTTGCTGATTATTCACCAATTCTCTCTCTGTGGCCTTATCTATTTGTTCCTTTTTTAGGGTTGGGGTTCTTTTATATTTTTTTATTTTCTTCTTCACCTCACCCCCTTGCCTTGGGCATCAGCTTATTATTTATCCATCCTTCTCCTCATTCTCCTTCATTATACTCATCATCTCCTTCATCCTTAGAATCATCTACCTCATAGACTGGACGGTCTTCACCTCCTTCTGGCTCATCATCATCATCCTTGTTGCCGATGTAGGCATATAGATTCTCTGTCTCTTCTAAATCTTCCTCATCATTCACAATCTGCTTCATACCTTACTGGGGATTCCAGTACAAGAGATTCTTATTTTTCTTTCTCTTTGATAGATGATGTCTTCATTGGTAATTCCTCATGGGTGAAGGTCTCTCTTCATGCTCGTGGGTGCCTATTATTCTTGGGGTCTTCTCCTTTGACAGGAGACTTATTTCTTTGTGCATAAGTACTAGGCTTAGCACTTTCATCCTGGCACGACTCACCATTTGTGTGGTTTGAACACTTAATTCCTTCTTCTCCTGTACCTCTTCTCTTTCTCTCTTTCTAGGGGCAACCTTCTTCCTTCCTGTAGGGTCTTCAAGGATGGAGACATCATTCTCCAAGTAAGTGTATCCTTTTCCAAATTTTTGCCTCATGCACAGATGCACCCTTGTTGCGGTCTTGTCCTACAATTGGCAGCATTAAAGGCTTCATCATATGTATC
This sequence comes from Taxus chinensis, assembly GCA_019776745.2. Classification (NCBI taxonomy): domain Eukaryota; kingdom Viridiplantae; phylum Streptophyta; class Pinopsida; order Cupressales; family Taxaceae; genus Taxus; species Taxus chinensis. The sequence continues at coordinate 561,562,610 of CM034155.1, read as the reverse complement.
TTGTGGGAGACATATCTCTACCACGTACGCACACTTCTTTGGGTAGATGATCTTATATTGCACAGCTCGTGGTGGTCTATATCTACCTCACTAAGGTTGAACCATTATTATCTTGGCCTCGTTGAACCAATTGACTCTGGCTTGGAAGTATTGCGTGTGGTGAAGGAGAAAGGGTAGCTTTGCACCATGGACTCATATTCACATCTGTCAATGTAAATATACCAATGCATAAGTGTTGGTATACTGCGAACATTCTACCTTTCTATTCAAGAGCCTGATAAAATGCTCTAGGATCCTCCACTCTTCCCTAAATGTGTCACGCATTCATTTATACCACTTCTCCAGGAGCGCCTTGTGAGTGGTTGTCATGGTTTCATAAGTGTACTTCACAAATATTTTTGTGGGTGAGGGACCCTCTTCTAGTTACTCCCAAACAAAATTTGTATTGGCCCATTGGAGCACTCCAATCTCTAAAAATACAATGGTGAGGAGGATTTTACCAAAGAGTATCTTCTCTCCCTCCTGCGTGCACTGCTTATAATCTCATTTGTGATGAAAGTGGACAAATTGTAAATTGTAAATTGTAATATCTTCCGGCATATCTCATTATGCAATGCCTTGTTCACTTGTGTCCACCATTCTGTGATCACTGAGCTTAGTGACCAGGCACATGTGTCCATCCTCATAACTGGGTTTGGAATCTCGGTGATGTCAAAGTATTGTGACCCCTTTCTTGTAGACATATGTGGCTACAGTCTCCTTGATATCCTCTTTTTTTCTTAGATCATCATTTATGCTATCTCCTTCACAATTGAGGCCTATGAACTTAGATATCAGTTATGGTGTTATGCGCATCTTGTTCACCCCATGAAATAAAAATAAACCTCATGCACGTGTGACATCAACCATTGGTAAAGGTGTTCACGCTTGCTAAAGTAAGGCAACTCATACAAGTTGCAACAATCTAGCCTTCTACAATATGACATTCACCTCATCATTGTAAATGGGCATTCCATCTAGTGTCATTCTCTGTTAGTTGGTTAGGCATACCAACTACTAGTGCACTATTTCTTTCTCAATTATGCTTCATGCAATAGTTATAATTACTCATGGCCATCTTCCGCAAGTTTGACTCCCACTCTTTTCCTAACAATACCCCATTTGGGTACTGCATTTTTACATACCATTCTTCGTTAGAGCTTGCAACAACAGCAGTGATTGCTTTCCCTTTCCCTTGCCCTTTTTTTTCTTTGGTGAAATGGTTGGTTTCCTGGGTGCCATATTTTCTAGTCAGGAATCAACTTACATGCTTCTATCTCTACTCTGCTACCTTTCTACACTCCAAATCTTAAAGCTCCAAAGCTTAAACTCCTTGAATGAATACTTCTTTCTCCATGCCCTAGTTGCCAAACCCTAACTAAGAAAACCTTCCACAAGATGAGTGCTCTTCACACAACCTTTCCTCATGCCTGTGGTACTCCTTCCTTCTGGTTCACATAGCTACTCTAAATGCACACTCAAATTTCTTAGATTCTTCTCCTTCTCACAAATTTCTCTTTGGATTCCCTAGTTCGCAAGAGCTTCTTGTACTTCATAATCTCAAGGGGTAACAATATTTCCTGACCTTGGATTTATAGTTTTTGCTTCTTCCATCATTAAATGCTACACCACCTACCAACATACTTTAACATTAAATGTGTATTTTTCCACTAAGCTGATTTTAAGCACCCTTACCCACGTGCCACATACTATGTAAAAAACTCTTTACAACCATTCTGGCATGCAAAAAATCAACCCGACTGAAGACTCTTATGCATGTGTCTACAGCGTCAAAGGCACTTCTTCTGTCCTTTACCTGATTTTTTCCTTCACCTACCTCATGTTATTCCTGTGCTCTTTATCCTTTATGTGTGTGGTTTCTATAAAGTATTTTTGACACCAACCCTTCTCATCCACCTTTGTTCTACGCACTTCTTAATTTTACGCATTTTTTATCCTTCAACCGGGTCATTCACCACAACTTCTACTGCTAGCTCAAGCTTGTATTACAAGCCTATACCTTCGTATCACTCCACCCCACACTAAACAGATGCGTGGTCTTCTACACATACACAACCTTGGAAAAATAATGTGGTTACCGGTGCACAAGGCACAAAAACGAAACAAAAAGAAAGGAACAAGCAACGAGAAAGGGAAACACAAGAAATAAAAAATATAAAGGGAAATTCTAAGTTAATTGGCAATACTGCCTTATTAAAAACACTAAGAAGACTTATTTATAGTAATATTTCAGCCTACTCCCATTGAAATTACCTGGTAACCTCGTTCCATCCAGTGCTTGTAACTGGAAAGCACCTGAATCAAGAATGTACGAGATGATGTAAGGTCCCAACCAATGGACTTTTAACTTCCCATGATGGCACAAATACTTATAATCATACAACAATACCATCTGCCTAACCTCAAACTTCTTGTTCTTGATATGACAATCATGTCATGCCTTTTGCCTTGATTTTTCTATCTTCTGATCTCCATCTAGCAAGTGATCTCCTTTCTTCCTAATTGCGTCAACTTATTATTCTTTCTTCATAGCGCTTGCCTCATCAGCTAACCCTCTTGCATGCACTATACATAGCGATGGTAACATGAATTCCACTAGTAAAAACAGCCTCTACGCCAAACACCAATTAAAACGATGTGGCCTTGTTCAACCTCTTGTAGGTTATCCTGTATGCCCATAGAATGGTTGATACTTGTCATCCCAATATTATATTGCAACGTCACAAATCTTATTCAATGGTGTGACTTAGTATCTTATTAAATACCTCAAAAGTTCCATTTTCTTGAGGGTGATATGGGGTAGTCTTATGATGGAGCCACCATAAATTCTGCTAATAGAATCCTAACTGCTTCATTGAGAAAGTGTGTACCTCTATCACTTGTTAAAATTAAAGGACATCCATACCTACTAATTATGTTCTCCCATAAAAATCTAACAGCTTTTTGTTGTAGTGCAATCCTTTGTAGGTATAAAATCTTCTGGTGCAGTAGCATTTCCTACATAGTGTCCTCCTGCAATCTCGTCATCTGCTTCCTCCATAATTTCCATGGTGCTCATGTTCCAATACACACTTGGCACATAACCTCATCCTAACATAAATTATACAAATCTCTACTAATCAACATGTAAGGTGTGGCACGTATTGCTAACTGCTTTCTCTCTAGAGCCTTCATCCCTTCCTGGTACCACACTAGTTTTTAAGAACACTGTGATATCTTCTAAGTCTGAGGGCGAGCAATGCAACCTAAACAGTTGTGCATCTAACATGGTCTCCTCAATGCTTTTGCATGTCCTCTCCCGAGTTAATCCTTGATAAGTGGTCAGGCCCTGAATTTGCTCTTTCCTAGTTTTACAACCACTGTGAACTCAAACTCTTGAAATAATAGGACCCAACGGCATTTGTGCCCTTGAAAAATGGGATTGTTGACTAATTATTTCAATGTCATGTGTTATGTGTAGAATATGAATGGTGTTGCCAACAGATATTTCCTGAACTTGTGGAGTGCTAGACAATGCTTCACACTCGGTAGTTGTGTAATTATGTTCTATTGGTGTAAATTTTTATACTTTTAAAGCACAATGGATGATCAAAAATTCCTCTCACCAATTTTTGCTAGCACTACTCCCATAGTTGTCCTTGAGGCATCAACATGCACATGGAAAGGCTTATCCCCAAGAAGGAAAATGTGGTATGGGTTTTGTGACAAGCCTATCCTTCAAAGTGTCAAATGTCTTTTGTTGTGTCTCTCCCTAATGAAAGGAACTCTTGTGTTTTAACAATTCCTCCAAGGGGTGCGGTGATCTTGGCATACCCCTTGATGAATTTTCTATAATACCCTGTATGCCCAAGGAATCTGCGCACTGCACTTTGACTATTAGGCTCCCCTAATCCCACAATAACTGCAAACTTTTGGCGGGATCCAATAGTGAGCCTTCTTTGCATATAATGTGTTCCTAACAGGGTTCCAAATGGAGTAGCAAAGACACATTTCTTAATGTTGAGGGATATCCTCAATTGCTGACATTTTTCAAACATCAGCCTTAAATTTTCACAATGGTCTTTCACCAATCCATACATAATCCAGTCATCCAGGTAAACTTGGGAGAAACTTATGGATGAATTCCTGAAATGCTTGTACCATGATGCGCAAGAACATAGCAAGTGCATTCTTTAATCCAAAAAGGCTATAACCATGTAGGAAAAACCTTTCCCATTCAGTGCCGAAAATTTTCTTTCTCTGGTCTTCTTTTGCAATCCGTACTTGGTGATACCTTGAGAACCCATCTGTGAAAGAGTAGACTTCGTGCCCAGATACTCCCTCCAAAATTTCTTCAGGAAAGGGGGTTGGGAAGAGGATCGATGACACACACTACATTCAGATACCTGTAGTTAACACAGATTCTTATCCTTATCATCCTTCTTGATACTAATAACCATTGGGCTTATCCATTCTGATTCTTCCATTGCCTCAATGATACCAGATGCTATCATCTTTTCTATTTCTTCCTTGACCCGTACGTGCAAATTTGTATTCATCCGATAAGGCCTCTTCTGAATTTGGAACATACCTACCTTCAACTTTATCCTCATCACCCCCAAGGAATGGTGGATGCCTTTGAGTTCATGGTACCCGCAAGGGAACAAATCCTGGAACTCACGCAACATATTAATGACCTTTGATGAAACTTATTTTTCCTACCAATAGTCCCCTGATGATAGCTTTCTTAGGTTCTGCCTCTGTCCCAATGTTAACCTTCTTTATTTTCAAGAGCTCGTGGTAGGCGCTGTGCTCACTCATCAATGTTTGTTTATAACTTCTCACGTACCTTCCGAATGGTTAACATCCATAGTCTCCCATATCTTCTCCCTCTATTACATAAACCATTTTTCCATTTTCTTTTTCCATGCATGCGGACTCAAGCTATACTTCCTCTAATTCTTCTTCATCTAGGTACATCTCTAAGTAAGGCTCACCTAGTAACTCCAATAGCCTATCCCTCTTCCATATCACCATCTCCCATTGTAAGTCGTTTGATTACTTGCAACACCTTATCTACTGATGGCTTGGTAATCCTATACTCGAAGCCTTGAATGAGATTATCTGCCAACTCCTGCCAATTACCTATTTGACGATGCATCTCTGAATGAACATACCAAGCATGTGCATAGCCTTGTAAGGTGGAATAAAAATTATGCACCCATAACAAAGGTGGTAATGCTTCTACTCTTCCCATCCAAGCCTTCTGACACACTTGGATATGAAATAAAGCGGTCCCTTTACCATGGTAGTCTTGTATGACCATGGGCGCGTTGATCCTCAATAACCTTACCGAGAATGCAAATATTACCTCACACCACTCTAGGAGGTTCTCCCGATGTGTAACCCACTAGTGCACTGTAGTTCTGAGTAGGTTGTAATTTAGCATTCCTCTTCTCTCTTCCTCATTTTTCCACTGAGCTTCCATTTTAATCAAGAAAATTTTAGGATATGCTCCTCTAGAGTAACTTGGAAACTTCTTTCCTCCTAGGCGTTTGACTGAGTGTGCATTTCTTACCCTTGTTACATATCCCTCTCAACTATCACCCAATTAATTTATAAGTCCCATGCACCCAAGTTTCGCATGCCATACTAGTGGTATCACTCAAGGATTGAGCATCCTCAAACTAGATAACTCCCTCCGTGGGGTGAAGTATCTCAAGATCTCTGATGGATCACACATAGATTCTATCAAGGACTTCTTCTCCTAAGGGCTCATTATTAGGTGTTGAATTCCCATCTGTCAAATGAATGATCACCCTTTCTTCCTTATTTTCAAAGCTGATATACCCTTTGTTAAACCACATATTGGTAATGCTCTTGTAAACACTAGGGGAACCCAAGCAACGTTGGAAATTTGTCTTCCTCGATGAGTGCCAAGAATTCAAAGTCTCCAATGAACTTGGCCACTTGAAGGGTGATAAATGCATCCTTCAGGACTCCAATGGGCATTGCCTTAGTCTTGTTTTCCATATACAGCAAATTCAAAGATGGCTGCAATGCGGGCCTTTGCATATGATATCAGGAATCTAGGGTAAGAACATTTACCTTTTCTTCCCGTTTTCGATGAAAATATTTCTCAGAAGCCATCCATCAATAACCACATTCAGAGTAATCTCCTTATCATATTCAAGGCTATGAGGAGGAAGGTTTACATGCAATACATGTCTTTCACACTCTTCTCTGGTGTGTGGTACCTTCTCTCTTAGACATTCTCCTAGCAAGGGAATAATATTCTCTTGCCTTAACATTTTACATACATCCTTGACATCATCCAGGTCATTATTTGGAACCTCAGCATCCTTCTGGTGCTCCACATGCCTTGATTTATCCTTAAGATATTGGATCTCCCCTTGTAAACTTTGAATCATGTCCATAGTCTCTTGATACACCCTCTTTCTAATGAGTAGGGTCCAGATATTTTCCATGTACCACTTCCTCTCTTGAAACTAGTGGCCTTTGTCTTAGCATCTCCCTAGTGCGTGCAGCCTCTGCTCGCATCGTCACCAGTACAGGTTCTAGCCTTGACTCAAGCGCTACCCTTGGCATCCACTATGAATCAATCTTCTTGATGCTCACCATCCCAAAACCTTTTTATTTCCAATGCTGCTGGTTCATATGCTCATAAATTTGTAGAAACTCTTCATACTTGTGTTTCTTTCCACACCATGACCATTGTAATAGATTAGGAAACTTGTGTTTGTATTGTTATGTAGATCCACAATTATAACAGGTTCCTCATGAGAACTCACTTAGTCCATCGCCACGGTTACTGTGACCATGAAATCCCCTACAAAAACCTCTTCCACGCTCTCCTCAATTTGTGCACCCTTCATAACGACATTCTTCATCCCTTTGAATTGCTTACAAGGCTAGTCTAGTGCACACCCAGATCAATAGCATCATGGATTTGATCAATCAGTCTGTAATCCTTGGTATCATGGGTCGTAGAGGTACAGATCTTGTAATAACAAGAAATATTCTTTCGGATTACGTGCTTGAGTAGATGGCATCTACTTGCATCATGGATCCCTATGGAAAATCTCATATTCTATGGACATAGCGCACACCGACTTCCAAGGGAAATTATCCTGTTGCATGCCCCTCCACTTCATAGTTTGTACACTCAAATCCCACTACATAACCTCATGCATTGAGTTTTGTAGATAGATTCTCTAATTACTTGGCCATTGCATCAATTTGAGCCTCTAGAAAAGGACTAACACCAGTGTCAATGCTCCCAACAGCTTCAGCGCACAGGGAAGCTTCCAATGCCTCGCACAGGTCTATGAAAATATTATGCGATAGAGCCCTTCTAAATGGTGTTATCAATCCTCTGAAAAACCATTGAGCATGTTGAGAAGGATGAATGTCATAGGATAGTTTTGACAAGAGAGTCTTGAAACGCGCATCATACTCCCACACACTCTCTGGCATTCCCTATTGGATCTTCTTCAGAGTGTTGATTCTCTTCTCCTCAAACTCAGGGATATGGAACTCTACTAGGAATGTGTTCTTCAATGTGGCGTAGTCTACCACCATCTGATGGGGGGATCATACTTTCTATACCAACTATGTGCACAACCCTGCAATGTCGTTGCAAACTAGCTTGCCTTCTACTCTAAGGAAGTGATCCCCTTCTGTGCACCATAGTAACTCACACTTATGCACATGATCTACAGCATCTTCAATGCCCCTATAGTGTGGTAAGTGTAAATACATCTCGAAAAACACTTAGGGAGATGGTTGGGGTCCTTGTCCTCCCAATCTAGAGCCTTGGTTTCCTTTGGTGTTTCCTCCTCCACCAGATCTAATGGATCCACTAGGTCATGTTCCTCCTAACCCACTAGATTCACCTCCTATAGTCAGCAATAGCACTAGAAGTGGTCACACCTAGTGTTCCCAACATCCCACTGAACTGTGCACTGATGGTTTGTGATATTGTACCACTTCTAGTTATATGTCTCGCACCACTCCCAGACGTGATACCCAAACCTTGCATAATTGTACCTTGTCCAAATATTCCTCCAAATATAGGAATGGCCTTATATAGCCATGGACATTCTAAATGAGAAATTATATCTTCTAGGTGCAAATCGGTTACTCCCATCGATACCAACTAAGTTAACAATACTTCTCCCTTGATCTAGAAAACCAAGCACCAGGGGTTGGTCGTCAGGTAGGTTTAAATGTGCACCAACGTCTTTTCTTTCTCCATGTGATGAAATCTCATCAGAAGCTGAAGGGGCCTCTCTCCCGTGGTTTCCAAGGTGGGGGTAGCAATAGCACAGACTACTCAAGCTCCACATCCTCTGCGTGAACCTCGAATCCTTCCCATAATGTCTACCTCCATAGATCCATCTCACTTACAACCTCACGTTGTCTAGTCATCTCCATTTCACAAGCTTCGTTATACTTTAGTCATCTCTCCTCTCCTTTCCTTTTCATCTGCAATGTATTCCATCTTTCTCCACCCTAGCTTCCTCTCCTAGCACTCAAAGAAGTTTATCCGACCATGGAAAATGTCTCCAAACTCAAGGTAATGACCAAGATCTTCATATCCAAATGAATAGCATGCAAAAATGATCCTCTACATTCCCTCAGAAACTCAAACTCAGCAAATTCTAGGAAAAAATACGTAGAAATGGCGTATTCAAGAATATAATTGATCATCACTCTCTTCCACCAGTGATCAACATCACATGTCCAAGTCATATCTGCATCATGTAGCCTTTGATATTCATCTTGGGTCCACACGTACGATCTATAGCACTAGCTCGATCTGGATGTGTATGTTGAAATCCATTCATATAGTTCTACTGGGAAGTAGTAAAATAATTTCTCATATAGCTCATGGTATAGGTTATCTTCTACCCATATACGTGCATCAAACTCAGGTCTAGTGTTGAATCTTTGAGAAAACTTGTCCTTCGTGCTCTTGAACCATGTTTCAACACTTTCTAAGGTCAAACAATATTTCATTACACATTATAGGGACAAAGATGTATGTCATTTATCACAACAACTTTGAAAAGAGGTTTCGATAATGAAACCAAGATAAAGTCATATTTTATACCCTTAGACCAATAGTCTAATCCCATGTGCACCAGACTATCACCCAGCGGGAACTGGGCACTCACCTGAGGCACGCGTGGGTGCCGAGTCTCTCCTTTATGTGATTTTTGTGAGAATGCACCATCTTATGATAGATAACCAAATATAGAAGGATAGAAAAGAACCATGCAACATTCTAAGAACCTAGAACGAGTTGTCATCTCATTGCATCTAGAAAAGAGAATTAACACAAAGTGCGTAGAAATGGTTCATACAGAAAGGAAATGCATAAGTATGATACTCCTGAACACATAGATGATTTATAACAGAGAATTATATTCATATTAACATATTCAATAACCACATTACAATCCCTTAAGGGCATAACAGATCCTCATATAACCATGCAGAGCTAAGTCATGCATCAGAACTACACTATGTTCATCATATTACAAAAATTAATGCAAACCCATCCCTCTAACCATGTCATTACTCATAGAGATCTCTTAATCCCTAACCCTTAAAATATTTCATTCTTTTTCTACAGGGCTTTGCCTCTCTTTTCATTCCTCCACACTCTCCATACTCTATATATTCTATCTTTCTTCTATCGGGCACTTGTATTTATAACCTTAGCACCCACCATCATACCTTTCAGAAGTTACAAATCAATCACCAAGTGTCAAAGTGGTCCTCCATGGGAGCATGCCTTCATAGATCCAAGCTCTCCACTCCTTGCAATGATTTCTTCTGGAACCTTTCATCACATGCCTGGAATATTTCCTTTTTGATCCCATAGTTTCCAGGTTGGCACGTTATCCACAAGAGTCATGCTTTTCTCGTGTGTTGCCTGGGATGCCAAATGTGGCTAAGTAGAAAACCTATTTTTCCTTGCACGTGCACCATGCATTCTACACAACCCTTCCAGAACTCTTCCCTATGTGCCTTCAACCCGCACGCCCTTCTTCAACTAGGTACCATGCGCCCACGCGCCTTCTTGTACTTATCTGATAATCTAGGGCCCAACAATGGGCCAAAAGCTTTCAGATCTGGTTAAGATAACATAATAGGTATATGTTAGTAGGAAAGGTACCACATATAACATAACCACATTTCAACAGAACTCCTAAGAATCTATTTCAATAATTCTCAGGAGCATTAAGGATGAATTCCTTCTCCATACCAAATGCCAGAGATATCCTAGAAAATCCTGGAAATAACTTGAATCAATGCATGAGGGTACTAGGCTCTCCAAAATCATTAAAATTGTACTCAAACTCATGATCACTCCTTGAGAGGAGATGAGAAAATCATAAACTATCTTATAAAGGTCAAAAACATAAAATCCCAATTGAATGGTTGTAAATGTAACCTAATCCATGAAAAGTTCATGTATTCATAATTCAGATGAATATTCATGAGAAATTAGGAACTTCATTTCTATTTTGAATTCAAAATATCAAAATGAAACAAATATTCTTGATTTGAACACTCTTTCTTCTCTTCTCATCCAAGAAGAACAAACAATGTTAAATTTTGATTCAAAAGAGATTGTCGCTTATGTCCTTATCTCCCAAGATTAGAGAATTTTCTCTCCTAGGAATATGACTAGTCAAAATAAAAATATGAATTTTAAATCAAAATTCCATCCCTCTCATAAATATAACAATAGGGATGGAAACAAGAAGACCCTATAAAATATTTTTAAAGCTATTTTCAATGGTAACTATTCTATGTTAGGTATTATTTAGTGCTCACATTAATAATTTATAATGTTGGTTGATTTTTTAAGAACAACTCATGTATACATTAAGTATTGTTATGTAATTATGGAGAGTTATTTTAACAACTCTCTTTAATAGTGTTTGGTAATAGATTTGTGGGCATGACTCTTTATTACAAGGATATTGTGTGCATATATAAATGCACACCAATATATTGAACAGATATAGAGAATTTATTCTTGAATGTTATTTTATTATGTTAAACTCTATGTCGGATTACATTTAGTATCAGAGCATGTAAATCCCCATAAGAACACTTTATTCCCTTTCCATTCATTCCTAGCTCCATACAACTTCCATACAAAGAAATAAGTATGTAGTTGTGACATTTTTATCTACAATCATGTTTTTCTTTTACCTAGATTCATCTACATTGCAATGTAAACAATGTCCTCCTCATAAATGGAGTTTTTAATCTAAATATTTAAACAGTTTTTGTTAAGAATGTTTGTGTAATATGTAGTGTGTGTTAAAATTCCATAAATGAACAATTATCCAATGTAATTGTAGGCATATGTGTGTCAAGCTTAAACCCATTCCAAAGAAAAAATAGATCCATGACAACAGAAGGAGAAATAAAGTGGTGTATCTTGGTATATAAAATGCTTATTGTAGATTCTACATCTAATGACATATGCATCTCAAATCTCAATCTTGATCATGTGGTCTCCTTAAATATAAATTGGAAGTTTTATTTTTCTCAAAACCTATGCACTCATAGTGGACCGATTGGGATAGTCAAAACATGGATAAATATACCGGCATATAGGAGATTTGGGTAATATTATGAGTTTTGGTCAATTTCATAAAATAAGAGCCAAATAGTATATTCATTCTTAGCCTATCAAATTATTTGTTTTATATTATAAATATAGTGTATGAGTTTATTATTAAAAAATAGAAGGAAAATTTAATTAAATACTACTTTTTTTATTCTCGTTAAAAACTTTCACAATCGGTCTTATATTTATCCTAAAAACAATGTTCTCTGTCAAGTAAATTGATGCAGGATCATCACTCATGAGGCTATTTTAGAATTTCATGGAAAAAAATTAGTTTTTTAGGTGCTTTATAAGTCCTTGGGTGTCTTAGGAGTCATTCTATTATGGTTTGATGAGCTCAAGAAGTTGAAAATTCAAATTATGGAGTTTCTCTCCATTTCTAACAATTTGAATTTTTGAATCTTGTTTTAGCCAATTTTTGCTTTCTAGGTAGGTGTAGGGGTCTTAAAGGTGTTTTATAGAATTTTTTAGGTTGTTTTATACATTATGATTCATTTGGGACTCTTCTTGAGGTTTAATTTGCCATATACATCTTAAAACTTGTTGTAGCTCCTTTATTTAAAACGTGTACTCCCCATATGCCCTTAGTCTTATGACCGTAGTGGTTAGTTGGAAAGTAAATTTGAGTAGGGGAGGTTTATATGATGATTGTAACTATTTTCAAGAGATATTCATTTGAATAAAGGAAGATTGAAGGGAGATCTAAGAATGGTTTTGGGTAGGTAACACTGTTTGCAAATAGTTGTGGACTATTTTCAAATTTGTATGTGATACTTTGATGATCAATCCAATTTTGCATGTAATTGTAAGAGATAATTCAAGGATTTTTATATGGATTTTGTGAGATGATAATGAATTTTTTGAGTCTAAACCTTAATAAGATCTAAAATCTTGTAGCAGTCATTGAGGACTGTAATAGTCTATTTAAGAGGTCAAAATCTATCAACCGAACCAAGTGTGAGAAAGAAATTGATCAAATGGTGATTGATAAAGGTACATTCATTTGAATAGATCTAATTATCCTCCATTTCAACCCTCGGTGAGTTAAAATCATAAATTGAGACCTCAGTTTGATTGATATACTTCTTAAAAAAGATAGATACCCTTGTTCTGGGGTAGGACAATGAGAAATGGATCATTATCATGATGGAATGATATAAAAAAAAGTTCTTATGTCATCATAATAAGGTATAATACATTGTAAAATGTCTCAGATAAAGGTGAAAATCTTTGGAATAGAGTTTAAACCATTTTATTGCAATTTAACCCTACTCGGGCTATGTATAAAATCCTCCTATGGTTTAAGGTGGGAAGAGAGTTTGAAGGACGTAAACCCTGGTTCAGTGGCTATAAACCTCAATAAACCATCTCTACAAAACTCTAATCAAGAATCAAGAATAATTATTCTTGAACAAACTCTAAGTTATTTGTAAACTCTGACAATCATCATGCAATCCTGTAGCACTGTGGAGGAGGCCTAATTTGGAAGCTTGGATCAGGGAGTTGGGAGAATTTTTTCAAAACAAGGTACCATAAAACTTCATACACTAAATATTGGTCCAAATTGGTACCAAAAAATAGTAACTAGTTTGAAATTTGAGGCAATATATCAAAAGATACACTTGATTTTGACATTAGGAAGGGATATTAAGGAAAGACAAAACCTAGAAAGAAGATTGAAAAGAAAAAGGGTATTTTCTTAGAATGTTAAGCCAAGATATTTAGCCCACACCTAGACATTAGAAAAGGGTATTCAAAAATGGTTCCAGTTTTCTTGGGTTGTTTGTAGATTGTTCTAACCTCTAACTCACCAGACACCTTGTTCTTTAGAAGATTAAGGGGCAATTTTTGCTAAGGGAGGTCGAGTTGACCACTTCTCAAGTTTTCATCCAATTTTATGGTGGGGTTAGTGTGATGGGAGGTTACTAAAAATGTTCCAAGTTTTTCATAATATACTTTGAGTATTTGAGGTCAAAAGTACAAGTTTGTAGGATTCTTGAGTTGAGAAAACAAGCATGTTACAAGCTTAAAGGAATTAATTGATTTAGTTTGATCAAAATAAATTGTTGAGTGAGCGTTGATTTTTTATATGCTCTGCATCATAAATTTGTTTTCATTATCAAATAAAATTAGTGTAAGAGTGCACCCTTGCTAGAAATTGATGTTCACTATTTTTTTCTAAATTTTTGGGGGGTCAAAATAGAAAAATTAAGTCTAATTAAATAGTATGGTGGAAAGTATTTTCATACTTGGTAGATATAGATGAAACTACAAATGATTGAAAAATACCTCTATGATATTGTCAAACCAAGTATATTCATACCAAAAAGTGTAAATGATCTTTCCAAATAGATTGTCAAATATCAAAAAGCATTGGGAACTATTGATCTGGGTATCTCAAAATCCTACCTACATCATGTGTATTTCACAAATTTTTCCAAAGAAATTTGGGAGTATTTGAACCAACTATTTGGATTAGAAGCAAAAATTGTAAAAAACAGCATTGAAGTAGAGATTATATGATTTGAAAATAGAAGAAGGTGCAAAAATGGAAGATCATAAAAGTAAGTTGTGTTCCTTGTTTAGTCAGTTAACTAGTATTAATGAGAAATTTAAAGATGATGAAGAAAAATAAATACTTCTAAAAAACATGTCCAAGAGTTTTTTTAGTATGGTTTTTTACTCTAAGATGGGTAAAAATTGGTTTAGAAGGAATATTTTCTACTCTAATTGATCAAAATGAATATTCAAAATTAGAAGATGTATTGTATGTAAAAAATAAATCAAGTACATCTTCAAAGAAAAATAAGGTCAATTCAAAGTCCAATCCTCCAAAAGGAAAATTCAAATTTTACTATTGTAAATAACTAGGACATGTATTTTTGAATTATAAAAAGAGGGCACGTGATCTCCTAGATGAAAAACTAGATCAAAAGCATTACCTGGATGAAGAAAATGAATGAGAAGAATAATAAAAAGATGAAGATATTTATTTTTCTAGTGATGAATATTTTCTATTCTAAATAAACACTTATCGTAGGATGGAGACATCGAAGGTTGGAGGGAAATAAGTGTTTGATCTAGAAGTAAACTTACACTTTAGATTCTCAAAACCTCCCAAGACCTATTTCTTACATAAGATCTTAGAGTCATATTTGCAGTGAATTTTGAATGGGGGAGAACAGACACCGTATGTACAAGATATTAGTAGTGCAAGCTCAAGTGCAACAGGCATAATTAAAGGAAAGGGTACAACAGTACCAGAGTATATTGTGAAATCACAAATGGTTCGGTGTGGAGTCAACAAGTGATGATAAGAGATATTAGTGGAGCAAAAATGAAGTGGAAAATTTTTGTCTTTGTCTTCAGTCTTTGACAGAGGTAAAAAGGCTATGGGGTCAACTTTTGTTTTGGAGGGGGGCCCAATCATCATACTACATTGAGGTTTTCAATTATACCAAGTTATCATGACCATATTTCCAAGTATCTCATTGAAATAAACAAGTTACATGGTTGAGACAAACCAATCTGGTAAGTAGGGAGAGCTCATCTTCAAACTCACTATTGAGCTAGGAAGCGAGCTCACTATCTCCACTAACTACCAGTGGTCATCAACTAAGAGGCCAAGTCAAAGTCCACATGGACCACTAGAGAATCCAAAAATTAACCAACTTGCTTACTATTATGCTACATGCCAAGTCACCAAGCACATTACACATTTCATTAACCAATTAAAAGGGAGGAATGTGATAATAGCCATATGTTTAGTAGTGATGTAAACCCTATTAAAAGGATAAGGATATTTTTCCACCCACAAATATGGGATCATTGTCCCAAACTACCATAAGCCTATTTTGGAGGAGTTGCATTCATATGGATGGTGGCATTATTTTAGGTTAAAATATCCCTAAGCATTTTTTATGGTGGTTAATCTTATTTTAAAGGATTAAATTTTTATATGCTACATGATATTTGGTGGCATTATTTTTGGGATATATTATCCCTATGAAAATATAATTTACTTACCCCTATAAGAAATTTTTTTATGAATCCAAAGGGATAAATTATTTATCCATGTATTTCGGGTTCGTGAGGAGTATATAAGGCCCTCATAATTTCATTTGTAAAACACACCAACTCAAGCCAATCCTCTCAAGCCAATTACGAAGGAGTTTGAAGAGCTCAATAAGGAGCACAAAGAACTTGTGGAGATTATTTGGGAGTTGATCATCATGGATCTCATGGATATTATCTTACATAGTGCATGGAGTAGTGAAAAGATCTAGTAGAATCTCATTGATTAAAGCTCGTGGATAGAGAAAACATATCATAGATGTAAAAGTTAAGCTAGAGCTCATGGAGAAGCGCAAGGATCTCGTAGAAGCTCATGGAGAATATTTCATGGAAGAACTCATGGGCATAGCTTATGGAGATAACACAAAGATCTCATAGGAGTCAAGAGAGGGTTTTTCTCAGGGTCGATTAATGAAGAGGCTGAGAATGGAAATTATTAACTGGAGTTATCGATATAATTATTATCACTCATAAATCCCATTATTGAGGTCGAGAACCTGAATTATCTTGTAATAACATGATCCCGTGTGCTAGTCAAAATTTGGATCCAACAAGGTCATCAAGATATCAGAGCCTATCAGTTGATATAGTGTTGGAGAGTCATCAACAAGATAGAGAGCTACCAGTTGACATATAGACCAGAGCTTTTGTTAACACCATTGCTAGAATCCAAAGAGCTATCAGTTAACACAGAGACCAGGGAATTTTTCAACATCATTTTCAGGAGCCAGAGAGCTCATAATTTTAGTGACTTTACTGTGAAGTAGGATAGAGAGCCATATATATCATATTGTGATGACATCATCATCTCAAAGGACATAATTCCATTACAGAGACATTGTACCACCATACAAGAGAGATGATGCATCCTTACTGTTGATTAAGTTGAGGGCCCGTATTATGGAGCCAAAATACATCAAGACAGATAGTGTCGATTTTGAAACAGGTAGATTAATACTATTGACCGTGATCAGTTAAGTGATGTAAGAAATTTTTATTTTTTGCATTAGTTATATTTCAATTCATATTTTGAATGGACGCATATTCCATTATGAGATGAACCTCCGTTATCATCCCGATGTTTATTTCTACTATGAATTTGTGGTTATTATTTCCATTGTGTGTGTTTGCAATTAACTTTAACCCATAATCATGTAATCTCAAAAACTTTAAGGTATCCAAGGAAACATGAAAATTTGATTAATTGTTTTATGAACCCTATTTCAAATCAACGTCTTCTAGTTTTCCGCTAACAATGAGGCTATAAATTTGATATAAATGGCGTATTTTTTCATTTTTTATGTATGTGTGTGATGTATGAAAATCATAGATAGTGAAAATAGATGAATAAGAGAGAAATTGATTGTTGATATCTTTTAATTTATGAATTCTTCATCAATCATCCTGTGGGAAGCTCACTAGAAGTGAAAATGAGAAATATTGAGTTCTTGTATATAGGTAAATTAGTGAGAGTGTGGTTGGTTGATGAAATATTTCACTAGAGTAAAAGTAGGAATTGTTTAGTTCTCATATGTAGGTCATCATGTGCATCTATTACCACTAGTGGCATCATATATCATGTGATCAATGTGTACGTGTTTTGGTTTCTATTACCACTTGTGTGCTTACTCCCCATGTTCGCCTTAAGGGAGGGAATGTTAGGTATGTCTATTTATTACATTAATAATTTGTAATGTTGTTGACTTGTCAAGAAAAACTCACATATAGAAATTGTATTATTATGTAATTGTGGAGATTTGTTTTAACAAATCTCCATAATAGTTTTCGGTGTTATATTTGTGGGTGTGCCTCCTTACAAAGAGATTGTGTGCCTATATAATTATATGTTGTGTTATTAAACATGTATGGAGAGCTTATTTTTTAATGCTAATATATTTTGGTAAATTCTATACAAAATTACATTCTATCTATAGTGAATTTTTCTACAAGAAAGAAGACTATTACAAGAATAAGAAAAATGCTTAAAAAAACAAAAATAGAAAAGGGAAAGTGTTTAATGATCTTGATCTTGATAAAGATTAGGAGAAATATCTTAAATCAAGTGAAACTAATTCTCTTTAAGGGATTTGAAGAGCTTAAAAAATTATGTTTCTAAACTAAAAATAATCTACTTTTGATCCATTACAAACTCCTATAACTTGATAACTAAATACAAGCTATTGCAAAATCTAGGGTTGTTTGTTTTTATAAAAAAAAATTGTGCAATGTGAAAAATATTTAGTTTAGTTTATTTGTTTAATATATTAATAATATATGTTCTAAATATCAACCTAGTTTAATTTTTATGTTAAAACAATATTTTTAGATATATGATTTAGGTTCGGTACATCATTTTGTATGCATGGTTGTTTTCCAAGATCGGAACTCTATAATAGCAACACAAAATGCTAAACACTTATCATGATTGATTATAAACTTGTTACCACTCTTATTCCAATTTTTATTAAAATTTATCTAGATTTGCATGTGCTAAAGCCAACCCTACCTTATACAGGCAACTTGATAGTTTATTATTTTAAACCTTTATTAGGCCTAAAATTTCTTTTGTGCTAAGTGTTTCTTATATTAATATTCATTCTATATATCAACCTAGTTTAAATTTTATGTTAAAACAATGTTTTGAAATATATGATTTAGGTTTGGTACATCATTTTGTATGCATGGTTATTTTTCAAGATCAGAACTCTATAATAGTAGCTCAAAATTCTAAAAATTTATCACGAATGATTATAAACTTGTTACCACTCTTAGTACAATTTTTATTAAACTTTATCTAGATCTACATGTGCTAAAGCCAACCCTACTTATACAAGAAACTTGATAGTTTATATATTTCTACCTTTATTAGGCCTTAAATTTCTTTTGTGATAAGTGTTTATTATAAATTGATGTAATATTTATATATGATGATCATTGAAAATGGATTAAATTCATAAAATATTAACAATACAATCAATTATGTATTATATTATGCTTGTTATAAATGATTCTCAGTTATATGGTTTGTTTATTCTAACCATGTTGTGAAAAATAGAAAATCTATGTCAATATTTATTTTCAAGTTTTGTACATGTGATATCTCTTGAAGAAACAAGATGCAACCAACAACGTTTATCTTTTCTATTGAATTAGAGTGTAAAAATGCTATGAAAAAAATATAGAGGCCATGTGGCTGAAAAAAATATTATAAGAACTCCATATGGATGTCAAAGGAAGCACTCCACTCTTGTATGACTATAGAGTTATATAGCTCTTGTGAACAATCCAGTTTAAAATCAATGAATGAATCATATCAAGATTCTTATACATTTAATTTGAGAAAATTTATCAATGGTAAATTTGATCTCCAACTATGAATCAAATGGTCATGTAGCATAATTATTATCTGAAGATCAAGTTGTAATTATCTTCATGAAACCTCTTTGCTCAATGAAAAATTGTGATTTTTGAGCAATGTTAGGTCTTTAAGAGATGCAATTAAGGGGAAGTGTGCATGAAAATTCCACCTCTTAATGACTTTGACATATATTCCTTTCCATACTTCTTCTATATTGTAAAAATCATTGTAAAAAATTACCTTATGAGATTGTATGTAAACATCACCCTATGTGAGTTTATAAAAGAACCTAATGAAGTGTTGTGTTATGGGGATTGTTTTTATTATAAAAGGCTCAATAAACTCATATAATGATTTGTGTGTACACTTGTGATAAGGTACTTAGGGATATATTTTTGATCCATTTAAAATGCTAACATCATATCATACTAAATTATGTCAGGAATTTAATTCCTTTTATAAAAAGGTGATGACTGAAAAATCATTCCATGAGAAGGTGTGTTTTCAATTCCTTCTCTAATAAAGGTTATGATTACATGTATCCCTTTGTTCCTTTAATAATAATATGCTTGTAATTCATTATATAATAAAAGGCATAAGGCTTGTATCCCAGCTAAACATTAAGAGGGAGTGTAGGAGTATGTAATGTTTATGGGTTACACACATGTGGCCTTATTAAATAAACATGTATTGCATCCATTATTCTAAAGTTATTTAAACTTTGCAATATTGAATTTATCAAACTTATGTAACTTAATTAAGTTTATTAAAACTATGTATTAGTTTTAAAATAGGTGGACCGTTGTAACTCTTCACATGTATAATGGAATTATAACCTTATTAAAAGGACGGTATATTGAATATTAGTTTTTTTTTAGAATATATCATAGTTTTGTAAGTAAAATATTGTAAACACTATGTTGGAGAAGTGGAAGGAGATTATGTATAATATATGTTCTTATTCCTCTTACTAATAAAGTGGATAGTACATATTGCGGTGGGTTTTTTTACCCAAGAGGGTTTTCCTTACATAATTCCAGTGTTCTATGTTTTGTGATGTGTTCTAAGAATTAATTTATCTCTTTCATTCTATAAATATATTCTATGTTAATTGATTAAACAACTAAATATTGAGTGATCCTTGAAACTCTAACATTTAATTTCCATAATATTTGAATGTTTGTGATATTTGGAGCTATATTTTTAGTAAGGGCTACCCCAAGCTATGATTGGGAGAGTGAGGACAGAGAACCATAAGTTTAGGTTAATTATTCCTTAAAATGTGTTATTCATAATGGGAGTATATTATATCATTTTGAGTTTAGGCTATGGGACATGCTTATGAGATTTATTTCCTATAGAAGGATACCTAGGAGAAAGTTTGTGGAATATAGGACCTGTAGGTCTAGTATTAGTAGACTTGATAGGCATGGGGGTAGAAACTTCTACTCTTTTAGAAGAGGGAATAGGTAAAGGAGACTTATAAGGGATACCCTAAACCATACAAACTTGATTTCCATTAATTTGGTTTACCATTGATGTAGAAGTGAAGGAACAACCATATGTTTATGAATCTAATGGTATCATAAAAGCATATCACATGTCCTAATAGTATTTAAATAATCAATAAATGTGAATAACAATATGTCCAATAGATTAGTTATTATATAATACATTAAATTGGATATGCTTCCTAGTATAGCCCAAAAAAAAATAAGCAATGTAAGAGCGTACATATTATACATATAACTGTTATTAATCAAGATAATGTGGATAAGGTAATTCTTAACAAAGGATCGAATATAAATCACATTAGTACTATCATCATCATTAAGGATGTAATTATCATCAAATGTACTAATATGACTAGGAGGCTAAGCATAATTAATTGTACCAATAAGAGATCAAATCGATGATCCTATCTAGATGAGGTTGTGCTTTATATACATGATGCACCTCAAAGTTTCTATTATATTTTAAGGTGTGATTATTAATAAATGGGTCATTTAATATCTTAACAAGAGGTATTTTCATCGACTTGAGGCTTGGGTTGCTCATAAACAAAATAAAATTCAATAGCATTGGTACCAATCAAATATTAGATAACATGATAAATCTTTGAACATTTATTAGTGAAGTGTTCCATACATATATGGCAGTCACAATAGGCATTGGAGTTAAAAATATAGCTTAAGTTTTGCTTGTATCAATCTCAATGGGTGGAGGGAGAGATACAAGGTCACGTGCAAGAAAATTTTATAAGGTCGGATATGGAGAATAGGTAAATCATGTGAATTTTATTTTAGGACATTCTTGTAGTTGAAGCAATGTAGGCTAAAATATGGAATCAACAATTGTTTTAGCTTTTTTAAAAAATCATTGATTTTGTCTTTGTTATCATATTTTCTTTGGATTTTATATGTATATGCATTATGTTTGGTATATAAATAATTAATATTTTTCAATGCTAGGATCTTGACCTCTCTTTATTTCCTATTATGGCATAACTCATCAAAGGATTTTTTTTTTCAAACATAATTTATTCTTGCAAGGGACATAACAGACTTTGAGTAAATAAATAATGAATCTCATTATATACAAATATGTTTTTCATTTTGGTAAACATTATTTTGTAGTGCAATACATAATCAATAATTGGTTCACAGGATCCTTGTTGTATTTATCAATTAGAGCATAGAAAAACTTATCACAAATTTTATTGAAGTGTGGAATAAATTTATCATCCAATGGATTGAAATCCCTTACAAATTGAATAGATAGATCATAGAACAATTTCAAATCATAACCCTTATGATTTTTAGAAGAATCTTAGTGAGAAGTTTTTCATTGTAATCATATTATAATGAATCAGCATGAAAAGAGAAAAGATGTTTCTTAGGATCTCATTTATCATTAGATACATGAAGCGTAGAACACACAACCCTTAGGGGGAAAGGATGAGAGGCCACCTAAACTTTAAGTTGATTTAACAAAAATAAAATTATGCTAAACCTTAATTACAAAGTCACTGTAGACACAAAATCACGCACATACTACTATTTTATTATACCGCCAAGTATGTTGTTTTATATATGGATCTTGCATAAGAAAATTATTCATTGGTGACACACTATCTAATTTTTTGATTAAGCTAAAATGTAATTATGGAGCCTAATTTGAATGTTATAGCAACATTAAATGAATAAAAATTAAATACATAAATTACACCCAAGTAACTAAAAAATAAATAATGAAACCCTAATGTGCAAAAAGAGGGTAAGAAGCCTTAGCTGATTCGCAGTGAAATTTGGACTTGATCTTAGTGCTGACTGGTTGAACAGAAAAGAAGAAACATCACACATAAGCCCTGGAAACTGCAGATGTGAGGAGATAGACTGGATAGGAGTGCCTGGAGAGGGACAGGGGTGCCCATGGGTTCCCTAGACCTGTTTCTGAGCGCCTGGGTCTGTAAAAATGCTCAAAAAACCTCCTCTGAGGTGTCACAAGATGTTTACCTTTAGTCACATTCGGTCATACCAAGATCTCCGAAGTCACTGGAAACCTGTAATGAAATATGTACCTACAAAACCCTCAAATAGACATCAAATCCTAAAAAAGAAAGATGTAAAATGAGGGGTCGTAATGTCCTCAATTATCACAATGGTAAACTTATGACTGAATGTTGCACTATATCTTAGACCCAATTTAGTTTTGTGTGTGTGTGTGGAATTGTGCCCTAGCTTGCTCTTGTAAGTGTCACACTTGGATAGCGAGCAAGTATTTGTTAGAAAAATAATGGACTGAGAAGAGGGGGTGAATCAATCCTAAAAATTACTTTTAAATTCATTTACCATCACATATATTCATTGATTCATTCATCCATTAACCATCCATAACCATATGTGTGCATTAGATATGTAACATTAATCACAAGAGCATGAAACAAAGTACGCAACACAGTAACACCATATGTAAGTGGGAAACCATCATGGTGAAGAAAATCCACTGAAACTCTTCTTATATTACACAAAGAAATAATTTTAGTGAAGCACCAACTTCACAAGGATCATGAAACCATGATTTAGTTAGGCACTGATCCCACAAGGAGCACAAACCCCTAGTTTAGTAGAGCACTAACTCTACAAGTAGCACCAACCCCTAATTTAGTGAAGCAGCCACTCCACAAGGAGGATAAAACCCCCTAGGATGACTAAGAACCAACTTAGCAACCTCAATATGATTTATATTTGACAATTTTTTGGTCACAACTGATAGAGATCACTTATTCATCTCACACAACTTTGCTCAAACCCTAGATCTTCAATCTTGCTCTTTCTTTGTCTTCTTGGACTTTTATTTCCTCTAAACAATTACACACATTTCTTAAAACATTATTAAAACTTTATCACATCTTATCATCTCTCAAAATCTTATGTTATACCTACAAAAAACTCTCTTCTAGGTTACACTACCCCCCCCATGTAAGACTAGCTCTCAAAATAAGCTAAAACCTCGCTTTTATACCTTTTTCTTTCTTTCAACCCAAATGAGGTCATTCATACACCTTTAGTTTAAAAAATTCATCATTAAAAACATCTCATAATTTTTTCACAACATATACAAGTGACCGATATGGGTCGGCCTAGCAAAAACACACTTTCCATGCACCAAAAATCACCAAAACAGGTGCATTAGGATGCCAAAATTCTCCTCATTCCAAAACCATACTTAGTAAAGACCCCATATTCATAAAACATGATTAATATATCTTTTAATAATAAACCATTGTCACAATTTATCTCAACTAATCAGATTATTTCATTTAATGGGCTCAATACTCTTTGTACTTCCCAAAACAATTGTTTCCTAACCCTTTAGGAGCCTGAAAACTTCATTAGGCCACCAAATCAATTAAAATGAGAAAAACATTACATTTAACCATGTGATGGAAATTTCAGATCCTTTATAACACTTCTAAGCAATTTATAATCCTTTAATCAACCTCGTGCTCAAACCACAACTACTTTTGTCTTCACCAGATCAACTTGTCAAAAATGTTGTTTCTAGAGATTAGCTCATAAAAATATTTATAAAATGATTGAATACCTCAAAATGTATTAATTTTATTAAAATTTTATATCTATTAACATTACATGTGATATAAAGTATCACCCAATCCATCTCATACCTCAAACAACATAAAACTTGCACCAGAACACATCACGTCCTGAACTGCCAAAAACATTCTTGTCAAAATAATGACCTATAAATCCTACCAAATCACATCATCATGAGGAAAAATTAATATAACTTTAAATTTATCTGAATACTCTTTCCAAAAAAAACTTTAATCATCTTCAAACTCCACCTTTAGCTCAAGTTATGGTCATTTTACTAAAATGTGTTGTTTGAGGCCTCAAAACTACCCTTTAACCAGTCAACCTATATGGACCTCATTTGACCATGTACCTGCATTAAAATTTCCTGAAACCTACATGGAAATAAATATTATATCACATACATTCCATAACATCAATTTACCTCATACCTCGTTTGGCATATTTCTCCTTAAACTAGAACTCTTCAAAATCTTACATTTTCATGTGGGGCCCACATATGACCACATGCTCTAACATACCTTTATGGAAATTTGTAAGATTCCTCTACAATAGGAATTCATAAATTTTTCAAAATTAATGAAAAAAAAAATTAATACTCACTTTTATGCAAGTTACTCCTAGCTACAGTTTAGATAGGGTTTCAAACCACTTTGCCTTCTTAACGATCGTTCATAAAAATGTGATGATAAAACCACCCAATTATTTTTTTGAAAGCTTCATAACTTACCTAATAATCTACCCCAAATATATTATGTCCCCATGCAAATCACATAGTTCACAACGAGCATCAGAAGGTTAACTTTTGCTTAAAAATCATACTACAACTTACCCCGGTTTTGCCAAAACTTGCATATCTTCAAAAATATTCATCATACTGACATGAAATTTGGAATGAATCACCATTAAAACCTTATATAAATTTACATGCTCACCATCCATCCCAAATATCTCTCAAACTCTCTATCCAATCTCATTTGCACATGTTAAAATACATGTTTCTCATTGTTTGCTTCCCAAGGACCCCAAATATGCATCTAACAACTGAATGCAAACCTGAAACTCACCATAAACCTCAGGTAAACTAATATAATTCTGATACCATACTTGTAAAATACTGATTTAGTCCAATACTCACAACTCCACTTCATTTTTCATGCTCTAAGGCTAGAAACAAGCCCGGAATGACCTGACTCAACATTGAAACCTCATGACCTAAAAATTTTGACTTAGTGAAGGCCCATGTACACTCATAACACATCATATGGACCATTTATGACCTCATAAAAACCAAAAACACTCTTGGGAAGACTCAAAACATGATTTTGTATACTCAACCAAGCACCAGGACATTGTGATAACTCAACAAACCACTCAATCAACATGTTTAACACTTGAACAACATCATATGGGGAATCATACAGCACCATGACACCCTTTTCCATCAATGGGGTTTGACATCAATGACACCACAACCACACAATGTCCAACAGTATCTAGATGTAGAATGTAGTAAATGTGTGCATGGAATAGAATGAACTCCCCTCCTATGAAGTGTGATGCAGAAAACCAGCCCTTATGTTCCTTGTGATGGAGCTAGATGGATGCAATGGATCTCTTATATGCCTTGAATGGATGCAACCTTAGGTGGTGATAGATATTGCTTAGTGTTTGGTCCTTTATTATGATCACCTAACTTTATATTTATATAATTCTTTTTCTTGAATTTCATAATTAACTTTGAAAAGGTTGACTACAAAAAATATAAGGTGATCAAATGGATAGAAAGGACCCAAAAAGTGTGAGTAAAGTGCAAAGAGAAAAGGGGCGCTCATAGGGGACGAGGGTGCTTGACACTGGTGTCTTAGCTAGGTGTTGGTGTCCAGGATGACAAATGTTTAAGAGTAAAAATTAGGACTAAGAAAATAACGGTGCAAGACTGAAAGTAACAATAGAAATCAAAGAAAGGTGGCCAAAGGCATGGGTTATTTAATGTTTTTCTTACTTATGAATCATATGAATACTAGTATGCAATCAGGACTAAATAATTATCCTAAGTGTGTGATTATGTGTCTACAGTTTCCCCCACTTTATATTGGTGAGCGGAAAACTCAGTAACATAAAGTAGATAGAAATGTGTACCTAATAAACCATGTAGATCGATGATGAAAAGTTTTCTGAGGGACTAGACAAAGTGTGGAATGATAAAATGTGATGCGTGGATGTTAAGGAGGAGAAAGTGCAAAAAGTGGTGATGAGAATGAACCTAGGGAGGAAATGCATGTGTAGATGTCATGATGCACCTGTTGTTGATGTGGATGTTGATGTTGATGTGTGTGATGATTTTGATGATGTTGATGTTGAATAATTCTTCCAATATGTACGGACCTTTAAAAGAGAAGTCGAAAAGTAGTCAAATACACATGTATATGATAAAAAAATGTAAAAAGTGTGTAAGTAAAGTATGTAAAAATGTTGAAAATGTGAAAAAGGAACATGTTCACATGATCCATGATGAGAAAAGGGGTGCATAAAGGATCATGTAGATGATGTAGACACACAATTTTCTCAAACAATCTCATGCCAGTGAAATGGAAGATGTGTAGGGAGATTAGGCTGGTGTCATCTTCCAACCTTTAACTTATTCCCACTATGTAGAACACCACTGCAGATGGTGTGTATAAACACATGTGATAAGGACTGTCTACCCTATAAAATTCGTTATGTATGGAGTTCTGTAGACTGTGTTGAACTACCAATCACTGTGTAATCACCCCTTGGTTTCAGGCATCCAAGAAATGTCATTGTGTTTCCCCCTGGTCCTTCAAGCATCTTAGAAAGGCCATTATGATAAGGACCCAAGTCTTATTTTTAATCCTTGTCTGAAACTGAAAATTGTGTTGTACCGGTACCGTGTTGTGTATAAAGCTATATGGAGTGACTTATTCACCCAAATAATGCCCCCCTCATTTAGGGTGCATGTGATGTCACTAAAGGAGTATGCGGCCTAAAGGATAATTGACCACTTTGTTGAAATTTTGCTCTATAGGTGGAAGGTAATGTGCTTGGTAGAAGCCAAGGCACACACAAACAAGTGGCTAGGGAAACAAGTATTAGTACAAGCAAAGACAAACACTGTAAAAGATGAAATGTAAGCTAAGGAGATAATGAATAATCTGAGACACAAACAGAAGACAATGTAGACAACAAAAAAGTGGGTTGCAAACATGGTACATCACTCATGATTTCGCAAGACAATCAAGACCATAAGGGCCATAAGAAATCAGATAACAAGCAAGACATAGGGAAAATCCTACAAAAAATGACAAGCAAAAGCAAGTAGTGTATCAGAAAATCATGTAAACAGGTAGTCCTATAAAAAAATGATGCACATGAAGAATCCATTAGCATGTTAGAAAGATAAAAAGTATGTCAAGGCATGTATAATCTGATAAAATGATGTGATATGCTACAAAATGATTCAATAACACCTGTAGTGTATGAAAGTGGATGCCCATAGGAGCCTCTGTGGAACTAGTAATAGGTATTGCACCAAACATTTATGTTGCATGTAATGGACCTGTATAATCTACGATCACAACTAAAAAGGCAAGTTAATGTGTATGTGTGTATGATAAAGATAATAAAATACTAGATATCGATCTGGTCATGTGTAATAAAGTGAACATGTACAAGTAAATGTAAGTAAGAGTAAATGCAACCAAGATATGTAGTATGTTGTGGATAAGATGGAATGGAATTTAGAGTGAATGATAGGAGCATCGTGCCCCCCAAGTGGTTGTGTATGTATGCAATGAGGTTCATTTATTTATGCCCCCTCAGTAGTCAAGAATGAACAGTAAATGAGAGTGCATCATTGGGAAATGGTTTGTGTGATGTTTTGTGTGTAGAACAGGTTGATGAATTAAGTGATGATTATATAATAATAATGTGTAGATGATATTGAATGTAACATAGGGATGATTTATTTTGAATGATTGATTATTTAGCCTAAATTGTATATCACTATACGTGCGAGTAAAATGTTAGTATGCATGATGATGTAGCAGAAGGTTTATATCAAGAAATAGATGAACGTGATGATGTAGCACAAAGAATATATCACTAGATGTATGGATAAGATGTTAGAAAGTGCGATGATTTAGCACAAATCATAGATCACGAAATTTATGGATGGAATGCTAAGAAATGTGATGATGTAGCACAAAGCGTATATCACAAAATGAATGAATAGGAAAGCTAGAAAAGCATATATCACGATATGATATGATAAAAAGATTGATTAATTGATTTTGAAGATAAAAGTGTAGAATGATGTAAGTGTGATGAGGAGAGGTTCAATTTTTATTTATATCCTCAACAGTTGAGAATAAACCATTGGAATAGAGTGTGTCATCAGGTAATGAGCATTTTTTATCATGTTTGAGAGATTTGTGATGTGTGTGGATGGTATAATGACGAAAATGTGTGAAAATTATGTTGGCCTTTTCCATGTCTTATGCACCAATTCTTGTGTCCCACCTTTCACCTTATGTATAATTCCTTTATGCATGCCTCTAGACAGTGAATTTCAACCACTTCTCTTTCTATCCTTATCGCTTCCTCTTGCAACCCTCCTTTCTATTATCTTACTTCACGTGGTCTCTTATTTCTTCTTATTAATTTCCTCACAGGTTAGCAATCTATCAATCTTCCTTTTGACGCGTACATCCTTATGTTTCATCCTTAACCTTATGTGAATTATTTCTGTGCGCTCTTTTTCTTTCATGTGGATACTAGCCACTCTTCCCCATCTCATTACCATCATTTTCTGCAACTCCCTTTCCCCTAGACTATTTGCCTCACAGTCAGTGATCTAACATCCCTTTATCATGTGACATATTTCTTGATAATCTACTTTCCTTTCCTCTTGAAATATTCTCATAAATTTGTTTCATGCATCCTTTACTTCTTTGGGACCCTTAACCAATCTTGAATTCTTTCTTAGTGCACCCTATTTCATGCACACACTAGCAACCCTTCCCCTATGGGTACTCTGCTTGGTTTTCCTCCTAACAACACCTTACTCTAATTATTTTGCACACCCTCTGACATTACTTCTTCCTCTTCTATTCATTGTTATATCCACCAACACCCATTATTCTTGACTATTTTCCTCATAGGTCAGCAGTCTACTAATCTTTAGCACATATTATTTACTTCCATTGTGCACTCTTTACTTTATTACATGTACCTTCCTTCCTCATTACATATCTTATCCGAATAGGATGTTGAATGAGGATTTTTCTTGACACCATTCCAAATAGAGATTATACAATGTGTATTATGGAATCCAGAAGAAGATAATAATCCTAGGGATGACCTTGTGTGTATAGTAGAAATGATGTTTACATTTTTTATTGGATATTGTCTTTTCTGAAGCGTCTTGTTCTTTGAGATTGTTCCTTGTTCCATTTTACGTTGACATTTTCTTGAAGTAAGGTCAAACTTGTAAAGATAAGTATAGTTAATGCTCATGATAAATGAAAATGAACTTTAACTTAGTGAATGTGAAAATATAAATGCTTATTGAAAAACTAATGAATCAAGGATAGAGTAAACATGTGTGCCATGAGAAAAGGGGTAGAATTTTTCATGTTATGTTTTTTACTTGGAGATGGTTGGAATAATACTGGGTATTTAGGTATCCTATTGCCAAACTAAGGATTTTAGCATCATGTCATTGAACTGAGGATTTGAGCATCATGTCACTAAATTGAGGATTTAGGTGTCCTTTCACCAAGGGAAAAGTATTAGGAGAGTTGTAGGATTTTCCCTCCAACCATTAACACTTCCCCATGAATAAGTGTCACTGCATATTATCAAAAACCCAGTAGAAATTGGTCACAAATGATCCCAAAAAAATATAATAATTAGTTACCTTGCCCAAAGTACATAACTTGCCACTGATTTTGTTCCTGTTGTTCCTGATAGTAACTTGTAACTGAGTATTTTTTGCTACAAATTGGAAAATACTAACATTAAAATCTTGTTGGTCCTATGATGTTTATGTTTTTCCCTTATGACAGAACCCCCCAGGTAGGACACTAGCACACACTGCTCCTGTCTATGTTGGACACTTCTATCCATATACTAATTTTGCTCCAATTCTGATTCTGAACTTATTTCTTATCTCTTGATTGTTATGATTTAGTTGTGTATCATTTTTTGTCTAGTCTCTGGACTACTGAGAGGGTGAAATAATCATCTGATAATTACCCCACTCATTTGGGGCGCATGAGATGAAGAAAGGAAAGTGTGGCCCAAATGAGGAAATTTGAACCTGATGTGCACATCTAAAAAATAAATCCTACAAGGGGAATAGGAAATACGCATGGTGATAACCATGACATATGCAAAACAGTGGGAAAGGCTAGATAAAAGTGTTAGTCACAAATAAGAAAACATGATTCAATAGAAACAAGTCAAAACACATAGTAACATGGAAAAGTACACAAGCAGTTGTTTGAATACATGGGACACCACTCAAGATGTCTCAAAACACTTGAAACCTTTCATTCCATAGAATAAAAACATGTAATCAATCATAGGTCATAACTCGAGAGTAATGATAATGAGGACACAAACATAGGCAATATACAAATAAATCATATAACCATGGTTGGAAGTAGGCTTACAAGATAAATGTTACATATGAAATACTCATTAGCATGTTAGAAAATTTGATAGTATGCCACAATATATACAACTATAAATATGAATCAAATTAGTATGTATTTCCATGATAGAATTTGAATATAGAAAAATAGTAAAGGTAAATGCCCCTAAGAGCCTCAGTGGGATTGGTAGAGAACATAACCAAGCATCATACATCATGTGATAACTTGTAAGTATCATTAATTCACATCAAGAGTATCATGTGAATGTGAAAGTGCTTATGGAAAAAAGATAGAACATACTATGAATCAAAGTAACATGGTAAGTGTATATGTTAAAAAGATTAGTGATGAGTATTAAGAAAACAAAAAAAATTGCTTTCCTATGTTGATCCTTTCAACAATATCTCATGATTGAGCAATAGATGTAAAGGGGAGAGAACTAGTACCTGCACTTACCAATAGAATACAATGCTCCTCCTTTATTGTGTTGGATTTTCTCAAAGATGGTGTTGATTGCTTCATATTTGAGTAGGCACTTGGGCAGCACCTCCTTTTGATTTTCTTGGATTGATTGATGCTTGATGAAGGATTAATGGATGATAGATTGGATTGATGATGGATTGATTTAAGATTGTGGATGATTGATAGAGGATGAAATGGTAGAGATTTGTTATGATTTATCAAGTTTCTTGAGGATGGCTTCCATGGAGGGTGACATGAAAATTTATAGTTTTTGGAAGAAGAAATGGAAGGCTAGGATCTTGCCAAGTAGATGGAAGATCAAGGGTTAGTATTGAATGAGAAGATTGAAGAGTATAAATAATTCTAAAATTAGAAAAAATTAGTATTATGGAGACATGTCCATTGAATTTAAAATTCAATAGATAATAGTAGAAAGTTAGAGATGCTTTTAGAATTATAAGCTTCTAGAAATAGAGGAGATGGGATTAATTCTAGAATTGGATAAATATCCATTGAATTTAAAATTCAATGGAGAAGAGTGGAAAGTTAGAGAGGCTTCTAGAATTAGAAGCTTCTATAAATATAGGAGGTGGGATTAATTCTAGAATTATGGAGAAATATCCATTGAATTTAAAATTCAATAGAGAAGATTAGAAAGTTATAGAGGCTTCTAGAATTAGAAGCTTCTATAAATAGAGAAAGTGGGATTTAGAAAATTCTAAAAATATTGAATTTAAAATTCAATGGGGAAGAGTTGAAAGTTAGAGAAGCTTCTAGAATTAGAAGCCTCTAGATTTAGAGGCAGGTGATACATTTAGTTTAGGATTAGATTAGATTAATAAAATATGATTAGGTATGAGGTTACATAGAAAGGCTAAGTGTAGGGATGTGTAGGGTAAGTTGGTAGGTAGATGTACGAATATTAAATTCCTAGAAAATGTTAATAGGGTATTATTAATGAATTAAAGGATTATGGTTTGAGATGGGATATAATAATGAAATAAAAGGATTTGGGATAAATGGTGATAAAATTATAAAGGGTAAATATGATAAAATGGATTAATAATAATCAATATTATGATTAATTATTATAGGGATTTAAATAGTGATGATGTTAGGTTATTTGTGGGAAAAATTAATCGTAATTAATCATGTCGAAATTTTATATTTCTACATTTTTCCCCTCTTTGAAGGGTTATTGTGTAGCAATGACCGTTCAAATAAAAATAAGAAAATATGTTAGGAAGGTCATATAATTCCCCCTCGAGGGGAAATTAGACAGGGAAGGAATAAGTCGGGTAACCACTCAAAAAGATGAGAGGCCCAAGTTAGTAGATGACACAGAATTATAGGATGAGAATATTGATTGAAGGGGTTGGATGATAGGATACCCTAGTAAAGGGGGTTGAAATTGGATTTGAGGATTATTGATGAGGATGCAGGATTAAAGGATTAGAAGATAGGAAAGAAGATTTATGGATTTAGAGGATTAGAATATTATACAAGTTTGGCTTATAAGATGCCCCATTCAAGGGGTTGATATGTTGAGGATATTTGGATTACAGGATACCCCATTCAACGATGTATGACAAGGGTGAAGATTTAGGATTTAGATTTGAGGATGGTGGATTTAACTATGTTATATTTGATGAATAATGTTTGGGTTGGATTGATGAGAGGATGTTAGAAGATGCCCTAGCCAAAGGGTGATTATTTTTGATGATGGATGTCTGATGATAATATTAGGAAGTGGATATTGATTTATTGATTAGATTGAATGGATGAGGAGGTTAGATAATTGGTTAGATGATGATGATAATTTTAAAAGATGATGGTAGAAGGTGGTGTGCTACCATAAAGTGCCCATTGTTATCATCATTAGTAGTTGTGATTGATGAGGTATATAGCAAGATGCACCATGGTATAAAGACCATGATTATTGAATTACCCAATGTCTATGTCCTCATATGATCGAAAAAATTAATAAAAATATGGTCCTCATATCATTTGACCAATTAAGATAAAAAGAAATAAAAGGGGCCTCATATCCTTGACCAAAATGTAAATACATATAAGAAATTAAACACACACATTACATTTTTGTAATTTTGTGTTTTGTATGGATTTTTTTATTTTTTTATTTTTAGATTTTGAATTTTGGATGTTTAGATGATTTGATGTTGGATGTTGAGATGTGGGATGTTGGGATTATATGATGGTGTATATTGATATTTTAGATTTGGGATTTTTGGATTTAGTTGGGATTTTGGATTTTATTGGGATGTTTGATTTAGGATGACATGATTTAGGATGGGATAGATTATTATGGGAAGGTATGTAAGGTTGGATGTGAATTTCTCCTATAATTTCCAAGGTGTGTTTTAGTAGGATGAAAGGGAAGGATTGAGGATAGGATAAGAATTGGTTGATAGGTTAGGATTATATGGGATGTAGGATGGGAGACATATAGGATGAGGGATGTGGTATAGGATAAGATTGGGGATATAGAAGATAATAATATATACCCCTAAGTATATGGGGAATGGATTGAGGGATATATGTGGTGTGCCCCCAAGTGTAAAGTAGGGTGGGAAGTTAGGGGTATCTAAAATGGATTATGTCCCTAGCGGATGATGTTAAGGCTTTCCCTAGTCATGATGATGACAATTGAAAAGGAACATGAGGAGGATTGGATGAAAAGGAAAGGATCATCGTCTTCCCACGGATGTTTGATCCTAAGGGAAAAAGGATGTGGATGTGATGGATGGAAGGAAAATAACATCAGTGATGAAAAAAATATGAGCCTAACTGCACATGTTGTAAGACAAGATTTGTAATAAAATAGAAGAGTGACTAAGGTCTAAACAATACCTGATACCATGTAAGCTCTCTGTGTCTGCGAGATCAAAGTGTGTGTGATTGTGATGGTTAATTACCATTTGAAGTGAAGACTTAATGGGTACTATATGAAGACAAAATAGCCAATGTATAGGGATTGATTAATTCAAATAGGTTGGTGGAGGGTAAATGTCAACCAAGTGTCCATAGCCCCGACAGAGATGCATTTGATTCTTGTAACAACATTTCTCTATTGCTAGCCAGTCATCCATATCCCTGGTAGAGATGCTGGAAACACCTCTAGAGAGACTCTTGAGGTGGATTTTATTTTATATTTTTAATTTTTATATGACTTTTTAAATTTTTTTATTTTTAAGATTTGGGATTTTTGTATAAATTGGTTCCACTCTCCTGATAACTCTCAAGATGGAAATGAGTGTGGAGATGACATTGGCTAGAGTTTCAAAACATGCACCCAAGTTTATTCACCACAAGTTAATTAAGTGTGTTATATTGTGTGGATCTCTAGGAGGGCAATGATGTTGGAATGTTGGAGGTAATGATAGACCAAGGTCACATGGGCATAGTAGATAATATTGTCCTACAACATGTGTGAGTAATTTGATCAAGTATTCAAATGAATGGATTATAAGAGGATATGAATGGATTTGATGATAAGGATGGATTAGATGCAAAGGGATGTATATGTTGTATGAAATGAGGATGGGTGTGAATCAACGAACATCCGTGCACCGGTGATGAATTATGTGCTCAATCCATTTTTAGGGGGATTAAATGATTTGTGATTGGTTTGAGTGGTTTGAATGGTGGTATCGACAAGAGGAGTGGTAAAAAGAGGTTTTAATGGAGTAGGGGGAGGTACATTATTAGTGTTAGGTTTATACCGTAATCCTAAATGACCTAGATTTTGATGAAGGGAGATGGGTTCATGAATGCCTTATTCATGGATGCCTAAACATTTTCCTTGATGTTTCATATTAGTAAACATATTTGTGGTGATACGATATGAAGTGGATGGGGAATATGATGGCATGTGGTCATCATGATACTGACGGGTTGTAATTTTTTCATCCGCTAAGATGTTGGACTTGACAAAGGATGGGAGACAATATTTATTTTGATTTTTGGTTAGGGAAGGATGTTTGGATATGTGATTTGATTTGGATGGTTGACAATGTGTGGATTTAGAGTGGGATTTGGATGGTGGAGGATGGTTAGGGAGAGTATTGGGATGGAAATGTGGTCCATAAAGAGGGATAATGACAAAAATCCCTTGGTGAATGAGGTTTTGGACATAAGACCTAAATTGTATGTAACGATTGGTCGAATGTCCATGGGTGTGATGGAAGTCACAATAATATTGTTCCCGATACTAAGATGTTTTGTGAAGGTTTTTTATCATGTGATTTGATTGGGGGATGGATGATCATGTTGAATTTTTTTAGACAATGGAAGATGGTGGTTAAGGATTCTCCTAAAGGAGTTAAGTGGTTTGGGTTAAATAGTTTTGGGGGAGTAGTAAGTAAAAGTGTGGGATTGGGTGGATTATGAGATGTTTTGGTTAATGTGGATTTATGAGTTAGAGTCTATTGGTGTGGCTTAAAATATGAAGGGGGTGGATTAGGCTAGCAGGGTGAAGTGGATGGTTCGGGCTTGGAGCCCGAAGTAGATTTAATTGATTTTGGATTGGTTTGAGTATGTATCTTTGAGGTAAATGGTTTTGGCTTAGGATTATATTGTTTGGGATTAGTAGATGTATATGAAGGGGATGGGTGTGATATGTGGGTCACATTATATTGGGATGATGTTGAGGATGAAGGATATTTGGGATATGGTTGTGATATAGGAACTACATTAGATTTGGTTGATTTTGGGGATGAATTACATGAAGGTGGCATAAAATAATCATTGGATTGGGTAGGAGATGGGGTGGGGTAAGGATTGGGGTTTGATTTGTTATATTTTGGATTTGGTGACTTAGGAGTCACTTTAGATGTTTTAGGATTTGGGGATGGGGGAGATGAAATGGGATTATAGGATAGGATAGTGTGATATTTAAGTGATGAAGATGTGAATAGAGATGATAAGGGTGGTATAGGAGCCACATTGTATGGATTAGGAATGGGGATATAGGGGGATAGGGGTGACTTAGGAGTCATGGTAGATGAGATAATTTTTATAGGATTAGGGGTAGGTGATTAAGGGGATGAAATAAGCTTAGGGGATAAATTTGATGGTGGATTAGGGATTGTGGGACATTCTAAGAGAAATTTCATAGGATTGGATTAGGACGATGAAGATGAAGAGGATAGAGGACTAAGATGGGATGTGGGGGATGATAATTTTGGGTTAAATTGTTGGGGATTTTGTGGATATGTGAATGGGACTCGATGATAGGTTTTATGATGATTGGATTTAGGATTTGGGGTTTTGGATGATGGTGGATTATTTGTATGAGGTTTTGATGGTAGGAAGATGAGGGTCATGATGGTTGATAGGGGACTTTAGAGATCAAGGTTTGGGGATGGTTGTGTGGGCTTGGGATTGGTGGCTAGATTAGCAAGGACATAAAAGAGGTCCTCTTGGTCTAAGGTAAAAGTTAGTGAGGTGGTCAAATTCAATGTAATTAGCTTGTGGGGATAATGGTTTCATGTATTTTAAGTCGAGGTGTGGATTGAGATGATTTGGGTTCCTCAAGGAGGAGGTCAATGGGGTGAGGGGTAGGGATCATACAGAGGGGAAATTATTGATGGGGTTGGTTGAGAGATGATAGTTTAGGGGGTGATTGATTGATTGAAGATTGAATATCAGATATTTGTTGATTAATTTTTTGAATGGTTTTTAGGATGTTAGGATCAACATGGGATGGTTGATTTGGATACCGAGGATGGGATTGGTTGAGGTTAGATGTTAAGTTTTATATTTGTTTGTTAATGTGTTGGATGGTGTGTGGGACTTCGTGGTCAAAGTGAGATGGTTGAATTTGATGGAAGGGGGATGATAGGATAGCTTGGTTAATGGATTTATAAAATGGTTAGGGGTTTGGATGTTGGTTTGGAAAGGATGGGGATTGAGGATAAAAGGCCATGGTTTTATAGGGTGTGTGAGGGATAAGATTTGGATTAGATTGGTTGATTGAGGATGGTGATGGGATTAGGATAGGGATCATGTGATTAGGGATACTTCAAACTGAAATGTAATATCATAGCCTAATCTAATGCAAGTTTGTAGTAAATAAATGAGTAATAAAATAGCTGAAATACACCCAAGAAACTAAACTATGAAAAATATAAAACCTTAAGTACAAATAGGGTTAGAAA
The DNA here is from genome assembly GCA_019776745.2 of Taxus chinensis. NCBI lineage: Eukaryota > Viridiplantae > Streptophyta > Pinopsida > Cupressales > Taxaceae > Taxus > Taxus chinensis. Next base: position 561,525,021 of record CM034155.1, on the reverse strand, counting down.
TGCCTTGGTTCCTTAAGGTTGTGGGACTATGTCGTAGTGGATACCGGATGAGCAGGAGGAGGAAACCATCACATAGGAGCCAAAGAAAATACAGATCTAAGTTTTATGACTAGACTGGGGTGCATGGAAAAGGGATTAGGGTGCCTGGGACACCCTGGTCTATGTAGGAGGTTTTAAAGCCAACTTTACAGTGTCGTCAAATGATGTGAAGCCTTCAATGTTTTTCGTGTGTATGTCGCACATAGTTCGTTGATATCACAGTAAACTTGTAATGAAGAATCACATGCAAAACCCCAAACAAAGCAGCAAAACCCTAAAAAAAGAAAGATGCATATGAAGGGGTCGGATTGTCCTCAACTACCACAATGGTGGACTTATCACTGATCATTTCACTACATCTCAAACCCAATGTAGTTCTATGTGTGTGCGCATGGAATTGTGCCTTATGTTTCTCTTGTGCATGTTGCACTTTGTGAGTAGCAAGCAATAGCTAGGTGTAGAATGTAAATAATGTGTGTGTGGAATAGAATAAATTCCCCTCTTATGAAGTGTGATGCATAAAATCATTTTTTGTCCCTTGTGATGGAGCTAGATGAATGTAAATGGAGAAATAGAAGCCTTGATGGATGTAACCTTAGGGGGTGATAAGTAGTGCTTAGTGTTTGGTCCCTTATTATGATCACATAACTATATATTTATATGATTCCTTCACTTGAATTTCATAATTAATCCTGAAAAGGCTGACCACTAAAAATATAAGATGCTCAAATGGCTAGAAAGGACCCAAAAAGTAAGAGTAAAGTGCAAAGAGGACAGGGGCACCAAAGAGGTAAAATTGAAATATGAAAAGACAGACTGGACTAATAAAGGTGTAAGACCAAAAGTAACAATAGAAAGCAATGAAAGATGGCCAAAGACATGGGTTAATCAGTATTTTTCTTGCTTAGTAACCATATGAATAGTAGTATGCGATCGAGACTAGATAATTACCCAAAGTGTGTGATTTTGTGTCTACATTTTCCCTCACTTTATGTCGGTGAGTGTAACGCTTGTTAACATAAATCAGATAGATATGTGTATCTGATGTCCATGTAGATTGAAGTAGAAAGTGTGTTGAGGGACTAGACAAAGTGTGGAGTAATAAAAATATGGAGAGTGGAGACTAAAGATGTAAAAGTGTAAAAAGTGATTAGAGTGAACCTAGGGTGGAAGTGCATGTGTAGATGTTGATGTGTGTGGTGTACCTATTTGGTTAGTATTGTGTGTGTGATGTACCCATTATGAGTGTGATGTTGACTGCTTGTTTCTCATATGGATGAACCTGCAAAGAAAAAGACGATCAAGAGTCAAATACGCATGTAAATGTGTAATATGTAAAAACACTTGTATATGTAAAAAACATGTAAAGAAGTATATGAAAATGCTAAAAAATGCTAACAAGGAACATGAGCACCTAATTCGTGATGAAAAAAGGGTTTAGAAAGGATCATGTAGATGATTTTGATGCACACATTTTTTTTGGGTGATCTCATGCCACTGGCCGAAGAAGTGTAGAGAGGAAATTTTGGTTTATCCTCTAACCTGTAACTGCTTCCCGAAACTGAAGAGATCTTTATATTGTCTGGTATTTTTGGCAATCTAACGCCACAACAGAAGTAGTGTAGAGAGGAAGGTATGGTGTTATCCTCTAACTTGTAACTGCTCCTCAGAATAAAACACCATTGTATAAGATGTGTACCCAAGCATGTGCTAAGGATAACATGTCCTGTAAAAGTTGATGTGTATGGATTTTTATAGACTATGTTGAACCCACTCGTTATGTAGCTGCCCCCTAGTTATAGACACTCTAGAAAATGTATCGATGTACTAAGGACCCAAGTCTGATTCTGATACCTAAACTATGCTATATTGTACCGATGCCATATTGTGTATACCTTGGGGTGACCCATTCACCCAAATGATGCCCCCCTCTTTGGGGGCGCATGCGACGTCACTGTAGAAGAATGTGACCTTAAAGAGAGGACCAACTGCTGAAACTAAAACTTTTCCCTGCAGGGGAGGGGAGTGTGCTTGGTATAAACCAAGGCACATGAAAAAAAGTGGCTTGAAGACAAGTGTTAGTACAAATAAAGACAAATATGCATGTATAAAACAAAATGTAAGCTACATAGATAATGTAGAATCTAGAACACACAAAAAGACAATGTAGGCTGCAAAAAGTGGGTTATAAACGTGGTGCACAACTCACGATGTCATAAGACACTCAAGGCCATAATTTCCACAAACAAACAAGTGTGCACACAATACAAAGGGAAAGTCCCACAAACAAAGGCATACAATGAAAAACAAGAACAAATAATGTAGCATACAGCCATGGTGGCAAATAATCCTGTAAAAAAAAGGCTGCACATGAAACACATATTAGCATGTTAGGAAGACAAAATGTATGTTAAAAGTGTGTATAATCGAATAATTTAAGGTGCTAAGTACAAAATGAAACAATAACACATGTGGTGACGAATGTGGATGCCCCCAGGAACTGTTGTGGGACTAGTACTAGGTACTACACCAAGCATCCATGTTGCTTGTAATGGACCTATATAATCTAATATTACAACTAGAAATCAAGTGAATGCACATGTGTATATGGTAAAAATAATAACACACAAGATATCTATCTAGTATGTGTAATAAAACGTACATGTAAAAGAAAGTGCAACAAAGAGTAAATTTGACCATAAAATGTAACATGTTGTGGATGGATGGAATGGAATGCAGTGTGAATGATAGGATCCGTGTTCCCCCCGAGTGAATGGAATTTTATGCATTGAGGTTCATTTTTTTATACCCCCTCAACAGTCAATAATGAACCGTAAACGAGAGTGCATCATCAGGAAATGGCCGAGCTAAGTGTTGTGTGTAGTGCACACTGGTGAATGTGTAGTGATGATATGTGACATAGAGACAAATTGTGCATGATAATGTAGCCTAAGAGTATATCAAAACAATATGATCGATGGAGTGGTGATTTAGCCTAAATTGTATACCACTAAATGATGAAAAAGGAAGTGATGTTTTATCCTACGGCGTATATCACTATTCTAGGAATGTCGCATAATGAAAAGACTGAATGATGAATGTGTGAATGTGATGTGGCCATTTATGATGTATAACATCAATATTATAGTATGGATTGTGAGACTAGAGTGCATCATAGGTTAGTGAGTGTAGCACGTTAAAGTTGATGAGTAAAAATTGTAATATGTATAATAGATGCGGTGAGCAAAAATTGGCATGTGATGTGTAGTGTGTAATGTAGATTGTGTAGTATGTGATGCAAGATGCGTAGATGATATAAATGTTGAATTGTGTGTGATAATGTAGTGTGTAGCATGGGTAGCATGTGTAGATGTATAAAGGATAAAATGTGCATGATGTATAGTAGATATAAGGTGTAAAATGTAGGATGTAAAGTGTAAGATGTGCAATATGTAGTGTTTGTTGTACAGTGTGTGAGGTTCATGTGTCTAGGATGACCTCAACATTCAAGTGTGAACCATAACACAAGAGTGTGTCATTAGGTAATGACGATACAAATGTATCAATAGGTTTGTAATAATTCTTAGAGAAGATTAGTCACTAAGCACGAAGAGTTAAGTGCATGAGAGGATATTGATATTTGATAGAAATACAAGGGGGTAGTAGCTATGATGCCCCCCAAGTATGTAAGCAATGAATGTCTAGTCAAATGAAAATAATTGGATCAATGTAAGGATTAGTTTCCTTAACAAAAGTGAAGGGACATTGAGGTGGCAATGTTGTAGGCTTCTTGAGTAGTGGAAGTCGAAAGAGGTTAACTAGATTTGAGTGGTTTTTCATAGCGAGTGATTGCATATTTACCATAGATGACTTGAGTGGAAGCCATGTTGAACTAAGATTTAAATGAGGTTGCTTAGATTGACTTGTTAATGTCACATATAACTTGAGTAGAGGAGTAGTACCATCCATAAGAGTAGTTTAGTGTATTGAATAGGTGGAACTTGAGTGGCCGAAGAAGGCACCTTATAAGTGGTAGTATGGTGCTCATTAGATGTAGAAGGAGAAGATTTAGAAGCCCATTTGGATGTAATAGTTGTAGATGGCAATGCAAAAAAATTATGTAGCAAATGATATAAATCCTTGGTGTTCAATATGTTTGATTCTTCATTGTAAATCATAGAAATCATTATCATTATGTACATTGATTCGATGATAATTGCAATATGGATGACCTTGATATTTTGGTAGCTGATACGGAGGATAGTAATGAGTAGGTGGTAAAGTGATCAATTAATTACTTAGGAGCTCAGTAAGAATGTCATGGTGTTTAGTATTGCAATCAAAGGTGAGAGGCTATGGTAATGGTATGACGTGAGGCTCACTGATATGATCACATGTCATAGAATGAAGATGAGGTCTATAAGGAGAAAAAACATGAGCCTAAGAAGCATCCTTAAGATGTTGGATTTCATATTTGAGAGATGTAATCATGGATTCCATAGCCTAAAATTTTTCTTGAAATAAGGAGTGCAAAGCTTGAATTGATTCCAACATGAATCGATTATATGGAGGATCATGAAGACTAGGGTCATCAGATAGGTGATCTAAAATAGCACTTACTTGATGTGGCGGCATATCACTAGAGAGATACATAGTGGCTAGGGATTTTTCAAAACAACTTGGCAATTAGGATGCATCTGGATGGCTAGCTAGTCTATCTATCTATCTAATCAATCTGGCGTAGATGGATGGCTAGCATCTCTAGATGGCTACTCCAACCCCCTGAGGCCGACAACCCTGTGGGCCCGAGGCCTTGCTTCCCCATACCGGATATCGAATATTCAACTACCCATTTGAATTAAATGATACAAAAAAATTGAGGAATTTGGGGAGCCGTGATAGATAAGATGATATGCTAAAGAAGGATCCAAAATACTGATCATTAGTGGGGTTTTCCAAAATGATTAAACTAAAATGTAATATCCTAGCCCAATCTAATATAAGTTTGGAGTAAATAAATGAGTAATAAAATAGCTGAAATACACCCAAGCAACTAAGCTATGAAAAATATGAAACCTTAAGTAAAAATAGGGTTAGAAAGGCCTTAGCTAGTTCATTGAGGTTATGGGACTATGTCACAGTAAAGACTAGCTGAACAGGAGGAGGAAATTGTCACACAGGAGCTTGAGAAAATGTAGATCCAACTTTTCTGGCTGGAATGGGGCACCTAGAAAAGGGATTAGGGTGCCTAGGGCACCCTGGTCTATAGTCAAGGTTCCCTGGTCTATGTGGGGGGTCCGGAAGCCAAATTTACAGTGTCCCTAGATGATGTGAAGCCTTCCTACTTGTCACGTGTATGTTGCACCTAGTTCGTTGATATCACCATAAACCTGCAGTGAATAATCACCTGCAAAACTAAAGAAAAAGCATCAAATCCCTAAAAAATAAAGATTCATATGAAGGGATCAGACTGTCCTCAACTGCCAAAATGGTGGACATATCACTGAGTGTTGCACTACATCTTAGACCTAATGTAGTTTTGAGTGTCTATGTGCGGAATTGTGCCCTAGGTTGCTCTTATGTGTGTCGCACTTTTTGAGTAGCGAGCAATAGCTAGATGTAGAATGTAAATAATGTGTGTGTGGAATAGAATAAACTCCCCTCTTATGAAGTGTGATGTAGAAAACCAACCTTTGTCCCTTGTGATGGAGCTAGATGAATGCAAATGGAGAAATAGAAGCTTTGATGGATGCAACCTTAGGTGGTGATAAGTAGTGCTTAGTGTTTAATCCCTTATTATAATCACATAACTTTATATTTATATGATTCCTTCACTTGAATTTCATAATTAACCTCGAAATGACTGACCACTAAAAATATAACATGTTGAAACATCTAGAAAAGACCCAAAAAGTGAGAGTAAAGTACAAAGAGGATAAGGGCATCCAGAGGAGATGAGGGCTCCTGACGTTGGCATCCTAGATGGGCACTCCAGTCCATAAAAGGTAAAACTTAAGTATTAAAAGATATACAAGGCCAATAAATGTGCAAGACCGAAAGTATCAATAGAAAGCAACAAAATATGGCCAAAGACATGGGTTAATTAGTACTTTTCTTACCTATGAACCATATGAATAGTAGTATACGATTGAGACTACATAATTACACAAAGTACGTGATTTTGTGTCTACAATCAATGAAAAAATGTAAATAATGGGATGGTTAAGGGTATTCACAAACAAGCAACAAACATGCAACACACACCCTAATTAGTCAAGTGGGATTGTAATCAAGTTATAGCCTGCTTTCTATACCATACACCAACGGTGGTGCCACAATTATCTCTCCACCTATCTGTTAATGTGGGTTCAACTAGTGAGTGATCTTGGGGAGTGTGACCTCCTTGCACTATAGCTCAATATGCAGCCAAGAGGTTGCCTAGTCTAGGATACACGAGCTCACTAGGGGATTCCTTGATATACCTTGTAGTACATGGTGCCCAATTCTTTGTTACAAGGATGCTTTCTAAGGCCTGGGTATTGGGATGTGAAATCCCCTCACTTTACCCCGCTCTTAAAACAAGTACTTAGCCAATAACAATAGATGTCCAAGAGTTTATATACCCTGACGGAACACGGGGTGTTTCTACATGTGTGGAGATGAATCCCACGGTCATGAGACCCCTAGGACTATGAAAAGTGTGTGGATATCACTTCCACATCACTTTCCCATTACAAAATAAAAATGGCAAGGATATCCACTTTTGATCCTACAGATCATCCTAGGATGTGAGAGGAGAGCATACACAGTTTTTCCCTTGCGATAAACAAACAACAAAGGAAACACACACACACAAATGGTTATAAATGCAAGATGATTAAATGATAGATGATACAATGAAACAATAAATATTAGTAATTTTATGATTAGGTCTTCAAGAGGAGGCCCTCCAAAACAAGGGTTAGTTGTTTGATGTTTGAACCCAATATCTTGGACTAAATGAGCTTCAAAACAAAAGGATTAGTAGTTTGAGATTGAATTTTTATCTTTGGTAAGCATAGGAAACTAAACTCAAAGTGTTAGTAGTTTGGAACAAGAAAATATAACTCAATGTGTAGTTAAAATGACAATATTTAGGAAAATGAAAACTATGAATAAATTATACTATAAAATTCTAAATTAACACTTTCATTACATAGATCTTTTTGATACCTTTCTAGGAAAATAAATGGAGTCATTTTGAGTTTGGGATCAAAAGGTATGGCTCTCAAAAAGTAGGTAAAAAAAGAAAAACAAAGGCACCAAAACATAACAAAAGCGCCAAGTCAGGACATAGGCACCAAAACACAAGTCATATGTGCCATTTCATGTGAAAAATGGAAGATGAGCACAAAAATTCAAAATTTGAAGGTGTAAACAAAAGTGAAAATTCTTGAAACTTTGACAGTTTGTTCTAGGGATAAAATAGAATTGGAAATTAAAAAAAAAAGTGGGGGGTAAGCCCCACAGTGGGCTCCAGAAATGTATATGTTACAAATATTAGTGGTGAGTATAAGAAAACAAACAAATTACTTTCCTATGCTAATCCTTTCAACATTACCCCATGATTGAGAAAGATATGTAAAGGGGAGAGAACTAGTACCTCTACTTACCAATAAAATGCAATGTTCCTCCTTTGTTGTGTTGTATTTTCTCAAGGATGGTGTTGATTGTTTCGCATTTGACTAGGAACTTAGGCAACACCTCATTTTGATTTGTTTGGATTGATTGATGTTTGATGAAGGATTAATGGATGATAAATTGGATTGATGATGGATTAAATAAAGATTGTGGATGATTGATAGAGGATGAAATGGCAGAGATTTGTTATGATTTTTCAAGTTTCTTGAGGATGGCTTCCATGGAGGGTGACATGAAAATTTATAGCTTTTAGAAGAAGAAATGGAGGGCTAGGATCTAGCCAAGTATATGGAAGATCAATTGTTAGTATTGAATGAGAAGATATAAGAGTATAGATAATTCTATAATTAGAAAATTATAGTATTGTGGAGACATATCCATTGAATTTAAAATTCAATGGAGAATAGTAGAAATTTAGAGAGGCTTCTAGAATTATAAACTTCTAGAGATAGAGGAGATGGAATTAATTCTAGAATTGGAGAAATATTCATTGAATTTAAAATTCAATAGGGAAGGATAGAAAGTTTAGAGAGGCTTCTAGAATTAGAAGCTTTTAGAAATAGAGGAGGTGTGATTAATTCTAGAATTATGAAGAAATATCCATTAAATTTAAAATTCAATGGAGAAGCTTAAGAAGTTATAGATGCTTCTATAATTAGAATCTTCTAGAAATAGAGAAAGTGGGATTTAGAAAATTCTAGAAATATTGAATTTAAAATTCAATGGGGAAGAGTAGAAAGCTAGAGAAGCTTCTATAATTAGAAGCCTCTAGATTTAGAGGTAGGGGATATGATTAGTTTAGGATTATATTAGATTAATAAAATATTATTAGGGATTAGGCTACATGGAAAGGCTAAGTGTAAGGATATGTAGGGTAAGTGGGTAGGTAGATGTAGGAATATTAAATTCCTAGAAAATGGTAATAGAGATTAGTTAGTGAGATTTTGATATGTTAATGTTGTATTAATATGACTAAGGGCAAGATGGGATTTTGAAATGGCTAATAGAAATAGTTAGAATATAAATAATTAATTAATTATTATATAATTAGTGATAGGAAAGGGATTACTAATGTAAAATGAATGTGGTATTTGCTAAATGATCATGTCGACATTTTATATGTCTACAGTAAGCAATGTGCAACATAGAATAGTATAAGCAAGCAACAATGGATCCAATCAATATATAAGCTAGTATTTTTTTAATTTTTGCAAATATATAAATTAAATGTTATGACTAGTAAAGGGGAGAAAGATTTCACCCAGTGTATGTTTTCAAGGTCAAGTTCATGTAGGTAAGTGCATCCTCAACAGTCGTGTTTGAACCTATAACAAGAGTGTATCATTGGGTAGCGAGGGGAAGTAATATGCCCCCAAAGTGTGAATTCCATGGTGATCTATCTAATGAGATATCATATAACTGTGTCAAAAAATGAGGGGATGACCCTATGGATTCCAAGATCCCAAATGCATGAGTAGGAAGTGTATAAACAATAAAAGTGTGTCCATTAGGAGAAAGTAGAATAGATGGAACATTGGGCATGTTGGCAATAAGGGACATAGTAAGTGCAAACATAAATATTAATGTGTGAGTCAAGAGATGTATATCATGTGTAATGCTATGAGGCTCATCAATATCAACCACAAATAATAAAGGGGGAGATATAAGACTCATCATAAGCAATATGTGCAATTTGGAAAGATTAGAAGCATTAAAGTTATATGAACTAGCCCCTATTACCATAGACATAAATTTAGAAAGATGGGAATCAATTTCTCCCATGGATGTAAAAATATGAGGTGTAGCCATAGGAAACTAATCATGCATAAAATCTTGGAAAGTGAGAGCATTATAAATCATTGTTGAATCAGCACATGGTATTTTAACTTTTGATGAGGAAGGTGTAGAGAGTGATGTAACATTGGAATTAGTAAGTATATGATCATTATAAATGAATCTAGAGTTGTGCCAAGTAAAAAAAATTAAATCCATGGTCATGGTGACATTTTAAAGGGGGGTATGAGTGTCTCCCAACACCTTGGGTGTTGTATATGTAGCAAACATCATAGGGGAAAAAGTTCTAAATATAGGCAAGTGTGCAGTAATATTCATTACGGTTCAAGCATCATGTAGATGAGAATGATACGTAGTGGGAGGATTATCATGGATGCCAATAACAATTTCATCATGTAAATCAATAGCTTTGTATTCCATATTAGGAGAATAATGATGTCTAATGTAAATAGTAACTTCATCGTCATGTATGAGAGGGGTATCACAAATACTAGTGACATGAGGTGTAGAATCTATTATAGCCTTATCCATGGAAGAAGGTTTGGCAAAGGAATTGTGTGATATGTCATGGGTAGAAAGAGTTGCATGCATAGTATGTAACCAGGGACAACCTATAAGGATATTATAATTGAGATTATGATGCATAACATGAAATAGAACATTAAGAGTGTAAGGGTCTATAGTAATGGGTAGAGTGATTTCTCCCAACACTTTCTTAGGTGTGTTATCGAAGCCACATATACATAGAGTAGATGGATTTATAACAGTAGAAAGTCATATTTGATGGAGAAAGTAAATGTTGTATATATTAAGACCAAATCCATTATCAACTAAAGCACGGTTAACAAGAACATTATGAATTTGAAATTGAATATACAATGAAGGAGCATTATCAGTAATTATTTGGGAATGAACTATAGACTCAAGAGCTTGTTTTCTAGAAGAATATGCATGGGAAATATGATATGTAGTAGATGTGGGCAAGCTAGATAGATACTTATAATGATCTTTGAGAGTCTGCATGATGAATGAAATAGGTAATTGTGCAGTAATATGCGTTAGGGATCAAGAATCATGTAGATGAAATTGATACATAGTAGGAGGAGTATCATGGGTTCTAATAGAAATTTCATCATGTAAATCAGTAGCATTATATTCCATTGTAGGAGAATAATGATGTGTAATGTAAATAGGAACTTCAACATCATGTATGAGAGTGATATCACAAAGAGTAGCGACATGAGGTGTGGAATATATTGTAGCATTAGGGATCAAACATCATGTGGGTGAGAATGATACATAGTGGGAGGAGTATCATGGATGTTAGTATAAATCTCATCATGTAAATCAGTAGCATTGTATTCCATCATAGTATATTAATTATGTGTAATGTAAATAATAATTTCATCATCATGTATGAGATGGATATCACAAAAAATAGTAGCATGAGGTGTGGAATATATTGTAGCATTATCCATAGAATAAGGTATAGAAAGGGAATTGTGTGATATGTCATGGGTAGAAATATTTGAATGCATAGTATGTAACCAAGGATGACCTAGAAGGATATTATAATTAATATTATGAGGCATAACATGAAATAAAACATTAAGAGTGAAAGGGCCTATAATAATGGGTAGAGTGATTTGTCCCAACACTTGCTTATATGTGTTATAAAATCCATAGATACATAGATTAGATGGATTTAGATCAGCAAAAGAAATTCCTATTTGATGGAAAAAGTAAATTTTGCATATATTAAGACTAGATTGATTATCAACTAAATCATGTTTAACAAGAACATTATGAATTTGAACCTGGATAAACAATGGAGGAGAATTTTTAATAATTGTTTCTAAATGAATAATAGACCAAAGAGCTTGTGTGCTAGATGAAGATGCATGGGAGCTATGATATGTAAGAGATGTGAGAAAGCTAGACAGATACTAATATTGATCCCTAAGATTCAACATGATGAATGAAATATATTGAAATCCAAGAAACCCTAATGGTATTAGGGTTAGGGCTATAATGAAGTAAAAAAAATGAGGAATCCTATGGAAATCAAGGGTTTGATCAATAATAAGTTTCACCAAATTATTTAAAGAAATTGAAATCTTTCATCATAGGAATGAAACCAAACAGATAAAGTAATAATAAGTAATATCTAACATGTAAAGTACAAAAAAATGTGCAAAATAGGAGATAGGACTGACTTATCTTGTATCGGTAGATCTAGACTGAATCTGGCATGGGAAACAGGTTGAGAAGGTTGGATATGGATTGTGTATGCTATATCTGAGAAACTAGAGTCTATAACTTCTTATGATAGAATTTTCCAAAGGGGGACAGGACCACCCCGAACGCTAGTGTCTAATTTGGGTGTTAATGTCCTAGCAAATGCTCTACTTATGGTATTTTCAAATGATAAACTTAGGTATATAGATGTAGAAACCATCATAGGGTAAAAATTTCTAGATATAGGTAAGTGTGTAACAATATGCATTAGGGATCCAACATCATGTGGATTAGAATGATACATTTTGGGAGGAATATAATCGGTGTCAATAGAAATTTCATCATGTAAATCAATAGCACTATATTCCATCGTAAGATAATAATGATGTGTAATTTAAATAGTAACTTCATCATCATGTATGAGAGGGATATCACAAAAAGTAATGACATGAAGTGTGGAATCTATTATATCCTTATCCATGGAAGAAGGTGTGGCAAGGGATTTGTGTGATATGTCATGGGTAGAAAGAGTTACATACATAGTATATAACTAAGGATGACCTAAAGGATATTATAATTGATATTATGAGGCATAACATTAAATAGGACATTAAGAGTGAAAGGGCCTATAGTAATGGGTAGAGTGATTTCTCCCAATACTTCCTTAGGTATGGTATTAAAGCCACAGATAAAAAGAGTAGATGGAGTTAGATCAACATCATAAAGGTATATTTTATGGAGAAAGTAAATGTTACATATATTAAGAATAGATCCATTATCAACTAAAGCACTCTTAACAAGAAAATTATGAATTTGAACCTAAATATACAATGGAGTAACATTATCATTATTTTTTTGGTAATAAATAATAGACTCGGGAGCTTTTGTTCTAGATGAAGATTCATGGGAGCTATGAAATGTAGGAGATGTGGGAAAGCTAGATAGGTGTTGATTATGATCCATGAGAGTCAGCATGATGAATGAAATATATTGAAATCCAAGAAACCCTCAGGGTATTAGGGTTATGGCTATAATGAAGTAAAATAAATGAGAGATCCTATGGAGATCAAGGGTTTGGTCAATAAGAAGCTTCATGAAATGATTTAAACAAATCAAAATACTAAAATCAAATAGATTAAGTAGTAATGATAAATATCTAACATGCAAAGTAAAACAAATGTTCAAGATAGGAGATAAGAGTGACTTAGTTTGTATCGGTAGATCTAGACTGAATCCAGTGTGGGAAACAGGTTGAGAATGTTAGATCTAAACTATGCAGACATTTTCTGAGAAACTGAAGTCTGAAAATTCTTCTAATAGAATCACCCAAAGGGGAATATGACCACCTCATATGCTAGTGTCTGATCTAGGTGTTAATGTCCTAACAAATGCTCTACTTCTGGTATTTTAAAATTCTAAACTTAGCTTCTTCCTTTTGTTTTTTCCACATAAAATTCACTTTAGGGTTCTTGTGGCGCACATGTAACTATAAAAAAAACCCTAGCTACCTGCACAAGGATAAAGAAAATATTGCATGGAATAAATAATGTATATTCTTGAGACATATTAACCTCAACAGTCACCCCAATGTGATTTTCACGGAGTGTCACACCACAGTTTAGACTCTATGTAGTTTTAGTGTGTGTGTGTGTATGTGTGTGTGATTGAATTGTGTCCCTTAAAGCTAGGTTTCCTTGTTCCATTCCCACCAAGATAGCAAGATACAACTAATTTTCCCCCACGATACATTTTTGAGATGGAATTTATAATAATCCCTTTTATTCAGTAAACAATGCAACCAAAATGCAGTCCTTTCCCAAGTAGTAGATAGTAAGTATTATCCCCAATTGTCCCACCCCTAACAATAGTAAGTCATGTATATATACATATACATATACATATACATATATATATATATATATATATATATATATATATATATGTATGTATGTATGTATGTATGTATGTATGTATGTATATATATGTATGTATGTATACATATATATGTATACATACATACATACATACATACATATATATATATACATACATATATGTGTGTGTATGTATACATACATATGTATATATATATGTATATATGTATATATATATATACATACATACATACATTCATATATATATATATATATATATATATATATGTATATATATGTATGTATGTATGTATACATTTATATATATATACATACATTCATATGTATGTATGTATGTATGTATGTATGTATAACATATCTAGGCAAAGAAATACATGTTGTTTTAAGCCTATTTATATTAGGGCCAATGTCTACGGTGCATAAATTTCACCTCAACCCAAGCACTAATATTTTTATAGAGGTTTTATCCATAGTTAGGGTTTTGGGGCATTTTATTTGATCATAGAGGGCATCAAAAATTTGTGAAACCTAATTTTTACAAAAAAACACATTATAATCTAGTGTAAGGGCACAAAAAGTCATGGAACTACACCATGATCATAAATAGAAATATAAAATGAGGATTAAACTACCAAACAATTTGATCCATAAATAATGGTTTCTAGAACCATAGATGAAGCATCAACAAGATGTTTCCATCCAATTCATCACTCTATCACACCTGGACCATCTCTCAAACTAGTGAAATAGATAAGTGCACTCATCTTCTCATGATTTAATCTGATATATTGATTTGAATGCTTAACTAATAATCTGAATAGACATTCTGTTTCTAACCCTAATCTAGAAATTAAATAAGTAAAGAAATTTATTCTCCTTCGCTCTTATCTTATTTTTTCCACATAATCATTTTGTGAACTTATTTATTGATCAAATACTTAACTATAGTCACAAAATTATGCGATTTCTAATTACATCATTCCTCTAAGTATTTTATTATATGCATGATTCCTAAGTAAGAAAACTAGAAATTAAAAACACTTGTTTTGTTGTTACATTACTTTATCCCTTTTGATACTCTTGACATTTTCTTTCTTGAATGGACACTTTAATTTTGGAAATTGAACAACACATGACCCAACTCTATATTTTACATTATATCCTCCAAGAATCCTAGATAGTACCCCCCATTAGGATCACGAGCACTCAGACACTACTAGCCCCTTTGGGCGCTTCTGTCTTCTTCCCTCTCTTTTTCGAATTTGGATTGCCACATCATTTGATATATTTTCTAAATCCTCTTTTATCACTTTAGGTTGTCCTTTTTTCGGTTAATGAAAAAATTTAAACAAGGGATTCATATACATACATACATACATACAGACATACATTACATACATACATACATACATACATATATATATATATATATATATATATATATATATATATATATATATCTATGTATCTATGTATCTATGTATGTATGTATGTATGTATGTATATATATATATATATATATATGTATGTATGTATGTATGTATGTATGTATATGTATGTATATATATATAATATATATATGTATGTATGTATGTATGTATGTATGCATATCTGTATGTATGTATGTATGTATATGTATGTATGTCTGTATACATATATAATATATATATATATATATGTATGTATGTATGTATGTATGTATGTATGTATACATACATACATACATACACACACACACACACACATATATATATACACACATACATACATACATACATACATATATATGTGTGTGTGTGTGTGTGTGTATACATACATACATGTGTGTATGTATACATACATACATGTATGTATGTATATGAATCCCTTGTTTAAATTTTTTCATTAACAAAAAAAAGGACAACCTAAAGTGATAAAAGAGGATTTAGAAAATATATCAAATGATGTGGCAATCCAAATTCGAAAAAGAGAGGGAAGAAGACAGAAGCGCCCAAAGGGGGTAGTAGTGTCTGAGCGCTTGTGATCCTAATGGGAGGTACTATCTAGGATTCTTGGAGGATATAACGTAAAATATAGAGTTGGGTCATGTGTTGTTCAATTTCCAAAAGTAAAGTGTCCATTCAAGAAAGAAAATGTCAAGAGTATCAAAAGGGATAAAGTAATGTAACAGCAAAACAAGTGTTTTTAATTTCTAGTTTTCTTACTTAGGAATCATGCATATAATAAAATACTTAGAGGAATGATGTAATTAGAAATCGCATAATTTTGTGACTATAGCTAAGTATTTGATCAATAAATAAGGTCACAAAATGATTATGTGGAAAAAATAAGATAAGATCGAAGGAGAATAAATTTCTTTACTTATTTAATTTCTAGATTAGGGTTAGAAACAGAATGTATATTCAGATTATTAGTTAAGCATTCAAATCAATATATCAGATTAAATCATGAGAAGATGAGTGCACTTATCTATTTAACTAGTTTGAGAGATGGTCTAGGTGTGATAGAGTGATGAATTGGATGGAAACATATTGTTGATGCTTCATCTATGGTTCTAGAAACCATTATTTATGGATCAAATTGTTTGGTAGTTTAATCCTTATTTTATATTTCTATTTATGATGATGGTGTAGTTCCATGACTTGTTGTGCCCTTACACTTGATTATAATGTGTTTTTCTGTAAAATATTAGGTTTCACAAATTTTTGATGCCCTCTATGATCAAATAAAATGCACCAAAACCCTAACTATGGATGAAACCTCTATAAAAATATTAGTGCTTGGGTTGAAGTGAAATTTATGCACCATAGACATTGGCCCTAATATAAATAGGCTTAAAACAACATGTATTTCTTTGCCTAGATATGTTATACATGCATGGATGCAACTACATTTTATAACCTGATCACTTAATAGTTTTGTGTAAGAAACTGATTTGATTGTGCTTAACTTATCTTTGATGGCCTTTTACTTGGAAGGATTAACTATAGATACTATTTTTAATTATTCAGACCTTTATGGAGGATGTTCCTAATGTTTTCTACTAATTTAGGAATATTTAGGATAGCTTGATTTGTCTTTTGAATGATATTTTCTTGAGGAGATCTTGAAAGTTCCAAGTGAGTAAATAAGTGTTTTTGACTATTGGTGTGTGTGACTTGCCTCGTCATCAATCGGTGTCCTTGTCCACCTCACATGGTGAGTCATCTCGTTTAGCGAGATCATAGGTCATTAGGTGTAATTAGGGTTTCATGTAATCCACGTGTCATGCACGGGAGTTACATAACACTCTTATATATGTACCCTTTCTATTTGAGCTATGAGAATGAGTAGACCTATTCTTTCATGCTATTGATTTTCCTTTGTGTTTGATTTCTTGTTGATTACTTGGAGCATTCACGTACCATTGGAGTGCAACCTCTTCGATGTGCACAAGGTTCCGTATTGATCCTTACAAGAATAATCTCACATGGTATCAGAGCATGGTTGTTTGGTAAATGTGCACTCGTTTATTATGGTTGTTAATTACTTTCGGTTTTCGTTTTCATGCTTCTGCTTGCAAGTTTTTCGAATCATTTTTGGAATCTTGCTATCTAGTTTTAACAGTCTTGTTTTTGGAGTTTATGTGTTGGTTTTCTGGTTGTGCATGTGCAAGTTTTAGGGTTTTCTCCTGGCCAGATTTAGCTAGTTGCATCTAACTTTGGAGGGAAAGCTCTATTTAGGAGGTAGGTTTATTTATGGTTTTATCAATTTTATTTTTCATTAAAAGTGACAAATTTTTATTGAAAAAAAATCTAATTTGGAGGCTCCCTTCCTCTTACTCCTTCCCTATTAGCTTACATTCTTGGTTTACCCCTGCTTGTTCTACACCCCCTTGCCTCCATTCCTACTCATCTCGGTGAGATGCTCTTTAACATGGGTGAGATCCACTTGCTCTTCTGCCAGCTCAGTTTATAGCTCCAGCAGATTCGACATCGATTTGGGTTTCCACAAGCTTATTTAACTCTGTCGAGTTGCATTGCTTTGACCCTGTGGGTTGCTTGTTTTGTTATTGTGCCTCTAAGTTGCAAGTTTGTATTGAGGTTCTTTTGGCCCATTTACAAGTTGCTTGTCGTTGAGCTTGTGAGCTGCCTTGACCTGCGTTGAGTTCAGTTGGTTTGCACTGTTCATGTCAGTTCTATTTGTAGGTTGCATTGGGTCAGTTTGTGGCCAAATGGTATGTCGGTCACTTGTATCTTGACCCTTTCCTTCCCTACCATATGTTGCATGTGTCTTGGTGCTTATTTTCTTGGCTTGACTTACCTCTGACTCGCCATTGAAGTCTCCACCTCTGCTCAGAGTTTTGTGATCTGTTTGCCATCGAACTGACTCCATTGCCCTGTGCTTAGACCATGCATGCTGTTGGTTCCCTTTGTTTTTTCGTGCCGTGTCAAGCCCTTGTGTAACCTACCTTGTGTGTTGTATGGAGCTCTGCCGCTAACTGTCTCCAACTCTACAATGCTGTCATCCTTGCAAAACTTGTCAACATTGCGTCGATCGTTGGCTCTGTCCAAATCCCTACTCGGACCTTCCAACCATTCAAGTGCTTCAACCCCTTAGCGCCCGATCCTTTGCTTGCGTCCTGGTTCTCCGCTTACCTTAAACTCACCAACCTCCTCAACGCTTGGTCCCTTGATCTCTCCCGAGCTCCTACGTGTGACTCGTCCCTACCACTTGACTCCTCTTCCGAGCTTACTGTGATACCACCGATTTTTCCGCTTCATGCCTTGAGCTCCTATCGTTTAAAAAAAATTAGCCCGCCTTTTCCGCATTTTTTAAAATTGTTTTTTTATATATTTTAAACGGTGGCACCTTTTTTTAAAATGCTTAGGAAACAATTTTTTAAAGTGAAGTGTTTTATATGCTTATGCAGTGTGGGATTTAATTTTAATTAAGGCTTAGGTTGTTTTTTATTTAGAAGGTAGGATGTAATTAAAGTTAACATTGTTAGGTCTTGATTTTAATTAAGTAGGATCTATGCAATTTAATTTAGGTGGTGATCTAGATTAAATTAGGGGATTAATTAAATTTAGGGAGGCCTTTAATTAAATTAATTATTGCAGTAGCTTTAATCACTTTGATTAACATTATTTATCGTTATTAATCACATTTTTTAACCCTTTTAATCTCTAAAATTAGATTAATCAGAAAAAGTAAAAGTGTGATTTTATAGCGTTATTAGACATTTTTGCTACTAATCCATTTGTGGAGTGTGTAGTGCCCTTCCTAGCATTTTTCCGCCTTCCGAGAGACTTTTTCTTGCATCGTTGGAGGTCCCCTGGACTCGTTTTGAGCCCATTTTTTTGCATTGTATCACCCTTGTTATTAATTGCAGACTAGTGAGCATGTCCGCCACAATCTTGTGAACAAGGGGATTTCTGCTGTGACGTGAGACTCTTTTCTCACACAGGACTGTGTTTTTATCCCCTTCTCTTACTTTTTTAGCCTCATTTTTGCTTTTTTACAATGTCGAATCTGTCGTGATCAATGAAACTTGATTGTGGTCTCCACACTTGTGCGTTATTATGTTGATTGCAAGGTGAGTGACCGATTGTTTCACGAACGCACATTCACACCTGATTGTATTCAACGCACTAAACTATAAAGTGTCAAAATCAGGGGGTGATAATATTGTTTCTGGGGTGGTTGTGTTTCTTTTTTCTTTATGCATTCCTTCTTTATCTCTCTTCGCAATGGATGCTCTTTTAATTCCTTTGCTCACGCTCGTTCAAATTTTTTGAATGGAGATCAAAATGGTAATGAAACTAAGGGGTAAAGGGTTATTTTGCATCACCATGGGAGCTGAGACTGAACCTGATGATGAGCCCAAAAAATCTAAGTGGCTGAACTGATGTGATGAAACCTTAGGTATTCTTTGTATGTTCATTTATCCTAACTTTCTCTTCCACATTGAGTCATCTCGAAACACCTGATGAAGCGTGGAAAACATTAGACACTATGTTCAGACAAAAAATGACATGAGAGCGCATGAGTTGGAAAATGAACTACTAGGATTAAATCCTAGTGACTTTGAAAACCTACAGGCCTTCTTCTCAAATTTCGTCCACACTAGATTACTTTTAAAGGAATGTAAAGTGGAGAAGAAAGGATTCCCATTTGATCTTGTCAATTCTTTTTAAGTTATGATACTCGAATACTCCGTCTTCATTTCAACTTTCCACGCCATAAAATTCAATCTAGGAAATACTTGGAAAATTCCCTCATTTGGCAGTTTTTCATCTTAACTCATTTGAGAACAAGAAAAACTCATTCAAATTGGGACTCTCAGATCCAATTCGCATTCCCTTGTTGCAAGTACTTATAAGGGAAAGAAAATTGAAAAGAAGAAAAAGAAAAAGGACTACCCAAAGAAAGAAATTAAGACCAACCAAGCCCAAACCAAACCTAACAAGAACACTTTTACTTCTGATCTTAAAGCGAATAAGGAAAAGTGTAAGTGTTCCTATTTCAAGAAGGCTAGCCATGAAGAGCATTAGTGTATGAGAAAACAAATTGATCACCTAACCCATTTACTTGAGAATAATAATATAGGTGTTCCTGAGTCTATCAAACAAAATGCTCTAAAAGTTTAGTCTTCCACTGCAAAAGAGTCTAAATTTGAGAATAAGAAAGGAAAGGCCCTTATAGCTATAGTTTCTCCTTCATCAACATCAATTATAAATTTTTGTGTCTTTCCCCATATGTATTCTTTACATGTTGAGTTATCCAACATCAAACCATGTGGAATATCCCAAATCACATTGGGTGATGACACTATAATGTTAGTTTCTGGTAGTGAATTGGTAAAGATGGATGGCGGATCATTTAACCAAGTGTTGAGGGTTCCTAATATCTCTACCAATCTCCTATTGGTTTACCAAATCAATAACCTTGGTGAAGGAATGTGAGTGGAATTTGGTCCTAACTCTGTGATTATTTGTGAGCTTCACTCTGACTCCACCGTAGTTAAGGGAAAGGCAAATCACTATTTACAGTTGTATACCTTCTCCAAATTTACTTCTGATTTGACACCCACTGACTTGCTCACTCATATAGATGAGGTTAGTAAGCTATGACATGAGATTTTTATCCATATTAACTATTGTTACCTTAAATAATTAATCTAAAATGAAATGGTCAACGAGTTACCCCAAGTCAAATTTTCTAAGGGTCTTTGTGGGGGTTTTGCCCTTGGGAAGCACAACAAAGAAATTTTTGGAAAAGGAAAATCCTAGAGAGATACTCACATTTTGGATCTTATTCATAGTGACATTTATGGCCCTTTCCCATCTCCTTCATTTACTAGAGCTCTTTGTAACCTACCTTCATTGATGACTTTTCACTTTACACTTGGGTGTATTTTATTAAGATAAAGTCTGAAGTTTTCGATCACTTTCAAGACTTTAAGGCTCTTGATGAGAAAAAAACTAAAATTTCTATCAAGGTTCTTCGAACCGAAAATGGAGGCGAGTATGTGTGAAATAGGTTCAAGTATTTATGTACCTCTGAAGAGATTTCTTTACAGCGTACAGTTGCTTATAGCCCTTCAAACAATAGAGTTGCAGAAAGAAAGAATTGATCGCTTAAGGAGATGGGCACTTGTACGGTTCACTTAAAATCCCTTCCTCCATAATATTGGGTCGAAGTAGTGAAATTTTCTTGCTACATTCAAAACCATGTTCCACACAAGGCAATAAGAGGGATGACATCCTTTGAAGCTTGTTTTAGACGTAATCCTGATATCAAGCTATTTTTTGTTTTCATATCCAATGTTATGGCCCATATACCCAAAAAGAAATGCAATGCTTTGGAACCAAAATCCAGACCTTGTATTTATATAGGATATCATGATAGCATGAAGGGGTATAGATAGTTGAACCCTACTACTCATGATATTTATATCAAGGGAAGTGTAAAATTCTATGAGTCATCTTTGACTTCTATTTCTATACCCTCTGAGGTTATTATACTCTTTGATTCTAATTTTAAATCTCCGGATGATGATGTTGTTGAGCATGTTCCTCCTCTGTTTAATCCTCCTTCTCTTCTTGACCCTCATGCTTTGGAGTCTTCTGATTCTGACAGTAATGATGATGAGTACTTTTCCCTTCTCACTCGAGTGAATAATCTATAGATTATGAGCCTGACTCGCATCCTGGTCCTCATTGGGCTAGGAAGACTTTGCAAAGTATTAAAGAGTGGATTAGGGATATTTTATATTAGAGACAGATTCATTCAAATTTCATTAGACCTCACTCTTTTACCTCTACTTCCGACCCTCAGTATTTCCAGAAGGCGTCTTCTTTTCCTGAGTGTGATTTTTCCATGGATGAGGAGTATTCCTCACTCGTGAAGAATGATTCTTGGGATCTCACCCCTCTTCCAAAAGGAATAAAAATCGTTCGGTGTATGTGGGTGTTCTAAACAAAGTATGGTGCTAATGGAGAATTTGAAATTTTTAAGGCACAACTTGTAGCTAAAGGTTTCTCCCAGGTAGTTGGGGTTAGTTACTCATAAACCTTTTCTTCGGTTGTGAAGATAACTTCCATTCAACTAGCCCTCTCCATTGTTGCTATGAATGGATGGGAACTCCACCAGATTGACATTAAGATTTCCCTCCTTCATGGGGATCTAGAGGAAGAGATCTACATGGAATAAACTTTGGGTTATGTTTATGATTCATCCCTCATTTGTAAGCTAAATAAGTCTCTATGTTCTTAAACAAGCCCCTCGGGCTTGGTATTCTAAGATGGACTCTTTTCTACTTGCATTAGGGTTCACTCAATGTCACTCTAACCCTAATGTTTACATTATGTGGCATGCTGACTCCATTCTCATCCTTGTTCTATATGTTGATGAATTTTTTATCACGAACAGATCTTCCTCTATCATTGATTATGTGGAGATCATCTTATCGAACAAGTTCTCCATGTTTGACTTAGGATTGCTTCATTACTTTATTAGGATTCATATTTCACAATCTGACTTGATAATTATGATTTTGTAGCCTAATTACTCCCTTGATTTGCTAGCTCGGTTTCATATGTCCAATTGTAAACCTTCTCCTACTCCTTTCTTTTCCTGGTTAAATTATTTTTAATTTTTTTACTCATGTGGTTGATGGTATGCTTTATCAATAGTTAGTGGGGAGCATGATTTACCTGACTTGCACTCATCCAAATATTTGGTATGTTTTTGGGATCATGTCCATAGTTATGCAAGATCCCCATGAGTTACATTGGAGATAGGTGAAGAGGATCATTCACTATGTTCCTGGCATTTATACTAATGGAATTCACTATCTAGGAGGGCCAAAGATTGATTTAGTTGGTTTTACTGATTATGATTGGTTCGGTGATCTAGATCATTGTAAAATATACCTCAAGATACAGTTTATCTCTTGGTTTGGGTCTTGTTAGTTGGTCTAGAAAGAATCGGAATGTAATTTCCATATCATTTTATAGATGCAGAGTACAAAGGGGCAGTCAACACTGCCATGGAAGTAATTTAAATTGCAGGGAATCTTGACAAAGTTTGGTATTCGCTTTTGGCGGCCTATTATTATCTACTATGACAACATGGGCAACATATCGATTTTTTGAAATATGGTTTAGCATCAGCAAACAAATCACGTTAAGATCCATATGCACTTCATTTGGGAGTTGATTCACAATGACATCATTGACTTTTGGGTAAGTGCATGAAGTTGGGGGGCCAAAAAGTGGACAAAAACCTGAAAACAGACGAAACGCGTACGTGTTTTGCTAAACCACGCTCATGTTTTAATTTGTTTGGCTCGGAAATCACCAAACCTATAACACGTATGCATTTCAAAGAAGTCAAAACCATGTATATGTGTTTTGCGTGTTTTATACTCTACAAAAATAAATGTTTTAAAGTATAAGATTTATTTTATTATTTCTTATACTTTAAATTTATTTTAGTAAATATAAGAAATTAGGGTCACTCTGCACCTTATGGAAGTGGTCTCGTAGCTCCAACAGTTATAATCTAGAAGATAGTTTTTCAAAATCTAATCTGGTCAGTACTTACTCATTTTCAGGATTTCAGCAAACAACCTAAAACTTTCAGGGCATATATTGTAGTCGGTCTTTATTTTGGGAAAGCATATAGTCATTTTTTAGGTTTTTTGACCTTCTAAAATGGATTTTGGCCCTACCACTGCTTGAATTGGTACTAATTTTTAAATTTGGTCCATAATTCACTTTAGTGACCATGAATTAACTCTATGATGTTTGTCTACTTCTTACTAAAAAGAGATCCTCACTTTGTAGATAGAGGATTGTTCCCTGAATGGGATTCCTGTCCTATGGCCAAAATGAGGTGATTGTAATGTGCCTCCTCCTTAAGGTTTGATAACACTACTAGGTGTTGAATGAGTTATTATGAATAGTACCAAGTGAATTACATCAAGTGAACTCAGATGATTTCTCATTCTTAGAAACATGGTGCTCCATATAAAGATCATCCCCTCACCTTTCCTAGCTCTAAAAGAATCCTTTCATGGAATCAAATTCATGATTCTCATACATGTTTTTTCTCATATGTCTCTTATGGAGACAAACGATGCCTTAATACTTCACAAATAATGGTCCTTGATAACTCGGTGACATGACTAGCTCATTTTAGCTTGTTCTGAAGGGTGTTCAATTAACTACAGAATGGCCAAAAATGCCTTTTTAGGCCTTCAAAGGAAGTAGTCTCTCATCAAAACTAAATGAGTCAATCGATCACCTTAAACACTATTCCCTACACACTGAAACACGCTGAATGATCTTTTTAGGACTTTCCTTTGGGTGAGGGTTTATGATTTAGGGTTTAGGGTTTAGGGCTCAGGGTTTAGGGTTTAGGGCTAAGGTTTTAGGACTCAAGGTTTAGAGTTTAAGGTTTAAGGTTTAGTGTTTAAGGTTCATAGTTCAGATTTTAGCAAGGTTTAGGGTTTAGGGCTCAAGGTTTAGCTTAGGGTTCATTTAGGGTTTAGGGTTTTTATTCAAGGTTTAAGGGTTTAGAGTTTAAGGTTTATGGTTCAAGGGTTAAGGGTTTAGAGTTTAGGGTTCAAGGTTGAGGGTTTAGGGTTTAGGGCTCAAGGTTTAGGGTTTAGGGGTCAGGGTTTAGGTGGGTTTAGGGCTCAAGGGCTTAGAGGGGCTTAGGGGTTTATAGGGTTTAGGGTTCAGGGTTTAGGGTTTAGGGTTTAGAAGTTATGGTTTAAGGTTTAGAGTTGAGGGTTTAGGGTTTTTAGGAGTTAGGGTTTAGCTTTAAAGGTCAAGGGTTTAGGGTTTAGGGAGGGTTTATGGTTTGAGGGTTTAGGGTTTAGGGGTTTAGTTTTATGGTTGAGGGTTTATGTTTATAGGTTTTAGGGCTTATGGCTTAGGTCCTAGGGTTTAGGATGGCTTAGGGTTTAGGGCCCAAGGTTTAGGGTTTAGGGGTCAGGGTTTAGGGTTTAGGGTTTATGGTATTTAGGGTTTAGGGTTTAGGGCTTAGGGTTTTTTAGGGTTTTTAGGGTTTAGGGTTTAGGAGTTAGGGTTTAAGGTTTAAAGGTCAGGGTTCAGGGTTTAGGGAAAAGGGTTCAGGGTTTAGGGTTTAAGGCTCGAGGTTTAGGGTTTAGGGTTTAGGGTTTAGGGTTCAGGATTTAAGGCTCATGGATTAGGCTCACCCATTTAGTCACAGTAATGTTCTATGTCTTACCCATTCTTATAAGTATTGACAAAGAGTATTCAACTAAAAAAGGTTAATCTACTTCATAGGTAGAACATTCAAGGGAGTCATCACAATTTGATGCATTTCATCTACTGATATTTTAAAGGAGGGAAATTCCCATTGCATGCGAACTATTTCACTCACTGTAAAGTTTTGTGTCTTACCCATTCTTATTAGTATTGACAGAGAGTATTCAACTGAAAAAGGGTTCATCGACTTCGTAGGAACAAAACTCAAAGAGATTCATCAAAATTTGATGTCTTTCATTTGTTGATATTTTGAAGGAGGGAAATGCCCACCGAGCTCATAAACAAGGTAGTTGTAAAAGAAGACTTAATGATGGTTCTAGGCACAAGACTAGGAAATATGGTCCTAAGATATTCAAAAAATGAACTCACTCATGAGACCTACTGGAAATATATGAGGTTTAGGGGTTAGAGCTTAGGGTTTTGGATTTAGTGTTTAGGGTTTATGGCTTAGGGATCAGGGCTCAGGGTTCAAGGTTTAGGGTTTAGGGTTTAGGGTTTAGGTTTTAGTGTTCAGAGTTTAAGGTTTATTATTTTTGTTTTAGGGTTTAGGGTTTATAATTTAGGGTTTAGGTCTCAGGTTTTAGGGTTAAGGGTTTAGGTCGCAGAGTTTAGGGTTTAGGGTTTAGGGTTTAGGGTTTAGGGCTTAGGGCTTAGGGTTTAGTTTAGATTTAGTGCTTGGGGTTTAGAGTTTAGGGTTTAGGGGTTAGGGTTTAGGGTTTATGATTTAGTTTTTAGGGTTTAGGGAACTTTAGGATTTAACATTTAGGCCTTAAGGTTTAGGGTTTACGGTTTAGGGCTTATAGTTTAGGGTTTAGGGGTTAGGGTGCATGGTTTAGGGTTTACGACTCAGGGTTTAGGGTTCAGAGTTATGGGTTTAAGGTTTAGGGGTTAGTTACAGGTTTAAGGTTTAGGGGTTAGAGCTCAGGGCTCTAGATTTAGGGTTTAGGGCTCAGGGTTTAAGGTTTAGGGTTTAGGGCTCAAGGATTAGGGTGTAGGGTTCAAGGCTTAAGGTTTATGGTTTATGGTTTAGGGATTAGGGTTTAGGGTTCATGGTTCATGGTTTATGGCTTAAGGTTTGTTGGTTCAGAGTTACTAGTTTAAGGTTTGGGGGTTAGAGCTCGGGACTCTGGATTTAGTATTTAGGGTTTAGGGCTTAGGGCTCAGGGTTTAGGGTCTAGGGTCAAGGGTTTAGGGTTTAGGGTTTAGGGTTATGGGTTTAGGGTTTAGGGTTTAGGATTTATTATTTTTTTTTAGGGTTTAGGATTTATAGTTTATGGTTTTAGGGTCTATGGTTTATAGGGTCTCAAGGGTTTAGGTCATAGAAGTTCTAGGGTTCATCGACTTTGTAGGAAGAACATTCAAAGAGATTCATCACAATTTGATGTCTTTCATCTGTTGATATTTTGAAGGAGGGAAATTTCATATTCCTGACTATCCAATCCTTCCAAAGACCCTAGTAGTCCTCAATCCTTGGATGTACAGGGAGACACTGTTACTTGGCTTCCATTTATAATGATAGATATATTTGTAAATTTGTGTTATGACCTCTAAATCTATATGAATTTCAAGTTTCTTGGAAATCACATCACACCCTTCACTAGGATTGATGACTACCCCTATCTTTTTGTTCAGGGGATTTTGAAAACATCCATGGGTTTATCATATAAGGAATTATCAATGAATGGAAGGTCACTAAGTCGTAGGCCAGGTAACTCCCATTTAGAACTAAACAAGAAATATTTACTAGGTGATTGATAACCCCTTAGTGTTCTTAGCCATTCCCCTGTTTCTATGCTTATTTTGAACACTTCAGGAAGTTCTGTCAAATTTACTATCCATTCCAGTAGAACACTTGAACTTTATCTTTCTCCAAAGGAGAGGATACTGCAGGAAATTCAATTATGATCCTACACCTCTGCATTGATATATTCTCTATGTTTCTTTTGTTTCCTTTAAGATTAATTTTTTTGTTGTGATGGTTATTTTTTCTAGCTTCCAATGGGTCATCCTGGCTTGCATAATACCATACATGGAAATATGAGAAATGTGAAATTTGTTTCAGAGTGTGAATAAATTTACATTCAAGAGTGCAAGTATATGTGGGGAGAAACAAGTTTGGAAGAGATGTGTAATATATGCATTACAAGGCACAAGGTAGATGTCATATCCATTTAGTTACTTGTCCCACCTCTCATAAACAAGGTAGTTCTATAAGCAGACTCAATGATGGTTCTAGGCACGAGACTAGGAAATATTGATGAAATATGGTTTGGGGTTTAGGGTTTAGGGTTTAGAGGCTCATGGTTCAGGTTTAAGGTTTACGGTTTAGGGTTCAAGGTTCAAGGTTCAGGGTTATGGTTTAGGATTTAGGTTTTAGGTTTAGGGTTTAGGGTTTAGTGTTTATGGTTAGGGTTTATGGATCAAGGTTAAGGATTTAGGGTTTAGGGTTTAGGGTTTAGGGTTTTGGGTTAAGGATTTAGTGTTTAGGGATAAGGGTTTATGGTTTATGGTTTAGGTTTTAGGGTTTATGGTTCAGGGTTCAGGGTTTAGGGTTTAGGATTTAATGTTTAGGGCTTAAGGTTTAGGGTTTATGGTTTAGGGCTCGGGGTTTATGGTTTAGGTTTTAGGTTTTAGGGATTAGGGCTTAGGTATATGGTCTAGGGTTTATGGTTTAGATTTTAGGGCTTAGGGATAAGGGTGTAGGGTTCAAGGCTTAGGGTTTAGGGTTTAGGATTTGGTGTTTAAGGTTTAGGGTTTATCAAGGTTTAGGGTTTAGGATTTAGTTTTTATAGGTTCAGGGTTTAGGGTTTAATTTAGGGCTCATGGTTCATGGTTTAGGGTTTAGGGTTTAAGGTTTAGGGCTTATGGCTTATTTAGGGATTAGGTCTCATTAAGGGCAGAATCAAGGTTTAGGGTTTAGGGTTTAGGTTTTAGGGTCTAATGTGATCATGGTTAAAGGTTTAGGGTTTAGGTTTTAGGGCTCAAGGTTTACAGTTTAGTGTTTAGGTTTATGGCCTATGGTTTAGGGTTTCGATTGTAGAAGTTAAACGCTAAAAGCTTTAGGCTGAATGTTGAAATCCTAAAAAATTACCTATGTACTGACCATATTATACTTTAAAAAACTATCTCCTAACCATGACTCATGGAGCTGTGAGACTAATTCCATAAGGTGTAGAGTGACCCTAATTTCTTATATTTACATAAATAAATTTAAAGTATAAGAAATAATAAAATTTAAATATAATTAAAAATTTATTTATGTAAATAGAAGCATGTCAAAAGCATACATAATGTTTATACTACACAGAACACGCATTATGTAACACGTACGCATTTTGTATTTTCTCTTTTCCCAAGCCATGCCTCAAGGCTTGGGATCCGGTTTGGATCCCCAAGCCTGAGGCATGGACCTGTACAAACATAACAAACAACGTGTTTTTGCAAGAAAATGTAAAAATGCCACTTCCTCTATGATAAATCAAAATAAAACAATCGATCCATTTTAAAATAATTATACCACGACGTAGAGCAGAGTTTCTTCTTTCTAAAAATATAATTTTTCAAATTTTCTGACTAATATAAGGTTTCCATATTATTTATTTTCTAACTATGCCTTTTTATAGCTATTTTTTGAAGTGTAAATATGTCTATCTTTCATGGTGTATCTTTTTTTGGGTGATCGAAATTTTTAAAAAAATTATACTAGCCCAAACTAGGCATAATTCTATACATATTCAAAAAAAAAATCTAATTTTCGATATTTTTTGAGGTAGTTAGGGGGGGGGGACGGTCGGAGCTCCGTTATTTTTCAAAACATAAAATTTTTGTACTAGAAAAATCATAAATAAAAAAATATTCACTAAAAAAATCTTTAAAAAAATGGAGCCCAAACTAGATGCTCCTAGCTATCTTTCTACCAAAGGGTTTTCAAAAATACTAAATGGTGCTCAAAAAATGGTGGGGGGCACGAAAGTCACTCTATTATGTTTTTTAACAAAAACAGGAGCATCTGTTGGTATTTTAGTTGTTTGACCCACTTAAACTTATCCGTTTTCAATAAAATTTAGTATCTTAGAAACTAGACTCAAAATTCTACGATTCATATTTCTACAACATCTTCCAATTTTGAGTGTAACTATTTCAAAAAACTCATACAAGTTGAAGTTTTTTTTTTTCAGAAAAATGCATCCACTTAAGACTCCCTTTTGAACTTCTGATCAGGTTGCAGATATTTTCACCAAGCCCTTTATTGAGGTGAAGTTTTTTCATTTACGGTCTCTTATTGGGGTGATTTTCTCTGCATCTTCCCATCTTCTTCAGGATTTATAGTCCTCTTCTTCCTTCTTAAAGAGATGTTGTTTATACATGGGTACCTTATCAGGCATTTTGTTTCCAAGACCCATATGGCACATCTTACCTAGTTGTCTAGGGGATTTCTCTTTCTGTTCTAACTTACCATGACCTCTACCTCAGCTTTGATGAAGGGGGGGTGTTGGTGTGTGTGACTTGCCTTTTTATCACTCGACATCTTTTTCACCTCACATGGTGATTCATCTCGCTTAGGCTTAGTGATATCATAGGTCATTAGGTGTAATTAGGGTTCCATGTGTCATGCACGAGAGTTACACAGTACTCCTATATATGTACCCTTTCGATTTGAGCTATGAGAATGAGTAGACCTATTCTTTCATGCTTGTTTTTCCTTTGTGTTTGATTTCTTGTTGATTACTTGGAGCATTCACCTCACCGTTAGAGTACAACCTCTTTGATGTGTACAAGGTTTTGTATTGATCCTTTATGAATAATCTCACATTGGCTTGCTTAAATAAGGTTTAGTAGGTGAAATTTGATATTAAGAATGGCCCACATGGAAACCACTAGCCCATAAAAGATATCAAATTGATAAAATTACCATACAATTTGGTCCCTATTTGGAGGTTTAGTATAGGTAGGGAATGCGATATTGTAAAGTTTTGTGCGTGACAATTAGGATGACTAGAATTCTTTAGAATGATGTGAGTTTTTATATGAGTGACTGAGTAGTGTAATGAGGATAGTGATTATTGTTATAGGACTATCCAGATATAGTAATTAGGATCAAAATAGGTGCGCAAATCATTTTTTGCAGATTAAGTCGATATTAACATTATCAAATAATGAATTTCCAAATTTAGGTGTTTACCTTTCTCCCATTTAAGTTAAGGAAATGAAGTTTACCTTTTTAAAGGAAAATAATACCTAAGTTTGTAAACACACTTTGTTTTCTATCGATTGTTTTCTTGATTTCATGTGATACTTGAGGTGGTTACAACATCCCAGTGTGAAAACCTACAACATAAAGTGCAGTCAATGTTTATATAGAAATAATTAAATTAAATTTTATATTGAAATTGAATTTGAAATTTTTAAATAGAACAAATCATGGAAGAAATACACATGCTTTCCTTAAAAAAGGAGGGTCTTCCTATTTCAAGCACTTGGAGAGTGGGATTGGAACTGTGCCACTAGAGGAATGGGGGTGATCAAATCCTTATTTGGGTAAGTTATTGGAACCATGGAGGGAATTGGGTGTCCTAATGCAACAAACATTTAGAATTGAATGTCTTAACACACTGAAGAAGGTTCATCATATAGTCACACTCAACTTCCTTGATGAGAGAGTGATAGGAACAATGTCATGAGGTGTTTATCCTCCTAACAATCTTCAACCAACAAAACCATACTACTGCAAATAGATCTAGGTCCTAAATGTGAAAACTTGTGAAAAATTAAAATGGAATGAACACTCACTAACCCATCGTGCATTTTATGGGTTCAAATGTGCCAAATGTACAATATTTAAAGGAAATAAAGAAAGCTAATACCTCCACATCTTGCATTATAAAAGAGATTATGATTCCAATAATGTACAAAGCCAAAAAAGGAATGAAGTAATCATGGCCCCCCATATTCTACATATTGAAATGTAGTAAATCCCTAAATCTATACCATAGATATGCAAAATCTTGTATGCTCTAAAAATTTCAAAATTGATGCTAAAAATATGCCCCAAATGGTACTATATGTTTAGGATAGTAACATCTTATGGTTCCATCCCTATTGGATGGTTTTTCCCACTTGAGATTGTATAAATAATTCCTACATGTTCACGTTCTTGTGTTTTTGTACTCTATTCCACTATATTTTGTAATATTAAATTTATTTGTGTGCTTTAATTGAATTGATATTCATGTAATAATCCTATTGAATGTTCCCTCTTTTTATGTTTGAATTATATACATATTCATGTTAGAACCCCATTGAATGCCCCCTCTTTTGAGGTGAGTGATATTTTTTATATATATCCTGGATCAAAAGAATAGAAGTGTGTTCATGTCATGTTTAGAATATAGTCATAATTAGATCTTGTAGAAGCTAGTTATATGTGGCCACCATATATAATTGGGACCTACAATAAATTATATGGTAGAAACCCTGACACAAAGAAATAAGATAGATAAAAAACATAAAATTATATAATTATATAAGTACATAAGCTTAAAAGTAAAATAATAAATATCACATATATATTCATAGAAAAGGCAAATGTTGCATACAAGGGACACACTAGTGTTGTAAACATAAGTAAGGATTGTATGGAAACATAAGTAAATGAAATTGAGGCTACAAAAAAGGGACACCTAAGTATCGAGGATGTGTTTCTTTGTTCAGATGTTTGTAATAAAATCTTCTCTATTGATCTGAGATATACAATTATATAGGCCAATTATCTCCTATATTTTAGGATTTTAGCTCAACTACTCAACCACCAAAAACTCCATATCAAGAGTGATTGTTACTCACTTAAGAATACACAATCTAATTAACATGAGTTGTTAATAACAACTCATTTATATCAAAACTAATATAATAGCGAATAATTACTCATGTAATTATTCATATTACAACTTATCATATATTATATTATCCAAGATAATATAATTGTCTATGTTAATGTGAACACTAACCAATGATTTCTTAACATTCCCCCCTTAGTCTGAACATGGTAGAAAAACAATTGCACTTCTTTTGCAGATTTCTACATTTGCATTCTCATGTTCCGAATGGTTTTTTAGGACATCCAACAACCTTCACATTTAGAGTTTCATAGGACAACCAACAATCCAAATATCATGATATTGTTTTTTCTTGTGCTTGCATATATTTTTCCTTTAGGGATTACATAGGAATCGTTTTTCATCTCTTTGACTTCAGAAAGATGTAAATAGAATATCGGTTCATAGTCCCCCCACAATGTGAAATTTGCATTTATTCAACAATCCACAAAAAAGAGGAACACCGAAATGAAACACACTACAGACAACTAGAACAAATTGTACACTCGAAATCAAATATTAAACTAAAAAACAAGCCACGGCCTCATTATACAACCCCAACGCTTGCAGCTGGCGAGAGGTAACTATTCAAAATCCAACCTTGTATGCCTTTGTCCTCCAATGTAGTTTGTCTAGTAGAGATAATCATCATCACTTTGTTGAGCATCTGATTCTTCAAGATTTGAGTGGGTAGATTTCACTTCCCAATCACTTTCTTCTTCTCAATTTGTAAACAGGAAATCCTTTTCTTTTAATTTTCCATGAAGTAGATCCCATGATCTGTGTTTACAATACATAATTACATGTACATGAGCATTACAATAGTTTATAGAATCCTTTTCTTTGGATCTTCGGAGGTTGATCCTTTCTTAAAATAAGATATAGATCTCCTTTAAGAATATTATCATGTTTTCTATACAATATTTTGTCAAATGGAGACATGAATTTTGTGAGTCATTTTTGGATGACATTTTGGAGTTAGATGAACACCAAGTTACAATTAATTTCTTATTATCAAATGCATATGGATGTCCAAATGAAATGTTTTAACATGATCCTTGGAATTTTTTTGTGATGTTTGATTGGGGGAAGGCATGGATGTGGGATAATTTTCTTTTCCAAGTAGGGTTTGTGTACAATAAACTTGTGAACATAATCATCATGAGGTCACCTTAATAAATAGTTTATGGTGTAAGTACAATAGGTATTAAACAATTATGTGATGTCGAATATGATGGAGGAAGAAGTGTAGATGATGAATACATGAAGGGCATGCTCTAACAAGTGTGCACACAATTGAACCTGAAATAAATACATAGTAAAAAGATTATGCAGATTTTAGAAGAAGAGAACAAGAGTTAAAGGAAGGAGACATATTTTTTGGACATTACATAAAGATAGGTTCCCATGAGAAACATATGATAAGTTGAAGTGGAAGAATATTATACTATGTAAAGTCTCAAGGGGAAAATCTTGGTGAACACATTTGAGATAGAGTTTCTGGATGGGATAGATATTTCACTTGTATTTAATGTTGTAGATTTGATACAATTATCATGAGGAGAATACAAGTGATAAGATAGATTGTGCTAAATCAGATTGGAGCCACCAACTACTAGAGCAAGAGTATGAAGTAATTGAATATATTTTGGATTCATGCATAAAAAAGACAACAAAAAAAGAAATATAAAGAATGTTTGGTAAATAATAAAGATAGAGAAATTGAGGATGCATGATGGATTAGGAACATTGAGATTTGTAAAATTTCGTTGGTCTATTTAATTAGACCTCATGTAACATGCATGAAAACGGGTTCATGTTTCTTCTTAGCTAAGTTATATGATGTAGGATCATTCTGCTAGTTCACTTTCTATCTAGATCATTAAAGAAAAACAATTATTCAAAAAATAAAATATTTTGCAACGTTTGTCAATAATGTTACATAAATTGTATATGATGTTGCTGAGAATAAATAAGGCTTAACATACAAGATTGAAAGTTTTACGTATCCTATTCAGTTGTGCTCAAATTTTTACCCATGTGGAATTACCATGCATAAGCTACACATATTATGCTATTTTTCTTTCTAATATTATTTTCTTGCACACCCATAAGAATCAAATAAGTTATCCCATGAACATGCGGACTTGATCTATTTTCTTTGCTAGCTAGGGGACAACACAACCTGACATGTTTTGATAAGAAGAAAATACCCCCTTGAGTGATTACATACGAACCAAATGAGATGAATCAATGCTAGTAAGACCGATTCAATGCATATTTTCAAAGGTATCTTTATTTGTAAAGGCATATTTACTATTATTGCTAGTTTTTATAATAGAGATAAAAATAAAAGTGTAATGCAACCAAAGGAATCTTGGAGTAGCGAGTAGTTAGCCAAAAGGAATTGAAAAGTACGCAAATGGAACCTATAGAAGTAACTTAGGTGAATTGAATAAAATTTTATTTCTTAGAGTTGAGTTTAGTTTATAGGAACTTGTGCTTGCTAATTTATTTATATTGAGTTTTTATTTCA
The DNA here is from genome assembly GCA_019776745.2 of Taxus chinensis. NCBI lineage: Eukaryota > Viridiplantae > Streptophyta > Pinopsida > Cupressales > Taxaceae > Taxus > Taxus chinensis. The sequence continues at coordinate 561,490,178 of CM034155.1, read as the reverse complement.
AGGTTTTAACAAGATTGTAAATTTTTTTTCCCGACTTTGTAATTTTCCTTATTGATTGACAAAAGAGTTTTTTTTTTCAAGGTACATTGTGATCTTGATTGTGTGAGTTTATGGGATGAGTAATCTAAGGAATATATTCATTTGTACCCTTAAATATTGTAACATAATAATCCAAGGAACAATAATATATAGTTGTAAGAGATAAAAGCTAGTTACAAGAAATATGTAACAATAAAGCACACAATAGTAAGGTACCCCAATAAATGCATGGTATTTCAACACAACAAGATGATAAATACTAATAATGCAAACTGTTAGTGTGCATGATATGTACCATGAAAATAAAAATATGATATCATGTAGTATAGTTAATCACAATAATGTCCAATCACATAGTAGATAAACACATTAATACATGAAAAAAAGCTCATAGTCAAGAAGCACACAAGTAATCCATCACATGCTAACTAAAAAGACAATGAAAAAAGGATCCTTTGACATGATGACACATTATTTGACATAAGTAAACATAATTAAAAACCAAAAACAATAATGTATATAGACACATAACATAAAAAATGTCACAATCATGTATAACAAAGTATAGTATGCATGTAAGTAAACACTTAATAGATTGAGTTAGAGAAAGACATATATAAGAAATGTTAGTGGCTTAATACAATCAATGGGATAGTATAAAAAAGTTAGAACATGTGACACGTATAATGTTCTCCTAATGTAATATTGATCACAATTTCAAAGGAATGTTTATATGTGCAAGAAAATAAAGCTGCTAAACATATGTGAGTCCATGATCATATATAATTTATATATCCTACTGCTACGCCCTTAACCTATTGCTTGTATTAGGATATGAGTAGCCGAATTGTGGCTTACCATATCATTTTATTATATCATTTATAATTTATCATGCTTAATAGGTCGGCCTTGGTGATGGCCATAGCATATGAAGAGTATATATAGGGGATTGTAGGTAGTATTTCATTATCATTTGAGCATTTGAGTCTTATTATATGGTTTGGAGGTTGCCCCCTCGAAGTGGCGAAGCTATTATAATTGCATATTGAGATCATTATTCTGAAATATTGTGTTATTTTGTGTTATATTGTTTCTCATAATCTGAATTATACAAGTAATTTCATTACAAGTGGTATCAGAGCTGCGATCTGGGCCAAAATTAGGGCAAAAATCCTAAAAACAATTTCCTCCATATATTCCAAACCAAAGAGAATTGGTAGAAAATATTTTTACTAGAGTTGAGAAACATTTCAAGTAAAGTTCCTTGAAAATTTCAGACTTTTTAAATTTATTTTACAAAAGTTATTACAAATTTAGGGTTTTTTCATAAAATCGCTCCCTAGGGTGCAAATTGTAAAATATTTTCAAGTTCTTTACATTTTCAAAAAACTCTAAAAAATAGTATTAGTATATTCTCCATTTTTTTCCTATTCGGAAGAATTTGTATCAAAAACCTAAACCCTAAGGTTTGACATCATGGCGGGGCCTTCCACAAGAGAAAAAAAGAATTCAGTTACTCCGGGTAAAATCATAGATAAAGATGGGGTAGTGATTGAAGAGATGGAGTTAGAAGGGGTAAATACAGATTCCTTAGCACTAGGTTTTACCTCAGTTGATCATAAGGTGAGCCAACTTGAGTATGAGCTGCGAAATGTACAATCTAAGATGGCCTCTAAAGGAGACATAGACCAAATCAATCATCGGTTGGATGATATCATGCAACATGTAAAGGGTAAAAAATATGGCCTAAATCCGGCCCATATCAACCAAGGAGGATCTTCAGTTCAAAATCATGGACAAAATAACCATGTTGGATCACTTTTCTAGCCCAATATGAATCCAAATTATTCGCAACCATGGAACATGATGCCAAAAATGGATATGTGCAAATTTGATGGTAAGGATCCCCTGAATTGGATAAATCAAATGGAAAACTTATTTGAGTTACATCAAACACCATCAAGATAAAAGGTGACATTGGCATCCCTCTATCTTGAACCCGACCAATTCGTTTGGTATCGATGGTTATGTGCTCAGAGGCAGAAGAATGGTCTCGGTGTCACTTGGACAATTTTTACCGAGGAGTTACAATTGCACTATAGTTCCAGTGTTTCATAGAACTAATTTATTCAATTAGCAAAGTTACGGAAAACAAGATCAGTCAAAGATTATGTGCATCAATTCCAGAACCTATCCTTAAGGGTGGAGAATATTCCAGAAGAGAATCTGAATGACCTATTTCTTGGGGGTCTTAAGGACCACATCGAGCATGAGGTACGTATGTTTAATCCACTCAAGATTTCTTATTCTATTATCATGGCACATCGTGTAGAGGAAAAAGTTATTTTTAGTAGGAGGCCACCTTTCATTAACACCAGAGACCGTAGTATCTCTTCCCCTTCATTTGCTAGGACAATTAGACTGACTCCTCAAAAAATGGAAGAAAAGAGAGCAAAAGGATTATGCTTTTAACTGTGATAGCAAATATGGACCGGGACATAAATGTGCCGAGAAGAAGTTGTTCTATATTGATGGAGGTAATGAGGATGGTGACGAAGCTGAAATTATAGGAGAGGTTGAGGAACTGGTAGAAGATGAAGTAGAGGATCACCAACCTACAATTTCTTGCCATGCATTCTCAGGTATTAGTACTCCTCAAACACTCAAGGTTATTGGCTATCTCAAAAAACAAAAGGTGACAATGTTGATTGACTCAGGGAATACTCATAACTTCATAAATAGTAAGCTAGCTTCCCGCCTCAATTGTTTTATTTACCCAGCTCCAAAAATGTAAGTTATGATTGCGGATGGTGGGACAGTCAAGTGCACAAGAAAGTGTCATAGTATCAAGATTTCCATGGGAGACTACATGTTAGACTCACCTATGTTTTCTATTTCTATGGGAGGGGCAGATATTGTTTTGGGTGTCCAATGGCTCACAACCTTAGGTACCATAGAGATGAATTTCCAAGAATTGTTCATGTGATTTCATTCAGATGGAAGGAAAATACAATTTAATGGGATGGTAGCTAAGTCTCCATAGATTATTGGCTCTCATTAGATGCAGAAGGTTCTCAGAAAAGGAGTAGATGGATTTATAGCAAAGTTATTTTCCATAGAAGTACAAAATACAAAGTCTTCAATGCCACCCGATCTTCAGAATATTGTTGATGCTTACTCATCTATTTTTGATGCAATTCTAAAGGGAATACCACCAGTTAGGGATCATGATCATGCCATTCAGTTGATTCTAGGGAGCCAAACACTTAACATCAGACCATATAGATACCCATATTCCCAGAAAAGTGAGATCAAGAAAATGGTTGAGGAAATGTTGAAGGCAGGTATCATCAGGCATAGCCAGAGTGCATATTCTTCACGAGTGGTCATGGTATGTAAGAAGGATGAAACATGGAGGATGTGTCCAGATTATCGAGAACTCAACAAGTACACCATCAAAGATAAGTTTCCTATTCCATTAATTGATGATTTACTGAAGAATTTCATGGTGTTGTTTATTTCACAAAATTAGATCTTCGTTTGGGGTACCATCAAATTAAAATAAAAGAGAAATATGTTCATAAAATGGCTTTTAGGACTCATGAGGGCCATTATGAGTTTTTGGTAATGCATTTTGGTCTTACAAATGCGCCATCAACCTTTCAAAGCTTGATGAACACTGTTTTTTAGGCCATTTTAAGGAAATTTGTATTAGTTTTCTTTGATGACATATTGATTTATAGTAAGACATGGGAAGAACACTTACAACATGTAAATAAAGTGTTGGAATTTTTGGAGAAACACTCTCTCTATGCAAAGCCATCCAAATGTTCTTTTGGTGTACAAGAGGTAGAGTAATTGAGTCACATTGTATCCCATGAAGGCGTTAAATTTGATCCTCAAAAGATCAAAGCTATGGTGGAATGTCCAAGGCCCAAAAATCTCAAAAAAAATTATGGGTTCCTAGGACTAACAGGGTACTACAAAAGATTTGTGCGGGGATATGGTAGAATAGAAACCCCACTCACTGCATTGCTAAAGAAGGATGTCTTTCATTGGACAGATGTAGCCACTAAATCATTGAGCAGCTGAAGGAAGCCATGTGCAGCACCCCAATTTTGGCTACTCCCAACTCCTCAAAAACCTTCATTGTTGAATGTGACGCTTTAGGATTAGGATTGAGAGTAGTTCTAATGCAGGAAGGAAGACCAATTGCATTTGAGAGTCACCAATTCAAAGGAAAAGATATGCTCAAACTTGTCTATGAGAAAGAAATGATGGCTATTCTTCATGCGGTCAAGCAATGGAGGCCCTATCTCATGGGTAGACATTTCAAGGTAAAAACTGATCATGATAGTCTCTAATACTTTTTGGAGCAAAGGTTATCATCTAATGAACAACAAAAGTGGGTAACAAAAAATGTGAAAGAGTATTGTGTAATGAAAAATAACACTTGATAGTGTAGAAGATGACCCTAGATTTTCATGCCCATTGGGTAAAAGGAAAGGTCTAACATCTATAAGAATTTCAAATTCATACGTATCTTGCGTTATGCTCATATATCTCATGAAATTTGTATGTGTAAATAGTATAAAATATATTTTATCAAACCATATGACAAACAACATATGTAAAGTAACGAAGCTAGTAATAAATCAAGCCATGTTCAAGTCCTGACTTTGTATATTTGAAATATTTTAATGTCTTTAGAATATTAACACATTTGAATGTTTTTGTATTTTTAGAAATATAGTTGTAACAAGGGCCACCCTTTGATATGATCAAGAGGGTGAGGAGAGATACCCGCAAGTGTAAGAGCATTGGGCCTCAAAATTGGAGTGTGTACCATAGGAGTAAAATGTATCACTTTAAGCTTAGGCCATGGGACACACTTAGGAGATTAATTTTTTGCAGGAGAACAACTAAGAGAATATTTGCATAAGATAGGGCTTGTAGGCCTAAGCATAAGTGGGCACAATAGTCATGCACTTAGAAACCATTGCTTTCTTCGAATAATGAATGAGTAAAGGAACCTCATAAGGGTTACCCTACACATTTATAACTTGATTGCCATAAGTGTATTTTATGCATTAGTAGAGAATGGAAGGAATAACCCTAATCTTATAAATCTAAGGTTATCCTTGAAGCATGTTACATCCCAAGAGTATTGATGACCAAGAAAGGTGTATTCATAATAGTAGATCCTATTGTAATAGGGAAAATAATCTGGACAATAGATTGAGTAGGAAATTGTGTATTTAATTGGATATGTTGCTTAGTATAGCGCAAATAAGTAAGCAATGTAAGAGTTGCACATGTTGTTGCTAGAACCACTATCGACCAAGACATTGTGAATAGGTTACTTAGTAACAAAGGCTTGAATATAAAGTGCATTAAAACTAACATCACCACCAAGTATATCATTATCCTCAAATGTAATAATAGGCCTTGGAGGCGAAGAAGAAGTAATTAATTTGTGCCAATAAGAGAATGTCAGGTAGATGATCATATGTATCTGGAGGGAGTTATGATTACATGCATGATGTACCTCTAAGTTACTCTTAGATTTTAAAATCTAATGATTAGGAAGTGGATCATTGAAGATATTAAGCTTAGGATTTTCATTGACTTGCGGTTTGGATTGCTTAGGAGTAGAATCAAATTCAATAGCATTGGTATCAATCATGTCTTGTATATCATGTCAAATCTTAAAGCATATGTAAGCAAAGAAACTAATACATCTATGATAGTCACAAGATGCATTAGAAACCGAAAGATTTGGCTTGAGGCTTGCTCGCATCAACCTCAATCGGCAGAGGGAGAGATACAAGGTTACACTCGAGGAAAAATTGTACGAGATCATAGAAGTATGGAAAGGGAAACCAAGTGAATTGTCTTTTAGGAGTAGCTTGTAGTTGAAGATTTTTTTGTTGAGATATGACATTAACAATTTACTTTAGCATCACAGGTTTTACCTTTGTAATTAGATTTGCCTCAGAATTCAGATGTAGATGCATTAGGTTGGGTAGATACATACGTAAGCGTGTTCAAAACTAAGAGCTTGACCTCTCTTTTTTTCAAAGTATGACATGGATCTCATCAAAGGATCAAAAAAAATTCAAACATAATAAATTCTTGCAAGGGAGGTAATAGACTTTGAGTAAATATATCTTAAAGCTCATTTTCTAAAAATAAGTTGCTCATTTTGTTTTATTTCATAGAGCAAGACATAATCATTGATTGGTTCATTAGAGCCTTCTTGTATTTTATCCATTTGAGTATAGGAAACCTTATCACCAATATTTAATGGAGAATTGTGCAAGAAATTGATTAGCCAATGGATTGAAATCCCTTACAGATTGAATAGGTAGATCATAGAACCATTGCAATGTGCACAATCCTTAAGATTTCTAGGAAAAAACTTAGTGAGAATTTTTTCATTGTAAGAATATTCTAAGAAATGAAAACAACAAAGGTGTTGCTCAGGATGACCTCCTAGATGAAGAGCTTATGAGACACAAACCCTTGGGGTAAAGTAACCACCTTTACACTTAGAGATGGGAAGATTAGGATACATATACGTAAGTAATTGATTAGTCCATGACATTATAAGGTCTAAATACACTGTTCTCTAATTGTAACACCTTTTTACAAATCATGTATGTATGCTCATGGGACTGTAGTAAATGAAGAGTGATAAGTACCATGATATGTGCACAAGAGATGTAGGAATAATAGTGGAAATTGGAATAAACATTGTAACATTTTGAAGGGGGTAGTTAATGCCCCCGTATATATAGGCACATTGGATGTGGAAATGATAGATGTAGCAAATATGGATTCAGGAATATTGGATACATGGATTTTATATGAATCCAAGTGTTTTTGTTCATTCTTGGTGATATAAAGTACTACATAAATGTGTTGGGGATTAATTTTTAGAAATTCTATAAATTCATGCTCATCAAGATAGTCAAAGATTTTAGGAAGAGGATTAGAGTCATCATGATAAACTTATGCTTAGGAAGATGCAACAAAGGTGGTCATAATATTATGGGCAATAAAAATAATCAATACATGGTGAAAGAAGAGTAATACACAAATTTGAAATGAAACCTTAAGACTTTGTAGCATAAGGTATGATTTGGAATTGGGTGACCTAGGCCAAATAGGTTAAGGATTTGATCAATAAGTGGGTTCACCAAATGATTGTACATGGAAAAAATAAATGAGATAAGTGGGAGTGAGATTAAATTCCTTTACTTATTTAGTTTATTGATAGGATGCATATTCAAATTATTAATTAGGCATTCAGATTAGAATATACATATATAGTAATTTTCAAGATAGATCAATTAGAACATGTTTTGAGTAGAGTAAAACATGATAAGATGGGTGCACTTATCAATTTCACTAGTCTAGGAGCTTATCTAGGTGTGAACAAGTGATAAATCGGCTGGAAATGTCCTACAAATGCTTCGTATTTGATTTTGGCTTTGCAAAATCAACTAGGATGGAACCATTATTTACATACCGAACCATTTGGCAATTTTATCTATATCTAGTGGTTTCATATGTGATGACAATGAAACTTTGTAAGTTTTTGTACCATTATAATTGACTATAACATGCTTCATTGTAATATATTAGGTTTCACAAATGTGTGAAACCCTATGTAATCAACCGAAATGACCCAAAAAGCTAACCGTGGGTGAAATGCTTACAAAATTTCGATGTTTTGGTTGAAGTGCAATCCATACACTAACTACATTGGAAATACTTTGAAAATACATTAAACTGCATATATTTAACCACCTAGATATTTTAAATATATATGGATGTAACTACATTTAATAACTCGATCACTTGACAATGGTTTGTAATCACGTTCTTTGATTTTTCTTAACTTGGATTTGATGGTCTTTTACTTGAAAATATTGACTCTATAACCTTGTTTTGAGTGATTTAGACCTATACAAGGATACTCCTAATGTCTAATTCGAATTTAGGAAGATTTAGGAAATCTTTGTATGCCTTTTGAATGATATTTGTTTGAAGAGATCTTGAAAGTGCATTGGAGTCAATTATTGTGTTTGACTTGTTCATATAGGGTTAAGTAGATGAAATTTCACATTAAGTATGAGCTATAGGGAAAACATTGACCCATAAAAGATATCAAAGTTATTAAAAAACAATTGGGAGGCCCTGGACCAAACCATTACTTTCATACCAAACCCAGTTTGGTCCCTATTTGGCAATTTGGTATAGGCAAGGAATGTGATGTTGTAAAGTTTTGTGTACAACAATTGGGATGGCTAGACTTCTTTATATTTATGTGATCTTTTCTATGAGAAACTAATTAGTGTAATGGGGATATAAATTCTTACAATAGGACTAGGAACATAACAATTAGGCTCATAATAGGTGCACAAGTCATGATTTAGATAGTAAGCCATACAGACATTATCAAGTGATGAATTACCATATTTAGGTATCTATAGATACTTGTTTATGTTTTTGTATTGAAGTATTCACTCTGATATATTTCTATGTTATTAAGGGGGAAAGTATATTGAGATTTACTAGTTTGTGTATTTGAGTGATTGATAAGTCATTATTACTTCAAAATTTAATTATATGGGTTGATGTTATCTACAAATCCTTGAATATATTTTGTAGTTGTCAAGATATCATATATCCCAATGTTGTTTTATGAGTTTGACGAATTAAAAAATAATAATTTACCACTCATGGAAAATTGATCATTGTTCAAATTAGTTGTGGTTGAATGAGATTTTTTATTACTAGAATTAATATTTTGTCACTATATTTACATGGGATTCACTTATTATGTTCTTAAAATTTAATATCTTGCACTAGGTTTAGGTCAATTTTAGTGAGCACTAGCCACTATGAACTATGGTACTAAGAAATAGATATAATCTATGTTTTCTTTAGTAAAAGATACATAGGATGAAATCCATCTCTTTTTTCTATCCTGCCCTCTTTTTTAATTTTTTATGAAACTTGAAGCTCATTTACATCACCATCATTTTGAATATCCATTCTTGTGTATAATTAATATGTTTATGAACATTGCCCAAAAGGTTGTAAGGTTCCAAATTTTGTTCCCCCATGGATTTATTTTGAGAACCATAATTTGTACCCTATGCCTTGGATTGAATCTATAAAATCCTAAAACAAGAGGTTGTATACACATCATCTATTAGAGACTATGTGTGACAGTGCTTTTTCCCAAAATTATGGGGTCAACATGTGAATCAATAATAATAATAATAAGGGGGTTCTTCAACAGGGTGTGTGCTTTGAGTCATTAATGAGGCAAGTTAATAATGGGAATCATTTCAAAATTATATATTGCAAAGCAAAATAAAAAGGTTGGGTAGTGGATAAAGCATTAACTTTTCATGAGGTTTTAATCCCACATGAATGAGAATGATTGTTGAGATAGGTTTTACATAGAAAAAATGCACGTTTTTTAATGTGCAAAAAGGAGGAGAGACATGTTACTCAATAGATGGACATATATATATATATATATATATATATATATATATATATATATATATATATATTATTTTTATTTTTTTAAGTATTGGCAAATAGTTTTTTGAAAGGGACTATACCCTTGTACAACATGACTAACCAAAGAGGATCAGGATCCAGATAGGATCCAGATATGAACAATAAGCCCAATGGCAGAAAACAATCTACCAAGAGAAGCCTGTAAAAAATAAAAAAAAATAAAATAAAATAAAATAAAATAAAAGATGGACATATATAATTTTAAGTGAAGATTGGGTCACTTACCAATGTTATGAGATTGTGACTCTTGGTAAAGTCTATGATGTTCAGGTACCTGACTTAAATCACGAGAACAACATGTGGCATAAAATCGTGTAGTTGGGTTTCATGGGTTCTCAGGTTTGGCAAATGGAATGATTGATTTACATGTTATGACTATAGGATACATGGCTTGATGATGTGTGATCAGTTATAGGTTATACAATGCACCCAAATGCACCAATGACATGCTTTGGTTTTAGACCAATCACAGAATGATAGACTTCAACCAATGACGGGCTCTCAGGATCATAGGGACGTTGAAGTGAACTCAGGTCGTGAATTGACTTGCAAGAATGAGATAATTAGAGATATTGACACTTATCAACATTTGAATCCCTGATCTAGAATACAGAGATACTGAAGACAGTGACAAGTGTGAGTGGATATGAGTCACACAATTGAATCACAATTGAATCTCAAATGTGATGAACACGGATGTTGCCGTGTAGAAATTCCTTGAGACCTAGTTTAACTCGATTTAACCAATCATGGGATATGGAGATACTGAAGACAGTGACAAGGGTGAATCGTTATAGGTCACACAATTTAGTCTTACATTGGGTGAATCGTTATAGGTCACACAATTTAGTCTTGATTGTGATGAACACGGATATTGCCATGTAGAAAAATCCTTGAGACCTAGCTTAACTCAATTTAACCAATCATGTCATAAAAAACATTTGACTCAGACACAAGTGGACTAATAGGAATTTAGTTGTGTGTTTTATCAAATTAAATGTGAAAATCATGAGCAAAGTGTATAAAGATGATTTAAATAGTGTTTAATAGGTTAATGCATGTTTATTCCTTGAGAAAACGATTTATAGTAGAAAATATACGTGAACTAAGTTCTTTATTTAATCTTTTATATAAGCATATTTCAGGATCATAAATTGACACTTCAATTATAATTATCATTGAGATTTAATTGACCAAGTACAATATCGTATCAATATAAAGATTATTTAAGTCACGCGGATCAAATTTAAAGCTTTATAACGTGGATAATCATTCAAACATAGAATTATATTAATACAAAGAACATTCTCATTTACAGAGATTAGAACATAGTGTTTTATAAGAGTAGAATACATATATTTTATTAGGTATTAATCAAACTTTGCATTCTCTCTTGTGTAAGGGATCCAAAATCTTAAGCTATGCTTGCTTATCTATGGAGAAAAATATCAAAAAATCATACCTTATTTGGGCCAGTAACCATCTAAGGTTGTACTTTATACCCCTAGTTAGGACACATGAGATGCTCCTCTCCAAATCCTATCAGTCACCTTCACCTTTACATACGAGAGATGATTGTAAATATATTACAAAGGTATGATGATTATCCACTTTACAAATCATTGTTCACATTTTATAGGCTATTCCCTAGGTAGTTCAGAACCAACACACACGTTCATAACAATTGAGTTTATTTTACTCCAAGGTAAATTTTAAGACCCCATAAACATAACCATAGATATAACTTAGCAAATTTCTATAAATGATTTTCAAAATCTTGGTGAATGCCACAAATTGAAAGGAAATGTTGTCGGCCGATATCAATTGTCATATGGTAGCATTAGGCTACCCGCCAGTAGCAAGTAACATAACCCCTCAAAATTAGCCAAATCCAAATTTCAAAAACCCAAATATTCATGAACTAACAAAAATTAGCCACTAAAATTTACATTGTTTTACTCCCATTAATTTGGGTCTAACATAATGTCTTTACTCTTTTTTTAACAAAGGTCGTTAATACAATCCCTTATGAAGGGCCAATTATTTGTTTACACTCCTTTTTAATAAAGGTCAACAATAATGATTTCTTTTTATTCCACGTCTCCATTAGTTACTCACAACAAGAATTTTGTCACATAACATTTCTCCTTTCTTTGAATCAGCCCCTTAGTAGTGTAGGGTTTCTCTGAAACACAATAAAGACAAAAAATTATTTAACTTTTACTTCCTTAATTTCTTTATTTTCTAAATGTTTGGTTTATTTATATATGATTTGTTGTGGTGATATTTTAAATTCAAAATTAGGTTCTATAGTTATGTTTTTCCAATCAACAATGCATGCAACATTATAAACATATTTATTTATAAGCTAACATGAATAACATTATGGATTCTTAACAATTCAAGAGGTAAAGCAAGTCCATTTGTTAGATCTCCTATTCTTTCCAAAACTTCGAAGGCATTGTAGAAACGAAGTGCTAACCTAACAAACTTCCCACGTTTTAAGGACCATGCTTAGGCTTTACCCTAAGGAAAACTTGATCACCTATTTCAAATTCACGAATGGGTCTTTTTGAAACTGCCCAATTTTTATGTCTTGAGAAATTTTCAAGCTTTTCTTTGTTGTATTTATGATTTTCTTCATTTATTTCAAATAATCATTATCCTAATATGACCTATGGACAAGGTTGGTCCAAGAAAAAGGTGTATTACTACTTCCATATACCTCTTTAAAGGGAGAAATTTTGGTAGTACTATGATACCCTCGAGTATATGCAATGTAAGACATTTTCCTAATCATCCAACTTTTCAGTAGTGTACATTCTTAACATATCTTCCAAATTTTGGTTCGCTTTGCGGTTTGTCATTTTGTTTTAGGATGATAGGCAATACTAAAATTCATACTTTTCCTAATTTTCAAAACAAAGATTTTTAAAATGAGGAAGTAAATTTTGGGTTTTTATTGGTTACTAAATCTTTCGGAAGACCATGTAAGTGAAAATTTCTTTAACAAATAAGTGAGCTATGTTTAAATCCTATGTTTAATTTTTGATAGGGAGAAAATGGGCCATTTTAGTCAATATATCTACTGTTATTTGAATATCACCATGGCCATTTATAGTTCAAGGTCAACCGGTGATAAATCCATATTTGCAAATTCCTAATTCTTTTTTAGTATGGCAAGAAGTTGTAACTTACCAAGTTGATTACATTGTTTAGTTTTCATTTTTGGACATTTTAAACATTGTTGAACATATTTGTGAATTATTTGTTTCATTTTCGGCCAAACGCAATTATTTAATGAATAAGTATGTTTTCTAAAATCCAAGATGGCTTGTTGTAGGAATCTAGAATACACAATTTACTTTTCTGGTACAATAACCCGTTGGCTCTAAGTATGCAAAATTCATATCATTGAGATGAACAATGGGAATTTTATTCCTCAAAATTTCATGATGTTCACTAAATTAGTTATTAGTAGATAACTTGGTCTTAATGGTTTGGGCAATGTTGCTACTTTCAAGGGCTAAAGCATTTATACATACAGGTTTTCTAATTATAACATCAACTACAAAATTTTCCTTACCAAGAACATATTATATATTAAAGTCATACTCACTTACAAATTTCACCCATCATCGTTGTCTCATATTTAATAATGATTGAGTAAAGATATGTCAAAAACCTTCATGGAATGTTTTAATACAAATGTGTTTCCCATGAGATAGTGTCTCCAAATCATTCCATGAAGGTTAATGGCAATTAATTCCAAATCATGGGTAGGTTAGTTATTTTCAGCAAGGAGTCACTTTCTTGATTCACAACATATTACTCTTTTGTCTTGCATCAATACACCACCTATACTAGACCCACAAACATTGGGGACTACTATGAAAGGTTTACAAAAGTATAAAATACATAGAGCTAGTGCAACCACAAAAGATTCTTTTAATTTACAAAATGTTTGATCACACTGTAAAGTCCATTGGTAAAGTATTCTTTTTAGTCAAATCTATTAGAGAAGCAGCTATTTTGGAATAAATTTTCACAAACCTTAGGTAGCAACCCAACAATCATATGAAGTTTCTTATTTCATGAATATTCTTTGGACTTGGGCAGCTCCTTTGGACTTGGGCAGCTCTAACTTTTGAGGAGCCACAAATATTCCCTTTTAAAAAATTACATGAACAAGGTGGGAGATTTCTATTTTTGAAAAATCACATTTATTTTACTTCCCATATAATTAGTTTTTCTTCAACACTTCTAAAAACCGACTGAAGGTGTTGCTCATGATCCTTTTCAATTTTTGAATAAATGACTATATCATCTAAGAAGGTAATCACAAATACATCAAAAAAGGGTTTGAAAACATCGTGTGTTAGTGTCATAAAAGCCGTTAGTGCATTTTTTAAACCAAATGGCATAACTACAAATACATAATGGACATGAGAGGTCTAAAAAGTAGTTTTGGAAGATGAGATTCCTATTTTTGACACATTTTTTTCCACTCAATTGGTCTATAAAATCATCTAAGTAAAGCAAGGGGTATTTGTTTTTAATTGTAATTATTTTCATTTGTAGGCAAATTAATACACAACCATAAAGCATCATAAAGAGCACTAGGTTCTTAAAGTAATGTTAATTAGTTACACAATTGGCGGTTTACTAAGAGCATGGTCCCATGAGGATGCACTAGGAGGGTCTCATACTTCTTTTTGATATGGGAAATAATAGAATTTAAGTTTTTTAAATAGTTCCACTTTTTTTTTGCCCTCTAAAGTTAAAAGGTCGCTGGAGATAGGAACTGGAGAGTCTAATTTTTTTTATCCATGTGAAACATCAAGCTTTAAACTGTAAAATGCTCCTAAATTTTCTCAACAGCACTGAATGAGATATTTGTGGAGCCTTCCTCCATGAGACCATGGCCTAAGGGACAAATCAAATCCCTCAAATTAAGGAGGTCAACTAGCATATTAACTAAGCAATTAACTGCTAACAGATTCGATGCCACGGTATATTTCAAAAAGGAGAAATTATGTTATTCCAAATGGGGGAGAATATATCTACAAGTTATTATTCAATTTCTTCGTAACAGCCTGGATGTATTTAAAAAGAATGCCTCAAGCTGATTGAATAGATCTGTGATTTCTCCTTGTTTACTTTTGGAGATTTCATTATCCACACTTCCTTGTGGTGGTGGAATCACCAGGTATAGAGCCATTTCATTTGTTGACTGATCCTTTTGGATGATAGTGATTGTGAAGGAAAACAGTTATGGTGGTGCACATTAATCCCATCAAAGACACCCAATTCTATCAGCTATTTGATTGCCTACAGATGAATTGGTGGATATTTGCATGTGTTCGCAGCAAAGAGGAGATGATGATCATAGGCAATGAAGAAAATGGGCTTCATTCATACATTAAGGTATGTTCCCTCCTCTTACAACTTTCTTTTTTCCGTTTACAGGTTTTTGCCATGCTGGAGGTAGGAGATGTTGTGAGCTTGAAGTGCCGAGCATAGATGGTTCAATTAGTTGGCAAGAAGCGTGACATCCTGAGAATGATGATTTTGGCTGAGGGCATAGAGAAGTTTGTTTTATTTTTCTTACAGCTTTCGTTCGTTCTCAAATAGGTAGCTGTACATTTGGATTTTGAGCAAAAGCATTTCATTAACAATGCCATACAAAATATTTATCAACACTCATATGGTCAGATTACGAACTCTGCATCAACAATTTGAAAGCTGCTCACCTTGCCAATGTTATGTCTGTAGATTCATATATGCTGGTTTTTTTCTAGATAAGTTGCATTGGCAGTTTTTTGCATGTTTCTAATACCCAGTTCCTCTATTACACCAATCGAGTGGAGGAAAATTTGCTGTATTTTTGCCCATAAACATTGTTTCCAACCTAGTCAACATGCCATAATCAGTCGGGTAAATTGTATTGCTGCATTTTGTTTAACAATTTTGCATTTAAACATTTAAAACGGATCTTTGATACAGCATAGTACCCTACCTCACTAAGAAACATTGAGACGGTCGCTATAATGACTTGGTTCTTGAATCATAATTCAGTGCATCTAGAATTTAAGTGGGAACTGTGACAACCTACTGTTATGTGTAGGCTCTTGAATCATAATTCAGGGTATCTAAAATTTAAGTGGGAATTGTGACAACCTGCCTGTGAATTTCTAGCCATGTAAAAAAACTATTGAAGATACTGTTAAAATAGGCACCTACAACAAACAATACCAATGTTACCTATAAATTTCAAGCTTAAACAATCACAATATCAATGTTGCAGGTGTCATTATAATGTGGTAACTGAGACATTGAGTACAGCAAATTGCACCCAGGTATTCTTTCACAATTCTTAAACAAATATGATTACACTTGAAGGGCATTTGACGATTCATAAATGTCATTAACTATATTGGAGGTTAACTGTAAGAAAAAAATTGTTGCTGTGCAAGATGGCATTAAAAGATTTATTGCTGCGCAATATGCATTAAAAAATTCGGTTCTGTACAATATGCATTTAACTCTTAATGTATTAAATTTGATAGATTCTAAATGGGCAACATTATCTTAATTTCTTCTAATATCATTGAAGTCACCAAACCATCTCAAAAGTATGGCATTTCTACAATGAAAGCTTATGGGTTATTCTTCTAATATCATTGAAATCACCAAACCATCCCAAAAGTATGGCATTTCTATGATGAAAGCTCATGGGTTATGTAGTTTACACAGCAAATATAGCAAATCTTTACAATAAGGCTAGAAACAAGTGGACCTGACCTGTTCTTGTAATATGTTCTTGCAAGCATTCGCCTCCTCATAGTGGGCCACCATATATTACTCTGTTTTTGGTTTCATTCAGCAATTATAGATACTTAATACCATTAAGATTTGATATGATAATTCTTGGAACCAAGATACTCATTATACCATAATAAAAAAAGACTTTAAAAACCTCAAGTTTGCCAGAATTCACCATATTACATATCACATTAATTCCTCTTGGAAGCATTGCCTTAAGAAGGAAAGCAACAATTGTTGCACAGCGTCACTTGCAAACTAAATGAACCATGATGAAATGAAACTGTCATGTATCGGGGAAGGCAAACAATATTTGTAGTAACTACCCAATTTCAGCGGCACATTAATCCAGGCACGTCCACCAGTCCAAACTCTTAATTAAGGTGCCATTTGTGTAACTCTTCATGTCAGGTCCCTCCATGGAGTTCTACACATTCTACTAAAGACTAAAAGACAACTTCAATACTGGAGTGGAGCCACAGTATACTCATCTGAGATCATTGCATACACCCTTCCGTGGTTTTCTTTCCATAAACATTGATAAATGGCTTCTTACCTTTGAGTTGGCTAGTTGCCAATCACAAGAATGGCATCGATCAGATTTTAATGTTTTTGACAAAGCTCTACATTGGTTGTGGGAAGAAAGAGTGCAATTTGAAATTGGTTTCCAGACATGAAGTTTGAAGTTACACTTGACAGTATGACGGAATGTGTGACATTTGAAGTTAATTTCATCAAGAAACAGCAGAAGATGAGACCGCATTTGACAGTGTGGTAGAATATATGATGCTCTAATATGTGATACACTCTTACAGTATAATTAGCCTTGACCGAGTGTAATGCCGAAATCTAATTGCAACACTATATTCAAGTTGACCCATTGCATACACTCACACGTGATTTCACTCTAAACACATTGATAATTTGGCCTAATATCTTTGAGTGGCTTAGTTGCTAATCTCAAGAATGGCGCCAGTCAGATTCTAGTTTATAAAGTAGAACTCTCTACATTGGTTGTGGAAAGAAAGAGAGAATGCATCTGATTTTGGTTTTATGAACCGAAAATTTGAAGCAATTTCATCAAGAAACATCAGCAGATGAGAAAGCAATTGACTGTATGATGGAATATGTGATACAAACTTACAGAGTGGAACCAGCCTTAACTGAGATCTCTGAATAATACCGATATCTAACCTAACAAACCAAAGAGACGATATTATAAGATACATTATAAATGAATAGAGAGTGGGAACAATGATTTTTAAGCGATGTATATTTTTAGTCCCTTGAGGAAAACATGTTTTAATCTAAGGATTATCGACTCTTCAATTCACCCTAACAATTTCGTAAATAAACCTACCATTTTCACAACCTCAAGATTGATTACCAACCCTCCATACTGAAAAATGTTGGGCCTTAATCAAATACCAAAAAAATTGAAGCCTTACCCTAAACTCGACCCTGCAAAGGAAACAAAACCCGAGTTATTATTCAACGAACCCTTGCTTACGCAAGATGTAAAATAAAGCAGAGACCGGTGTACACGATAACTATAAATAAGCCTCAGTTAGAACCCATTGTTGTCATTGAACTGCAGGGGCGACTCCAAGTAGGTTCTCCTTGATAATCAAGGACTTGGAACCCTTGCAACTCCATTCATTGGGTTCATTTCCTCATCAGCTTAACCTCATTATAAATCAAAAACAACTCAAACATTCTGGCTCATATAAAGAAATTCAACCATTTAATCCTTTTACTTCATCTGCACCAGGCATCAGAAGCGCGGATAAGTCCTAATCATTGCCAGAGATATCCACACCGAAACCCACACTAAGATAAACGAAATGACGCCCACCCAGTGTTTGTATATACCGTGAACACGACTATACAAATAATAACCAAAGAAAAAGGTTAAAAACTACAGGTAGCGGATGAAAATACAGCTTTAAAAAAGTTGGCTCAGATAAATTACAGCTATTCTCGATCAGTGAAAATCAGAAGCAGAACTGGCTTTACAGCTGAAAAACTCCTCATCGCCATTCCAACGAGCGAGAAAAACAAAGCATCATAACAGATAAATTTACAATAGATCGTAAAACCGGTAAGAATCCTTACGCATTTTTAGCCGGATTTTGGGAAGCGACGAGAGCTCATCTTTATCAGAGGCGTATACAGTCTCTTTCCCATTCATCGCTCTGTATGTCATTCCTTATCTTATACCCTAAAACGCTTCGAAACCCTAAATCCGCTTTAAAACCCTAATTCAGTGTCACAGTAATTTGCGTGGAAACCTAATTCGGTTTAGGGGTAAAGACCCAATGATCCTGAATTTATATTTAGGAGGTTGTGCGAGCCACTTAATTATCATATAATATTTTTTTTAAAATACCCTTTAAAAGATTATGATTTTTTTAATGTACTTTTCTTTTGTGCAATTAAATTATGTCGAAAATATACTTTTAAGGGATTTAAAATAGGTTTTTTTTAATACAAAGAACATTAATATTAGCCCTTACTTGTGATTCAACTTGACGGCCACCTATGCCTATAAAAAAAAAATACGTGATGGTAATTTTTCAACACTACCCTTCAAAAACACAAAACAATGTTTTTTATTAGATTGGGTAAAAAACAGGGATAGGCTCCCAGAGGTCGAGTACAAAAAGACTACATCGTGACAGAAACAAAGTGAGACAAAAGAGGAATAATCCAAAGAGTTAAACAGACTTAACTCCAAAATAGAGAAGGGGGTCCAAGAAACAACGAGCAAAAGAGAACTAAGCCATTAAACAAGAAAAACCAGAGAAATTTCCCCAAAAGTCCGCAGATAGTTCGGAAGAAGTTCCATTAGTTAGCTTTACTTTTGTTGGAGGGTTTAACCTCCTTGATCTCATCTTTCATGCTAGGATCATAATTCAACTTCTTCTGGGGGTTCCTCGACGTCCTCCTTAATATCCTCCTCTAACTCCTCCTCCTCTTCAACATCATCAGAACTGATCCACCTCCTTTTCCGCTTCTCTTTTTCCACAGCAGCCAGACGAGCACCCAAATCCCGAACCAGAGAGTCTAACTGTTTGATATCCCTGTGAATGTTCTTTTGGGCTAAGCATATTTTCTTGGTGGCTTCAATGTTGTCAATCATGCCCTTCCTCACCACTGAGTAAGTCTCTTCCAAGACCTGGACCACCGTCTCCAAATACTAAACTTTGTTCTTCCACATATCAAGGCCATGCTCTCCTTCCCGGGGCACTTTATCCTTACCCTTCGACGGGTTAACTTCCTGCTTTTCCATCCCTTCCACATTCTTCCCCTCACCCATCTGCTTAGTACCCAGATTACCCTCCCTCATCTTGGACAGACACTCAGCCAGGGTAATATCCTCCTCATCTTCAATTAGGGGCATGTGTTTATCCCGAGCCGGTTTCCCATTGTGGGACAAGAGAAGAATGAGGCCCTCGTGAATGGGGGACTCCACCTTACTCCATTGGAAATCCTTCACCGAGGTGGTCAGAGACATAAAAAGATAGAAGGGAATACTAAGCATTTTCTTGTGTCTAAACATGTTCAGAAAAGACAAGTGGTGGGTATATATCTTGCGATATTTACCTTCCAGGGTAAGATACTTCATGATGTGCAGACAGACCTCCCTCCACACCCTAGGAATACATGAACAAGCGATGCCATCGGTGAAGTAATGGACAATTTCCTTTCCCACAAAAGAAGTATTGATTTCGTACTCTCTCTGATTCCTATCCTTAAATATTTTCAGACCTTCCATGTCCATGTCAGTAATACGGGTAATGTCTTCCTCTGACGTATCAATTTCCATGCCACAGATCACCTTTCCCCTCTTTCCATGCCAGCCCGAACTCCATAGTAAGCGAGGGATCATGCCCTTGGAGTCTGGTGATAAAGTTCCTAAAACCCCCAATCCTAAATAGGTGCCACATAGACTTATCCTCCACAATACGCCCATGGCTAGATGGACTCGACTCTAGTTCTATCTCCGCCCATGGTGGCCAAAATTTTACTCCAATGCTCGGCACTTTGAGGTCTGTAAAATTTTGAAATTAGACTTGCCTTTCCAAGAATAGCTTAAGTCTTGACTCGCTTTTGCAATATTGGAAAATGAACCCATTATTCTCCCTCACGCTGCTTAAGGTGAAGTGCTTACCACTTTTCATGATTAATAATATCATTAATATGCACAGGTATGACATCACCTTTTTTCCACACTTTGAAATCATTACTTTGAACTCCCTCGTTCGCAAATCTGTCCACACAAGTATTGCAATGCGAGGGATATGAGTGATGATATGGGAATTAAAGTACTTAAGGTGCTCTTTAATATCATGAATAATATTACCCAAAACCCAATTATTGTAACTAGTCTTGCTGATGGCATTTAAAATGAGAAGAGAGTCCCCCTCAATAAGAATATGTTTAATTCCTTTTTCCTTAACAAGACTAACACCCTAGAGAAGAGCACGTGCTTCAACCACATTATTACTCTGAGTCCCCAAAGGTCCTGCATAGGTGAAGATCCAGTCCCCATTATGATCCTTCATTATGCCCCCTCCACCATCCAGGCCAGGGTTTCCTTTTGAAGCCCCATCAAAATTAAGTTTGACTTTTCCCCTTTCTGGTTTGGACCACTTAATGATAGTGGATGGGAATATGACTTGAGGCGGAATGAAGGTGAACTATTTTGAGAACTTCCTCTTCTCTACTAGAACAGACCTTTTTAGTCTTCACCTTAATGAGATTGGAGTTCTCTTTAATCAAGGAAATCAAACCAGCACTGACCTTTCTGATATTAGCCTTCTTATTTCTGAAGATGAGAGCATTCCTTTCCTTCCATAAGCTCCAGATGAAGTGGGGAAGGGCCATTTTCTAAGTAGCCATAAGAAAGGGATACCTAAAAGGAAAATCCCATTGTAACCAACATTCCTCAATGGAATTAGGGCAGACCCATTGTACTTTGAAAAGCTCCAACACCTTGGAAAGCACCGCTTGAGCGAAGGGACATGAGATGAGGAGGTGGTTAACACTTTCCTCCTCTTTTTTACAAAGCACACACCTGTTGGGGAGGAACATCCCACGTTTCCTCAAATTATCCACAGTGAGGATTTTTTTCTGAGTAGCCAACCAAAGGAAAATGTTAACTTTAGGTAGAAGGTCTTTTACCCAAAGTTTACCCCAGTAATCTTTTTGGCTAGAATTCTTGAAATTTAGGAGGTATGCAGATTTAACAGAGAAATTTCCAGAATCCTCTTCCTTCCATATAATAGAGTCCTCATTATGTTGGAAGAGTGGTAATATAAACACTCTTTAACTTAGAGTTGAGATCATCAAAAAGTTGAGTGTCCCAATGAAATTGGGAGGGGGGTAGCACCTTCTCCCAAAGAACAAGATTATTGGAGAAGCTCCAATAGTCCCTAACCCAAACTTTACCATTGTCTTCAAAGAACTGCGCCACAGTTCTCCCAGGTTCTTCCTCCACTAGAGGTTTATCAGAGAGCCAACAATCCCTCCAAAAGTGAATTCTATCACCTTTCCCAATATTCCATTTAATACCCCTACTCAGGATCTCCCTAGAAGAGAGAAAATAATTCCAAAAGAAGGATCCCTTAGGGATATTGTCCTGCAGAAAGAAAGTCTCTATTCTTCCAGTATTCCTTAAATATTTCCTTTTGATGATATCAATCCATAGGCCTTCTTCCTTTATCACTCTCCAACTAACTTTAGCCACAAGATTTCATTCATGAGTCTCATATTATTTAATCCCAACCCACCACAATCCTTAGGCTTGGTCACTTTTTCCCAGGCCACAAGAGGAAATTTGAACTTCTCCTCAACACCAGCCCACAGGAACCTTTTTTGAATTTTTTCAAGAGCTTCCAAAATCTTTCCGGGAGTTGAAAAAGGGACATGACATAGATTGGAACACCTTGAAGAGAGCTTTGGAGAAGTTGAATTTTTCCAGCTTGAGATAGGAGAATCCCCTTCCAAGAAGACAACTTATTGGAAACTCTCTCGAGCTGAGTGTTCCAGATGGAATGATTCAGTTTTTTGTGAATGAGGGGCATTCCCAAATAGGAATCCAGAAAAAAAAATTTATCTTACAGCCAAAAATGCGGGCCAGTCTCACTTGGAAATGCTCTTCCACATTAATGAAGAAAATAGCACTTTTGAGGAAGTTGACCAGCTGACCAGAGACCTCCTCATACTCATTCAGAACATCTTTGAAGATATAGGCTTCCTGTATAGATGCCTTCCCCATCAAGAAATTGTCATCAAAAAATTGGTTAAGGTAGGTAGGCTGAAGGCCATTAGAAATTTTGAGACCTTGCAAGAGATTAAGGGAAACCACTTGGTTGCAGAGTCTACTTAAAGTTTCCGCCACAATCATATAGAGGAAGGGGGAGAGGGGATCTCCCTGTCTGATTCCTCTACCAGCTTGAAAGAAGCCTTCTAGTTTTCCATTGATCATAATAGAGAAGCTAGCAGAAGAAATGCAAACCATAACCATGTTGATAAAAAAATCATCAAACCCCAACTTGGTCAAAATGGCTCGGAGAAGGGCCCATGAAACTCTGTCATAAGCTTTGTGCATATCCAACTTGAAAAACATGGCGGATCTTCCTAAAATTTTGACAGAATGAATTGGATTCTTGGATGACCACAATGTTATCCAAAATTTGTCTCCCAAGAACAAAATCCCCTTGATTAGGAGAGATGAAATTGGCCAGCACTTTCCTGAGCCTGAAAGCGATAATTTTGGTAATCAATTTGTAGCTGGTGTTGCACAGACTAATGGGTCTAAAATATTTCACATCCTTGGCCCCTATCATCTTGGGAATAAGGACCAAGAAGGTGTTGTTGATTTGTTTGAGGATCTGGCCATTACTGAAGAAAGTCTGGATCATCTCAATGACATCATTCTTGACCACTTCCCAGAACTGTTGGAAGAAGAAGGTCGGGAACCCATCTGGTCCAGGGGATTTATCTGGTTCCATATCAAAAATGGCATATCTGATTTCTTCCTCCCTAGGAATGAGCATAAGATCTCTATTATCCTGTTGCGAGATGACATTCTGGAAGAGACCTAAGGCCTTCTCCCAAGAATTTCTATTCAGATCAACCCCAGGGAGAAAGAGGTCCTTAAATATTTGATAATAGCTTCATTGATTTATTTTTCATCTTCTGTGAGTGTACCATCATTTTTCCTGATTTCCTTGATCTTGAGATGATTTGTCCTAGAGGTGGCAGAGAAGTGGAAGAATTTAGTGTTTCTATCACCCTCCTTTAGCCATTTAACTCTAGATTTTTGCTTCCAATAGACTTCCTCCTTGGCCAAGATATCATGGTATTCAATGAGGAGAGCCTGCTCTTGACTTTTAAGTGCTTGGTTGAGCCCATCTTCCTCCATCAGTTCCTCAATAGTCCTTAAGTCTTCCTCTATTATGCTCTTAGACTGAAAGATGTTCCCAAAAATTTCCTTATTCCAAGTTTTTAGGTTTTGTTTAACATGTTTCAACTTAAAACTTAATTTATACATCGGAACCCCATGGACCGTGATCCCCCACCATTCTTGAATTCTCAAGAGGATGTCAAGATGTTGGAGCCACATTTTTTAAAATTTGAAAGGTCTAGCTTTTTTAGGAATAGCCATACCCAGCTTGAGAATGATCGAATTGTGGTCAGATCCAATTATGGGCAAGGTGGATAGAGAGTAGAGTTGATTAAGCATGCAAGAATGACTCACCACAAATTTATCCAGTCTAATATGTATGAGGTCCTGACCAATTCTTTTATTAGCCCAAGTCAATTTAGACCCTCCAAGCTCGAGGTCCACAAGATCATTATTTACTAAAAAGTTAGCTAACTCATCCATACTGTCAGTATAGGAAATGGATCCACCTTTTTTTTCCCCCGAGGAAAGAGGGGTATTGAAATCTCCCCCAAAAATCCAATCACTATCTTTAAACATAAACCTCCCCTTAGTGAGTTCTCCCCAAATATTCCTTCTACCAACCACAGAGTTGGGGGCATAGATATTAGATACAATCTAGGCCTTGTGTGAAACTAAATCAGTAAAGCACATGGTTAGGTGGTTGGTTAATGATAGAAGCACCAAACCTTTAACCAAGAGGGGGTTCCAGAGGGTGGCAATGCCTCCTGAAGCCCCTTTCGAGCTTACCCCAGCCCAAAGGAAGTCTTTCTAGACCATCCTACGCACTTCTTTGAATATTTCAATACTCGTCTTTGTTTCTTGTATCATCAAGATATCAGGTTTGTATTTGTTCCTAAAATCCTTCATAATTCTTTACTTACTGGGGTTATTCAACCCTCTAATATTCCAAGAGAGTAAGATCATTTATTCTTTGATTGAGGAAACCTAAGAGGTTTTTGTATCCCTTTATCCATATCTTTCTTTATTAAGGTCTCCCCCTTCTCCTTGTTAGATTTTCTCCCTTTTGGAGTTAAGTATTTACCCACATCAACTCTGAAATTGCTTCTAGTAATATGCTTGGACCATGTTGCTGGAGTGACAAGGGAGGACACTGGATCAACAAAATTCAGAACAATACCTCCCATAAAGAGATCAAAATCGGTTGATTTCGAGATGCCTTCCTCCTATCTTTGGCTAAAAGAGTTTTGTCCAACCGAGGATAGATCTTCTAGGGAAAGTCCCCGAGCCACTTTCAACACATAGTTCCCTTTTGAATCTGATAGATACTCAGCTTCCTTCTGTTTTATATATGGGGAAAAGTCCTCTTCACTCATCTTTTCATTATCTACTTTACCCCAATCAACCTTGTTCTTTGGGTCTTCCTCTTCATCCTCAAATTGTGTCTCTGCAACTATAGTCTCCTTTGGAGCCTCTTGATCCCTTCCAGGATCCTAACTAATGGTTCTTCCATTTTTCCTCACCTTTCTCCATTCTGTGTTATCTTTATTAGGAGCCATGGTATGATATCTTGGACCTGTTTCCTGCTTCTTCTTGTGTGTTGGGAACTTTCGAGGATCATGCCCAATAGATTTGCATTTGTAACAAACAAAAGGGGATAGAGCATACTCAAATCTTTGCACCCAATCACCAAACTTTGAGAGCAAAGTGATAGTTTCTTCCAACAAAGCTTCTTCTAACAAAGATTCTTCTTTCATATTAACACAAAACCTCGTATGTGTAAGCCTAGTTCTAGATTTAGTTACAGGATCAATCACTATAGGGTTCCCGGACTTTTGGCTATACCAATCAGGACTTTAGGTTCCCAGAACTCAAGAGGTGAGCCAAGGAGATTCACCCAAATATGTATGAATTATTTTATATTTACTATATCTTTTTAATATGTATTTATATGAAAATTGACAGTCACGTTTTAAATATGCAATTCATGTGTGACAGTTATATAAGATATTTACAAGTATTTTACGTTTAAAATCACAAAAAAAATGTTTAAACGACCATCAAATTTCACCCATGCTCGTGAATAAAATCACCCTTTTGGGACAACCGATGTGTCACCTTTTTATTGGTTGATTTGTAGATGTGACTTGTGTTATTGGCTACTTTTTTTTCTAAATTTTAAGTGTGAAAATAATAAATGTTGACTTTGATTTTGACAACTAGTGGTACTATACTTCACATTACCACTCAGAGTCAGTGGCTTATGCACAATCATTGGCTTCTTTCCCCTACTACGTTTTCGATTGACCTGTGTAATTAAACACTTGGCCTCTTTATTTAGTATTATAAATTTTGAAGAAATTTGGTTCATGCCAAAATTTGCTTTTGATTTATTAATCATCCCAACGAACTCACACCATTAATTTTTTAGATTTTTTACAAAAGTGTATTTATGTGACCTTTCCTTTTTTAAATTCATTAACATGAATATTAAGATCAACACTTTCAACCCGATGTTGTTATCTCCCAATTACTTCCTGCCTCACGACCTCGCTCTCGCAAGAAGATCATTGATATAGTGCATATCATTATTACTCGCACCCAACAACCTCATGTAGAGCATGTCGTTCAGCCTAAGACTATCACTAAATCATGTGTTATTAATGTTACCACACCTAACTATGATGATGGTTATAACTTAGACAAGCCCTTCTTAACAAGCTACTTTTCATGGAACATAAAAATAAGTTTGAGGGAATGGAATAATGGAGAGTATGAGAAGATAATACACCCTTGTGTCATGTAGATTTTAATAGATCATGAAAAATAAAAAATAAGGGAATGGTCAAGTGAAATTTTTATAGAAGCAACAAATATATTGAAAGGTCTTAGGGTGAACAAGGTGTTGAAATAGGGGATAATGTCTTTTATGAAATGTATAGAAGAAAAAAAACATTGTGATAGGAAATATGCAAGAAAAACTCATTGAATTTGAAGAAAATACTATTAACTTGTACACACAAGTAAAATTACAAGGAGAAGAATATTCTTCTCTCAATAATTTTCTGGAAGAAAGGGAAATTAATGTCAAATTGGAATCCAATAAGGATAATACATGGGATGAGATGCAACAAAAAATGAAGGCACTGGAGCATAATCTCATCCAAGAAAACCATTTAAAGATTCAGTAAGAACATATTGCACTTCTAAACCAAACCATAGAAGACAAAAACATAACAATAATTAAGTTGGAGGAAAGTGTAAGTTATACAGCTAATGATATTATATATATGAAGGCATTAGAAAACAAGTATTGTCTATTGGAATTGTCAAACTTGTAATTAAATATGAATGACTTGATGCCATATAGGGATGACATGCTCAGAGAAAAATACCAAAAGATAGAGGAATTGGAAACATCTATTGCAAATAAGAACAAAAAGATAATAGAGTTGGAAAAACAAGGCCAATAAATCAATATAGTGATAAAGAATCATTTAACACTATTGATGATTCATATATTGAGATTGATAGGTGTTGTTTTCGATTAAAACATTTAAATATAAAAATTGATGAGTTAAAATCCAATGAAAATTTAAACCCCACGAATGCACGATGTTAAAACAACACACCTAATTAGTGATACTTTACACATGTCATCCCCATATCAACATTGTTTCCATCAGTTGAGATGATTAGCACATACTACTCTATTTTTGACCTACATAGAGAAATACAATAGTTGTTTGCACGAATGGCTTAATAATTTCCACACGTCATCCCTATATCAATATTGTTGCCATTGAGATTATTAGTACTGCAATCTTTGCAAGCATGGCATAATACTCAATTTCTAATCTACAAGGATCGATATTGTTGTTTGCAAGTATGGCATAGTAACTTTGTTTTTTTTTTGAATGGTCCCAATAGACTTTTGAGTTTTAAGAACAATGGAATCTTTTGGGGCAATCAAATACTTAATGGGGACCTATATTGCACACCTCCTATAAACACTATTTTTTAATCCTTTGTGTTCTTGATGCATGTGTGTGAAGACCATTCCTTGTTTCTACTATCCTGGAGACAAGACTGGTGGAAAACAATTTGATTTAATTAATTTAAGAGTAATTAGAACCCCCTATCATGTAATATCATATAATATGTAAGGTGATACATCTTAGATCTCTAATAAAGAAAAGGTGACAAAGTAATATTACAATAACTTTACAAAAGAGTATCGCAATGATGAAACATAAAACTATACAATGGAGTTGAAAAAATATATTGAACTCGTAACCTTGATATAAGATGGAAATTGAAACCCCACTGATGTGTGATGCTAAGACAACACACTTGATTAATGATAATCCACATCCCATCCCTATATCAATTTTTTTCCATCAATTGATATGATCAGTACACAATACTATATGATTTAACAAATATGGAATTTGTGAAATCCTAATATTGCAGAATAACATGTGATATATAAATGATGAAGCACATATTTGACACAAACAATAAGCAAATGAAAATTGAAATCCTAAGTGCAAGAGAGGGAATAAAATACTTAGTTTATTTCAGAATAGATCCCGAAGTGTTTTGGACTGGAAAACTGATGAACAGGAGGAGGAGATTGTCGCAAACTCACCCAAAAAAATCTTTAATTGTTGGATAAGTCGGGACTATGGTGCCTGGACTGGGTCAGGGGCGCATAGGAATTGGAAACTGATTCCTGTGACTGCGTGAAACCTTGGAAACTGATTCTTCTTGTGTCGCAAGGTGGTCGCTAACCTTCCTTGTTGATCGCATGTATGCCACACTATGTCCGTAGAATTTGCATGTAACCTACAAAGAGAAAGATATCCTACAAAACCATAAAACACATCAAATCCTAAAAAATAATAGATACAAATGGGAACTCGGACTGACCCCAATGGTCACCTAACAGAGTGAACTTATGACCGAGCATTGCACTACATCTCAAACTTCATGTAGTTCTTGTGCGTGTGTGTAGAAATTGTGCCCTATGAAGCTCTTATGCAAGATGAACTTGATAGAGAGCAATAGCTAGATGTACCAACGTAGATAGATATGTGGATGGAAAAATGAACTTCCCCTCCTATGAAGTGTATGCAAAAAATGGAGTCTCTTTTCCCTTGAATGATAGCTAGATGGATGTCTTGATGCTTTTAGAATGTCTTTTGGATGCAACCTTATGTGATGATAGTAGATGCTTAGAGCTTGGTCCTTTATTATGGTCACATAGCTTTGTGTTTATGTGTTTATCTTGTTTAAATTTCGTAATTGACAACTAAAAGGCTGACCCATAAGAAAACAAGATGTCCAAAAGATAAAAGAGGCCTAAAAGAGGCGAGTAAGATACAAAGAGGTCAGGGGCACCCAGAGGAGACAAGGATGCCTGGGTGTTGGCATCCCGACAGGGCACTAGTGTCCAGAGTCAAGAAATATAAAGCAATGAAGATCGGATTGGGTTGTGGGGTGTGCAAGACCAAATAGGAAACAAGAAAGACAAAAAAGAGGCCAAAGATAGATGTCAATTACTAGTTTTCTCGTTTAGGAATCATATGAATAATAGTATGTGATTATGACCTAGAAATGTACCCAAGTGCGTGATTTTGTGTATGCACTGTATTTCTGATCTACATAAATAAGTACAGTAGTTTGTAGGAATGGCATAATACTTTTCACATGTCATCCCTAGATCACTATTATTTTCATTGAGATGATCAGTACTGCAATCTTTGCAAGCATGGCATAATACTCAATTTACGATTTGCAAAGACTAGTACAGTATTTTTTTTATACAAAAAATAATTCAGAACAAAAATTTATTTATAAATTTCATATTTTGTCTCGTATTAAATACTTTCATAGCTACAACTCTATATGAGGTGCCTTGTATTAAATACTTTCATAGTTACAACTTTATATGAGGGGCACCAATCCTCATGTCCGATCCATAACAATTATAAGTTTGGCCGAATCTGTGAAAGAGGCCAATCGAAATCATGACGACATCATAACAAAATGGGTTTCAAAATATTAGTGAATCATTTCGAAATATTGAATGTTGGTCCCAGTACACCACATGAATATAGGTTGGGTACCAATCGGTAGCATATACCCGATGTTACCATCTGATAGCATATCATGTTACCTTGCAGCCATGTATAGGAAATGTTATTTTTAAAAATTTTTTCATAACATTCCATATCGAACTGGTAGCATATTATTACACGTAGAAATACCAGATGACACATGGTAGCATATTATATAAGTTCATATGGAACAATCAAATCTTTCATTTGAATACCTGGTAGTTTCACTAATATTTCAATGTCGTACGATAGCGATTTTGTGTCGAAACTAAGGTCATTGCCCACACTTTTGTTTGAAAATTGGTGAATATTGTGATGTTGCACTCGACGTGGTTGCAATACTCCAAGGTATGAAGGTAATGAATTATGAATACCATATTCTGTAGAGGAAACTAATCTATTAGTGATGACGTTATCATCACCTTTCATTAACATAGGCTAGAAAACTGTGTGAAAATTTCATCAATATAAATGGTAAAGGATATGTTTCCCCATCCTGATTAGTTGGACCCTACCTTATAATAGCTATAACAATAAATTCCATCAACAGAACTCGCACCAACAAACAAAACACATAACATTAGTACCCATAATTCATTGTTAGGTGAATGTTACATCAAGCTCCATCATAGACTCCTAAATATTTTTAACAGTAAAAACAACAATAGAACTTGCATCAACAAATAATGGACATTGCACTTGTACAATTAATTGATATGGATATTGCCACTAACTCAATTAGAAATCAGAAATTGTGAATTGCAAAATGAATGATAGTATTAAAAAATATAATAACATATCATGAATAATATAAATTTGGTATTAGTAACCCATGTTTTACGAAAAACACCTCACAGGGATGTAAGTTAACACCCTTCAGGAAATAAGCGACCTATATGAATAAAAATCCTCACGACTCTACAAAATTAATTACCCAACAATTTTTTAGTTCTAGTAGAAAGATCTTCTACAATACTGCAAAACTTCTAGATGATATGGAATTCTTATTGAGGCTTGTTTAGATAAACTAAACAAATTTTCATAATAAATGTAGATATGCATGCCTAAATTGATGGTAAAAGCTATTGAATTTGAGGTTTGTATCACAGGACCATCTAAATGAATGAATTTCTTTACAATCAATTTTCAAAAATACAACCTACTCTCTGTAATGGGGAAACATCTAAATTGGATCCCATGTAATATCCCTTCCTTAGTTACTCTAACATTATTATCTATTTTGATGTCATCAAATGCTTCCAAATAATTTACATTCAAGAGAGGTCTTGTATTTCACAATATGAGGGATGGTGTAGCATAAGTTTTCCCTCTTCATCTGCACAAACCAAATTCGTAGGGAAACATTATGTACATACTTTATCTATCACATAAATCATTCATATCAAGAATGTAAAGGTTAGGATCATCATCACAACCATCTAGTTGTGTCAACTCAACGTTTCTCTGTGTGCGATTCATGAATAACATTTGCAGATAACTACATCTTGTGAGCCATTTTTGACTATCTTTAAAAAGGACCAATACTATCAAATGTTGGTATAGTCCCCTTAACATAATAGTTATTGGAATAAGCATGAAGATGGTATGACATGGGCTTCGCGTTTATTTCAATTTTTAAATCATTGCTAGTGGAAGATGGAATTTTATTTTATCAAAGGAAAGATTTAGGGTATATAAATGAGGTTCGTGTCTTGTTTTATTTCAGCAAATATTTAGAAAGATTAGCATCATCTTCAATCTCATTAGTAGCCATCAGACAATGGATATTTGAGAAATTATAGGTTTAGAAACAATGTTAATTTTCTGTGATTTCTGTTTTCTATTGATAAAACTCCCAAAAGAGTGGCTTTATCTGGAATCTCAGCATCTTGAAACTCTATCACAATTACTAGCATAATATTTTTGCACCAGAATCAAAGTGATTCCTCAATAACTTCATGTGAAAATTGAATGTTTTGTTAAGGGTATCACTTGATGTTGTTCTGAATTACTATCCATCACTAATCACAAGAAAAGAGTAAAATTCACTCATTCTATTAAGGATCATGTTAAAAATTCATTCATGTTCATTTTTTTCCAATTGAGGAAAAGAATCATTAAAAAGGAATATGAAGTTAAAGGAAAATACCTCAATGAAATAATATATTAGATCGATTGTGTGCAACATTTAATTTAATCTTGTAGACACAAAATCATGCACTTGGGTACATTTTTAGGTCATAAAAACATACTTGCATTCATATGATTCCTAAGTGAGAAAACTAGTAATTGACAACTATTTTTGGCCTCTTTTATGTCTTTCTTATTTTCTATTTGGTCTTACGCACCCTATGTCCCAGTCAGTACTTTATTTTCTTATCCTTTATGACCTCAGACACCAGCGCCTGACCAAGACACCAGCACTTAGGCGCCCTCATCCCCTCTAGGTGCCCCTGACCTCTTTCCACCTTACCCGCTCTTTCTGGGCTTCTTTTATGTTTTGGGCATTTTATTTTCTTATGAGATGTAGTGCAACGCTCAGTTGTAAGCTCACTCTTTCGGGTGACCATCGAGGACAGTATGAATCCCCATATTGCATCTTTCTTTTTTTGGATTTGATGCAGTATTGTGGGTTTTGCAGGTGAATCTTTGTCTTTCAATTTTTAGGTACATTGATGATCATATTGTGACATACAAATGACTAACAATGAACACTAGCGACACTCTAGAAATCATATTCTGAGCTCTTGCGCATTCACAGGCACCCTGTAGCAGATGCTAGAATCCAGGCTCCCCTGACCTAGTCTAGGCGACCTAGTCCAACCTTATCTGACAGTTCCAAATTTTACAAGGTACAGTTGTGACAGACACCCCTTTTTGTTCATTAGTCTTCCCAGTTCAGAACATATTGGGATCAAGCATAAATTAGCTAAGTCCTTCTCTCTCTCTCTTGCACTTAGAATTTTATATTTTGTTAGCTTATTGCTTGTGTCAAAATCTTTATTTTAGAATTTATTTATCATACGTTACTATGTAATTAGGGTTTATAATAAATCTATTTTTGTTAAATCATTTGGTGAACCCATCGCTTAAATCCCACCTTCTTTCTAGGGTCTTCTTCTTAAGCCCATTACCCATAGTGGTCGTTTTGGGTCTTTTGAGCATATAAAGCTTCCTCCATTTACCCGTAGGGTTTCTAAATTAATGGTTGAATTTGATAATCCCTTTGCTAACTCAAGGAATGTTCGTGTCAAATAAATTGAAATGTCTGATAGTGAACAATCATACGATGAGGATACTGATGTTGACCAAGAACAATTAGACAAGCTTACTAATTTTCATCAAGCTTTGAGCGATAATCCTACATATATTCCACATATTATTCATGTTTTGCTTGTTGTCAAACACTCTCAAGATGCTACTTCTCTGCCTCTTGTAGTTTCTTCTTTGGTTGTCATGGCCTCCTCTCAACCCATTCACATTCCTACTTCCATTCCCACTTCTATTCTTATTTCTATTCCTATTTCCACTACACCCTTGCTTTATCTCAATGCTTCTAATACACAACATGGTTCCTCTTTGTCTGACACACAAGACCTAGCCTCTCTATCAGGATCTTCAAGTGCAAATCCATTAACTTCAATAAGCTACTTCTCGTGCATCTCCATCTCTTGACTCCACCCTACTCCTTCACACTCCTTTCATACCCGCCATTTCCACTTATACACTTCCTCCAAACTTCGTCACTCCTAACTTGCCCACCTTCAATGGCCATGGTGACCCTCAAGAGCATCTTTGATGTTTTCACGTGGCATGTCTAGATTATGTGGATGATCATACATTATTAGTTTAGTTATTTCCTTAAAGTCTCTAAGACTATGTTATGCGTTGGTTCTATGATCTACCTGTTCATTCGGTAACATCATTTATGCATTTAGCTGATGATTTTCTTGTACATTTTTCAATCGATATTGGTTCCAAAATATCCTATGCTCAAGTTGCACAAATCAAACAAGGATCTAATGAGCATGTAGTTGACTATGTATTACGTTATAAGAACAATTTAGCTAAGATGACCAATGTACTTACGTATTTTGAATTGCAAGATCTATTTGTCCAAAGTCTCTTAACTCCATTACAAGAGAGTGTCATCTTTAAGACCTCTCCATCATTTGATCAACTATGTCATACACTTAAGTTACGTGAAAGCAAACTCTTATTTATGGGCAAGCTCAAATATCATGATCAGGCTCCATCTTCTAATCAGTTTCAAAGCAAATCTACTTTCAAGCCATCTCCTTAGTCCACTAAAGCAAAATCCATTGTTAATGACGTCTTTACTCCGGAAAAGCTTCAATGACATCTTCTAAAGCGTACATTTGCAAAATTACCTTTTGCTCATTTCTTATTGCCACAACTTATTGAAATCAATCTTATTACGCTTCCACCACAACTGAATCTTGATCCATCTTACCCTAACGGCCGTAATTATGATGAAAATACTAAATGTGACTATCATCAATGTGTTGGGCATTCAACCGATTGATATTTCAAACTTAGGAATTTTGTTCAAGATCTTATCAACAACAATACAATCGAGATCCCTGAGCTTTCGACATATAATCCGGTCAATGACAACCAGAAGCTCAAACTATTCAAATATCCATTGACTTTAAGCATGAAAAACAAGCTGCTAATTGTTCAACTAATCATACATATCGTGATGTGCCTCCTCCTTCATCGGGGCCTCTTGATTTTCTAGTTGCTAATGTTGATGCATCTCCACCACTCGTCACATTCTCTAATCATGATCATTATGATATATTTTCTTATAATACACTACGCATCAATGCTTATATTAGATCTCACACTATCAATAACACCATGATCAATCCATCGAATCTTATTGGTGTGTGCTCTATTACACTCCTCATAACTATTAACTATCCACTCTCTCAAATTTCATTTCCAATTCCCAAATTTTATGGCTACATCAAGATTCCAATTACAGTTGGGCCTCTCACCATGATTGTGTCATTCATTATGACACCTTCAATCAAAGGTTGTGACATGCTCTTAGGTCTTCCTTGGCTCCGCACCGCTCAAGCTATCTTTTCTATGAACCACTTTTGTCTCAAATTCATTCACAATAAGCAATTTGTTACTCTCATAGGATTTCACCATCTTCTTCACCTCCTAGGTCTGCTTCACATAGGTGCTCATCTCCACCAAGGCTTCCATCACATATACATCGACAGTCTCATAAACAACTGATCTTAGAGCATGGTCACACACCTTTATCTCCTCAGACATCGTGTGGAGGACCCTTTATCTTCACTTTCATTGGATAACTTACTCATCATCACACACTTGGGGGCATCATACTTAATTATCCCCCCTCCCAGCATCATCAAATGTATACTATTTATACTTTTATGCTCTGTGCTTCGCACTTCCTATTTCTAGGCAATCTTACATAACTTGATACACTTTGTATCATCATCACCCTATGATGCACTCATGTGCTAAGGTTCACACTTTACTATTGAGGGCATACTACATCCATGAACCTCACCACATGCACTTCTCATGTGTTGTGCTTTATGATCTTTCTTTCTTGCACACAATTTCAAAACTATTTCGCTATGGCACACTCTTGTTCTATGGTTCATTCTTGATTGTTCAGGAGTATTTTATAAATGAACCTCATCTCATACTCATCCACATCCGTTGGGGGGAACACTGCTCCTATCACTTTCACATAACATATCATCCTATTCACATTCATACATTGCATCTCGCACTATCTTGGTTGCATTTACTCTTGCTTGCCTATATTAGTTACATGTGGCACTTTGCTTACTATGTTAGTCGGATATCCAGTATGTCATTATATTTTCTATTTACACATGCACATTCACTTGGTCTTTAGTTGTGAATGCATACTTCCTATAGATATTTACATGAAGGAATGATGGATTGGCACTATACCTCTTACTAGTCCCACCGAGGCTCTTGGGGACATCTACATGTACTACTCTTACACATAATAGGTGATATTGTTTCATTATTTACTACTACTTTCTCGCATATTACTTTCTATTGATACTATACATGCACTGTGACATACTTATCTATCTTTCTAACATGCTAACCGGTGCTTCGTGTGCAACAATTTATTCTGCAGGACTATATGCCACCATGGTTGTTTGATTACATTTTGTTTTCCACTTGTCTTGCTATTGTATGCTATTGTTTTCAGGTCTATGCCCTATGTCTTGTCTGATCACTGCTTGTATGTTTTTGACCACTTCGGCCCTGACTGTATTACAACATTGTGAGTGATGTCCCATGTCTGAAAACCCAATTTTCATTGTCCAATCTTGTCTTGCACACTTGCTTGATTTCACATTGTCTTTTTATTTGCATGCTTGATACCTTGATTGCTAATAACACATATTACTAGCCTTCTTTGTTTGCATGTGCCTTGGTTTCTACCATGCACATCCCTTACCCCCCTATAGGGTATTCAGCTTCATATCAACATCTAGGCCCTCTCTTTTGGGCCTCATGCTCCCATTAGTCGTCATATGCACCCCCAAAATGAGGGGGGCATACATTGGGTGAAAAAGTCACCCCATACAGCATAGGCTCAGAGCTACAGTTTAGGCCATCACAGTACAGGAACAGAAAACGAACACAATCATAGAATGGCCCAGAATCTGACTTGGGTCCTCATCACAACACAAACACCAACGCCCAAACTCAAACAAGAGCACTTGTGTGCTTGTGTCCTCACCTAGGCGCTTATATCCTGGGGGCACACACAATCAACTTATCATATCAACACAATTCACATAAGCCTTCAAAACAGTTCTATAATTATAGGCACAATCCTTCAGTTATAACATGCATGAAATATCCCACAATCTGCAGTGGTGCTTATCGAGTAGAGTCATGTAAGGAGAGTAACACTAGACCTCTCTCCCCAACACTTGCTTTTTGGTGTGAAATAGCACAAAAAACTCGCACTTGGCGTGAGATCACCCAAAAAAATCACTCTTGGTGTGAGATAGCCCAAAAAAACTCAATCTTCATAGCAGTTCCGGACATTTTTCTATCCTTTACACTCTTATACATCAGGTGCACACTTTCCTTTACACACTTTTACATACTTATAAACATTTTTCTCTGATTTATCATACATAAGACTTTGACTACATTTTTGTTCTTCTTTTGCAGGTCCGTCCTTACAAGAAACAACAACCACAAGCTACAACAACATGGTACAACACATATGCTTCACCCCTAGGGTCACTTTCCTTTCCTAGTCTCCATGCTTCACTTTGCATCATTCCACACTTCACTTGTCCACTCAGCAAGCATTTTTCCGCACACTCTACATGATCATAAGGTCCACATCTTTTATCTACTTTATGTTATTGAGTATTCACTCAACAACATAAAGTGGGAAAATGTAGACACAAATCACACCACTCGGGTACATTTATAGGTCCTAAAAGCATATTAACATTTACATGATTCCTAAGAAAGAAAACTAGTGATTGATAACTATCTTTGGCCTCTTTTCTATCTCTTGTTTTCTTTTTGGTAATTACACACCCTACAACCCAGTCAGAACTTTACTGATTTATCTTGTATGGCTTCAGACACTAGTGCCCAACCAGGACAACAATGCCCAGGCGGCCATGTCCCCGCTGGGCACCCCCTGACCCTTTACCACCTTACTCACTCCTTTTGGGTCTCTTTTATCTCTTTGGCATCTTTTTCACTTATGGATTAGCCTTCAAGTTGTCAATTACGAAATTCAAACAAGGGAATCATATAAATACATAATTATGTGTTCAAAAATCAAGGACCAAACACTAAACATTATTATTCATCAACTATGTTTGCATTCAAAAGGCACCTAATGCACTCCAAAGCATCCATCAACATCCATTCAAGGGATAAGGGCTGTAATTCTGCATACACTGCATAGGAAGGGTAAACATCTCTTTTGCAGGTTACAAGTACTTTCAATGGTCATAGTGTAAAACAATAAGTGATCAATAGAGAATAATTGCGATGCCTTAACGACACAAAAAAAAAAACAAATCCAAAGGTTTTACGCAGTCATGAGTGCCCAAATCTGGTCATTAGATTAATTAAGAACGTTGTTTGCATCATGTTCACCCACTTATCCCTACTTAGATCAATTCTAAATTATAGGAATATCAGCTAAGTCATCCTTTCTCTATCTCTTGCTTAGGGTTTCATATTTATATCTTAGTTTGCTTGTGTCATTGTTGTACTTTACCATTTATTTCAATAAGTGAATATGCAATATTTATATTTAATTCAAATTAAATAATTAGCTCTATAGACAAACATAATGCTCAAAGGAAAGCTTATAAAAATGAACCCAAAGTTATAATAGTTAAAACCTTAAAGGATTTGCAAAGATAAATGGAGATTACAGTAAGTTAAATGGTTAAATGAAAATATTACTAAAACATAATGGTCAAATGAACTATGATTAGTTCTTAGAGTCCATTGGGTAAGGAGTCTCTACAATTTAAACAAAATGATCCGGTGACAATCAACAAAGGACAAAAATCTACATGATTATTGCACACTCCACCATTAATTCAGTCATTTAATGAGTTGATCCTACACAAACCCTTTATTATTTGTCAGAACAATATACCATAAAATGACAATACACTAATATTGAAACAATTACAAAAAACATAAAGAACTGAAGTTATGTAAGGATTTTATAAACCAATACTTGCAAATGTCTACATGACTAAGAAAAGTACCCTCATTTACCAAAAAATAATTTGCACATTGAATGCTCTCTAACAAAGCTATAACACTTCCCTTTGAACTAGGAAAAGCTAACATTAATCAATTGCTCATTGCTCAAAAAACTAGGAAACAAAATGCTAATTTAGGAAAAAAAAGTTCTCATGAACTAAAAGATCACAATGAAGGATTTCTCCTCCAACTTATACAATCCTCTTTGTAGAGATGGAAAGTAAAGGTACTCAAAATATTCCTCCATAAGCAATCACGACCTGAGGATGAGCTAATTGTCAACACTAGATGAAAACATACCATCCACCATAGGAGCATTTCTGAATCACTTTTGTCAAACCAACATGGAAAGAAACACACATTTTACCTAGAATCAAGCTAATTTTGACATAAGAGTGATCCTTGAGAAAGCACAAATGGAGATCCACGAGGAAAACACATGTGCACCCCTTGAAATTAGGAGAATGGCTGGCGATGAGGCTGTCATTTGACAAAAAGATCATGATTTCACTTTTGGATCACTATGATAGCTTAGTTATTTGTTTTATACCTTATTTACCTCTTCATTGCCATTTAGTGGGGCTAGGAGGGGAAAGACAACTCAAAAATATCCCTACAAAATATCCCTACAAGTGAAAATTTCAACCTAAAAGCATTTAAGTATGATTTGGGCTCTATTAGACTGAAAAAAATGAGCATAAGACACCAAAACTCTGTCTTGAAAATATCATAGATCTCTCGACCATCTTCTCTGAAACTAAGACCAATGTAAAGATCTTTGAAATACCTTTCTAATGGCACCAACCACAGGCCATTTGGAGCTCTCTGTCAAAAAGTATGAGTGAAAAACCAGAGCCATGTCGTGTCTATGTGACATCCCTAAGCTCATTTTTACACTAGGAGAAACTGTCAATTTTAAGCTAGTGAGTGACAATGTATCGAATCTTAGGGTTTACCAATTTGCGTCATGCGTCACTTTTTCCATGTATCCTTCCTCGGTGCTTCGACATTGCTTGGAGGGGAGACTAAGGCCTGTGAGAGTGTAAAGTGTTAATGGTTGTCACATGTTTAGAATCTCTTGCATGTCGCTCATCAGTGCTTTGCGAAGTCAAAAGCGAGAAGTCTTAACCTTAAGATAATTGTGTGAAAACTTTGAATGTCGACATATGCCATGCATCCTCCCTTGCTGCCTATCATTAATCAAAGCACTTTAAAGTGTATGACTTTAAAGTGATGGGACCTTAACTTCGGAGTAACACTGCGAGAATGCTGGATGTTGGTTGTCACCACACATCCTCCCTTGCCACTTGTCTTAAATCGATGCGCTGGAGGTTTAAACCAAGGCCTCAAGATAGTCCTGGATGCTAATCACCTCCATGTGTCCTCAAATACACTTGTCACACATCGATACTT
This sequence comes from Taxus chinensis, assembly GCA_019776745.2. Taxonomy (NCBI): domain Eukaryota; kingdom Viridiplantae; phylum Streptophyta; class Pinopsida; order Cupressales; family Taxaceae; genus Taxus; species Taxus chinensis. The sequence continues at coordinate 561,449,936 of CM034155.1, read as the reverse complement.
TGCAAGGTTTGGAGGCGAGGACAAAAACTTTAAAGTTTGCGAGAGTGCTGAAAATAACTGCCACTTGGCAAACATCCATCTAAGGCACTGAAAACTATGAAAAAGTGGTTGAGTCCCAAACACTTTGCGGAAAGTGGGAAGACCAATGTTTCGTGCCACGTGTCAAATATCCATCACTCAAAACCGTTTGACCTATGACCCTAATACCTCATTTAAAAAATGAGCGGATAAAGAGTTTTGTTTTATTTTCTCTCTTAGTATGTGTACGTACATAATATTTTTAGTTGGTCAAGGACGAGAAACGGAGATAAAGTAGCCTGAGACCGAGGTTCTAAAAGTTTGATGAGATACATGGACGAATCGCGTAATCTCTCAACTGCCTATTGTGGGCCAAGAATGCAACCACACATTAGATGTTTCCAGTTTTACGAAGCACCCAATCAGTTGCAGTTTTTTAAATTTGTTTTTCCACAATGGTGAGTACTGAGTATCTATCTATGTAGTCGGAGCTTGCTCTTATCCCGTCTCTGTTTCTGTTTCTGACGTGTGGGAGAATTATTTCTGTGGGACTGTCACGGAGCAGGGTACAGTCACAGGAGAGGTATGAACATGTTTTTTTATAAAATTACCTGTACTTTGGTGCTATCCAAAATTCACGTCGGGCTGAAAGCAGACGGACGATCTCTTGATTTGGGTTGTTCTCCGATGGAGGTGTAATGAGGCCATACTAGAGTAATCAGGGTTTCATCATCAGTTGGGTATATTTTAGGAGGTACAAGCTATAACTGCAGATGGGCCTCATTAATACATGGTTAATTTTATTGTCTTGGTATGTTTAAGTAAGGATTTAGTTTGAATTTTCTTGGATTTATTTGTGGTAAATCCAGCGGCCCTCAATTTTTACGATACGGTATGCTTGCAGATTTAGGCTTGAGTACATTTTGCGAGGGGTCTTCAGAGCGAGGGTTTTCTACCATCATAGTAAACAAATTGGAAATAATTTGTTGGATTTATTTTTTTAATGCAAGATTTATTCCTGTGCATGGATAGTTTATGATTTGGATCGTTCCGAGGAGAAGGTGCTTTATCGTTTTCATAGAGATATTTAGTTGTGATCAGCTGGTAATGATTGTTAAACATGGAAAAACAGACGGCAGCAGATCTTGGTTCGGAAGGAAATATGGAATTTGATGTCGGGGGATTTTACAGGTGAAAATGATGGTGAAGGAATGGGTGAAGATGATGTCATCCACGTAGACAATAAAAAATAATTTTAGGAATGTCATGAATAGATTGTCCATCAAACACATAAATGTTGTTAGCACATTGGTTAAGACAAAATGCATAACTAACCATTCATACAATATTTCTCATGTCTTCAAAGTTTTCTTCCAAACATCTTCAAGATGGACCAAAACCTAGTGGTAACCTGACTTCAAGTTAATCTTGGTGAAGCACTATACACCTCAAGGCTAGTCTAAGAGGCCTTCAATGCACAACAATTGTTATTATGTTGAGTGCACATAATTTTATGTAATAGTGCCAGATCTCATCTTTCTTGGGAGCAAGAACTATCATACACTCACGAGGAGTGTAGTTGGGCTTGATCTTGTCATGATTAAGGAGCTCGTGTATTTGGATCTAGTCTTCATCATTCTTCCAAATTAATCTACAATATAGGGGCTTATTTGGAAGAGGGGATTGAGGGACCGAATCTATATAGTGTGTTAGAAGGCCTTTAGGATCTATGAAGACTTTGTTATGTTTCTTCAGTAACTAAGTGAATTGTTGTTGTTGTAATCTTATTGCATTATGTATTCTTTCAATACTTGTTTTCTCTCCCACACAAGTATCTTGGTAGTGGCCATAAGCAACCAAATTATTTTCATGTGCGAGATGAACTTGCAAAAATGTTTGGAAGAGACCAAAGTGACTTTGGTCATTGGAGTTGACTTCAAGAGATTGAAGAAGCAATATTTTGTGCAAATAGTCTGGCACTACGATTTCAATCAATATGTAACATCTCAATCATACAAATATGGTCTCCCCAAAAAGATATCACAAACTTCTAGAGAAGTGATGCCACTAGTGATTGTGTTCTGTATAGGACTGACTTTGTTGGAAAGTGCAATGCCACCACAAGTGTTTAATCTTCCCCTTGTAAATCCACCAAAAGGAGTATTGTTTAGGATGCGCAACATGTGTAAATCCTAGAGACAATGGGTTATTGCTTGCATGATGATATTATTTTGACTTCCACTATCAATGATAACATGAATACATTGACCCTTCACCCCAAGAGGTGTTTGCGCTCCTCAATTTTTTTATGATGGTGGTGTTGGTGCTCAAACAAGAAATTTCTAGATCAGTGTATTTTGTTTGCACATGATCATATGTAAACTACACAAACAAGAATTGTTGCACATGACATTCACAATCATCATAGGTGTATGAGTGATGGTGTCAACACCACTTATATCCTTATTTCTTCTTTCCTTTTTCTGAGGTAAAAGGAATATGATCCTTCTAGTGTTATGCAACCTTCTTAAGTTATTCTCCTTTGCATGGATTGTTATACTTTTATAATTTAGGATGGTGAGGATCAAATCCAACACAAACTTCTAGATGAAGAAGAAAACAATTGACTCATTTTCTTTTGGATTCAATCTTGGAAGTGTCAAGATACACTTGCCTGATAAAGTTTGAGGTCAAGAACTCAATCTTAAAGTATATACAATGCGAGGTCGTTGTCGTACTTTAGTGCTTATGTTGCTTTGTGAGGTCAATGTGAATTTAGTGTGTCCTTAATGAGTTTTTGTACCTTTGGTGCTGCCTCAAGTTGTTTTTGGGTGCTAACCATCTTGCTCTTATTACACCATTCTTTTAGTTATATATAAACATAACCAACTTCTTGTCCTTCCTTCTCACATTTTACTCGTGTGTTTACAAGCATAAGAAATAGTTATGCTCTCATATCAATAATCAACATGAGGATTAATACCTTGTGTGGGGGAAAACCCCACACTTAGAAATAAGTTGTGAAGGTTATATAGAGTATGAACTAAATAACATACAATAATAAACCAAGACACACATTCAAAATGCACATGTCTAATTTAGGGGAAACATAACTTCTATTAAATGTGGAAGAATAAAGAGAGAGTAAAAGTGTGTAGAATAAGGCTATGAATTCAAGTTCCCAATGATAAGAAAGGGAAACACTTCCTCTTATTTTCCTAAACTGAATATGTGAATGTAAGATGTGTATGTGAGATATTGGATGTTTAGGGCATGCCAATAATCATCACTATCTAGTTCTTATACTCTAAAGGGCGTTGATCGTAGGGTGGTCGATTATGTTACATATTTATATTACAAGTACAAGATAGTTACAATTGGTGAAAATTAAAAGTTTCATCTTCCAACATGAATGAGAATTGAACTTCTTCCAAGTGTGTGGTGGCCTATCAAGTGGTTATCTAAGTTCATAATACTATAAAGTTCCATTTGTTAAGCCAAAAAAGGAAAGAAGTTGCCACATGGTTGTTGTGAGAAGTCAATGCACACATTGTGGTTCTTGCATTGGAATCTGTTGCAAGGTTGACACATGATTGTGAAGTGTGGCAAGATCTCTAAGAGGTGCAAGTCATAAGAATTTTATGAAGCTCAATAGGTTCTACACAAAGTCAAATTCTTGCACAGTATTACAATATTGCACCTAGGAGTTGTGAGACTTGTGTGTGTACAAAATACTGGGTGCATGTCGTAAGGGAATAACTCCAAGTTAAAAGGTGTAGATGTTGCACATATGGATATATGAATAATGTATGTGGTTACACAATTGCGCATGGATAATATATAGGTGCATTAAGTTTTGAGCCAAGGATGCAACATGTAATTTACCTCCCATCTCATACAAGATTTTTATTTTGATATTGAGCAAGTGACGTTTAAGGACGATGGGTGTGCCCACTTAGTCATTCTTCAAGTTAGATAATAGACCGTTCAAGGAGCTACCCCCAATTGTGTGTTACTATTGTGGTCACATTCAACCCACCTATGATCATGTTGTCTGAGGATTCCGCTGACATGAGAATAAGAACAATCCACCCCATGAACTTGAAACACGTGTCTCATAACACCTATAATTATTGTCACCTTGTGTACCTGAAAATAGGGTTTTCCTTACCCAATTAAGCATTGGCTCATTGATGGTTATGTAAACTCTAGGCCCTTATCCACTCAAGGAAAATGGTAACATGTCCCCCCACCCCAACCCCCAGCCTCACCCTTTCCCTCCCCCACCCCCTCTTCCTGCATCATCAGCCAACCCCTGAGGACCTTTTGATGCAAAGGGAGAGAGATATTGGGGGTTTTTTGATGAGTTTTGACTCCTTAGTTTTAAGAGATCAACAAGCATATATCTCTCAATGAATAACATAGAATGGAATTGAGTATTATTATGCATATTTTGAACCAAATTCACATTTGGTATCAAAGTGAGAGGTTACCTTTATGGACTATTGACTTGTCTGTAGGGACACACCATAAGGTTTTACATTATTACCCATGTTATGATGTTCATGTATTGATGAAAATTTATTATTTATGTTTTGTTTTGTGTACTTCGTGTGTTATACAAAACTATAATTATTGTTTGAAGTCTAATAAGTGGTCTATTCATGCCATTTCAAGTGTTTCTTGAGTATAATTCATTGTGCATCAATTCAAAAATAATAAGAGGTGCAAGATAATTATATTTGTGTTTTGGAGTGATCGCTTCCAAGTTTGCTACATTTTAATTTTTCCAGTGTTTTGCTTGTGTGGATTTTGATCTTCATATTAACCTTGAGTGGCTAGAAGATTGTTTTAACTTGAGCAACAAGCTTATTGTTGGTGAATTAATTTTTTCTATGGAAAATTATGTGTTTCCACCAACGCTCACGGGGCTATGCCTCTCCTTATTGTGTATGGGGAAGCTTCCATTCTTGAATGTAAACTATCCAATCCTATCTTAATGATGTGAGGGTGGCCAAATAGGATGGGGATCACACAATAAAACTTCATTGAACTTGTGGTAAAGTGTTTGTATGGGGTACAAGGGAGGAAATTGCAGCGATGAGGGATAAAGGAGAGAAATTAGAAAAGGGAATGTTATTGTTGTGAGTAGGAAATAACATAGATCACACACAATAACCGAAGTAGCTCAAAATTAAATTAGAGGAAGGAAATAATATAATCCATTAGTGAGAGTAAAAAATTAAAGACACGCAATTCCTTATATTCATCTATCAAGGATGTAAAGTTCCTTCTTGATCACTATGTTTGTAAAGTGCAGAAAAGAGAGAAAATAGAGGATCACATGAGAAAGGGAAATGGAAGAAATGTAGATTTTATTTCTTGTGTTGGTGATACAAATCTCAAAATCCAAAATAAAATCTAGAATTACTATATAATAGATTCATTTTCAAGATCCTTTGGAATTGAGAAGCCATTCTAATTTATATAATTGTGAATTGTCTCTTCATCTACTGCCACATGAATTTTCAAATTCCTACTCCACTTGTGACTTTTCAATTACCATAAGAAGAAACAAATTAAGTATCCCTCTTATAATTTGAGAGAATGATTTTACATTTTACCAATATTTCATTGTCACTTAAGTGAATAAGACAAAATACAATGATTGTGTACAACAAAGAATTAGAAAGAGGGGAGAGAAGAGGAGAAATAATGAGGAGAGCAGAGAAGAAATGCTCCAAAACATGAATGAAGATGTCTCTGCCTTTGATGAAGATCATATCCTATGATTATGAATATGGAAACTTGTTTCATGATGATCCTCTACAACACTGTGTTGCTTTGCCGATGAAGATTGATCATTTGGAAAATTTGCCCTTTCGAGACCTTCCTAGAATGTAGCACATTTGGACTCATTGAAAGCAAAGGTGATGAGTGTTGAACCAAACAATAAAATGATGAATTATTTCCCTCACTTAAAAATTATTCAAACCTTTGAAACACTGCAATGCCTAAAAAATGTCAAGCTCTTGATGCAACTTGAGACCATTTCCTGCACAATTCAACGTGATGATCCCGACCCTTGGGAAATGGAGTAATCAACGAGATTTGGTGAAGGAAAATAAAATCATGAGTTGAATGAAGGTAAGATATTGAATGGAACATGCTTGCAAATTTTAATCAATCCATCCGATGAAGTGAGAAGCACACCTAGACCCAAATACACCATTGTGACCAAAATTGAGGACCGAGAGAGCTACTCTTCTATTTGAGACACAATGCCATTCTACCCCTTTGAAAGCATGATTTTTACTCAATGAAGGTTTGGATTAGTGAGGTATGTGGAGGATGAACCACCATGTCCATTTTTATCCTTTTCCAGACACTTACTATTTTAGTAAGTTCTTCATGGGTGACTAGTTTTGGCAATTTTGTCGAATTGTCACTTTTGAGCACTTTTCCTCTTGGGAAATGAATTGAGTGAATTGAATATGTTTTTTCTTTGGAATTACTATTATTAGTAATTTTATTGAATAGGTACTTACTGAAAATTGACACTGGCCATGGAGTTTTGGATCAGAGTGAAAATAGTTTCCGAAAATTCTACTTCACATTGGGATGCTTTGTTCCATTTTTTAGGCGTTTCTTTCGTCCGAATCTTTGTGAAAATGAAAAATTGAACTTGCAGGTTTTTTTCATCCATGAATAGGGAATAATGTAAAAACAAAAGTCATTAATATCTTCAATTATACTAATTTTCATGGGGTAAGAAAGTGTTCATTGGAAAGTTGATTTTTGTAGATCTTCGTCTCTGATTGAGAAAATTTAAATCGCTACAACTCCGTAGATCTGAGGAGACATTTTTCATGGCTGGAAACTTCTGAGGACTATAAAAAATGGTTGATAGCATCAATGAGGTCATGTAAACAATCATTACAAAGGCATTAACATAGGGAATCTTCATGCAAAGTTTCACGACCATCAGAGGTGAGGTTTGCAAACAATGAGCAAAATGGTGTTTGGCCTTTGTGGATGTCTGGATTTCTTGGAAATACATTAAAAAAATGGATAATTTTAAGATTTTATTCAAAAATTACTATATTATTAAACTTTATACTCACCTTCTCCAAGCTAACTCACACCTTGATTCACTTTGCTTAACCCGAGTTAATTGGCATGAGAGTATGGGTTAAAAATTTACAAATGGGTCTGATATTTCCCCATGTCCCTTAACAATTTTATTAAGGGATGAAGGGACATTAGGGGGTAAGAAATGCACCATGGGGTGAGGCATCATGAGTGGGGGTCAAAAAAATGTAAGTTGTGAAGTTGAGGGTGCAAGCCTAGTGAGCATGTTATAAATTTCAAGTGACGAAATTTTTCTCTCTCCCCCATAGTGGAAAAACTTAATAAATGGGTCAAAGACCTCCTCATGTCCCTTACCACATTTAATAAGGGAAAAGGGGGGAAAATTAACAACATGTGTTTAAAAATGTGCAATGGGTAGCTTGATCGCAAGGAAGGGGCCAACTTTGAGAGATGCGGTTGAAAACACACTCTAACCACTTAGTTGAGGATTCAAGTGATGAAACTTGAGATCCTTACATGGTAGTGATTATAGCATCCCCCATGTCCCTTTGGAAAATTTGAAATTTGAAATTCACCCCCCTTTTCGATTTTGCTCAAGCCTGTGGGCCGGTGAAAGGATTTGCCCCAAAAGTTTCTAATAATGAAAATGAAAACCAACCCATTGGGTGTGAAGAGGACATACCATATCTAATTTTTTTATTTTTAATCAAGTTACAAATCTTGGTAGGACTCCCAAAAACTTCTGTTGAATCTCCACCGGTATTAGAGATCTTCATTTACACTGTCGGGCCCGTATCTCAAAATCTACACAATAGAATCTCCTGAAACATTTTCTAACGTAAAGTAGGATTCCTTGGATTTCTGATGAGTATCCATTTTCTTTCCAATTCATTCTGAGGATCCTGAAACCTTTGGAACAAGCCAACTAGTTTTTTCAATGCTTTCATTTCCTTGCACCCTACTATAAGTAGCCTAGTGATGCATAACTTGTTCCTAAACCTGATTTTCATTGCACAAATTTCCTAAACTACATTAAGTGATTACAAGGCTTTGCCACACACTTCTTGGATACATTGGATCTTCTCTGATCATTCCCGAAGGGTGTTGAGTTGGTGTAAAAATCCTGAAAAATAGGCCTTGCGGGTCCTCCGGAAGCACTTGTCTTTGCTTGGATCCAAATATCTTCATAAATTAACTTGAATAAGATCCCCTACACATGAAACACACTTGAAAATCATATTACCACATCCCTCCAAGCCATAAGGAGGGTAGTACATTGACTAACTTAGCTGGAGGGTAGGTTCACATTGATTAGGAGAAGGATTTTAAAGGGTGACTTAGGTTGTCATGTCATTTTTAAAAAAAATTTCATGCTAAAAATTTTGCATGACAACAACTAGATCTAGCTTGGGGACTTGTTGTAGATCGAACATAGTGAGGACATGACAAGTAGGAATCCCATAATCTCAAGACATTGCATGGACCAATGCCTTGTCCATTGGGCTTATGGAGTCACATTTCTTCACCCAAAACACAAGAAAGAAATATACAACAGAACGGAAACACACCAAAAGCAGAAAAAAAACACACAACAAAAAGGTAAACTATGTTACAAGGGAGGGAAAATTATAGATGCGGGGGAAGAATGTACACATACTCAAAAATGGGTTGAGAGAAATATGTACCATCACAAAACAATGAGTTGAATTCAAACTTTCGGAGATTGAAGATCATTATCTTATCATGCCATGCTCTTGTTATGGATTTTCAGGGTTTGATAAGAAGGAAAAATACCAAGATTCCTTCTTCGTACTTATATTTCACAGAGAACACTTGCATCCAATGACCATTTTATAACATGCTTGAACATCTTACCTCTTGTAGCCTTGGCTTGATGTTTCATAACCGTAAGAAACCATTGTTTCATGTTCTCAAAAATAAAATCCCTAATTTTTTCATGAAAGCATTCACCATCAATAGGTGAAGGTTGTAACATAGGATCATCCCCAAAATCAGCGGAGCATCTAGTGAGGGCAACTTGATTATTTTCCCATACAGAAGTATCTTCTAGCTTCTCATTTTTTTGTTTTAAACCTTTGCTTTCGATCATAAAGGATATGTTACTAATACTGGGTCATTCATCATCCTTGAGTAAGTGTTGTCACATAGAATCATGTTCAAAATCAACAGAGGTTTCAAAAATGGTGAAAGTAAACTAATTTTGACTCCATTCACAAGGTTCTTGCATATTTTCATTCATTTGTTCCAGCTGATTTTCTTTGGTGCTTATCATCTCATCAATGCCTTTGATATCACTTTCAACGGTGGAGATGATTTCCTCGTGAAGGAAGACATCCGTAGAAGACTCAAGCATTTTCTTTCCTTCTAGTTCATCATGGATGTAATCTACTTTATAAAATGGGAAAGGGGAAGAATCATCTTGATATAGGAGCATCTTCATGATTCTTGGAGAGTAGGAGGAAGTTCACAATAAGCCTTTCATGGAATGAGCATCATATGTTAGATGGTTGTCAAGTTTTCCCTCCAAAATTCATATTTGAAACATTTGAATTTGTGATGTAATGGTTCTTTACCATAAAGTGTAAGAGTAAAAGGTGATTATTAATTATCTTAGGTAAGTGTGAACTATCTTATCTCCAAAAACTACGTAGGAGGAGAAGTGAAATAGTATAAGATATCGTGTTATCAATATTTAGTTGTCAAAGGTCATAGTTGACCAACAAACTCCTTAAGTTGTGCATGTATGGTTGAAAACATCGTCAAAAATAGTATATTAGGTAAGATAAGGAACCTAAAAACTAAGTCAAGATATTCAAGAGGAAAGGAGGTCAAATTATCATCAAGAGGGACAAAGAAGTAAGTAATATGCATGAAGGAGTTCTGGTATGTGGAGCTTAAGAGAAAGAATTTTATAAAAATAAGGTTGTAAAACTGTTGTTAGTCATGAAAGGGATTGGTTTGTATTATTTGAGATCTATAGATCCAAATTATTCCTCTAATGTATGTGTTTTAGTGATGTATGATGTAATGATGCATAATCAATAAACTAGAAGCTTTGGTTTTGTATTTTATATACTTATTATGGGATTGTGCGTAATGGTTTAGTACGACAACAAGTTAAAAACCATCCATTTTCCAAGAATTCAATAAACTTCATGACTACTACCTCGAAAAGGAGGATAAATGGATTGTAAAAAAATTGAAATTTATTTGAGTTATTGACTTTGAGATTTACATGATTTATAAGCCATTTTGTACTCTCGGCCCTGAACTAGGGAAAACCATAACTATTTTTGTAACTGATGAAATTCTTCCAGATTTGGAGAAAATCTCTACCTCAGGTTGATAATGAAGTGTACAAAGTTTCAACTTGATACCGCATGTGTGGAAAAATATCTTGATGAAAAATTTTTCTAAGTGTAGGGGAGTTGTGAAAGTGAACTAAGAAGAAGGTAAATGATGCAATCTTGGTCATTCTTTATGTATTGAATGTCAAGAATAGTTTGAATGATGAATTAGAGAACTTACAAGGTGTTCATGAAGTTTTATATGGTGTGAGAAATCCTTCTTAGTCAATTGTTACATCACAGCCTTAAACCAAGCCTATAAGAGGATTTTTAAACCTTGTCTCTTCAAATGTTGTCAAGGGATCTTATGTAGCTGTTATATGATTTGAATTATGGGAAAAGGATTTTTGAATTGATTGTGGTTAGATCACAATGTCACAGTCTAAGTAAAAGGTCTAGAATCAAGATTCAAATCTAAGACTTATTAGACAAGAAGACTCTTAGAACAGGGATCATGAATAATTACCTAAGAGGATTATTCTCTCAGTGTTTGAATGTGATGAATTCATCATCTATAGGTATAGAAGAAGCTAACCATCACTTATCCTAAGTTGATTGTATTCACCCATGATAGGGAAAAGCTCCAAGAGTTAAGACAATTGTGTGAGATCAGCTAGAAGATCATTCTTATGTCCTGAAAGAAGTTGAAGAGTGGTAAGGGTACGTGTTTTAGGGTGAAAAATCAATGTCTTATCATATCATCCTAAGAGGGTAGTCTATGAAATGAAATCTTAAATCATAGTAAGATGACACCAACTATTAACCCAAGGTGAATTAGGTAAGAACTTTCTAAGGACAAAGATATATTGTTTAGAGAGCATATGACTCAATAGAAGACTAAGATTTCATCTTCTTCATGTTGTATTATACAATAAAAACTGTTATAAGAGGGTGGTTCACAAACTTTATATTGTGAATCTAGTCGTACTAGTAGGATTATGTTTTGAATGTGCATGATGAAGGTTGAGAGGCGTGATCAGTTATAAAATGGTCCCAAAGAACGTATTGAAACTCCTCGAAGCTTACCTTGCATGATAATGTATGCTCTCATATGTTGTTTTTACTATGTTCTAAGGGATCTAACATCACAAGGAAGGATTGTGGGTTATTAAGGTAAACCATTGGAGTCTATGGTAGTTGAGCTAAACATGACACCACATCTTCATTTTTCATGTTCATTTGCCAATGCTTTGATAATAACATAAAGCTCATCCATTTGTTTCATCTCATCATCAAACATTAAAGCATTGAAATAAGAAACATAACTTGACTCAAAATTATCTTGTATTTCTATGGTATGGGTTAGGGTGTCATGACTGAGTTGAGGGTCCTTAGTTTCTTCCGCATTCCTCAAGATGTCTTACGCTGCTTGCTCTTTCAAATCTTCCATATATTCATTATCAACTTCATTAGAAGAGTCATTGCATTGGGCCTCAAGGAGATGATTGAAAATCTGATCAACACATGGCCAAAATTCATTTGAAATATCCTCATTCTCTTGCTCTACATTTCTTTTCATCTGGGGTTCACCTTCTTGCAAGACCTGGCATACTTTGTTTTCACCATTTTCGGATAGGAAGAAGAGATCCAAACTATATGAGAATGAAACACCTTTTAATTCAAGATCTATAATATTGTCTTCGTGATATGAGGGAGAACACAATGTCAGAAGTAGTAACGTGAGAGAAATCTTTAACTCCATATTGATAATTCCTTAAAGAATCTTCCTGATTGCAAAGAAACATAAGAAATCCATACTCACCGTGATGTATCAACATTATGATCCTTTAGTGAGGATGGTGGAGTTAGCTAGTCAGAGAGGTCATGCTCAATTTTCTCATTCACCTTGGCTTCAAGAAAGAAATCAGACTCTTCCATTTTTTTATCCGTGATTGTATCAAGAAGGGAATTTGATTCTTTAATTATCTCCATTTCATCATTCAACATTTGTACATCAATTGAAGATACAAACTTAGAAAGGAGATTATCCATTATTACATGAAATTTATCATCTTGAGTTTGAGATGAAGGATGGATTTCTCATACTTCTGTGTGTGATTGACATAGTCCTTGGAAAGCATTGGGTCATTTGTCATACAACACGAATATCTCTCTCTTAAATCGATTATTTATCTGTCGGGATATGTCATGAGCTAAAATGAATTGATGAATGAAGGTTAAACTATCATGTCTTCTTCTTCATCCTCTAAGGCGTTGATTTAATTCTCATAGAAAGGTTTAAGAATAGAATATTCATCAGAGGTGCACAAGAATCTTCCAGGGATAAACACCTCATAGTGTAGACAATCATAAATATCTTCTCCTGAAAGATGAGTTTCTTCTTCTTCAACATAATGAAGTTCTTCAAGATGCTCATAATTTTTTTCCAAGGCCAGTGCATATTTACAAATTTCATGGTAGGTTATGGGATCAAAATTTCCTTCTTGCACACTCAAAATCCTTTGCACAAACTCACTTTTCAAGACTTCCATTTCTTCATCTCCATATGTAAAAAATTCCTCCTAAGGAAGAGAAATGAATCATAATGCTCTGAGTTTCTTGGTCAATTGTGTGAAGTTGAAAATATTACCTTTAGTTGATTCTTCACCATCATGCCCTACATACAACATTTCATATCTCTTATGAATATTTTTCATCCATTTATTAGATTTTGGATAATCAATAAGTGTGATTCCCATGTTCTTTACTCTACCAAAAATCCGCTTTGAATTGGAGCTACCATTTTTTAATGATAGGATCTTCACAAACAAAAATTTTCTCCATTCTAGACAATCTTTTAATGGTTACTGTAAATACAGTACAAACCTTCTTTCCCTTCACTTTCTTGACTTTGAAAGAGATGTTCCAAAATGATGGTTGATCATATATTTGCATATCAAGGTCTTCTTCTTATTCTAATTTTTTATTTTCAATCATTGATGTTGAACACCAATCCTTAAACATCATCATTGTGATGCGGGAAATGAACGTGACAGGGATTATTTCCTTGATGGATTCGCCTTCAAAATCTATTTTTTCTTTGAAATCTGATTTTTTGTTTTTGCAATATATAATTTTTTGTATTTTGTAGAGATATTTGTGGGTGCACGTGGGTAGATCTCTCCCCAGTAGATTTGCTAAAAGTTTTTGGTGAAATAATCTATCGTATGGAAAATTATGTGTTTCCACTACCACTCACGGGGCTACGCAACTCCTTCTTGTGTATGGGGAGGCTCCCATTATTGAATGTAAATTATCAAATCCTATATTAATGTTGTGGGGGTGGCCAAATAGGTTAGGGATCACATATGAACACTTCATTGAACCTGTGACAAAGTGCTTGTAGGAGGTACAAGGGAGGGAATTGTAATGATGAGGGATAAAGGGAGAGAAATTAGGAAAGGGAAGGTTATTGTTGTGAGTAGGTAATAACATAGATCACACACGATAATTGAAGTAGTTAAACATTTAATTAGAGTAAGGAAATAATGCAAGCCATTAGTGAGACTAAAAAATTAAATAAACACAGTTCCTTAGATTCATATATCAAGGATGAAAAGTTCCTTCTTGATCACCATGCTTGCAAAGTGCAGAAAAGAGAGAAAATAAAGGAACACATGAGAAAGGGAAATGGAAGAAATGTATATTTTATTTCTTGTGTTGGTGATACAAAGCTCAACATCTAAACTACAATCTAAAATCACTATATAATAGAGTCATTTTCAAGATACTTTGGAATGGAGAAGCTATTCCAATTTATATCATTTTGAATTGTCTCTTCATCTACCCCCCACATGACTTTTCAAATTCCTATGCCACTTGTGAATTTTCAATTACCCTAAGCAGAGAAAAATTAAGTATATCTCTTATAATTTGAGAGAATAATTTTAAATTTTACAAATATTTCATTGTCACTTAAGTGAATAAGACAAAATACAATGATTATGTTCAATGTAGAATTAGAAAGAGTGGAGAGATGAGGAGAGGAGAGAATAAATGATCCAAAGAATGAATGAATATGTCTCCATCTTTGATGAAGATCAAATCCTATGATTATGAAGATGGAAACTTGTTGCATGACGACCCTCTACAACACTGTGATACTTTGCCGATGAAGATTGATCCTTTGGAAACTTTGCCCTTTCAAGACCTTCCTATAATGTAACACATTTGAACTCATTGAAAGGAAAGGTGATGAGTGTTGAACCACTAAAGATAATCATGAAATATTTCCCTCACTTGAACAAGTCTTCAAACCTTTGAAACACTGCAATGCCTCCAAAATTTCAAGCTCTTGATGTAACTTGAGACCATTGCTAGACAATTTAACATGATGATCCCAACCCTTAGGAAATGGAGAAATCAATGAGATCCAGTAAAGAAAAATCCAATCATGAGTTGAACTAAGGTAATATATTGCATGAAACATTCTTGAAAATTTTAATTGACCCATCAGATTAAGTGAGAAGCACACCAAGACCCAACTACACTATTATGACCAAAATTGAGGACCGAGAGAGCTCTTCTTCTACTTGAGACACAATGGTACCGTCTACCCATTTTAAAGTATTATTTATCATCAATGAATTTTTGGATTAGTGAGGGATGTGGAGGATGAAAAACCATGACCATTTTGAGCCTTTTCTGGACACTTAAATTTTTAGGAAGTTCTTCCTAGGTGACTAGTTTTGGATATTTTTTCAAATTGTCACTTTTGAGCACTTTTCCTCTTGGGGAATGAATTAAATGACTTGAATCCATTATTTCTTTGGACTTAATATTATTAGTAAGTTTATTGAATAGGTACTTACTAAAAATAAACATTTTCCATGGAATGTTGGATCAGAGTGAAAATGGTTTCCAAAAATTCTACTTCACACCAGGATGCTTTGCTCCAGTTTTCGGGGGTTTCTTTCGTTTGGGTCTTCATGAAAATGAGAAGTGAACTTGTAGGTATATGTGTTCATCCATGAATAGGGAAGATTATAAAAAACAAAATTCATTCATATCTTCAATTATACTCATTTTCATGGGGTAAGTGAATGCTCATTGGAAAGTTGATTTTCTATAGATCTCCGTCTTCGATGTTGAGGCAATTTGAATCACTACAACTCCATATATCTAAGGAGACATCTTTCATAGATTGAAAATTTAGAGGAATGTAAAAATTGGTTGATAGAATCAATTAGGTCATGTGAACAATCATTACAAATGCTTTCACATATGGAATCTTCATGCAAAGTTTCTGGGCCATCAGAGGTGAGGTTTGCAAGCAATGAGCAAAAAGGTGTTTGGCCTTTATGGATGTCTAGTTTTTATGGACAGCCATAATAAAAATGGAGGGAAAGGAAATTTGAAAAACGTCTTCAAAAATGACTAATTTATTACTTTATACCCACCCCTCTCCAAGCTAACTCACATCTTGACTCACCCTGATTAACCTAGGTTAATTGACATGAGAGCATGGGTTAACACTTTCCAAATGGGTTTGAGATGTCCCCAATGTCCCATATCACATCTAGTAAAGGAAAAAGTGACATTAGGGGGTGAAAAATGTGCCATGGGGGAAGGCATCATGAGAGGGGGTAAAAAAAATGCAAGTTGTGAAGTTGAGGGTGCAAGCCTAGTGAGCAGGTTATGAATTTCAAGTGACAAAATTTCTCTCTCCCCCATGGTGGCCAAACCTTACTAAATGGTTCAGAGACCCCCTCATGTCCCTTACCACATTTAGTAAAGGAAAAAGGGGACAAAGGGATAACATGTGTTGAAAACTACATGGGTAGCTTAATCATGAGGAAGGGGCCAACTTTGAGAGGTGAGGTTGAAAACATGCTCTAGCCACTCAGTTGATGATTCAAGTGATGAAACTTGAGCTCCTCATGTGGTGGTGGATTCTAATTTCCCCCATTGTCCCTTTGGAAAAGGTACAAAGGGACATCATGCCCTCAAAAGTGCACCATGGGTCCAAGCAACACGAGAAAGGAGCCATATCATAAAGTGAGTTTATAACATCTTTCTAACACCCCAAGCTGTATTTTAAGTGACAAAACATATATTCCATGTAGTGGGACATTATAGTGTCCCCCATGTCCCTTTAGGAAAGGGAGAAAAGGGAAATAGGGACATCAGAGGTCTCTGAGTGCATTTTTGAAATATCCCTTGTGGGATACCACTTAAATAACACAAAATATTGAAAATTTGCAGCCAAATAAAATACTGATTTTTGCAGATTTTTACCAGTTAGGGACAACAAACTGAAGAAAATTAATAACTCCCAAAATATCCACTCAAATCACTTGAAAATTTAAAGAGAGCTTGCTAATATTATAAAGAACATAAGAAAATTATTTTTGGAATTTTTCAGACAATATAACACTGCCAGAAAATTACAGCGTGCCCTAAACAGTTGGAAAACTTCTAAAATTCATATCTTCCCGAATACAAGTGCAAAAACTATGAAACTTTGGAAATAACATTTACAAATATAGGAGATGATATTCTAACCCTCAGATCTAAAAATGGCCAACTGGAAACCCTCCAAATAAAGGCTGCAATCTCCAAAACAAGTTACCGTTTTTGGTAGATGGTCAAAATCCCTTTGAAATCCTCTCGAAATGATTCAAACCCTTTCTTTATTGCTGCCATAAGTCTGATATGAAAACCAACTGATTATCTTCACAAATTATCTCAAAACCCCCCAAAACCCTATCTCTAAAACCTCTGAAAATATCTCTGTAAATCAGCCCTGAAAACAACTCCAAAATGACAAGCTAGGGTAGATCTTTCACTACCAAAGAATGCCCTGTTAGCTAGGGATGGATCTCTCACCACCGAAGCTAGGGTTCCTATGGGATTTCACTCCACAAGCTATAGATTTGCAAACAACAGCTGCACGTGAAAGGAAATAATTAGGTATGCAAGGATACACTCTAACACTCCCCAAATCTCCTTATATAACTTTTCATTACCTTTTTTCCAAGTTGGGAGCTCCATGTGGGACTAAAAGTGACTTAAGTGACCCCAACGAAGAAATAGAATAATAAAGTACCATAAGTCACCCCAACAAAGAAATAGAACAATAAAGTACTATGAGCCCCCCCAATGACAAAATATAACAATTATTACCACCAAGTCACCCACTTAATGTCAACAAAAAAATATAACAAAAAGCAATATGGTAATAAGTCATCTACACCCAATAGCCTCCAACGTCGTTAGCCCCTTGGGTATGTCCAAGGCTAAGACGAATTAAAAAAAAACTCCTAGGTCATCTACTCAGAATTGGGGACATTATAGTCCTCCCCTCCTAAGAAATTCTTGACCCCAAGCATTATCCTACCATGATGTAGAAATTGAATACCACAGAGTAAGTTTCTACACCTCACCCTGCAGTCAACTAATGATCGATGTGATGCGAAGTAACCAAGACACCCCATGTACTCATCATGCTCTCCATGTAATGTAGAGAACAATGTTCCTCCTGAAGTAGTATGATTCCCACACCGACTCTCCACTGGTACCCACACCAAAATTTTGCCAATCTCTCCAATCCCTGCCAATGCAAGGTTGTCATCATGTGATCACTCACTGCCTCTCCAATCAACTCATGGGTATGAAAGTCCACTCTGAATCCCGTAGAATCCCTTGAATCAACACATGAAACAATTTATATATGCACAAAAGGTGCTAACTCTCCCACATGACCTACACTCATGTGAGAGTAAGGATCCTCATAATGTATCTCAATGTGTCTAGTGGGGGAAAAGTCCCAAGACTCTAGTAGACAGTCAACTGGCAATATCAGCTCCACATAGTCCACCTTCTACGTTGAATGTGAACCTACTGAATAACCATGAGTCAATTTCATCTCTCCACTGACTAACACGTGGGAGAAGTGCTCACTGGGCATAGAAGCAGTAAAATACATATGAGTGTTATCCCATGTCGACTCAAAAAATGATGAACCTGTAAGCTCTAAATTTTCATAGTGATAAACCGTACATGCCCATATAAAGTTGAGTATATCCTCCCTCAACCTATGTCATATGAATCTCTCTGACATGAACCTGTAGGTCTCATCGAAGCTCAAGTGCCAAGTCACAGAAGAACAATGCACATGTTGCAATATCTCCATCCTCAACCATGAATCTGACACAAGGTACAATTTTCCCTGATAGAAGATCATCTCATCCTCCAATCTATAGCTATCATCCTATATGTGACCATCTAGAATCTCACAAGTGTGTTGGTTCTTGGAGTACTCAACAAGCAAATGATATCTCTAGTCTACCGAAACCTTAGATAACCAACATAATGGTAAACTCAGATGATCTGAACCTGTAATCCCAATCTTTGTAACTGTCTCTTGTGCAACACTACTGGTTCCACCCACATCCATGACTCCAATCACCCCATCTAGAGCCAAAGTCTGCATCATATCTAACCCACTCCCCAATTCAACATCATCCGACTCACTCTCCACATAAGTCATCATGGTGTGCTCTATATCTGCAACAAACAATCTATCAGAATAGGAGTCATCAAATATCCCACTTGTCTCATACCTTGTGATGTCACCATGATCCACAAGAGGCTGAGTTCCTTCATAATTAAACCACTGAAATGACATGCTTCTTTCTTCACCAATCACATCTTTTGCAATCTACCCTTGTATACCATGAAATCTGATTTCTTTTTTTTCCTTGAAAATTTTCAGTTTATCCATATGAGGGATGAATGTAAATTTCCCAAAATATGGAAGCCGATATGTCCAATGAATGATTCCAACTTCAAGTAACCCAAATGTACAAACACATTCAAGTACTTCACATATCTTAATGACAAAAAAGAAATGAGTTACCTTCTTTGTGCAAGACATATCTTTCCATGGACATAACTCATCAATTCCTTCTATATTGGGAATACACATGGCTGCTCCCTCATCATACTTTATTCTCTTTCCCCATATTTTCATTTCATCGTAAATGCAAGAGAAAGGGAAATCAACATTAGAACTCATGCATCCATTAAATTTATCATAAGGAACTTTATACCTTTTGTTGTACCCATTGATTCTCATCATGAGAGAAGACAACACATCTGAAATAGCATAATTGGGGCTGCTCATCATACCTTTGCAACTCAGAATTTCTGATATAGGATCATTGTCTTCAACATCATGCAACCATTGCATCCCAAAAACAATCTTACCTATATCAAATTCAACCACAATAAATATACCACATACCTTATGTCCTTTCAATATCATGGGCTCTTGCATTATTTTCTTTGCCAATATATGCTTATTAACTGAATCAAGAGCAATGTGAATGGAGGATGGGTTTATCCCATCTAACATACATTGAGACGTGGTTATGAAATAATCTTCCTCAATCATCTAAGCATATAAATGTTGTCCCAAATAATAGAAACATGGAAACAACATAGGAGAACTCAACAAGCTAGGAAAATGGTAACCATTATAATACCTTAGGATGCTAAAGTCCTGAATGCACCTTGAATTCAAATATTATTTTTTAACAGCAAATTACACCTTGATTCTTTGAGCACTTTGAGGATGAAATTACCCCACTAACCCTTCTAAGGGTTCCACAATGTAGCTGGTATAAAAATCAGTCATGGGCTCTATTAATAAAGCATTTTATCCTCTCTTTATGACTTGTTGTTATACACAATCCAACAGGTTGAAGATGGTTAAACAAATATTCTCTTACCATTTTTAGCAATAAAAAAACCAATGCTAGTACCTTGAGATGTAATCTCTCTTCTTTCACCGAGAGTATCCAATGAAAAAATCATGCTTTCCAACACTTGTAATCCCAAAAGAAACATTTTAATTCCTTCTTTTGCTTATGAAATCAGTCACAAATTTTTCAAAATAAGAATTGATAGTTTTGGATAATTGTAACATATTACTAGGATCCCAGAACTTATAATGCCCATGAACCCTTGTATCATGTAAGGTCTTCCATCTTTGATTCTCTTTTATCTCCTCATAAATAAGATCATCACTCTTTGTCTCCATGACGACTTGACTTTGACATACCAAATTCTTAGCATTCTTATCGAACAATAGGTTGAATACCATCATCATAAAATTGTTGTAATGATATAGGCTGAAGATGATGAAATAAATCCATGCTACTACTAACATCCTTATAAATTATATCATAAAAAGTTTCACCTTCTATTTCTGATTTAGAAACCTCCAAAACAACACCATCCCTATTGAGATTCATGATTTTAGATGGAGAATAAGCGGAACACAGAATTAACACCTTTCACAAATTTATGCTCATCACTGCTTAGTAAATCCCTCCCATATGATAATGACTTATTATTTGGAGGATTGATAGGTACATTTTTTATTGAAATATCTTTTTCCATTTTTCAACCAACCAGCCATGTTTGTTCCTTCTTGCCACAAATATTTTTCTCATTAAAAGTCATACATTTTTCCCTAGAAGCTTCTTCTTCTTTCACTTGGTATTCAATCGTCTTTGGATCAGCATTAGCTTGATAATCTGAAATTACCTTATGTGGTGTTGTTATTGGTTTTTCAAATGAGTTATTTTGTAATTCAAGTAGTGGAATATGATGATCTCGCTTGAGCTTGTTACCAATATTCTTCATGCAATAATTTTGAAATGACAAATTATCTATGAAACCCTTACTCAAAGATCATTATCTTTGAAACCCTTACTCAAAGATCGGTATTTCCTCTAACAAGAATCCTCATCAATCACCTATATTGGCTTTCCCTTTATCATTGTTCTCACATTTATATCCTTATTGTCCCTAAATTTTCTTTGATTCAAACTTTGAGTGAGCTGGCTTAAGTAAAGGTTAGTGGTATCTTGTTGTTTCAACATGTTGATGAACATTTTCTTCATAAAACCCACATTGAGATCTTTCCAATATACCATATTTAACCCACATAGTTTTGAGGAGCAATAGCTCTGATACTAGTGAAATATCCCTTATGGGATACCACTTAAATAACACAAAATATTGAAAATTTTCAACTAAATAAAGTATTGATTTTTGTAGATTTTTACCAATTAGGGCAGTGAATTGAAGATAATTAAAAACTCCCAAAATATCCACTCAAATCAATTGAAAATTTAAAGAGAACTTGCTAATATTATAAAGAACATAAGAAAATTATTTTTGGAATTTTTTAGACAATGTAATGCTGCCAGAAAAATTACAACTTGCCCTAAACAACTGGAAAACTTCTAAAATTCATATCTTCCCAAATACAAGTGTAAAACCTATGAAACTTTGGAAATAATATTTACAAATTTAGGAGATGATATTCCAACCCTCATATCTGAAAATGGCCAATTGTAGAACCCTCCAAATAAAGGTTGCAATCTCCAAAACAAGTCACCCTTTTTGGTAGATGGTCAAAATCCCTTTGAAATCCTATCGAAATGATGTCAAACCATTTCTTTATTGCTGCTGTAACTATGATATGAAAAACCACTGATTATTTTCATTAATTATCTCAAAACCATCCAAAACCCAATATCTAAAAACTCTGAAAATATCTCTATAAATCATCCCTGAAAATAACTCCAAAATGACAAGCTAGGGTAGATCTTTCACTATCGAAGAATGCCCTGCTAGCTAGGGATGAATATCTCACCACCGAAGCTAGGATTCATGTGGGATTTCACTCCTCAAGCTATAGATTTGCAAACAATAGTTGCACATGAAATGAAATAATTAAGCATGTAAGGATACACTCTAACACTCCCCAAATCTCCTTATATAACTTTTCATTACCTTTTTTCCAAGGTGGGAGCTCCATGTGGGACTAAAAGTGGCTTAAGTGACCTCAATGAAGAAGTCGAATAATAAAGTACCATAAGTCACCCCAACGAAGAAATATAATAACAAATTACTATGAGCCCCCCCAATGACAAAATATGACAATTATTACCACCAAGTTTCCCACTTAATGTCAACGATAAAATATAACAAAACGTAATGTGGTAATAAGTCATCTATACCCAATAGGCTCCACCGTTGTTACCCTGTCAGGTATTTCCAAGGCTAAGACGAATGAAAAAAAACTCCTAGGCCATCTACTCAAAATTGGGGACATTACAGTTTTTCTCCACTTTTGGAAGCTCGCCTTCACCAAACACTGTAAAAAATAGTCATCTAAACCCATTTTCCTTTCCCTGAGAGCTTCCCTAGGAGTTTTATAGGAAGCTCTTTATATGTTTTTGACTCTAAAATGGATTTTGAGACAATTCCAAAAAAATTTAGGAGCCAATTTTTCCTGAAATTTGAAATTCACCCTCCTTTTTCAATTCTGCTTAAGCCTGTACGCCGGTGAAAGGATCTGCCCTAAATGTTTCTGATGATGAAAATGAAAACCAACCCATTGGGTGTGAAGAGGGACTCCCATATGTCATTTTTTATTTTGAATCATGTCCCAAATCTTCACATAACTCCCAAAACCTTACATTGAATCTCTACCGAGAGCAACATCTTCATTTGCACTATCGGGTCCATATCTCAAAATTTGCACATAAATCTCTTGAAACATTTTCAATGTGAAGTAGACTTCCTTAGATTTCTCACTAGTATCCATTTTCTTTACAATTCATCTTGAGGCTCCCGAAACCTTTCGAACAAGCCAACTAGCTTTTTCAATGCTTTCATTTCCTTGCACCGTGCTATAAGTAGCTTGGTATTGCATAACTTGCTCCTAAGACTGATTTTCCTTGCATAAATTTCCTAAAATACCTTAGGATATTACAAGGATCTTCCACAAACTTCATTGGATGCATTGGATTTTCTCTGTTCATTCATCCCGAAGGGTGTTCACTTACCCTCGGTGTAAAAATCCTAAAAAATAGGCCTTTCTTTCGGGGCCTCCGGAAGCACTTGTCTTTTCTTGGATCCAAATATCTTCATGAATACACTTGAATAACATCCCTTACACATTAAAAAAAACTTGAAAATCATATTACCAACATCCCTCCAATCCATAATGAGGGTAACACATTGACTAATGTTAGCCGGAGGGTAGGTTCACATTGACTGGGAGAATGATTTTCCAAGGGTGACTTAGGTTTTCATGTCAAAAAATTTGAATTTTTTAATGCTAATTTTTTTGCATGACAACACTTATCTAACTACTCCACTATAATTTGGAGAAGTAGAGGAATCCAAATTATCTAAATCCATTTCATCCACTGTAATTTGGAGAAGTGGAGTCCACAATATGTAAATCCATTTCATCCACTATAATTTGGAAAATTAGAGTCAAACATTATCTAAATCGATTTCATCCACTATAATTTGGAGAAGAAAATTCCACAATTAGTAAGGGAAAAATGGGAAAAAGGGATAGCAGGTGTTGAAAACTACACCATGGGTAGTTTTATCATGAGGAATGGGCTAACTTTAAGAGGTGAGGTTGAAAACATGCTCTAGCCACTCAGTTGATGTTTCAAGAGACAAAAATTGAGCTCCTCATGTGGTGGCAACATTCTAATTTCCCCCCCATGTACATTTGGCAAAGGGGCAAAGGGACACCATGCCCTCAAAAGTGCACCATGGCTCCAAACAACATGATAAAGGGGCCAAATCATAAAGTGAGTTTATAACATCTTTCTAACACCCTAAGTTACATTTTAAGTGACACAAAAGCCTATAATCCATGTAGTGACACATTATAGTGTCCCCTGTGTCCCTTTGGGCAAGGGGAAAAAAAGGGACATCAGGGGTATCCAAGTGCGGTTTTTTTCCACTTTTGGAAGCCTGTCTTCACCAAACACTGTAAAAAATAGTCATCTAAACACATTTTCTTACTCCGGGGAGCTTCCTTAGGAGCTTCATAGGAAACCTTTATATGTATTTGACTCTAAAATGGATTTTGAGAACATTCCAAAAAAATTTAGGAGCCAATTTTTTCTAAAATTTGAAATTCACCCCCCTTTTCAATTCTGCTCAAGCCTTTACGCCGGTGAAAAGGAGCTACCCCAAAAGATTCTGATGAAAAAAATGAAAACCAACCAATTGGGGTGTGAAGAGAACCTCCCATATGTCATTTTGGATTTTGAATCAAGTTCCAAATTTTCACATAACTCCTAAAACCTTCAGTTGAATCTCCATTGAGATCAATATCTTCATTTGCACTATCGGGCCCATATCTCAAAATCTACACATTAATCTCCTTAAATATTTTTTCAATGTGAAGTAGGTTTCATTATATTTATGATGAGTATCCATTTGATTTACTATTCATCCTGAGGCTCCCGAAACCTTTCGAACAAGCTAACTAGCTTTTTTAATGCTTTCATTTCCTCGCATCGTGCTATAAGTAGCTCAGTATTGCATAACTTATTACTAAACCTGATTTTCCTTGCAAAAATTTCCTAAAATACCTCAGGTGATTACAAGGATCTTCCACACCACTTCTTGGATACATTGGAATTTATCTGTTAATTCCCGAAGGGTGTTCACTTGGTGTAAAAATCCTGAAAATATGCCTTTCGGGACCTCCGGAAGCACTTGTCTTTGCTTGGATCCAAATATCTTCATGAATCAAATTGAATAGCATCCCCCTACACATGAAACACACTTGAAAAACATATTACTACATCCCTCCAATCCATAATGAGGGTAACACATTGACTAATGTTGTCCGGGAGGGCAGGTTCACATTGACCGGGAGAAGGGTTTTCAAGGGTGACTTAGGTTTTCATGTCAATTTTTTTTGAATTTTTCCATGCTAAACATTTTGCATGACAAAAATTATCTAACTCCACTATAATTTGGAGAAGTAAAGGAGTCAAAATTATTTAGATCCATTTCATCCACTGTAATTTAGAGAAGTAGAGTACACCGTATCTAAATCCATTTCATCCACTAGAATTTGGAAAATTAGAGTCCACATTATCTAAATCCATTTAATCCACTGTAATTTGGAGAAGGAAAGTCCACATTATCTATCATTAGAAGTTAGATTCCAAGGGAGGGGGTGATTATAATAATTGACCCAAGGGCCAATATAACCCTTGTGTATAATGTACACTTAAGGAGCATTTGTTTGTTGGACATTGATGATTATCTCGACACACACACCGAGGAGCTTTGAAATGCTTACTGACCTCGTTTGACCTATGCATGTATATATATAGATTGGTTTCTTAGTTACAATAATGTTTTGTGAGTGATATGTTGGATGTGAAAATATTACAAACTAGGAATTTGGATTATAATCCTCAAGTTGAATTGAACAATGAAAATCATACATGTAATGAATATCATTTGTGAGTGTTTTTATTTGAAAACTTTGAATCTTCATCCTATTAAGTACTGTAAATCTTGTAAATCAATTATGTGTTGATTGGGGAGCATGAATGAGAGATAATTGAGTTGTCAAGGAGGATAATGTTTATGTGTTGTCTCTTCGACATCAACATATTGTGAACTGAAGTAGATTTCTTGAGTTGTGTTCTTACAAGGTTTGAATAAGTTTTAACTACAACAATGACATCTGTTGGCATAACAACCACCAAATATATTGAAAAGAGATCATGTGGGGAGAATTCAACACGAGGAAAAATATATTTAAACATAACTGTGAAGGTACATTTAGAGTATCCATGCTCTAACATTAAGTGTAGACGAACTTACACAGACTCAAGATTTTTAATAAGACTTGGATCTATAATAAGATAAGATGATGTAAATGTAGATGTATCTATATATTAACATAAAATTTATACACGACTACATAAATTAAATCTTAGCGTAAAAATTAAAACATTTTTTTACATCGATGAACTTGAGGACAATACACAATATAGAAATTTTTAAGTATCAAATTCCAGAGGATGCATACAGACTCCAAGTACAATATCTCTACATAAGACGAGTTTGTATGATAGAAGAATACAACACAAGAGTAATAGAAATATTTCTCTATTGTGGGGGAAATGATTTAAAATAACTTGACCTTGTAATGCAACAAAAAAATCAATTTAGAGAAGCCCATGTCCTCTGCTTTATCATAAAATATGCATGTATAGGTAATGTGTGAATTGTAAGTGAAGAACCTTATAACAAAAGAAGAATTTACTAGTAAGAGGAGAGCCGTTAAACAAGTAGTTATTTTGTATTGATCGGATAGGACTCAAACCTAGCACCTCCCATTTTTTTTTCCTGGGGTGCTCAGAACTGAGCTACCAACCCTTTTATGAATGTGGCTTTACAGTGGGCCCCCTTGTTATGTTTTGGATATAGATCATTTTCTCTAGCACCCATGTTCAGGACTCATGATTTGGCTCTGATACCATGTCTTTTACATTGGAAAGTTAGTACTCAAACCTAGGACCTCTCATTTGTATGCTAAGGTGATCTACCATTGAGCTACCTACCCTTTCATGACCAATGCTTTTTGGAAGGCTCATTGTTAAGGTTCAGGTGCGGGTCATTTTATCTAACACAAGTGTGTCATCTAAAGATAATAAATAACTATCATTATGTTTCAAGAAGGTTAAACATCAAGAAAGACCAACCATTTCCCTAATGCATAATTTAAGGCCTCTCATGTTGAACTTGGATCTTAAAACCATTCTCTAGCAACCATCCTTTAAGCTCCATCTATGTGCATTCAATAATTTTTTCTTTAGACAATAAATTATATTGTATATTTTCCCACCTATTTGTAATTTTTATTACCAAACTAATGTGACAAACTTTTCTTATCCAAATTTTAGACCAAGATGGAGCTTTTGAGTTGTACCTTCAGTTAAGATCTTGAGGTATGGACAATAAGTTATTAATAACGTGTTTCATGATGTACAATGTGACTTAAAGGAATTTTTCAACAACAATTTCATGTTAAAGTGCTTGAAGTGGATATTTGTTACAACTTTGTAAATTAATAGCTTTACCAACTTGATCAAAGATACAAAGATATAACTTATGAGCATTTTCATCAGATCAAGATCCTCATTTACATATAGGTGTTTTAAAAATTGCAAATGTTTGTTCTTTAGCAAGTACAGAATCATATAGGAAATTTTTATACTGCTCATCCATAGTAATGGGGCAAGTTTCTATTGTTTTCCCTATTGGGCCACATGAGATAGAGGAGAAGTTGATAGGTATTGGATTTAGGTAGATACTAGGAACCCTTCATACATATTTGTTTGACTTGTAAAGACCTCTTTTGGAAGGCATAAAATTGTTGAAAATTACATAATTTGATCATGTATTTTGACTAAGAGAGTGAATTATTAAGAATAGTAATTTTTTATTTTGAGTAGGTGACACTCAAGAAACAATGTTTGTTCTGACTTATTCATCATCCAAGTTTGAGCCTCAGTTTCCAGGGAATTATCTACAAACGTGCATTATTGTGGTCACGTTCGTCATTCCTTGCAGTCCTATTGTCTAGGGATTTCACTAATACATGAACAAACATAGAGGGCATCCATCCCATGCATTTGAACAAAATGCCCAATAATACCCATATTAGCGCCGACTCTTTGTACACAACAATAAGGTTTTAACTACTTGATTGGAAATTGACTTATTGGTGGTTAGGTAACATTTATCTCTTTTTTTTTTAAAGAGTTATGTGCTCCGAGAGGCAATACAAAGGGGAATATGAAATTAATATTATAAATCTAGAATATAAAGTTCAAATAAGAAAAAACAATGAACTATACATGTACTAAAAACTAATAATAATATCCATAGTAACATAAATTGAATAACTTCTCTATATTCGGTCTCCATATCAACTATTTATTAATCAATTATAGTTTCATGGGATAAGATAAGATAAGATTAATTAGGAAAAGATTCATGAAACATCAACAAATTTTCCAAATATATGAAACATCTCCAAATTTTCCTAAATAGGATAAGATTAATTACAACTTCTCAATCAGTGTAAGTTAGAAGCAGAAATGGCTTTACAACTAAAAAATTCCTCATACATGCAACAATGGAATGAAAAATATAATTAGAAAAATTCATAACAAACCGCAAAATTACTGAGAAAGCTCTTGAACTTCATGGTTTTCAACAGAGCATTAAAGAAGTGCACATTACAGAAGCTTCATTTTATTTCCTATCCATCCCTCTTTATGTTACTCCTATTATACCCTGAATCCACTTCAAAACAATATCTCACTAATAAGCCCTAATTTAGAGTAACTATAATGTGTGTGGGCCCTTGAATCCTAATTTTATGTAATTAAAATTTGTGATGGCCTTATGAAAAAAAACTATGAATTTGAATTTGTATAAGAGGATTCATGAGGCTATTGTTAAAATAGGCACCAACAACAAACAATGCCAATGTTGCCTATAAATTTCAAACTCAAGCAGTCACTATGCCAATGTTGACTAAATGTTTCAAACTCGGGCAATCCATTTGATATAGCTAAAAATGGCCATTCGCCAAGGTCACCATTTTCATGGAGGTAGAGTAACTAGACAAGGCTCTTGTTAGAGCTCAAACTTGCACCCGTCCTAGATCATGTTGAATTGGATCGTTGAGGCAACAATGGGACTGTCTCCAAGTTGTGGGACCTTGCATGCTTGAGATAGACCTTCGGAGAAGGTCGGTTCCTCTACCTATTTCTACTGTTACTACTACTCCTAATGTTGGAAATGAAATCCTAAAATAATCATGCCAAGGGACCAGAGTTAGAAGGATATACAGAAATGGAAAACCTAGGCTAAAAGGGTGGTGATAACACCAGAAAAGGGGTCGATCACTCTCCACGAGGGGAAGGAAAGAGGGAAAATGCAAGAGAGAGGGTGAACAGGTGTGCCACAGACTAGAACCATGTAGACCAGCTTTTCGGTACATTAACAACACATGAAAATGGAATCTACAAGTGGGAAATGTCCACAACATGCCAAAAATGTGAACAGAGAGGCACAAACACATAAAACGTGAGGATAGGGTAGACAAAAATGCCACAAACAAAACTTGATTTTATTTCTTAAGGCATGCACAGTCAATTACATTCATGGCAGAAGGTGAAGATACATTGCAGAGACTAAGATCAAGGTCTGAAAATCATGGGAAGTCAGCCACTATTTTGGCATGGTGTCGTTACAACAAAGAGAGATTCATTTTAATGAGAAAATCTCTACAATTTATAGAAGAAGAAGGAGAGAAGAAGAGGAGAAAGAGAGGGAAACTTAGATTCAAACTTCCAACCACCAACAACAAGCAATGAATTCCTAGAAATCCACATCCAAGGATGTCAGATGCGCCTCCCCATGTCTATTTGGCACGTAGAAGAAGCAAGAAGGAAAAATATGAAGAAAATCTGGTGGTTGAGTCAATTAGATATTTGCATTAATGATCAGAAAGAAGTTTCCATGTTTTCCACCTACTGAATCCCACCAAAATCTGATTTTGAATGGTCTAATGTGTAACCCATGTTAGCATCTTTCCAACAAGCCTAGGTGCATGTGTGTCAAAGCCCTGCGGAAAAATTTATGCAATCTAAAGGTCTACATTGAAAACTGAACATGTGATGACACGTGGCGTGCATTGATTGATTGAAGGATTCCCCCAAGTATTCAGTTGTTTTGTTTTTTCTGCCACATGTCACGTATTGGTTGGTTATAAGGATTCGACGCCCTATTGGCACACTTTGATAGGTTGCATGTGACACACTTAAGTATGATAGGTTGTCACGTAGCATAATGACTGGCGCAGAAGAAGGCGCAAGGCACGTGGAGAAGAGATGGTCATTAAAGAGGAAGGCAAAGATAAGGCACACAACAGTAATGCACGCGTGAAGAATGGGAACATAATTATAAGAGATAAGTATGTAGGTAGGATGCAAGCATCTAAAAGGCGATGCGTGGTAGCGAGGAAGGGGTGCACAAGAATGCCAAGAAATCAACTAATTTTGTGAAGTAAATCCAAGGTGCACGTGAAGGGAGCATGAACTGCTGGGAAGAAGGCGGATGTGTAGGGAGTGCACATAATGGGGAGGTGAAGAAGATAGAAGAAGGGGAACAAGGAAAGGGCACACGGACCAAACCAAGAAGGAAGGAAGCATACAACGCACAAGTTCAAAGACAATATGTGCAAGGGAAAAATGAAAAAGAGAAAAAGAGTGTGAGGAAAATCACGGAGCTCAAGAGGAATGGCATGCGCACAAAAGAGCATGCCGAGAACTTAGCCAAATTGGAAGGTTAGTTAGGATATGTGTGCACAAGAGGAAGGCACGAAGGGGAAATGGAAAGAGAGGAGGAAGTAGGATAGGTGCACTAACAAGCATGGGAAGAAACATAGGGGAAAAGGAAGCACAAGGGAGAAGAAGGCAAGGTGTGTGAGGGCACGTGGAAGAACTGCAACCAAGTAAATCATGCCAATGGAACCTCCAGAATGCATAACCTGAAATGTTGAAGCTTCAGAGTCAGAATGAGGATGAAAATTTATCAAAATAACTGAGGGTTATTTTAGACAACAAATCTCATTGCCCACAATCCTCAGGTACTCCAAGAATATATTTTAGGGATTACAATGGAGCATGTGAGACATTATGCACAGAGAAATACCCATAAGAATTCTTCTACATTCCTATACAAATGTATTCATTCATCGATGATGTTTAAAGATTAACAAGATGATGTCATTACCTTATCTCGGGGCTGATTGGGAAGAGACATATCTTACAATGCAAGTTGAATTAACTCTTAACTAGCAAAAGCATCCATGGGTGCTTGTGAGTGGCTGATAGGCATATAGAAGAATTAATTAGAAGTATTAAAATAAGTAATATCGACATATATTTTAGGTGTTGTATTTTGGTGTATCAATTTGTAAGGGTAGTTTAATCTAATTATAATGATTGTGTGAAATACATAAAATAGATTTTTTGATATGGATTTGGTAACAATTATAGAAAATGTAATTGTCATGTATAAGGAAAAATTATACAACATATTCCAACATCCTTCTATCTTGCACTACCAAAATATAGCTTGATAAAAGCATATAAATATCAACCAAATCATAATCAAATGTGCAATTTTTAGATTTTTTTTCTATATGAAAGCAAGTGAAATCTTTGTGGAATTTTTGGTGGAATACCCTTTTAAATAGATATGGGATCTTGGAATACATTATGATTGTGTCATATGCTAAAAATGTTGTTCAAGAAAATCTTTAAATATTATTGTCAAATAAATGTATTTCTCATGTAGATCCAAAGGGGAAACACAAAGTTATCATCCATTAGTTGGATGATGTGCAGGTTGGTGGATAATTTGAACAACTCTAGGAGAATCATCCAGGGTTGCATAAACACACTGACAAGGGTTGTTTAATGGGGATTGAAAACATCAATTGAAATTTAGATAAAAGATTAAATCATTATAGATATTCCTTTGAATAGGCAAGTGGTGACCATCAAATTCCAAATTTGTTCATATCTACTCAATTAGAATGTTATTTGGATGGTATTATTAAGGACATTGATAAAAAGAGTGAGCAACATTATTCCAAAACCATAAAAATTTAAAGATTTCTTGTAATAAAGCTATTTATAAATAAGTTGTTTGAATTGAAATATGACTATTTTAAAATTGAAGAGTAATTGCAAAAATTTGTAATAACACTTTGATATTATATGAAGCACATAGCTTCAAAAGTGTTTGTTTCTCCATGTATAGAGAAAAATAAAAGTCAAATGGAAAATTAAGACCCATGCCAAACAAACCCACCAACCGGTTAAGTGCTCTTCAAAACCAAAAGCAGAACATTGAGAGTGCCACATCCTAAATGGCCTTTCAGGCCTGTCATTTTCCTTGCATGATAATACAAAGCACTTTATTTGAGATCCAAAGACGTTAACCACACTGAAACCCAAGTTAACATTGTAAATTTAACAATGAGAATTAAATTAACTAAATAAACAGAACATTACTGGTAATTGTGCTAATAGTCATCTTAAAATCAGTACCAATAGAGATTAAATCAACACTACACATAGAGATTGATATGTTTTGTATCTGTATCTGAAGCAGGTTCAATTGTCTTTGAGAGGAAACTACTGTCTGTCGTTGTTTTGTTTGTTGTATTAATTAAGACATTGAAAATGCCCTTTCCTGCTATCCCACTGATGTCTCTCCAACATTTGTCTCTTTCACTCTTCCTTTGTGGGAAACCCTCTATTTGTCCATTCTCAGCCCAATGTTTAATTTAATGAATTCTCTACCCCTCGACTTCCGCAAAAATTAAGCTTCAGTTCAGAAAAATGTAGTATTGAAGATGAAAATACGAAAACAATATTGAAGATGAAACCAATTGTCTTTTTTTTGCAAAAACTGCAATATTGCAGACAAAAAGATGAAAGACTATCGGGCAATTAAATCCATTAGAATTTACACAAGAAATTTCAGTTACACAACATGATTTTTTTTTATTATTTTAAAAAGAGGACGACTACCAAAAAAGTTCAATTACGAAGAAATTTGTCTCTAAGAAGCCTATCGGCAAATATTTTTTTTTAATTGTTTCTAAATGTGTAACTTTAGCTTGATTTTAAAAATGATGGTTGCATAAGGATTTTCTGTAGCGAATGAAGAAGAGTTCGAAACCAATGATTTCTTGCAACCATCCTTGAGTTGTAAAGGTTGCTTCGTAGTCGGGACCTCTCCTCGTGTATCAAGTCTTCCTCGTGAGATGGAGCCTCAACACCTAATGCCAGTTCATTTGCATACTAATCTAGGCATAATCATGCTCATGATCGATCACCAAGATTTTTATTGTTTCCCTACAATGATTTCAAAGTTTTTAGTGAAGGGGTTGTGCCTCTCACAGGAGATTCAAGCTTGATAATTTGATTGTTGTTAGTGAAGGGGTTGATCCTCCTTGTTTAGTTCAAATAGGGGGAAATTTAGCACTAAGGATCGACCTGGCCTTGGGGCTCGAACCTACCCATGTCAACCTAGTCATGGCGCGCAATGAGGGAGACTCACTAGGATCTTCCCTCTCATGTCTACTGAAAACAAACATGCCATCATTTATAAGGAGGACATTGTCTCTGATGACAAAACCACTAATAACATTAAATTATTTATCAATTTTTCATTTAACCTTCCTAAAAATGCTAATGATTGGTCACATATGCCTTCTTTGGGTGTTATAGGCAATGCTTAGAAAGATTTGGTGTTAAAATAGATGCAAAACTTGGAAATCTTAAAAAACATTGTGCTTCCAGCTGAATGGTGAAACATTAAGGACGTGGTTCCCACCCTCGAATAGAGGTTTATTTCATCTTCTAAGGCTATATTTGGTGGAGCTATAATGGAGGATTTAGAGTTTAAAAAATGCGTAGGACCATTAGAGGAAACCGAATAACTCAATCCCTAATGAAAAAGGGTTGAGCCCCCCCACACCCACCCCCCACATGTATAACCTTGTATTGCTCATAATCAAGTCCCTTATCAGGAGGATTTTTTATTTTTTTCCTTATTGATAACAAGGATTACTTCAAAGGATGCACGCATTTGGAATCAAGGGGAGTAATCCTTTGTTTCTTAGGATACCTTATGAGGAAGCTTCTAATTGGTAGTGCTTTCTTAATTGGAAGGCCAAGGGGATTTCATTGAATTCTTATTAGGGATTGGGTTTGAAATGTGTACCTCTTATTTAACTCAAACATTGCAACTCACCATGTACCGCATTTTAAAACATGGAACATTACTAGTAGTCTAGCCTACATTCAATTGTGGTAGGCAAAATTCAACCCTAAGGATCGTGGTTAGGTTCACTATCCTCTTTGGATAGTGTTCCCTGCTTTTCTTGTTGATTTTCACCCATTTGTATATTTTTTTGCTTGTCAATTTCATAAGCTCCTCATCCCAGATGGTCATCGAAACTCATTTCGACCAAACCCTCGAGTTTTTGTAGAGGTAAACTTGAAGCGAAAAATTACTCCTTTTATTTTGATTTGCACCATAGATGAGATTCGACAACAAAAAGTTAGTAGTGCAAATATTCCAAATGTTTACTTCACTTTTCAAGTGCAATACCATTTGATCAAAGATTGTCCTCTTGTTGCAAAGTGGTTCCTGCAAGGTTTAAACAGGGGATAGGGAGAGAGTATATAAAGACATTTCAAAGGAGGAGTTACACA
The DNA here is from genome assembly GCA_019776745.2 of Taxus chinensis. Lineage (NCBI taxonomy): Eukaryota > Viridiplantae > Streptophyta > Pinopsida > Cupressales > Taxaceae > Taxus > Taxus chinensis. Next base: position 561,415,279 of record CM034155.1, on the reverse strand, counting down.
CTGCATTATTTCCCATGCATAATGGTGAGTCCCCAGGCATGAACAACCTCCCTCATGAGTTTTTCAAGGTTGTGTGGGATACCATTAGATATGGCTTACGTTCTCTAGCCTCTAATGTATTCATTTATGAATGCCTCTTTGAGTCTCTCAATTAAGGTCTGATCAATTTGATTCATAAAAATGTTCCCAAGGACACTATCAAGGGAAAATGACATATTACACTTATTATAGGCCTATTACACTTCTTATTGATGTGTATAAAATCATTTCCAAGCCCTTGGCTCTTAGAATTCGTTTGATTGCTAAATGTGTGGTGTGTCAAGAGCAGATTCAGTTTATGCAGAGAATGTCTATTCTTGACATTGTGGTTTTTGTTTTTGAAGCTTTAGATTGGACTAGAGAAATTGATTAGCAATCACTGGTTTTGAAAATCAACTTTGACAAAACATATGATAGGATTGACGAGTCTTTCATCTCAAAAAAGAAAGACTTGCTTGGGCTTTGGCCCTTAGTGTGTTGTTATGATGTCCACCCTCTTCACCAATGTTTCGAAATGTCTCTAGAAACAACTCCTTGTCTCCATAGATCCTATACTGGTTCATCTATCAAGGGTCTTACTTTAGCCCCTTATTTGCATATCTTGAAAATTGACACTCTAGGCCATTTGCTTGAGGATTCTCAAGTTGTTGGGAAGATTCATGGTATCCTACTTCCTAATGTTTTATTTTGTTTTGAGCAGGTGACGCTCATGGAAAATGCATGTACCAACTTATTAATCCTTCAAAGACTATTTAGGGGTTTCCCCAAACATGCACTACTGCCACAGTCACGTCTAATGGTTCAAATATGATTCATAATCATTTTTTCGATGATTCTATTCACTTGATCAAGGTGGAACATGAGTTGGATGATAATACCCTCCCTTGTCTAAGCACTTTTTGCACTGCCTCAAATGTAGTTTGACCACAAAACATACTTCTATCTTTTCAAACCAGACACTCCACATTGGATTCTTGTTGTTTTATCCTTTATTTCACCTAGGAGTCATTGTTCGTCATTTGGGCATCCCTTTTGGTGTAGTCTTGTATCTCATTTCCATGTGGGATTGGTTCCTTCAGAGGCTTCAGAGTAAGCTTCACAAGTGGATCTGGAAGGACTTATCGTTGGGGCAAGTTGATAGTGGTGATTCATATTCTTCACGCTTCTCACATTTATTGTGACTTATTTGTTTTCGAGTAAGACCCAATTACAACACGTTGAGAAAAATTCTAAGGGATTTTTGTGGTCCAAATTTAGAGGAGAGAGGCATCCCACTTGTACCTTGAAGTGTTTGCACCATCCCCAAAGATACGGGATGTTTGGGTTGTATAGGTATTGTAACTCACGATAGTGTTCTTTCTACTAAGTGGGTGGTGCAATTTTTTGGGGGTTCTACACCTTGACTAACTATGTCTCAACAACATATACCCTTTACACGTGTCTTCAAAGTTCAAAGTTTTTGGATTATGTGATATTCTCTCAGCACCTCACCTCTTCAAGGTGTCCAGCTCCCTCATCTTTAAGAGCATTGGGATTTCCTGGAAATATGTTACATGTTTGGTTCATTGGCACTAGGAAGGTAGTAGAGTTGGATAGGATCTTGCTTCTCGCCCTATTTAATGTTAGAGGAATCAAGATTCATATGTGATAGAGTTGCCTTACTTATAGGTTCATAGATTTGAGCAAGAAGGGCATTTTTGTTTGGGGTGGGCTATGGGATTTTACTACTCACTGGAAATAGTCGTGCACTCTAACATAGGAGTATGGTCTCCAGAGCCTCAACCAACCTTCGATCTTAGAGTTGAAATTATATTCTTGAACTAAATATTTTTAAAATGAATATTGGAATGGTTGATATGATTTAGGAGGACTACAGATGGTGCTTTGGACATCCACTTTTTCTATATGATTGTCATAATATGTACTTAATGCTTCACCAAAAAGACCCTTTACCCCTAGTCCTTAATGTTTGTTGCTCTCTATAGATCCAAAAGATAGATGGAATAGTTGTCTTCACAATACTCGGACATTTCACTTTTCTACAAGATGAGTGTTTACTAGGCTGGTCCTTTTATCAAGGCTTTCCTTCCAAGGACAAGTTGGCTAAAAATGGTCTAACTAACGGCTTTTGCCCCATTTGTCAACATTTTGAGACTCTAAAACACATCCTTTGGGAGTGCTAGTTTGATAGAGAGTGTTGGATATTTCTTGAGAATTAGTGTGCAACCTTTGCTTCAAAACTGACTTCACTAGCATTTTACCTTGCTTAGAGATAGTTTCTCTTAGGTCCATCTACTTTTTGTTGGGTTATGGCAATACTTGAAGCTCTTTGACTCATTTTTCCTTTGGAAAATTAGATGCAAGAATGATTTTTCTCAAGATGATAGTTCTGTGTCTACCTTTTACTCCTTGCAAAGGGACAAAGCTCATTATAAAATTCTTACTAGAGATGAGTTGCTAATCAAAGTCACTCGTTCCTTATAACCTAAGTATTTTGTTTTGATTTTTTCTCTAGCTACCTTTGAGATGATGTATTTATTGTCATTGTATATACCAATCTTTGCTTTGTATAGCTATTTGTAAATATTTTTTTGTCTCGATACAACATATGTTTCGATAGAAATAAAAAATATTGGCTTAATTTCTATCAACATCTTTAGAGGTCTTAAACATGTGTCATTTGTTCAATGGAGGCTTATGGGTTTTGTAGATTATATAATATAAATTATCAATGTAGATGATGTGTTTGAGAGCATGTCTAGAATTAGTTATTCCTCATAAATGGTATCTTTGTATAGTTATTTTAGCTAAGCATGTCTACAAGCAAGTATTCCTCATCTGGATTAGTAATTTTGTATAGTCAATCTTGTTGATGTGTTTGAGATCTAGGAAAAGGCATCTTTCGTCTAAATTTGTTATTTTGTTTCAATGAACATTGTGCTCCCTGTAGTTAGACATCTATTCTTAACTTGTTATTTATTTATGGTTTCACTCTTAACAAGATTACATTATAGACATAGGTAATAACATTATAATTTTACATGGAAATTCTTATAAACCAAATGCTCATAATTCCAAGATATTTATGAAAACCCATTTTTGTAAAAATTCCATATTACCTCCCCTTATTTCCTCTTCTCCCTATGTTATGGGAAAATCATCAATTTCAAAAATCGTAACATAGATATGCTTGCAAAATTGTAACTAAATGAACCATGATGAAATGAAAAATCTAATATATAAAGAGAGAACAATTTCTCTAAAGTAATATAGAGATTATCTTAATCAAGAGAAGCCACACTCTTGATTAATATTATTTTAAGTGCCTTGACATATGTGATTATTTTGCATATCGAGTGCCTCCACTTCATGGAGTTCCACACATTATACCAAAACTAAAAGGACAACTTTAATCCCTTTACTTGATATCTAAGAGTCACAATGTCCATTATGTCTCACAGATTCTACCAAATATAAAAAAAACTTTTCTCCGTTCACTCAATATAGAATGAAGCTCATACATAAGCTAATCATAAGGAAAAATATTATCACAATTAATTAACAAGTCAACAACTTATACAAAATTTGAGGATATGTAGAGAAATCAAGGCTTACACCAAGGTCCCATAAATAGGCTTCCACTCCTATCATGAACATGTATGGAGCAAAAGGTTATATGCAATTTTTTCCGACATGTTATGAGTAAAGTGATTCCATACCTATTAAAAAATGATCCCTAAGAAAATTGTCTGCTAATTCTATTTAATCTCAGAGGTTAATCCAAAGGTGGGGCTAGAGGTCTACATGCCACCCCTTAGTGGAGTTCCACACATTATACCAAATCTCGAAAGACAACTTTTCTCCATTCATTTCATATGGAGGGGAGGTCAAATTTAGCCTATTCCTTTGATATCTTGTTGCTCAAAAGAAAACTTTAATCCATTCACTTCATATAGAGGGGAGCTCTCACCCAATGGAATTCCACACATTCTACCAAAGCTTAGAAGAAAAATTTACTCCATTCACTTCATATGGAGGATAACCCAAAATTAAGCTATTCCTTTGATATCTTGTCATATGGGTTAAGAACAAATGTTATACCAATTCGAAATTCAGATAGGAATTTGCATGCAACAAGATGACTAGTCAACAACTGATGAAGAAATTAAGGAAGAGTGAAGAGGCTTATTAAGTTGTCCTATGAAGGTTCAGGTCCCATGAATTTTTTTCTATACTACAAGAAAAAAATTAATGTTTCCTCTGTAGGCAAAATTGAAAATTTTCCCATATTTTTGGGTGTTTTTCTGCCAATGTGGAACCCTGGCATGGACATAAGAATAATGAAGCAAGACAATCTAGCAGGGTCTACAACATTCAAATTGTTGAAAAAACTTATACAGTCTATTACACCACCTGTTGCTTGGAAAAGGCTCTTAAATTTTCTCAGCAACAAAAGATAAGATTTTGACTAGCCCCCCTCCATTTAACTGCAGCCTTAGACACTAAATATTAAAATATGAGGGGAGGTGTTTTCACACTCGTTCCATTTTTCCAAGCCCTAAATATGCTAAGAATATGCTCAAGTTGAACTAATGAATGTAGCCTTCGATGAACATTGATTATCGAGTTAATTACTACACATTTTTAAAATGGTGTCAGCAAGGCCAAATTAAGGCTTATGAGCACCCTAGGAAATACTAAAGCTAATGTCTGCTATAAATAAATAAAATATATAGTAGAAAAAATAATTAACCATGACCAAATATTGTATTACTTGATATGTTATGCCTCTACCATCCGAAAAAAAACTTCATAATAATTTTTTGTATCTATTACTGCCTAAAACCCCCAATTAATTCTCTAACAAATTGTCTACCATAATCCTCCTTTTCTCATATATTAACTATTTTTTCCCACGATCTTTACATATTCACCTTTGTTGATCGCTCCTCCAAAAAAACTTCCAAGACTTTAAAACAATACAAAATATGAAAAATACATGAGTATGAATTAAATTTAAGGATCCGGCAACAAAATCACTTGCATAAATATTTGAGGCCTCCAAAATATCAGATTTTTAATACAATTATATAATTTTAATTTTATTTTAAATGAAGTGAATTGAATTGGTATGTAAGGTTGGACATTAACTATTACTAGCATATATGGAACTAATAAATTGATCCACTCTTCAAAAAAACCATAGTAAAATAAAATAAATTAGTGCCCCCTAAATGTTAGCGTCGTAGGCAGTTGCCTAGTTTGCCTAGGCCTTAATCCTATTATGGGTGTTAATCATTTTAGATTTTTGCTAGTTTATAATGGGTGTAAAAAATGTGTAATGTTAAGTTTTAAAATATGTAATTTGAATATAATTTTATCGTGTAAGCATTTTAACTCTTAGAGGCAGAAAGTGTAGTTTAAACCTTCCCTGTGATGTTTTTATAACGAGGAGACATGCGCCTATAAACCAAAGGAGCAAGGGCATAAATTATTGACTAAATAAATAGGCAATTATCAAATTCGAATCGATCTGAGGCTTACATGTTCGTTAAGGAAAACTTTTTGTAATTAGAGTAACAAAACATCAATTTAGCCTATCAATTTTCCTAGTAAATATACCACTATTAGATAACTTTAGACATATTACCAATCCCATGAATGGAATTACCAAGCTTAGATCAAACACAAATTAAAAAATGAAGTGAATCCTAACCTTAAAATACGAATAAAAATGAAAGCTAAGTCTAACCCTATAAAAGAAAATAAAACCTTAGTTTACGTCTAGTGTTGTCATTAAGATCCAAAGGCAACACAAAGTAGGTTCTCCTTGTTTTCACAAGGTTTCAACACCATTTGTATCTCCACTAATTAGATGGATCATCATTAGCAATTGAAGAAAATAAATAAGGGTTTGGATTACATGATTGTGTTAAATAGGAAACAACAAACAAGCCTCAGTAGAACCCGTCATTGTCATTGACATGCAGGGGCAACTTCAAGTAGGTTCTCCTTGATAATTAAGACTTGGAACCCTTTGCAACTCCATTAACTGGTTTCATTTCCTCATTAGAAATAGCTCATAATATATTGCACACTCTTCATATAGAGAAATTCAACCCTCCAAGCATTTTACTTTATTGGTAGACCTCGTAGAAAAGAGAAATGATGCAGGCACCAAATGTACACTTGGTCGTGTTGGCTTGCAACTTGTGTTGGTACGCATGTAAGATGCATCGGATGTACTCCACATACTCCTCCTAAGTTTTGGTTAAGATGATGTCATCCACATAGACAATAACAAAGAATTTTAGGAAGGGCATGAATAGATTATCCATTAAACGCATAAATTTTGTTAGCATATTGGTCAAGACAAAATGCATAACTAACCATTCATACAATCTTTCTCGTGTCTTCAAAGTTGTCTTCCAAACATCTTCAAGATGGACCAAAACCTAGCGGTAACTTGAATTCAAGTCAATCTTGGTGAAGCATTATGCACCTCAAGGGTGGTCCAAGAGGCCTTCAATGCACAATAGTCATTCTTTTGTTGAGTGCACAATAGTTTAGGCAACAGTGTCAAGTCTCATCTTTCTTGGGAGCAAGAACTATCAGAGTCTCACAAGGATAGTAGTTGGGCATGATCATGCCATGATCAAGGAGCTCTTGTATTTGGCTCTAGTCTTTATCATTATACCAAATCAATCTACAATACATGGAGTTATTTGGAAGAGAGGATTGAGGGACCAAATCTATGTAGTGTGTTAGAAGTCCTTTAGGATTTGTGAAGACTTTTTTGTGTTGCTTCAGTAACTAATCGAATTGTTGTTGTTACAACCCTATTGCATTGTGTGTGCTTCCAATACTTGTTTTCTCTCTCACACAAGTATCTTGGTAGTGACCATAAGCAACACAATTTTTTGCATGTGCGAGACAAACTTGAAAAAAAATGGAAGAGACCAAAGTGACTTTGGTCATTGGAGTTGAATTTAAGAGATTGAAGAAGCAATATTTTTTGCAAATAGTCTAGCACTATGATTTGGCTTGATATGTAACATCTCAGCCATACAAATATGGTCTCCCCAAAAAGATATCACAAACTTCTAGAGAAGTGATGTCACCAGTGACTGTGTCCTCTATAGGATTGAATTTGCTGAAAAGTTCAATGTCACCAGACATGTTTAATCTTCCCCTTGTAAAGCCACACAAAATAATATGGTTTGGGATGTACAACATGTGTAAATCATGGAGACACTAGGTTTTTGCTTGCATGATGATATTCTTTTGTTTCCCACTATCAATGATAACGTGAATACATTGACCCTTCACCCCAAGAGGTCTTCACGCTCCTCAAGTTTGTTTATGGTAGTGGTGTCAGTGCTCAGACAAGAAATGTCTAGATCAATGTATTTTGTTTGCACTGGATCGTATGTAAACTACACAAACAAGATTTGTTGCACACGACATTCACAATCATCATAGGTGTATGAGAGATGTTGCCAACACTACTTATCTCCTTATTTATTCTTGTCTTTTTCTGAGTAAAAAGGTAGATGATCCTTTTGTTGTTATGCAACCTTCTTAAGTTCTTCTCCTTTGCATGGCTTGTTCTGCTTCTATAACATAGGAGGATGGGGGTTAAATCCAACATAAAGTTCAAGATGAAGAGGAAAACAACTGATTCATTTTTCGATGGCTTCAATCGTGGAGCCATTGAGATACACTTTCTCGAGTCGAGAAATTTTGAGGTCAAGAACAAAATATTAGAGTATATACGATGCGAGGTTGTTGTCATACCTTAGAACTTATGTTTCTTTGTGAGGTAAATGTGATTTTATTGTGTTCTTAATGAGTTTTTGTACCTTTGGTGCTGCCTCAAGTTGCTTTCGAGTGTTAACCATCTTGCTCTTATTGCACCATTCTTCTAGTTAGATAGAAACATAGCCAACTTCTTGTCCTTCCTTCTCACATTTTACTCATGTTTACAAGCATAAGAAATAGTTATGCTCTCATATCAATGATCCACACCACAAGGATTAATACATTGTGTGGGGGACAACCCCGCATTAGAAATAAGTTGTGAAGGTTATATAGAGTGTGAACTAGTTAACATACAATAATAAACCAAAACACGCATTCGAAATGCACGTATTTGATTTGCGGGAAACATAACATCTATTCAATGTGGAAGAATAAAGAGAGAGTACAAGTGTGTAGAATAAGGCTAGGAATTCTAGTTCCGAGTGATCAGAAAGGAAAACACTTCCTCTTATTTTCCTAGATTGAATGTGTGAATGTAGGATGTGTATGGGAGATATTGGATGCTTAAGGCATGCCAATAATCATCATTATCTAGTGCTTAGACTCTAAAGGTCATTGATCATAGGTTGGTTGAGTATGTTACATATTTATATTACAAGTACATGGTAGTTACATTTGGCGACAATTACAAAGAACAATTACAAGTTTCATCTTCCAACACGAATGAGAATTGAACTTCTTCCAAGTGTGTGGTGGTCTATCAAGTGGCTATCTGAGATCACAAAACTATGAAGTGACACTTGTCAAGCCACACAGAGGCAAGAATTTGCCACATGGTTTTTGTGAGAAGTCGATGCACACATTGGGGTTTTGGTGTTGGACTATGTTGCAAGGCCGACACATGATTGTGAAGTGTGGAAAGCTCTCTAAGAGGCACAAGATATCATAAGTGTTGTATGAAGCTCAATAGGTTCTACACAAAGGGAAATTCCTACATGGTATTACTATGTTGCACATAGGATCTACGAGACTTGTGTGTGCATGCACTATTAGGTGCATTTCCTAAGGGAAGAACTCCAAGTTAAAAGGTGCAGATGTTGCACAGGGGCACAAAGGAATAATGTATGCGGTTACATAATTGTGCATGGACAATACATGTGTGCATTTGGTTTTGAGCCAAGGATACAACATATAATTTACTTCCCATCGCATACAAGTTTTTGATTTTGATATTGAGCAGGTGACGCTCAAGGACAATGTTTGTGCCCACTTATTCATCCTTCAAGTTAAATAATACATTGTTCAAGGAACTACCCCCAATCATGTGCTACTGTTGTGGTCACATCCGACCCACCTACGATCCCGTTGTCTGAGGATTCCACTGACACAAGAACAAGCACAATCCACCCCATGCACTCAAAACATGCATCTGATAACACTTATAATTATTATCACCTTTGTGTACTTGAAAATAGGTTTTTCCCTACCCAATTGAGCATTGGCTCATTGATGGCTAGGTCACCTCTAGGCCCTTATCCACTCAAGGTTGGTGGTAACATGTCCCCCCTTCACCCCCCTGACCCCCATCCTTGCCATCTCCCTCTCCCTCCGTCTCTGCCCCCACCATCTACTAACCCCCGAGGAATTTTTGATGCAAAGGGAGTGAGAGATATTGGGGGAATTTTGGATGAGATTTGATTCCTTAATTTTAGGAGATCAACAAGCACATATACATGTAATCTTCTCTCAGTGAATAACAAAGAATTGAATTAAGTATTATTATGTAATTTTTAAGCCAAATTCACATTTGGTATCAGAGTGAGAGGTTACCCTAATGGAGTATTGACTTCTCTATAGGGACACGCCATAAGGTTTTGCATTATTGCCCATGTTATGGTGTTCATGCATTATTTTTGTTTTGTTTTTTGTCCTTCGTGTGTTATCCAGAATTATAATTATTGTTTGAAGTCTAATTAGTGATCTATTCATGCCATTTAAAGTGCTACTCAAGCAGAATTCATAGTGCATCAATTCAACATTAATAAGAGGTGCAAGATAATTACATTTTTGTTTTGGAGAGATTGCTTCCAAGTCTGCCACATTCCAATTTTGTCATTGTTCTGCTCGTGTGGTTTTTGATCTGCATATTAATTTTGTGTGAATCAAAGATTATGTTCACTTGAGCAGCAAGCTCCAAGCCTGGTTCCATGCTATCGATGTCTATAACATTACATATAGGATATTTATGTTTCAAATTCCAAATTCCAAACACTAAGTCATACATTGGTTACATACACTATAACTTGATATATAAGCATTGCTAACATAAATATATTTAAATTTGACATCAACATATTGTGAACCAAAGTAGATTTCCTGAGCTGTGTTCTTACAGGGTTTGAACAAAGTTTTAACTACAACAATGGCATTAGTTGGCATGACAACCACCAAAGATATTGAAAAGCGATCATATGGGGAACATTCAACGTGAGGAAAAGGATATTTAAACAGAACTGAGAAGGTATAATTAGAGCAACCATGCTCCAACATAAGTGTAAGTGGACTTGCATAGACTCTAACTTTTTAATAAGACTTGGATCTATAGTAAGATAAGATGATGTAAACGTAGAGGTATTTGTATATTAACATAAAATTTGTACATGAGTATATAAATTAAAGTTTAAGAGTAAAAAGTTTCAACATTTGCCATATAGAAGTCTTTGAGCATTAGAGGATGCATACGGACACCAAGTACAATCTCTCTACACAAGATAGGGTTGTATAATCGAAGGATACGACAGAGAGTAGTAGAAATATTTCTCTGCTGTGGGGAAATGATTGAAAATAACTTGACCTTACAACGCAATACAAAATCAATGTAGATAAGTCCCTCTCCTCTGCTTTATCATAAAAGATACATGTATAGATAGTTTGAATTGTAGGTGAAGAACCTTATAACAGAAGAAGAATCAACTAGTAAGAGGAAAGCCATCAAACAAGTAGTTATTTTCCATGGAGCGACTAAAACTCAAACCTAGGACCTCTCATTTTCATCCTGGGGTGCTCACCACTAAGCTACCAACCCTTTTATGAATGTGGCTTTACACTAGGCCCCTTGTTATGTTTTGGGAGCAAATCATTTTCTCCAGCACCCATGTTCAGGATTCTTGGCCTGGCTTCAATACCAGGTATTTTACATTGGCAAGTTAGCACTCAGACCTAAGGCCTCTCATTTGTATGTTGGGGTGCTCTACCACTGAGCTACCTACCCTTTTGTGACTAGGGCTATTTGGAAAGCTCATTGTGAAGTTTCGGGTTGGGTCATTTCCTCCAGCACAAGTGTGTCATCCAAAGATGATAACTAACAGTCATGTTGTGTAAGGAAGATTAAACATCAGGAAAGACCACCCATTTCCTAATGCATAATTTAAGGCCTCTCATGTTGAAATTGGATCTTAAACCATTCTCTAACACCATCCTTTAAGCTCCATCTATGTGCATTCAATGGATTTTGCATTAAACGATAAATTAAATTGTATATTTTCCCCTATTTGTAATTTTTTGTCACCAAACTAATGTGACGACTTTTCTTATCCAAATTTTAGACCAAGATGGAGCTTTTGAGTTGTACCTTCAACTGAGATATTGAGGTATGGGCATTATGTTATTGATAAAGAGTTTCATGGTATAAAGTGTGACTTAGAGGACATTTTCTAACAACAATTTCATGTTCGAGTGCTTAAAGTGGATCTTTATTAAAATCTTTGTAAATAAATGGCTTTACTAGCTTGATCAAAGATATAAAGATATAGCTTATGAGCATTGTCACTAGATCAAGATTCTCATGTGCATATAGGTGTTTAAAAAATTGCAAATGCTTGTTCTTTAGCAAGTACAAGAATCCTATGGGCAAATTTTATACTACTGATCCACAGTAATGGGGCAAGCTGTTATTATTTTCCCTATTGGGTCACATGAGATAGAGGAGAAGTTGATAGGTATTGGATTTAGGTAACCACTAGGAACCCTTCATACATCTTTGTTTGGCATGTAAAGACCCCTTTTGGAAGGCATACACTTGTTGAAAATTACATAATTTGGTCATGTATTTTGACTAAGAGAGTGAATTATTAAGAATAGTATTTTTAATTTTATTTTGAGTAAGTTACACTCAAGGACAATGCTTGTGCCGACCTATTCATTATCCAAGTTCTAGCCTCAACCATCCAAGGACTTATCCCCAAATGTGTGCTACTGTGGTCGCATTCGTCCTTCCATGTGATTTTGTTGTCTAGGGGTTTCACTAACACATGAACAAACATAGAGGGCATCCGCCCCATGGATTAGAACAATGTGCCTAGTAACACCGATATTAGCACCACCTCTACGTACCTGACAATAAGGTTTGTCGTGGCTAATTGGGCATTGGCTCGGTGATGGTTAGGTAATAACTATTTCTTAGTTTGTTCAAAGAGTTGTGTTTTGCGAGAGGCAATAGAGAGGGGAATCTGAAATTAATATTATAAATTTGGAATATAAAGTTCAAATTAGAAAAATAACGAATAAAGTTCAAATTAGAACTATACTTTTACTAAAAACTAATAATTACGCCGAAGGCGTTCCCCCTATGGTAGAGGACCTCCGGATGTTTCTACAATGATATTAAATTTGATGGCCTTCTAAACATTTTTTACATGTGATTAAATTTGACGGTCATTTTCATGTTTTCTCTTTGTTTTTAGTTGAGTTTTGCTTGAATTCGTAACGGTTTGTGCATTATTTATTTACTTAATATATACGGCTTGTAATTTTTGGAAGTAACCTAAGGCGAATAGTTCATGTCACTCACCCGTGCAGCTGTTAGGATTTGTGCAGGATTAGGGTTGAGTCGGGTGTGTAACAACGTATTCATAGGGTTAGCTTCTCCTGTTGGTCTTCCGCACTGAGCCCTCTCAATCTTACTACGAGTGAGGAAGAAAGTCACAATATGTGTAAGAGGAGGGACAGATGGATTATCTGGTCAGTGAAGCACTTGCTTGAGAACCACTACACAATTCACGTTCCAAGTTTGAATCTCCCACTATTAATTCCAAAGGTAGAAATGTGGAGATGGGGGAAAGCTATGGTTTTCCCTATGGGTGTCTGCCATGTGGGAGGATATCAGGGGCAATTCATTAATGGCAGGAGATTTTCCAACCGAGGAAGATGGGAAAAAATTCATATTGGTGCCATCTTTGGCGAGTTTAGAGGAATCAGGGGAGGATCTATTTGTGCAACAGAGGTAGAAGTGTTGTAAAATTCAATTTCCATCTACAAAATGCATTTTCTCAAAATTATTTGAGGCCTTTTTCAAGAATATGATTGGAGGACGCGAACTGTTTGACAAATTACTTCCCTGAAATTTACACATGAGACTGTTTTGCTCACGAACATCATGGCTTTCCATCAATGCTTGTCCTCTTTTTCATGCTCTAGATTGGGGATCCCATTTTTGGCTGAGCAATCTGTGCACAATTTGTCTAAATTGCTTTCCTTTGCATTTTACGAAGAGTCATGTCAAGACATTTAATAGGTGTGATAGCTTAAGTAGTGTAATAATTTTCCAAAGAAGCATTCATTATGGCAGATCATTTGTTTTAATGCACTGATCATGTCTATAATATCAGGTGCAAGTGACAAGGTCTTTTTTCACCAAATAAGAAATTTCATGTTGTTTGATGAGTTCACTTTGTTGAGAGTTTCTCTTCTTTTCATGTTTTGTGAACAATTTATGCAGAGTCTTTGTCAAGGGCTCCCACAAGTGTTTGGCACTTGTAAACAAAATGAAGAATGTTGGGGATCCTAACTTTCGTATCATGGAAAATACATTTTTCTTCAGTTGATGTAGATAAGCAAGAACAAATCAAACTCTATTGAAATCAATGTAGCCAATAATTGATTCAAATATTTTTAAGTAACTAATATTTGATTTAAATATTTTTAAGTAGCCAATATTTGATTTAAATATTTTTAAGTAACTTACTCTAGCATATGAAGTGATTTTTTCATTAGACCTGCTTCTCTTTGTAACGTACTCATCACATAAAAAGTCAGACAGGGTGAAGGGATTTTTTTTCTTGTGAATATGCAGTGATCAAGGTATCATTCATTAGTGGCATTTTATAGTTGTAACCTTGGAGATTCTTTGTTTCTAATACTATTTTCTAATGCTTGAGAAGACTATATCTAGGTTGTTATTTGAAAGTGTTGTTAGTTTTGAAAAAGATCTGTCATTGGTATCATTTCCTGGATCTGCCAGTAGTCATTTATGGCATGTGTTGCAGTTCACTCATAGCGGAGTATGTTAAGTGTTTTTCAGATTGTGTAAAACTATGAGATGCATTGAAATTTTTTCATGTGTTCGATAACCATGATTGTATTCTTGGTTGTAGAATATGAGAAGAAGATGGATTAAATTATGTGTACTTTTATTTGCCAAGTTGTAAATGAGCAAAAGAACTTCCATTTGGTGGCCTGAAATAGAATTTGCGTCCCTATTAATCCAAGAAAACTGACATTACAAATGTAGAATAAAAAAAATATGCTCTTAGTGTGCAACTTCTATGGTGCATCTACAAGGAAGGAGAAAGAGAACGAATTCAGATTTCCTGCAAGAAGTATTTAGATCACAATGTTCCATAAAACCATGAAGTATTGTTCAGTATGAAGATATTTTGGAGATTGAGATCATATTTCATTTGGTTATAATTAGGATCACTCTCGGAATGTCTCAGAACAAGTGCACAATCGGCCCTCTTATTAGGGTTCTAGCTTTTCACCAATTTTTCAAAGGAATGGGACTCGACGACATAATGGCTCTGGTGAGTTCCTATTCTATTGTTTTAATTATTCATAATAAGATCCATTTATGTCACTTTTTAGGAAATAATCTCTATCATGATTCACGGCCATTCATGTCATCATTTATTTTTAAGGCATGAGTAACTCGAATACCATGCATGTCAGTATTCACAGTCTTCCAAAGCTCGGCTGAGTGTTTAATTTGGAAGGCACATGACTGATATTAAATGTTATTTTAGCTATACCAATCAATAGTAGACTTCTCCTTCAGCTTTTTGAAAATCCCAGGCATAACCATGGATGACCACAACTACTCGATGATCATCTTTCAAATCAATGAATGAAACATTTAAGAATTTTATTAAAAACTTGTATGTTGCACAAGTTAAGAAGATGCTTCAAAGAATGTGAAATTAGATTTACATCTGCAAAATGCATTTTCTCAAAATTATCTGAGGCCTTTTTCATGAATATGATTGGTGGACGTGAACTATTTGACAAAATGCTTCCCTAAAATTTACACCTAAGACTGTTTGTTTATAAACATCATGGTTTTCCATCAATGGTTGGCCTCTTTTGCATGCTCTGGATTGGGGATCCCATTTTTGAATTTGGCTTAACACCTTTCCATACACATTTTTCAAATAGTTCACATCTTTTGTGTGCTTATATTTGTTGCATATTCATCACACATATGCTCCACTAAGTACATTTTTGTCTTGAACGCTTGCTTCTACATTTTTAGCTTACTCATCACAAATAGTTCAGGAAATTGGTATTATCATTATCAGGAAATCGTTGTAGAAGTTATCCCCATTTAATTTTAATTTATTCATCACCTAGAAGTGGTTCAATCAAGTCAGATAATGCATTCCACTATCCTCAATTCACATTCATATACTTTCATCCTATCTATCCATTCAACTTCCTGCAAACATAATAAAATTTACATTTACAATTACATACCATATGGAAGCAACCGTGAGAGATCTCAACCACATGTTCACACTTTGGATATAGCTTCCATGGTTCCACCTCATATACATCATCATTTTTAGTGCTTTTTTCCTCTTCATTTCAGAGAAATTAGGATATAGACTGTACACTATCACACTCACAATTATCCAAAATATTTTGAAAGCCTCGGTCCATTTAGATGTCAAGAATCTCTCGCAATATTATAAATAAAGAGATACCAATATTACATGCTTCGTATGGGAATTCTATTAATCATGTAATTCTCTAATCAGTATATATTAAAGCAAGGGCATTTGGATGGCCTCCACACCAACTAGACCAATGACATCCATTGATCATTAAACAGAGTCTAGGTTAGCAGTGATGAATATGCAGCACAAGTATTGGCCTTAACTGCACCATTGAGGGCCTAATTCCAGTGCACACTATGTGAACACATGATTTCTACATCCATTTCTCATTTCCACGAGCAGTTGATTAAGAGTACTCTCTCTTTATACTATCCCTATATTCTACTTTTGTACTATCTTCATGAAACATTTGGTATGAATTCATCTGTGCATTTTCAGTTATTTTTTGATATTCTTCATATTCTCATCCTATCATTACAAATGCATTTTCATGTGCTCTAAGTGTCGAAACAACTTCTAGAGCAGAGGATTTTAGAAATGGCCATACATTTTTATTTGTGTAAAAATGCTTATAATTACCCTTGATTTCAGTTAGTCTAATCACACCTGATCTATCGTATAAACTCAAAGAAGAGAGGGAAGAATGAATATAAACAGTCAATTCCACAAACACATGAATTTATCTTCCATTTTATAGAAAATCTCTCTTTAAACTAGAATTATTTTCTTTAAAGTGTGTTTTACTCGTCAGTGCACGAATTAATGAATGCAAAAGTTTTTTGTAGCTGAGGAAATTAACAGATATTATAGAGTGACTTACTCAATCGGCCACAACCTTGTCTATGTTTATCTATTTCCTCTACTGGCATATTGAAATATGCTACCTTCCTAACCAGTTTCTTATAAATAAGTTTCAAATTATATGCTTTACAAATAAATATGAACACTACAAATGAAGATGTTTCTTGTCATAGAGACAACATGGATGTATCCTAATTAACATTCTCATTGAAAAGATGGAGATACTTGTGAAAATATGAATAACATCCAACTTAAAGACAGTGATTGATGTTGTTATAAACCTACAAATCCCTAAAAGTACTAAGAATAGTAGGAAAATAGGCAGTCCAAATGTCTACCCAGGGAAGAAAATCAATCAGTAACATGATTGCTGCATTTTGCAACTAATATATTGAACATTATATTAAGTGCACTGACTATACAACTATAAGAGTGTTCCCTCCAAGAAGAAAAAATGCAAGCCCACTGAAAATGGTTCTCCATTTTTCCATGAAAGATGAAGGATAGAGATCATAAAATGATTCAACATGATGAAGGATGATGAAGCTGCTACCATTTGTTTGGGCATTCAATATTGTATTTGTGACCATGAATCTTCGAAAGATGTCTGAAAAAATGGATCAATTTGAATCACAGTTTATGAACATAGAAGTGCAGTCACAATTTTTTTTTATCATTTTTGTGGTTGGAAGCACTTCTCTTTCCACTACAAAGAATCAAGACAAGTCAATAGTTTATGGTGACATCCTTAACCCATATGTTTTCCTCTTTAACTGCAATGTTAGTGGATACCAAGTAAATTTTTTATGCCTATTTATTAGAAGAATTAATACATTTATTTAAATTTTCAATTCATGGTAAATTCTCAATTATTTTATTCCTTTGTTTTATTTTTATGGCCTCATTCTTGTCCCATTTGCCATTAATTTTAATCTAATATGTTGTGATTTGTTTGTTGTTCGAACTTACATATTTGCAGGGATATATTGATTATGATGTGAAACTTATATTTGCAACAAGTTCAATGAATGGGATACCCCTAATAGAGTCTTCTAAAACATTGAAGCTTGGTTTGATTGTAGTATAAAAGTTAATTGTGCCTAAGTAACGAGAAGGCAACCCTATGCGAAAACAAGTTATCTGAAAAGGTTAGGTGATGATTGAAAAATATGGAATCCAATATTGAATGTTGGATGGAATATTAGAATGCAATATCATGCCCTTCATCTCTAATCTACCACATTCTTCTACATATTTTCTTCTATTCACTTCATTATTTCTTCCAAGGCATTGTGTTCAAAGATACCTATGTAATCAATGTATTTTGTTGAAATAGAATGGGAGAGGGTCCCGAATAAGAACCCCTTTTTAATTTTAAAAAAAGCAATGCACTTTTAAGATATATAAATTTTATCATTATTTGTTATGCATTCTTTGTCAAGGGTTAACAACATTTAGGCACCCTTTTGTATTTTCACTTTTTGATATTAATAAAATGTTTGTGGACTCATTTGCGGGCACAAAACACTCAACAAAAATGTTTTTATTTATAATAATTATTACCAAGTTGCTCTAGTGTCACTGATGGTATGTATTTATTGATTACACTAGAAGAAATTAATTGATTAGTTTTTATTCTTGAAATTCCAGTTTTTTATTCATTAAATTTGTATTGTCTCTAGAGACAATTAAAATTCGTAATGTCACTAAAGAGACAAAAAAATTAAAATTTGTAATGTCTCTAGAGACAAAATTATAACTCATAATGTCTCTAGAGAGACAAAAAGGATATTGTCTCTCAAGAGACACAAATGATATTGTCTCTGAAGAGACAAAATATGTATTAATCTATATTGTCTCTAGAGAGACAATAATTAGAGACACTCGCTTTAAGACAATATTTGAGATAATATACAAAATTTTATTGTCTTAATGTGAGACATTTCGTTCAATTATCATCTTTAATATTGTCTCAATATTTATTTCCGTTAAAGTATTCGTTTTTACTTCAATGTTTTGACTATTCTGGAGGATTTTATAGCATAGTTGATGGGTTGAAACACCCAAGAACTCATAGTTTTGGATCCACGATGTTGATCATATGTGACTTTCAGTTCTGGTAAGTACAATTTTATAGCTCTTTTAATCTTGTTCTCCTAAAATTTCTCGTATTTTTTAGCGTTAAAATTCTAGGGTTTGTTTTCAATGACCCTTCCGTTATATGGCTTATAGTGGGAGATTCTTGAAAGGGCGTCCTCACTGTGAAGGATCTTTGAATTTGGCCCCTCTTTTGTATGAATTTTATATTTTTTGCTCTCTCAAATTCTCAAATGCATTATTCAGATCAACCCACACATCACAAGAAAACATAAAACACTCTTGTCAAGACTATAAGCTATAAGTACTGACAGGGGACTATGAGGATATTAGGAGGATCATGTAGATGTAAATCACTTAGACTAATCATACATGACCATACCTTGAATGTGTGTCCTGACTCCCAACAATCCCAAATCAATTATTTCATTAAATGTTGGCAACAAAGCTACCACTCATGATATAAAATCTACACATGCGTGGAAGCCTTCATATATTCATGTTAAGTTCAAATAAAATAGTCCGCAAAACGCTATCACTCATAATATAAGATTTGAAATTGTATATGTATGAATTTGTAACAAGTTTGAAATGAAGACATGATATCTTTAAAAGAAGTGGTTCATCTATATTTCTGCACTTACAAAATAACACTTTTCAACATACATATTCAATTTTTCCTCTTTTTACTATTGCTCGCTTCTTTATGTAAACCAAAAACAACACATTTTTAATGTCTTCTTCATTATTTCTGCATACAAATACCTATAGTTTTCAAATGCTGAGAAAGAACCGTGCAATGTATAGTTGTTTGCATCTAAGGATTTGTAAATTATATCACCTTTTTGCATATTGAATTGTTTTAAAGGATAGACCTTATGTTTGCACTTTTTAAATGAAGTGGTTCATCTATATTTCTACACAACCAAAATCAATCACACCCCTTATCAACATCAACTAAAAAAATTAATAACTATCCCTCTAAAACAAATAATTTATACCGTTCGGCGTTCACATTGCATTGTACACATGCGATTGCTAGTAATATCTATAGTAACATCAAGTCCATAACTTCTCTAAATTTGGTCTTCTTATCAACTATTTATTAATCAATTATTTATATAACATCTTAGGACAATTTGTTGACGTTTCACAGGTAATGTGTAAGCATTGAAATTTTGTTGAGATGAATTACTTGATATATCTAGATCATGTCAAGATTTGAACTTTCAAATTAAAGTGGCGAGGATCTATATCATAGATTGTAGACACGGTTGAGAATGGACTGATAAATCCACAAATAACAGCATAAGATTTATCTATTCTATTTTAAACAAAATAACCGGGCATCGGTTCACCCTATAGATTTTCCACATAAATCTAACATTCTATACTTATGACATATTACCAACCCTTTGAATAAAAATAAAATTGATGGGCCTCAATTATTGCAAAATACCTCTAGTTGACATACCATCTACGGATAATTTCCAATGTGTTGAAGGAGTTTACAGAGTATTATTGCAAGAAAATTATGAAAATCCATATTGCTCGTTGTCGCAAAATTGCTCGTTGCTGCTCTGAAATTTAGTCAAAACCAATTGGTAAAGCTCAAATATCAAAATAGTTTGTCTTAAGTTGAAAAATCAAAACATGTCATTATGGGACAACACATTATGGGAGAACTTTAAAATAAATAGGAAAATCAGCTACGACAAACAAGAATCTAAATAATAATTGCAATAGGTCGATAATAAGTGTAATGGCTTTGGTTTATTCTTGACAAAAGACATTATGGCATCGACTAATCTTTCATCTTGGAAATGAAAGACTTGCATGGACTTTGACCCTCACTATGTTGTTATGGTGTCCACCCTCATCACCAATGTTTCAAACTACTAGTTACAATTTGCCTCCATAGATTGTATACTAGTCCATATGTCAAGGATTTCCTATGGCCCCTTATTTATATATCTTGACAATTGATGCTTTAGGTCATTTGCTTGAGGATACTCAAATTGTTAGGCAAAATAATGGTATATTTTTTCCTGATTTTTAATTTGGTTTTGAGCAAGGGATGCTCATGGACAATGTAGGTGCCAACTTATTAATCCTCCAAATTTAATCCTTTATTGTTTAAAGATTGCTCTAAACATGCACTACCACCACAATCACATCTGATAGTTCAAAGATGATTCATAATCATTTTGTTGATGACTCCATTCACTCAATCAAGGTGGAGCAAGAGTTAGTTGATAGGACCCTCACTTGTCTAAGCACTTTTTATGCTGCCTTGGATGTAGTTTGACCACAAAACAATCTTCTAGCTTTTAGGACTAAGCACTTCACATTGGATTCTTGTAGCTTAGTCCTTTATTTCACCTAAAATTCATTTTTTGTCGTTTGAGTATCCCCTTTGGTATCAGCTTATCTCATATATCCATGTGCGATTTGGTGCCTTTAAAGGCTTCAAAGTAAGCTTCACAAGTGACACTAGGACTTGTCATTTGTTGGGCAAGTTGACAATGGTGTTTCATATTCTACAAGCTTCTCACGTCTATTGTGTCTTGTTGGTTTCCTACTATGACCCAATTTCGACACCTTGAGCAAAATTCTAAGGGCTTTTTTTGTGGTCCAAAATTGGAGGAGAGGGACCTCCCACTTGTAGTGTTTGCACCATCACCAAAGATGAGGGAGGTTTGGGCCATACAGATGTTGTAACTCACGATAGTGTTTTTTCTACTAAGTAGATGGTACAATTTCTTGGGGGTTCTACACCTTAGCAAATGATCTTTAGACATCAAATAGCCTCTACACAACATGTTTGCAAAGTTTGTGAAGCCTTTGGCTTATGCAATTTACTCTTGCCACCTCATCTTCAAAAACATTTAAATGCATGTCTAGTTAATTCACTAAGGTCTTGCAACTCGCCCTATTTAGTGTTGGAGGAATCAAAATTCATGTGATAAACTTGCCTCACTTAAAGCACATAGATTGATTTGGAAGAGCATTTTTATTTGAGATGGTCTATGGGATTGTACTTCTTGTACATGGAAAGAGTAGTGCACTCTAATATAAGAGTATAGTCTCCGAATTCCCAATCACCTTTCAATCTTGGCGTTGAAGTATTATTTTTGAGCCAAAGTTTTTTAAAATGAATATTAAGATGTTTGATCTTATTTGGGGGAACCACAAGTGGTGCTTTAGACATCCACTTTTTCAATATGATTCTCATCATATATACTTAATGCTTCATCAAAGACACCCTTTATCACTAGTTCTTACTAATTCACTTTCTATAGATCCAAAAGATAGACGGATTTCTTGTCTTCAAGAGTACTTCGCTCATTTTACCTTTTCTACAATATGAATGTTTGCTTGACTAGTCATTTATCAAAGGTTTCCTTCCAAGGCTAGGTAGGCCAAAAGTGGTCTAACCAATGGCATTTGCCCCACTTGTCATTGGGCCAAGACTCTAAAGCACATCCTTGGGGTCTCTTGGTTTGTTAGACATTGTTGGAGATTTATAAAGGATCTTCAATCAACATTTGTTTCATAAATGACTTCACTAGCAATTTGTCTTGCTCTTACAAAAGTGTTTGATGGGTTATGACACTACTTAATGCCTACGCCTCATTTGTCCTATTGGAAAATTAGATGAAGAATGTTTTCACATCTTTACGTAATTTGATTTGTTTTTTGCTCTAGCTACTTTTAAGATGAGGTCTTGATTGTCATTGTATGTAACAATCTTTGCTTTGTATAGCTCTTTGTGGATATTTTCTATATCAATAAAGCTTATGTTTCAACATAAATAAAAAATATTGGCTTAGTTTCTATCAACATCATTGAAGGTTCTAAAAGTATGTCATTTGTACAATGGAAGCTTATAGATTTTGTAAATTACATATTGTAAATATTCAATCTAGATAATGTGTTGAGAGTGCATGTCTAGGTTCAATTATTCCTCGTACTTCGTATAGTCATTTTAGTTTAGCATATTTACAATCAAGTATTCCTCATGTAGAGTAGTAATTTTGTATAGTAAATCTATGTTGCTGTGATTGATAATGTTAGGAAAAGGCATCCTACAATCTAAATTTGTAATTTAAGTTCAATTAACATTATCCTCTTCATAGACAGGCCCTCGTAGATAGACATATCTTCTTAACTTGGTCTTTATTTTGGGTTCCAATCATGATAAGATTACATTATAAGCATAGTTGATAAACCAAATGCTCATAATGAAAACACTTTTTTTTGGTCAAAATCTCATATTACCTCTCCCCTAATCTCCTGTTTATACCTATGTTCTGGGAAAAGCAGCAATTTCAACAATCATAACATAAAGATTTTAACAAAATTGTAACTAAATAAACCATGATGAAATGGAATATATTATACAGAGAGAGAACAATATTTGTAACAACTCGCACATTCTACCAAAAATCAGAAGAAAAATACTTTGCTCCCTTCACTTAAAATAGAATGGAGCCCATTCATAAGGAAAAATATTATCACAATTAATCAACAAGTCTACAACTTAAATAAAATTTGAGGATATGTGGAGAAATCAAGGCTTGGAACAAGGTCACATAAATGGGCTTTCACTCCTATCGTGTACTGGAGCAAAAATTTACCTGAATTTTTTCCAACCTGTTATGAACAAAGTAGATCTATACCTATTAAAAAAGGATCCCTAGAATTTGTTTGTTGATACTACTGATTCTCAGAGGGTGCTTCAAAGGTAGGTTTAGAAGTTTGCATGTCACCTCTCAATGTAGTTCCACACGTTTTACCACAGCTCAATAGACAACTTTGCTCCGTTCATTTCATATGGAGGGGAGTTCAAATTTTGGATATTCCTTGGATATTTTGTTGCTCAAAAAATAAGATTAATTCATTCATTTCAGAGTCTACCAAAGTTTAGAACACAACTTTATTCCATTCACTTTACATGGAACGAAGATTAAACTTAGGCTATTCTTGATATCTTGTTGCTCAAAAGACAACTTTGCTCCATTTACTTCTTATGGAGTGGAGAGCCCATACTTAAAACTATTCCTTTGTTATCTTGTCTTACAGGTTAAGGACACATACTATACCAATTCAAATGTCAAATACGAATTTGCATGCAACAAGAAGTTTGATTTTTTATGAAGTGCTTGAGATTTGAGTGAAGAGGCTTAAAAAGCAGCCCAATTAAGGATCAAGTTCCATATTTTTTTACAAGCAAAAAAAAGAATGTTTCCTCTTACGCCAGTTGAAAATCTGTACCTACTATTTTGTTGATTTTTTGCCAATGTAGAACATTGACATTGACATAAGAATAATGAAGAGGCAATCTAACACACAGTTCTACAAAGTTCAAATTGCTGATAAACTCATGGAGAGGAGACTCCATTAATATCCCAGAAATAGTTGTTGCGAAAATTCAGGAACATTTTAGCCAATTTATAGTCTCCCATGTTTTCACCATTTTCATCTGCAAATTTTACTAAGATACTTTAGGAACCCATTGCAATTTTCCTTCCAAAATGACCAAAAATTATTAGTCGAATGCAGTTTTAGTGCCACATAGAAACAACACAAGCTAAACACCTCTGAAGTTTAACAGGCCAAAAACGTGGAACTCCCAATTTCAAGTCAAGATGATTTTTTCCTATAGCTGGTTGAAAAATCAAAATGGGACCATTCACAACAAAACAAGATTTTAGGAACCTTATGGCACTAAACTTTTATACAGTATATTAAACCACCTTCTTGGATAAGGTTCCTTCATTTTCCCAACAGCTTTAAACATTCCATTTCGCCAGGTCCTAATGACATTAAGAGTGAAATGACTTTTGCTCAAGTTGAACCAATGACTACCATCTAGGATGATTTCATTCTGTGCATTTATAATTGACTTAATACCCTTGAGTGGCTTCCTGCACACTTTTCATTTTAGTTGGTTGCTAGTTTAGAATGGGCTGTGAAAGGAAATGTGGAATATGAAGTTTTAAAAAATGTAAAATCTGTAATTTGATGATAATTTTATGTGTAAGCAATCTAAGTCTTGCAGGCAGAAAGTGTAGCTAGAACTTTCCCTAAGACGTCTGCATAATGAGGAAACATGCACCTATAAACGAAAGGGGCAACGGCATAAATCATTGACACATATGCTTGCCAGATTACAATAGGCTGTGAAAGGAAATGTGAAATATGAAGTCTAAAAATCTGTTAAACCTGTAATTTGATTACAATTTTATGTGTATGCATTCTAAGTCTTGCACACAGAAGGTGTAGCTTAAACTTTTCCTGAGATGTTTGCATTATGAAGCGACATGCACCTATAAACGAAAGGGGAAAAGGCACATATATTTGACTAAATAAAAAGGCAATGGATCAGTACATCCACGAACACTCATCAAATTCTAAACGATCCGAGTCTTATATGTCTTTTTAAAGAAAACATGTTGTAATCAGAGTAAGAAAATCAATTCAGCCTATCGATTATCCTAATTACGCCGATAGGCGTGTTCTCTGTGAGAAACTCGCACCCTCTCTGACAATGATAGAGATATCAACGGATCAGATTTCTTGGTCGACGAAGCACGGATCTGAATGGCGCCTACACGTGTCCGCGAAAGGTAGGAATGTCAGATCGTAGCCTTTGAAATCTCTGCGTCATTGACAGGAGGGTGGAAAATGAGCGAGTTGCTGTGTAAATGTCGTATCAACCATAAAGAAGACGACTCTGGCATGTTTTCAGTCACCAAACAGGTCTTACGGACTGCAAACAATGCTCGGAGGAGGGAGAGACGCCAGCCTCCCGCCCAACAGTGGAACACGCATGAAGCATTTAAAAACATAGATAAATGGGTAAATGAGATATAAACTGGTCTTAAAATAAGTTGTGGCAGGGATTCAGAGTATTATTCCAACAGTCCATGGGAGGGGACTGCATTTTCCACATTCAGATCCGCCATAGAGAAGGTCTAGAAGATGTATAAAGTCTTGTATCTCATTTCATTTAGCTGTGTGGGATGATTCTCAAGCTGTGTTGACCTGTTTGGAGGAGAAATTACTATTTGGGTGTTGGTGGGTGTGAGGCGTACATATAGATCTGTGTGTGGGTGTTGTATTGGGTTGTTGCACTGGAGGCAAGGGGAGCAGACATGACCTCTTTGAGCACGGAACTGGTGTTCCTAATCTTGCAGTTTCTGGATGAGGAGAAGTTCAAGGAAAGTGTTCACAAGTAAGTTTTTGAACATAATAGATACCCACCTTTCTTTTAGAATATCTTTTTCCTTCTGACCAAGGTTCATTAGTACAATAATCACCAGCTTCCTTTTCTTACAATTTTATTTCCATCCCATCCCAGCTATAGTGTTAAATTTGTCGGTAGAGAAATTCACTGTATACTGCACACGGTAGAAGGATTTCCCATTCCATTCACAAATTTAAGAAAGGCTATTACCAAATAGGGTTTTTTTAATCTTCAAAACAATGAAGAAAACAGCTCTTGTTCTAATAATTATGGTTGCAAAGGTTGAACGAATGGGTTACCAAGGTATCTTGGCGACGTCATACCAGTAGAATTTTGTTTCAAGCAATTTTTTGTATTTGGCGTTTTCCTTTATTTTATACAGTTGTAAGCTTTCACGTCTTCTGGTTTTAACCAGGAAGGAAAAACTAAGTAAATGATAAAGTCCATAAAATTTAGGTTTTGTATGATGGGGAAATTAAGTATCCTGTACGATAGACAACTACTCTGTAGGGACAGGGTGGCCATTGACATAAATGATACACATGCCGTTCCTTCTCTGTATCATAGATAAAGTGTGGCGCATCAAGGCTTCTCGACCAACCAAGAGGTCTTCAAAATGCTTTTCTATGCCAATTTTTTGACCTCTAGTACCACCATACTGCATCTTTTCCAAGGACTGCATTTAGATTCAAATCAATGGCTCAGAGTTTTAACCGGTTATATAATCTTTCCTTGCGGTAAATCCAAAGGTCTTGCACCGTTCTCATAATATTATATATATGTCCCCTATCTGTATGAATTATTTTTTTGGGTTGTGATGTTTTGGGTGTGTGGATAAATTTAGATTGGAGCAAGACTCTGGGTATTTCTTCAACATGAAATAATTTGAAGATCAAGGACAGAGGGGATGTGGAAGAGGTGGAAAGATACCTGTCTGGTTTCACAAAAGTGGATGACAGTGGGTATACATAGATATCAATGTGGATTGAAATCATTAACAAAGGATGTGCCACTGCGTTTAATTAAAACTTGTAATTTGTAGAACATCATTTATTTATAAGGGAAATGATAAATAAGAAATGATATTTATTACTGCCTGTAATGGACTCGTTTATATTTTGAATTGGATTTAATGAAAGTTGGGTATGATGCATACAGGGAAAATGAACAGCTGTCTAAATATGGGGAGGCCAAGTCTGGAGATATGTTATACTGTTGGAGCTTAAGAAACTGATAGAAGTCAATCCCCTATTTCGGGATAAACTGCAATTTCCTAGCCTCAAAGCCTCTCGCCTCAGAACTCTCATAAATCAGAGGTAGGCTTAACTTGCCGAGTTTGTTTAGGAATTTTCATTTTTTTCAGTTGAATGAACGTGATATAATAGAGTGACATGAATTGAATAGCATCCGTGTTTTTTTTTAGTAAAACACGGATTTAGTTTAAGTTATGATATACTAGGTAAGGTCTGAGTTTTTTTTTTCTTTTGGTTGTCAGTCTTAATTGGTAGCATCAGCTTTGTAAGAACCCTCGACCTAATCATGATATCAAGACCCTCTTCGTCTATCATACATGTGTGCCTCCTAATGGAACTCGAGCACCTACCCCTTAAAATAATCCTCTTGTTGGGATGCTACCAAAAGGAGCAACCTTTCTTGTTGCCCCACATGGTGTGAATCTACTGGTGCAGATATTTCTTTCTTTCAATTTCAACCATTTGTTCATTGGTTTTGATTTATTAATCTTTCCTTGTCGGTGTTAGCAAGGCTAATTATTATTTCATTTGGTTTCAGCCATTTCAACCCACGGGTTCTCCTGTCAGTTCTCTAGGATGGATGGCAAGTCCAAATCCTTCTGCTCCACATCCTCCTGTAGCTGCTGCGTCTGTGTCTCTAACGCTGCCCCCAAATGTAGGTGAGTTTACTTACAATATTCTTTAACATGGCTGCAATAAGAATAAACTGTGTTTTTGCTTAGAGGAATATTGCATAGGCTCCTATGGGGTGCATTGGATAATTTAGTCCATTATAATACTCTAGTCTTTTGAAAGAATTGTATCGTTTTTGTATATGCTATTCCAAACTATAGAAATTTCAATTTTCTAATTCTATTAGTTGCATCAACGGCCTAGAACTACACCATCAAATGGACCTGCAGTAGACTATCAATCTGCTGAATCTGAACACCTTATGAAGTGCACCTGAACTGATCAATCGGATGAGGTGAGTGCAAAGTGTTCCGGTGAAGTGACTTTTTTCTTTCAGCTTCCCTTCTTTAATAGCCACTACAAATCTCCCAACTAAACTGTATTCATTCCAAGTTTTCTCCAAAATTGTTTTCCATTCTTCAATTGAATCACAGTTAATGGATCCATTTGTTGTTTAAATATTGGAACACTATTTTTGTCCATGGAACCCTGTCCTTAGCTGCTATTATTGGGAGATTTCTTATTTTGTATTTCTGTAATTTATTACCTTTCATGGGACAGCTGAGAACCTAAAATCACAGTGATATACCCTCCCTGAAATCCCTATGTAATGCCTTGCAAAGAAATCCATTGTGCCACAATATGTTTTGTTGATTTTGACGCTCTGCTATAATATTTTTTTTGTTGATTTTGATATTATGCTACAATAGGTTTGGTTGATTTTGATTTGAACTTCACAAACTCCTTTTGTAGGTTTGAGAGGTATCTAAGAAAGGTTGCCGTGTACTTGCACCTTGAAAGGAGTGAAGTAACGTTTAACTTGATGTGGCCATTACTTTCTTGTTGACAGATTGAGACGCTTAGTTCATATGCAATTTTTCCTAGTTTAAATGTCATTTTCATATGTTTAAACCATTCATTTTTCATCCATCATATACTTCCTTTCAATAAAGAGAGTAGTATATCATGATACTATCCCGTTGAAAGACGTATGAACTTGGAAATGTCAAAAGACATATTGCACTGTTTGTTCCTTCTTATGGATGACACATATGTCACTGTTGAAGTTATTCACCGTT
This sequence comes from Taxus chinensis, assembly GCA_019776745.2. NCBI lineage: Eukaryota > Viridiplantae > Streptophyta > Pinopsida > Cupressales > Taxaceae > Taxus > Taxus chinensis. Next base: position 561,386,376 of record CM034155.1, on the reverse strand, counting down.
AGACTCTGTACGACAGGGCAACCACATCCTTTATAAATTGAAGAAATTTGTGATCTCGCCATAACTTGACATCTTTTCACCCATCAATCCTCGGTATACCACAACTTATGTATCTTATGCACCTGTTGGGTAGGAATTGTACTTGCTCTTAACTATCGCTTGATAGATATAACTGAGTTGTCTTGTGTTCGTGATCATATGAGGGCTATTAAACTTTCAAATGAAATTGAAGAACTATTTATTCAACAATTTACAGATGACAATAAGAGAGGTTATGGAATATCTCAAGCAAAATCAATTCAAAGAGTGTCACACAATCACATTTTTGAGAGGTAAATTATTCTTTCTTATCAATCTTAATCTATTGCTGATGAGCTTTATTTTGCATAATAAATTCCAATGAAATCTCATTCTCAAATCATGACCCCTATACTATTTTGTTGAACAAGAATTCCAAAGAATCATTATCATAATAGTACATTGCATGAGCTTTCAAGTACTAAAGTATCTTTTGGTATATTGCTCTTTTTGCATGGCTTTTCACAGGATGATTTCGTATGTTCCTTCACACATTCCTTCACGTGGGAGAGTACCCATACCTAGTACATTCGAGAAGGTGACATGTGTTTTGGTCCTGCTAATTTATAGAAAGTTACGGGTTTGTCTAGAAACTTTGAGCTAAACGATGTTGGCTGGATTATCGATAATAAAGTATACTTAGATGTGTAATTACAGGGGATGGTTTTTGGCTATATTTGTTGATTTTAATCATCATTTTTCAGTCTGCTGATTCCCTCAATTATTTGTTTATCCATTGTGTCATTTGAATATGATCATTTCAGAAATTGTTTATGGCAGAAATTCTGTTCTAGATATTTTGATTTCTTCGAGTAATGTGTTATAAATCATTTAGGATGGTTTAACTCTCATTTTGCTTCAATCTTCTCGATCATTGTTCACTTTTGTTATTCATGCTTGAATGCTTCTTAAGCTATCAACTAACGAGGTTACATTATTTTGGAGCACAAATCTCTCATTGGAGGGATAGACATTTCCATTCGACCCCACTTAGATTTCTACATCAGATGGCCTTGGAGTAACGTAGTTTTTAGAATTGTAATGCGACATTCGTTGAGGCTTTACCATTCATTTCACCTACCAATTATTTGGCATATAAGTGGATCGATATAAATGAGACACCCAAATTTAATCAAACCCGATACATATTAGTATTGTTATCCAACGTAGAAATGTGAAAGGTGCATATCTCTAGATACCAAGTTGTTCAAATGGTGTCAATTAATTAGATCTGTTCATTCTTGATAGCCTTGTATACATCCTCGGTGACTACACTAAATGCATCTTATTGTAATGTGGTTGACAAGGGTGGTGGCAAGCTCAACGAGGATGTCGCATAAAATATTTCCATCTCTACCTTTTAGCTTCCAATTAGTGTGATTCTCGGTCTATTCATTAATCATAGAAATTATGTGCATGAATTTATTCTTCTTTCCGAGTCACATAAGTTAGGTCTCATGTTTTAAGTTTGGTTTAGTTGTTAATAGTATATGAGGAAGCATGGAATTATTTATAAGAGTGGTCAATATTTAATAAATATTAACACCCCTAATATTCTTTCAAGAGTAGCAGCTCCGCTTGCATGTTTTCCTTCATATTAATATTGTTATCTAGCGTAGAAATTAGGAAGGGGCATATCTCTAGATACCAAGTTGTTAAAAAGGTGGCAATTAATTAGATTTTTTCATTCTTGATAGCCTTGTATACATCCTCAGTGATGTGACTAAATGCATCTTTTTGTAATGTGGTTGACATGGGTGGTGGCAAGCTCAACGAGGATGTGGCATAAAATATTTCCATCTCTACCTTTTAACTTCCAATCAATGTGATGCTTGGTCTATTCATTAATCATAGAAATTATGTGCATGAATTTCTTCTTCCTTCCGAGTCACGTAAGCAGGCCTTATGTTTTAAGTTAGGTTTAGTTGTTAATAGACTAATAGTATATGAGGAAGCATGAAATTATTTATAGGATAGTGGTCAATCTTTAATAAATATTAACACTCCTAATATTCTTTCGAGAGTAGTACCTCTGCTTGTATGTTTTCCTCTTTACGTATTTACACCCTTGTTAGTGTAGACACTCAATTTTGGTAATTCTATGCACTTAATATTTTGAAGCGATATCATTAGAAACTTTACACTACATACAGTTTTCGATTGGCAATATTTCAACTTCCCTTCTTTAACAGACACTACAAATCTCCCACCTAGACAATATTCATTCCAAGTTTTCTCAAAATGTGTTTTCCATTCTTCAATTGAATCATAGTTAATGGATACATCTGTGGTATAAATATCGGAACATTTTTTTTTGTCCACGGAACCTTACTCTTAGTTGTTATTATTGGAAGATTTCTTATTTTGTATTTCTGCAATTTATTATGTTTCATAGGATCGCTGAGTGCCTAAAATTGAAGCGATGCACCGTCCATGAAATCCCCATGTAAGGCCTTGGGAAGACATCCATTCTACTACAATATGTTTTGTTCATTTTGATATTTTGTTGATTTTGATATTATGTTGCAATAGATTTGGTTGATTTTGATTTGAAATTCACACCCTCCTTTTGTCGATTGAGAGGTATTCAAGAAAGGTTGTTGTGTACTTGCACCTTGAAAGGAGTGAAGTAACGTTGAGCTTGATGTGGCTATTACTTTTTGGTTGAGGGATTGAGACACTTAGTTGTTATGCAAATTTTCCCATTTTAAATATCATTTTCATATGTTTAAACCATTCATTTTTCATCCATCATTTACTTCTTTGCAACGAAGAGGGTAGTTTATCGTGATACTATTCAGATGAAAGACTTAGGAACATGGTAATGTCAAAAAGACATTCCACTGTTTGTTCATTATTATGAATGACACAATTGTCATTGTTAAAGTTATTCGCCGTTAAGACTATGATGTATGACGAGACAAACACGTCCTCTGTAAATTGATTAAATTTGTGATCTCCACATAACCTGACATTTTTTCACTCATCTACCATAGCTTATGTCTCTTACGCACCTATTGGGTAGGAATCTAGGATTAATCTCGTCTTACACGGTCCTTGAATTCCCTAAGGATAATCGGAAAAACATATTTACAAATGTGTTGTATAACAATTGGTAACTTAATTCAATACATAGAGGTAAAATATTGTTAACCTTCATAAATCGAGGGCAGCTAATAGATAGAGGTAATGTTCTGTTTTATCAAAGGTGATAGACAATAAGATCAAGGACTTCCATTTGATTTTCCTATTTTTGGACTAATATAAAAGAAGATAAACGAGTGCCACGACCATGTATTAATTTAGTTTAATTTCATTCTTCAAATCAATATCTACCTAAATATGGAAATGATCTCTGTGTACTTGATCATCTTTCTTTATCATCTTTTCAATACTCCTTTAAACATGTCCAATATATTCTAATTGATGAAAGGATTTTTGTTGACCAAACATGCTTGGTAAAATTGACTACCGCCTTCAGGAAGCTTTCCCTTGATCCAAAACATCTGCGTTCGGGAATAGATCTATCATCCTCATTGACGACCTTTGCCAACTTCCACCTGTCATGGACATATCTCTATTTTCCAAAAATTCCTATGGGGCTAGCCTATGGATAGGCTTCATGACAACCAACTCCCTCAATGCAATCTTCAGGAAACAAGGTTCCACTTTTGCACAAGCATCATTTTGGAACTTGTTGCTCAACATTTGTACTTCTCTCCCTCGCTTTCAAGATTAGGAGATCCTTATGTCAAGAATGCATTCTTGCCTTTCTGAATAAGAAACCATTGAGCTCAAATATGCCCCCCATATTTTTGCTAAAAATGACCTGGTCAACACCTACAACCTTCAAATATTATAATCCCTTAGCTCTCAAGTGGCTAGATCAATCCCTCAGACCACCAGACATGCTGACTCTAGAGAGGCTGATGATGATCAATTAAAAACACAAAGTTGTCTGAATCAACCAAAAATTCATGCTTTCTACAAACTTGTGGGTTGAAACATGTGTTTTCAATGGTGCTATTGGCTCTGTCGTTGGCATGATCTATGAATGTTCCTCCGATCCTCCTGGTTTTCCTTTATTTGTCGTCATCAAATTTGAATGATACTCGGGTCCCTCCTTGGGATGCAAATAACCCCTTCCACATTCTTGTACCTCCATTTTCCAAAGGGAACCGAATACAACTACTGCTTAAAATGGCATGGGCATTTTCAACCCACAAATATCAACGACTTACTCTGCAGTGAACCACTATTGACTTAGGAGGAATGAAAAGACAAGGACTAACCTTCATGGCTAGATCGAGAGTTCCCTCATTGTCAGCCCTTCGTACCTCTACTCCTTTTTCATTCAACCTCTACACAAAAATGTCATCCGCACCTCTACTGCAGTCACTCTTAATAGAGGAATCTTGGCTTCGATCATTTCCTTCATATTTACTTTCTTGCAATCATATTTTGCTGCTCATTTTCTTGTTTCACCATGTTCATCCGGTTATTGTATACCTACCTGCGTTTATGTCACTCCTTTGTTGTATATTTCAGTTTCCTTATGCTCATTTTTGCCTCATACTTTCGGCGTTTACATCGCACACCCCACGTGCGATTGCTAGTAAATATACCATTATTAGATAACTTTGGACATAACAGCAATCCCATAAATGAAATCACTGAGCCTGGACCAAACCCAAATTAAAAAACGAAGTAAACCCTAACCTTAAAATGAGAAAATAACTGAAGGCTAAGCCTAGTCCTATACAAGAAATAATACCTCAGTTTACATCCAGTGTTGTCATTGAGATGCAAAGGCAACGCCAAGTAGGTTCTCCTTGTTTTCACAAGGTCTCAGCACCATTTGCAACTCCACTGATCGGATAGATCATCATTGGCAAGTGAAGAAAATAAAGGGGCTAGATTACATGAATGTGATAAATAGGCAATAAAAAACAAGCCTCAGTGGAACCCGTTATTGTCATTGATATGCAGGGGCAACTCCAAGTAGGTTCTCCTTAATAATCAAGGGCTTGGAACCCTCTGCAACTCCATTAACTGGGTTCATTTCCTCATCAGCAATAACTCATATCATATTAAACCCTTTAATCATTTTACTTCATTGGCAGACCTCAGAGAAAAGAGAAATGATGCAGACCGTGTGTTGAGTATAAAACATAAATCGTAACGATGATAAATCGTAACCCTAAAGACAGGGGTTGAAAAAATAAGTTGAAAACTACAACGATACTGATGAAAAAACAGAATTGAGAAGGTGGGCTCAGATAAATTACAGCTATTCTCGATCAGTTGATATCAGAAGCAGAACTGGCTTTACAGCTGAAAAACTCCTCATTGCCTTTCTGAGGATAGGTATAAACAAATCACAATAAATAGATTCACTCCGGATTGTACACCGATTAGACGGTTGAAGGACTTTTAGCGAGCTTTAGACATAGCATGAGAGTGCCGCCTTCTCGGAGTACACATTCAAGACCGCTCATTCTCATGCCTATCAGTCCCTATTTATTTCATTCCTTCTCTTAAACCCTAAAATTCTTCAAAACCCTAACTCGCTGAAACTATAATTTGAGTGGGCTGATGAACCCTAATTCAGTTCCAACTACAATTTTCGAGTGGCGTGTGCAGACACCTAAACCCTCATTTCCCTTCATTGATATTATAAATTTTAAAGACATTCGGTCATGTAATAAGAAATTTACGTTTATACGACCTACATACTATTACTTATTGTATATGTAATTGAGGGTTTTAGGGCCTATATGCTATTACTTCTTGTATAATATAATATAATTCAAGCCACGAGACAATAAATTTTTTTTGTCTTAAAGTATGTCATCGTGTCATAAGATATGTGTAAGTTATATTAATGAAAGTAATGGGATTTAGGGTTGGAAAGATAATAGTGTTATCATATTCAGATTGTGTGACAATGTACGAAAATTAGATGTAGAAGTTATACAGAGTGTTGTCAAGTTGTAATTGAAACTTGGGGACCACAAAATGTGTGCAGGATAAGTTTCTCCAATTAAGGATGTGTCTGTGGTCAAACTTGTGAAGGGCTACGAAAGTGTCCTTTGTTGTTCTGACATGAAATATGATATCGGGATCTAGTTCACTTATGTCTTTGGACCTATTTTATGTGTATGGATCAGTGTGATGGAAATGTTATGACTAGATATTGCTTCTCTTTATTTGTTGACCTAAGAAGAGCTTACTCTGTAATGTCCCCTTTCTGTAATGTCCCCTTTTCCTACACCAAATGGCACAAGGGCCAAATCAAGTCCAAACTGTGGTCAGACCCAGGGGGCTGTAGACGCTGAAAGCTTTTGGGAAGGGGCCCCGTGGTTTTAATATCCCAGTTTTGCGTTTGGGGGTCACTTTTGGACATGGCGACTCAAAAAAAGAAAAAAAGTAACTATAGTTACTCTTATTTTTATTGGCCCCTCCTTGGAATGAAATGCGCCTAGGGTTATGGGGGCTCATTTGTAGAGGAGAAGTATATAAGGAGCCGGGGGAGGAAGAAAAGGCATTTTTTGTCGCATACATCTTATTGACTCCTTCACGTGCAGCTATTGTTGTTGTGCATCTACAACTTGTGGAGTAAAATCCCACCGGAACCCTAGCTTCAGTGGTGAGAGACCCATCCCTAGCTAGCAGGGCATTCTTCAGTAGTGAGAGATCTACCCTAGTCTGTCATTTTGGAGCCGCTTTCTGGGTTGCGTGGCAGAGACATTATCAGAGGTTTCAGAGGAAGGATTTCGAGGGTTTTGGGGGCATTTGGGGAAGATAATCAGAAGGGCTCCAGATTAGATTCACGACAGTCATTTGGGTTGGGCGCGGCAGCACGTTGAAGGCACCTCCATCATTTTCTGACCCCTTTTCCAAGCGTGGTGACTTACAGCCTGTACGTGCAGGGTTTTCCAGCTGTCTAGGCTCGCTGTGATTTCCCTGGCAACATTTTAATCTCTGTAATATTCCAAAAATAGTTTCCTTATGTCATTTATAATAATATCAAGCCCTCTTTATATTTTCAAGTAATTTGGGTAGTCATTTTGGGAAATATTAAGTTTCTTTAGTTCGTTGCCCTTATTGTAAAAATCTGCATAAATCAGTATTTTATTTGGCTGTAAATTTTCAAATAATTTGTGCTTTTTAAGTAGTATCCCATAAGTGATATTTCAGTGGTATCAGAGCAGTTGTTTCTTTAACCTGTTGGGATTGAAAGATGGGGGACAGAGACAGTGAGGACATAGGGGTAGATCTGATGACACAATTGTTCACCAACATGGTAAAGCAGTAGGAGACTACCAATCTCTATTTGAGCTAGCTCACTGAGAGATTAGCATAGGACATGTTTGATACCCATGTGGAAAGAAGTGAAAATAGCAATAGGGGACAACATGGTCAAAGAGGTGAGGGTGGACATTTAGGACAACGGTCCCCCCATTCTTCTACCAGGCCTCTGGGGTTTCACGAACCTTCTTTCTTGAAGGATTCGAAAGTTTCACAGGTACAACAGCCATGTGATATTGTAGATGAGGAGTCTTGTTGGGAAAGGTACCAGACCTTAAGTGATGGCTTTCGTGACAACATGCCATTCCAAGAATATTGCAAAATGAAGATTGGCAGCAGGCCTAGGAGAGATTACCAGGTACGGGTACTAGAGATGCAAAGGAGGTTGGGACAGATTTTTGTTCCACATTTCGACAGTTCTAAGAAGTGTACTACACAGTCTTGGGTGCAGAAGTTAAAGACATACTTCGACTTGAATCCTATGCGAGAGGAAGATGCAATTAAGTTTACAATCTTACATCTAGAGGGAGACGCTCATGATTGGTGGCATCATGTGTTGATTACACAGGGACACATATACATCACAACTTATGCAGAGTTCACAAAGAGGCTAGTGAGTAGATTTGATAAGAGGGACCCCGACAAGTATTTTAGAGAGTTGACTCATTTGAGGCAGACAGGTTCCGTGGATTAATATATCACAAATTTTCAGAGACTATCGGTCATGGTACCTGATGTTACAGAGATGAGGTTGATTTTCCTATTCACAACAGGCTTAACAGATGCTCTCGCTGGATTTGTGAAGGCATTTGAGCCTTCTTCGTTGCATGAGGCTATTAGGAGAGCTTGTGACTTGGAGTTATCCACTCTTAAGTCGAGGTTTCCACCTCGAGTGCAATCTAAGGGTTTCCCTTCAAGAACCGAGGGTTCGCAGCTGAAGGTACCTCCACCTAGGAAAGATATAGCCTGGAGACCATTCAGAGCTAGTGAGGACAGGGAGGAATTGAGGTGAAAGAAACTATATTTCGATTACCACACACCTTGGGTTCTAGGACACGATTACAAGGGTAGAGGGAGGGCCCAATACATAGAGGTCTTCGAGGAGAGTGATGGTGATGAGGAGTTGGACACACAACCATTAGAGGATGATGATGATGAGGCATTAGATAGTGCAGGCATGGAGTACGTTAGCGAGACTTTCCCCTAGGAGACTATCGCCACCTTGTCTAGTACCCCGAGGTACAAGGCATTCAAAGTTAGGGGATTTTTGTAGGGACAACGAGTGGTGGTACTCATTGATAGTGGGGCAACCCACAACTTTATTGATGTCTCATTGGTTGAGAGGTGGGGGTTACAGATAGAGGAATTTGAGGGCTTTAACGTGGTTGTAGCCAATGGAGATTCTATGAGATGCACACGACGGGTTCCCTAATTGAGCATCACGATGGGTAACTATACAGTTACCAATGATTTCTATATTGTTGGTATTGGAGAGACTAACATAGTGTTTGGGGTACAATGGCTCCATTCCCTTGGTGAGTTTCAGACTAACTTTTAAAGGATGGAGTTGAAGTTTAAGTCTGAAGGGAGGAATGTGATCTTGAGGGGCTTATCTTCATGGGCACCCTGAGTTGTTACAGCCAAGAGGATTAAGAGGATCTATACACACGACGGGGTGGATTGGGCAGTACACTGTTTGGTTTCAACCAAGAAATCAGAGGAAGGACAACAACAATACCATGTGGGTATACAGGGCCTATTGCACAGACACAGTGCCATGTTTGGTGACATACCTCCAGGCATACCTCCAGATAGGGGATTTGAGCATGTGATTGAGCTCGAGGATGCTAGACCGGTGGTCACTTCTCCTTATCGTCACCCCAAATGGTTTAAGGATGAGATCGAGAAGACTATACGGGAGCTCATGGATATGGGGCATATTAGACCGAGTTCCAGCCCTTTTGCTTCTTCAGTGGTTTTGGTGAAGAAGAAGGATGGGACCCTGCGGATGTGTATGGACTACCGGTCGTTGAATAAGAAGACAATAAATAACAAGTATCTTGTACCACACATTGATGAGTTACTGGATGAGCTACATGGTGCAATCTATTTTTCGAAAATAGATTTGCGTTCTGGATATCATCAGATCAAAGTCATGGAGCAGGATGTGCATAAGACAACATTCAGATGCCATTACGGTCACTTTGAATTCTTGGTGATGCCTTTCATATTGTCTAATGCTCTAGCTACATTCCAGTCTTGCATGAATCATGTGTTCAACCGCCACTTGCCGAAGTTTGTATTGGTTTTCTTTGACGATATTTTAGTCTACAACATGACTTGGGAGGACCATATCAGACACCTGGGTGAGATATCGGGGATATTATAAGCTAATTTGTTATATGTGAAAGCCTATAAGTGCGAGTTCAGCATGACCAAACTTCTATACTTGGGATATGTAATTGGTGGGGGTACAATGAAGGTGGACAGAGGGAAGATATGGGTAATCTTGGATTGGCCGCCACCTAGGACATTGACACAATTGAGAGGATTTGTGGGGTTGTGCACATACTACCAGAGGTTCGTGAAGAATTTCTCTCAGTTGACTGCTCCATTGACCGATTTGACCAAGAAGGGGGCTTTTGCTTGGTCAGACGCAACACAACAGGTTTTTGATCACCTCAAGGAGGTGATGAGTTCGTGTCCCGTCCTCGCATTACCAGACTTCTCCCACCCATTCATTCTAGAGTGACATGCATTAGGAGAGGGTGTTGGGGTAGTTCTCATGCAGGATATGCATCTCATCGCCTATCAGAGTCAGAAATTGAAACCCATGGAGAGAGGGTATTTGATATATGATAAGGAGATGTTGGCCATCATGCATGCCTTGGCCAAGTTCATACAGTACCTTATGGGCAGAAAATTTTTGGTTCATGTGGATCACAACAGTTTGAGGTTCTTCTTAGGACAGAAAGAGCTCAACAATCACCAACAAAGATGGGTGAACAAGGTGCAAACCTATGACTTTGGCATAGAGTACACTAGAGGTAAGAATAATATTGTTGCGCTTTATCTAAGAGGCCTTACCTCACTACTATGCTTAGTTTTATGTCTGAGATTTCAGTGGATTGGAAGGCTCATATACTTGTTGAGTACTCCAAAAACTAGTTTGCCTGTGAGATCATGGATGGTATTATATAGGACGACCGATACAGAGTAGTGGATGATCTCATTTTCTATAAGGATAGGATTTTGTACCAAGATCCAAAATGAAGGAGAAGATCCTTCGTGCAGTACATGACACCCCACTAGATGGACATCTTGGGTATTTCAAAACATATAGGTTCATCTAGGAAAGATTTGCATGGAAGGGAATGTAAGATGATGTCCTTAATCATGTCAGAGAGTGTATGGTCTGCCAGCAAACCGAATCCAAGCGTTCTTTCCCAATAGGATTACTTCAGCCTTTCCCCATTCCCGAACAAAAATGGGAAAGCATATCTATGAACTTTATCATTGAGCTTCCCTTGGTGCATGGGCATAGCTGCATTTATGTTGTAGTTGATCAGTTAACTAAGTATGCTCATTTCTTTTCCCTGCCCAAGGGGCACGAGGCAGTGGATGTGGCCCGGATCTTCTATACCAGTATTTTTAGGCTATATGGGTTGCCTAAAAACATTGTCAGTGACAGGGACAAGATCTTCATGAGCACCTTTTGGCAGGAGATCTTCAAACTAGTAGGTACTCCTAGCACTAGCTACCACCCATAGACAGATGGGTAGACAGAGATAGTCAATAAATGGATAGAAGGCTACTTGCGGAGTTATGTAACAGGACACAAGTGGGCATGGATTACATGGTTACACGTGGACGAGTATTGCTACAATACCACCTACCAGATGAGCATAGGTATGGCCCCTTTCCGAGCCTCGTATGGGTACGACGCTGGGACATTTGTAGATTTGGTCTTACCAGATAGCCGAGCTCCCAAAGCTCGAGATTAGTTATAGGAGAACCAGGATATTTTGAAGGCTCTCAAAGAGAATCTTCAGAAGGCACATAATCAACAGAAGGTATATGCAAATCGACATAGGACAAAGAGGTCTTTTGAGGTTGGGGATCTAGTGTTCCTACGTTTACAACCATATAGGCAGTCCTCACTGAAGTAGAAGGGTGCAAAGAAATTGAAACCACAATTTTATGGTCCATACCGAGTAATTCGTCGAGTTGGGGCAATGACATATGAGCTAGAGCTACCGGAGCACAGTAAGATACATAATGTCTTCCATGTTTCATGCCTTAAGAAGGTGCTCGAACCACATATTGTACCATATACAGAGTTACTGCCTCTAGATGAGGAAGGGAAGTTGGTGCTAGAACCAGAATCCATTATTGAAATGAGACAGAGGGGGCTCAGGAGCAGAGTAATCACCGAGTATTTGGTGTGATGGAAGGGACTGCCACTTGAGGATGCTACTTGGGAGGGAGAGCAGATTTTGCAACATCCTAATTTGCATTTGCTTGAGGACAAGGAAAATTTGGGAAGGGAGGACTGTAATGTCCCCTTTTCTTACACCAAATGGCCCAAGGGCCAAGTCAAGTCCAAATCGTGGTTAGACTCAGGGGGCTATGGACGTTGGAAGCTTTTGGGAAGGGGCCCCGTGGTTTTAATATCCCAGTTTTACGTTTGAGGATCACTTTTGGACATGGCGACTAAAAAAGAAAAAAAGTAACTATAGTTAATCTTATTTTTATTGGCCCCTCCTTGGAATGAAATGCACCTAGGGTTATGGGGGCTCATTTGTCGAGGAGAAGTATATAAGGAGCCAGGGGAGGAAGAAAAGGAAATTTTTGTCACATACATCTTATTGACTCCTTCACGTGCAGTTATTGTTGTGCATCTACAACTTGTGGAGTAAAATCCCACCGGGACCCTAGCTTCGGTGGTGAGAGACCTGTCCCTAGCTAGCAGGGCATTCTTCGATAGTGAGAGATCTACCCTAGTCTGTCATTTTGGAGCCGCTTTCTGGGTTGCGTGGCAGAGACATTATCAGAGGTTTTAGAGGAAGGATTTCGAGGGTTTTGGGGGCATTTGGGGAAGATAATAAGAAGGGCTCTAGATTAGATTCATGACAGACATTTAGGTTGGGCGTGGCAGCACGTTGAAGGTGCCTCCATCATTTTTTGACCCCTTTTCCAAGCATGGCGACTTACAACCTGTACGTGGAGGGTTTTCCAGCTGTCTAGGCTCGCTTGATTTCCCTGGCAGCATTTTAATCTCTGTAATATTCCAAAAACAATTTCCTTGTCATTTATAATAATATCAAGCCCTCTTTATATTTTCAAGTAATTTGGGTGGTCATTTTGGGAAATATTAAGTTTCTTTAGTTCATTGTCCTTAATGTAAAAATCTGCATAAATCAATATTTTATTTGGCTATAAATTTTCATATAATTTGTGCTTTTTAAGTAGTATCCCATAAGGGATATTTCATAGTCACAATTTTCGTTGGATTAGACTCGCCACATCTTCATTGATGTCATGAGGATTTCATTACATGTCAATACTCAAAGAGGGATCAAGTCACATGTAATTCTCCCGATCATATGATGAGATGGAAAGTGATAAAGATTGTAAATAATACGGATCCCTCTATTAGGCCCTTGTACTTGGCTTGATTGTGGTGCATTGATTTGTTATTTAGGGCAACAATAGAGATGTATTTAGAATTTGAGTATCTTTCTTGTAGATGTGCTATAAGAAATTTAATACTTTCAATGCTTTATTCATGTGGTTTTTAGAGTGTGCCTTTGATATGGGATCCTTGAATACACATAAAGAGTTAGGGTGGACGAGTTTGTTAGGAAAATATGATATTAGTGTGAACATTGTTATATTTGTCATTCTCACATAACAAATAGGTTAGAACAAATTATATTTAGATTATATTATTGTTGTACCAACCTCCACCTTTGTAAGAGTGTATAACTCTATTCATGTAATCTTTGCAAGATGCAAGACATCCTGAATGAATTATTTATTGAGAACTGACTATTATCATTCCTATGTAATCTAATTATTGTGTAAATTTGTTACCAAAATATCATTTGGTATCAAAGCAATTTGTTCGTTGGTCAAATATGTAAGGAGAAGATTTATTACGTTTGATCACCTGGTCAACTCTATGTGGACATGTGGTCTCATATGTGCAGTTATCAAAGGAAATACGTACCAACATGGACTACATACATTTGCATATCGTTTGATATCATGGGTAGTGTTGTAAAAAATACAACATGTGTCATCATGATGCAAAGGAGGGTAGTAAACGCAATCAAATCACAACAAATGTTAGTTGTAAGAGAAAATCATCCAAACACACCAAATATGCCAAAATTTTAAGAATTGTTACAAGAACATACAAGTACCTGAACATACTAGATTGATTCAGAGGCTATATCCACTTCTTACCTACTCAAAATCACATTACAAACATGTTTATAACCTTCAAGAAAGATCAAAGCATCATTAGATATCATTCACCTGTTTGACCTTGCTAGTTTGTTTGTATCCCTTCATAACATCAAACTTTACTGTCTAGGATAATGTATAAGGACTTAGAAACTTTTGATGACCTTTTTGTATGCCCTTTATGGCTTTACAACTCCTCGCAAAGTTTTAGCATCCAACTCTAAGCCCAACTCCTTTATTCTCCTTTTATCATTTTCAAATAGGCCTCTTTTACTAGCCATATTCACCTGCAAACCTTATAGTTGGGAACAACTCATTAACACCCCTGAAGAAGTAATCACATATTTGGATGCCCTTTATCCTTGTCTAGCTTTTCACCAATTTTATTAATCCAACTCTTCATTCATTTCTCCCAACTAATTGATCAATTTTATTCCTTAGCCCATCTAAGCCTTTTCTAGTTCATCAAACTAATTTTCCAGAGATAATTTTCTACACCATGAATTTCAAAACAATATGAAAGACTTTTTAGATTCCCTTTTAAGGGTTTACAACTCTTTACAAAATTCTAGACCTTATCTCTTACCCCAACACCCATGTTTTGTTGAAACTCATGTTTGACTAGGTCTTCTCCTTGAGCATTTATCACTTCTCCTACTTACACATACCAACTAACCTATAAACCCTTTGATTCACTTTTAGCATGATCCATACATGGTGTGTGCAAAATTTCAGGTCTTGATACGAAATAAAACTCCCACGAATCAAAATTTAGAAGTTTGTCCGAAATCTTAGGATTGTGCTAGCCTCAAACCACTTGCAAACGTTTTGTCATAACCTTTTTCACCTCCATACCAAATTTTAGAACCTATCTCCTCATAAAACGTGAGTTATGCTCATTTTACCAGGTTTGTGCATGATTTTTGTTCCCATAACAAGGTAATAGACTAAGTTTCTCTAGTGTTCCAACCTTAAACACCTTTAACTTTCTTATCACTCCATATTAACACCTTCGTTAGTTCTTTATACACCTACTATGAAGGATACACCAAGATTTAGAGAGTGATTCGTTAGATCGATCAAGTTTAACATTTAACACCCTTAAGACTGAGTTTCTTGGACTTTGACAGACTAAGTTTTTTAGTATTTGACTTATTATACATGGTCCATTCACCTTGAAACTTGACAAGATCCTTATTACCATGGAAATCCACCTTTTCACCAATTTATATTAGCTTCCATTGATTCAAACACAAGTTATGATAATATTTTATTTTACTAAACCCTTACACAGAGTATATAACAATGTTCTTTGGTATTAGATCTTATTCATTTAACCACCAGTGTAATCATGAATGTGAGCCCATTTAACAATCCATATACCCTATATAATGCAAGTATGATTTCTCACAATTCAAAACCCTTAAAATCCCTTAATCATTCAACCCACAAGACAATTTTCATACCTTTCACAAGATGTTTCATGTGTTTATTACATGAAAGCAACCTTCATTAGTGCTCTATCAACTTCCAATTGATTTTAAAAAATAAACTCGTTTGTAAAACCCTAATTGCATAGTCACGTATGATAAAAAATGCTAAACAACTGTTGGAATATAAACGACCCGAGTAATAAGCTAAATATGAATGAAACCCTAAGTACAAGAGGGCGAAAAAAAGACTTAGTTGATTTGCATTATCCTTGGGACTATTTTTGACTGAAAGAGTGATGAAAAGAAAAGGGAGAATGTCGCAACTGAGCATAGAAAATCCTGGAACTATCGGATGAGCATAGACTAGGGTGCCTGGAACACAACTAGGGCACCTAAGCACTAGGGACATCTGTTGGGCACATATGACTGCACAAGATCTCAGAAACTGGTTCTTTTTGTGTCACACAAGTGTCTCCAACCTTCACTTTTGGTCACATGTATGTCATTCGATGATCATCGAATTCACATGTAACCTTGTAAAGAAGATATGACCTACAAAACCCTCAAACTACATCAAATCCCAACAAAAAAAAAGATGATAAATGAGGAGTCGGTTTGACCCTGAAGGTCATCCGATTGAGTGAGCTTACAACTGAGCATTGCACTACATTTTAGACTCCATGTATTTCTTGTGCATGTGTGTAGAAATTGTGCCCTCGAAATCCCTTGTGTAAGTGCACGGGATAGCGGGTGATAGCTAGATGTACCACTATAAATAGATATGTAGATGGTAAAATGAACTTCCTATCCTATGCATGTATGTAGAAAATGCATTCCATTGTCCTTTGAGTGAGTGCTAGATAGATGCCTTGATGCTCTTAGAGTGCCTTTGGATGCAACCTTAGGTGATAATAATAGATGCTTAGTGTTTGGTCCTTTATTATGGTCACGTAGCTTTGTATTTATATGATTCCCTTAGTTGAATTTCACAATTGACAGCTGGAAGGCCGACCCATAAGAAAATAAGATGTCAAAAAGATAAAAGAAGCCCAAAAAGAGTGAGTTAAGTATAAAGAGGTTAGGGCTGCCCAGGAGGACAAGGGCACTTGGGCGTTGGCATCCTTTCTAGGCGCTGGTGTCCAGAGTCATGAAAGATAATGCAATGAAGTTCAGATTGGAATGTAGGGTGTAAATGTCTAAATAGAAAATAAGAAACACAAACAAGGGCCAAATATAGTTGTCAATTGCTAGTTTTCTCACTTAGGAATTATATGAATAGTGGTATGTGATTATGACCTAGAAATGTACCCAAGTGTGTAATTTTGTGTCTACATTTGCTGCCACTTTATGTTGTTGAGTGAATACTCAATAACAAAAATTAGTTTAGAATTTGTATACCTTTTTTCCTAGTAGATCGATGGTAAAAGCGTGCTAAAGAGACAAGTGAAAGCGTGGAGTGATAAAAATGAAGAGTGGAAGCTAGAAAGAGGAAGTGACCCTAGGGGTGAAGCGTATAGCATTGTACCATGTTGTATTTGTTGTTGTACTTGATGTAGGGTTGCTTCTTGTCACATATTAAGGATGAACTTGTAAAAGAATAGTGAAAGAGTAGTCAAAGTTACGTGTTATGAAAACTATGTGAAAGCATGTAAAAAAAAATGTGTAAAAAGGAAAGTGTGCACCTGGTCCGTGAAGATTGAAAGGGATATAAAATGTCCTAAAAAATGTTGTAGAAGAATGAGTTTTTTGGGTGATCTCATGCCAAAAGTGATATTTTGGGTGATCTCATGCCACGAACAAGTTTTTGGGGTGATCTCACACCAAGTGCGAGTTTTTTGGGTGATCTCACACCACGACAGAAGAGTTTTGGGGAGAAAGGTCTAGTGTTATTCTCCATCCATGACTACTTCTCGAATTTATACACCACTACAAATGGTGTGATCCGTGTTTAGTTCCACATAGTTTTAGTTCGATCCAAGTAGAAAAAGGAAATAAAATGTATTTTGATTTCTAGAGGACTGTGCCTGTATTGTAAAAATTGCTTTGTGAACTTCTGAAAACTGTGCTAATACGAGAAAGTAATTATGACTACCCTCTAGTCATAGGCACCCATGAAAGGTTAGGAGTGCCCAGGCGCTAGTGTCTGTAGTTGGGCACTGGTGTCTGTGTTAAACTGATGACCTGAGTCAAATTTTGGGCCATTTTGTGATTGTAAATTTGTTTTATTCCCGTATTGTGTAGGCCTATACTGAAGCTCTAAGTTCTTGTATGGGGTGATTGATTTACCCAATGTATGCCCCCCTTGTTTGGGGCACATGTGATGTCACTAGGAGGATGTAGCCCAAAGGAGAGGACCTAAATTTGACTTGACTTATACCCTACAGGGGGGAATGTGCATTGTAAAGACCAAAGCACATGAAAACAAAGTGGATATATACATGTGTTAGAAGCAAAAAGTAGTAAGTATGTCGTAGAAAAGTAGTGTAACAAACAAGTGTGCATATAAAAGAGAGACCGTGAAAAGCGGGTTTCATACATGGGACATCGCTCACAATGTCACAAGACAATCAAGGCCAAAGCATCCAAAAGCATATAATGTGCACACAAGACAAACGACATAGCCCATAAACAATACAATGACAAACAATAACAAGTAAATTATCAGACAAACATGGTGGCAAATAGTTCTTGCAAGACAATTGTTGCACATGAAGCACCTGATAGCATGTTAGAAAGATAAAGAGTATGTCAAAGCGTGTATGTATAAATGAAACACGTAGTTTTCTAGTAAGAATATGAAGAAGTAAATAATGAAACAATAACAATTGTAGTGTGTAAGAGTAGAAGTGTAGATGCCCCTAGGAGCCTCGGTGGGACTGGTAAGAGGTATAGTGCCAAACATCATCACTACGTGTAAATATCTGTAGAAAGAATACATCCACAACTAAAGAATAAGTGGGCATGCATGTGTATATAGAAAATATAATGACATACTAGATATCCGTCTAACATAGTAAGCAAAGTGTACATGTAATTATAAGTAAGCAATAATAAGTGCAACCAAGATATGCAGTATGATGTGAATGAGTGAGATGGAATGGACTGTAATATGAATGTGATAGGATCAATGTGACCTCCAAGTGAATTTGTATGAGTATGAGATGAGGTTCATTTATAAAAGACCCCCTGACAATCAAGAATGAACCATAAAACAAGATTGAGTCATTGGGAAATGGTTTGATAAAGTGTGCTAAGAAGATAGATCAATCAAACATAGAGCATGAAGTGTAGAAGAGGATAATATGATGTGTGAAAATAGAATTCTAGAAATATGTATCATGAAGTATGTAGCGTGAAATGTGTAGTGTGTGAAGTTTATGGATGTAGTATGCCCTTAACAGTCAAGTGTGAACCTTAGCATGAGAGTGCATCATAGGGTAATGACAATACAAAGTGTATCAAGTTGCGTAAGATTGCTTAGAAATAGAAAGTATGGAGCATAGAGCGTAAGAGGGGAAATGTTAGAAACCTGATAATGCTAGGAGGGAGGGAAGTAAGCACGATTCCCCCAAGTGTGTGATAGAAGATAAAGCATGCCATGGTGGCGGATGTGACAATGTGTTAGGAGTAGTATATTTGCCAAAGTAAGTTGTAGCATTGAGATCAGATCGAAATTTCTTTTTATGATGGTGAGTATGTGAAATAGTGTAAACCTCAAGAGGAGATGTGGCGGGAATAAAAAAGCAAGCTTAAGGTGATATCTGAGGCCGAGTCTGGTGGATTGTGTCTGAATGGAAAGTGGTTCTTTGACTCCTTTTGCATATTTTCCTAATCCAGTGCCATTGAAACTATAATGAAGTATATATCGATACCTAGGACCATATTGTTTGAAATTAGAAGAAGGGATAGCCGAAGTGTGGGATTCAGGTGAATGATCGATAGTGTTTGCAATGGGAAAATGGAGAGGGATATGTTAAGGCTTCATAGACCACATCCCGATATAAGAATTTAATATGCATATGAAGGGTGGAAGGGACCACATACATGGCATGGATCCAATGTCGTCCTAGAAGAAGATTGTAATTAATATTGTTAGGCATTACATAGAATGGGATGGGAAAATTGTGTGGCCCAAGAGTAACGGGAAGCATGATTTACATAATACTTGTTCAGGAATATTATCAAATCCATGAATGCGAATAGAGGAGGGTGTTAAGGATTTTGTTGAATATCCAAGTTGTTGAAGGATTTGTAGATTACAAATGTTAAGGCTAGAGCCATTATCTACTAAAGCACACTTGACCCCTATATTATTAATTTGAACTTTTATATAAAGGGGATGATCATTATTTAAGACATCTTGAGAAGCAATTTCAGCGGATGTAAAAGTAATATGTTATTCATTGAGAGATAAAGTTATAGTAAACTTATGATACACATGTAGTCACAAAATCATGCACTTTAGACATTATTTAGCCCAGTCTCATACTACTATTTAAAAGGTTCTCAAGTGAAGAAAGTACTAAATAATCCCACCTTTTGGCCATCTTATTTTACCTTTTTATTTTGTCATTTCCACATATTTTCATATACATGCCCAATTATTTCATCATTTTCCCGTCATTTTAGCCTAAACCGGGGCACTTAGGCCTGTACTGGGGTGCCTTGATCCTTGTTTTACTTTCCCACTTCTTTTTGGGCCTCTTCTAACTATTTTTCATCCTTATCTTTTTCCTAGTCGACCATTTCGGGATTAATTATGAAATTAGATCAAGAGAACCCTATAAATATAAAGTTATGAGACCGTAATGAGGGTCCTAGCATCACTTACTACTATCACTCCATTTAGAGTTGCATCGATTGCATCACTTGCATCCACATAGTTCCATGCATCAAGGCTAGGAGATCTACATCAACACACACAACATAGGGAAGGGATTCTATTTTATTCCATGCACACATGCTAGTAGATTTTCTATAGTTATTATTGCTCACTACTTCACAAAGTGTGACTGATATAAGAACACCTACGGCACGACATACACACACACACACATACCATAACTACATTTGGGTCTGAAATGTAGCTGTTGGTTTCTAAAACGTGCACCCATGTCTCAGATCTCAGAAGGGCTGAGGTGTTCGAGATCACAATGGAACCATCCCCAAGTTGTGGGACCTTGCGAGCTTGGGATGGATCTCCGGAGAAAGCCGATTCCTCTACCTACCTCTAATACTACTATTATTCCTAAAGCTGAAAGAAAATACCTAAACTAAACATGTCAAGGGACCAATGATAGAAGGATGTGTATAAAATAGAAATATTAGGCTAAGGAAGGTGATAACACCAGAAAGAAAGGGTTGATATCTCTCCATGAGCGGCGAAGGAAAAAAAGTGGGCATGCAGGAGAAGAGGGCGGACGACGCGTACCATAGATCAACACGTAGGCTTGGCCTTCCAGCACGTGCAACACATGAACGTGGGGACTGCAACTGCAAGAGTATGCACAACATGCTAGAAAACACAAATAGAGAGGCAAGATGCAATGAAAATGAGAAAGGGAAGACAAGAGTTCCAAAAAACATGATTTTATTGCTTAAGGGACGCACAATCATTTACATCCACAACATGAGGTGAGAATACACTGCAGAGACCATGTCAAGGTCTGATACTCATGGGAAGTTAGCCATCATTTTCGCATGGTGCCATTACAATAGAGAGGGATCCTTTTTACAAAGTAGAACTTTGCTATTTATAGAAGAAGAATGAGAGAAGAGAAGGAGAAAGAGAGGGAAAATCAAATTCAAATCTTCAACAACCAACAAAAAGTGATAAATGCCTACAAATCCACCTTGCAAGGCTGTCAAATGCACTTCCCCATGTTTGTTTGGTGTGTAGAAGAAGGAAGAAGGTGAGATCTGGTGGTTGAGTTCGATTAGATATGTGCATTGATGAGCTGAGATATGTTTCCCTATTTTCTGCCTAGCAAATCCTGCCTATATTTGAATTTGAAAATTCTAACGTAAAGCTTGTGTTAGCAGTTCTCTAACAAACCTAGGTACATACCGATCAGAGCTCTGTAGTAGAAGATACAACTATCAGAAGATGTCAGAGTTTTTGGCACACACAAAAACCCATAGCGCACGCAGATTTACTGAGATGATGGCCAACTATGCAAATACTCATCATTTCTACCACGTGTCAATCATTGATTTGTCACAAGGATTTGGTGTCCTATTGGCGTGCTTTGACTGGTTGCGTGTGACACAGTTAAGCATGTCAAAAGATGATCTGGCTCGGAGGGAAATGAGGGAATGGCGCATAGAGAAAACAAAGGAATGCATAGAGGGGGGGTGTGTGTGATGCACACGGGGAAATGAGGCAAATTGGTGAGAAGAGAACATGTGGTTAAGGCACAACTATTACAAGGTGATGGGTTTGGCACATGAAGGGAAGAGGACTTAGCAGTAAGTGCAAGGCGCGCGGGAAGGGAAGAAGCTGATCAGGAAGAAGGTGAAAACATGAAACATGGGAAAAATGGAGAGGTGGAAGGAGAGAAAGGAAAGGGGCACACACAGGAAGAATGTATACTTGCACAAGGCAAGTATGGAACTCAAAAAGTGAGCATTAAACTGCAGGATTGAACTTGAGAGTAGAAAGACCAGACTGTGCGCGGAGGAATTGCAATTGTGCTAAGGTGTCTAAAGAACAATGTTGAGTGTGCGTAATCATTAAAATGTAAAACACAAGAGTCAGAATAAAAATATAAGTTATCCAGTTATTAGGTGTGCTATTTGGATAATGGTTTTGGCAACTGTCAGGGGCCATCTGCCTGCTAGTTGAAGAGACCAGTAGTCTTAGAAGATCCATCTGGGCATCAAGTCAAGCCCTAAACTTGAGGGATATGATCTGTAACTTGAAGAACACGGTGGAATGTCACTAGAGGCTCTGTCTGAACTCTGAATTGAACTATTGCACTCATAGGAAAATATTCTAAGGATGAAACTGGTTTATTGACAGTTGGAATTGCCTATGCCAAAATTGAACTGCGTAACCAAGGAAGCAGCAAAAAAGATGCACGTGTGTGCAACAGGAAAGAAAAGGTGCCAGAGGGAGCACGCCGAAACAGCAGCACAACACTATAGTGCAAAAGCTGAAAACACACATGTCCCAAATGGAACATGCAGAGTGTGCACAATCACTTGATTTATTGAAAGTAAACCTGAACTAACCTATTCTAACCAGATGCAAGGGCGCTCAAGGGAGAGGTGGAACATGCAGTGTGCAACATATAGGGAGAAGGAAAGGGGCACTTCCTCACAGGAATTGTGACCATGTAGTTGACTTGGCAGAAGGACAAGGTATGGAAAAAAAAAGTGGAAATTCTAACTTTCAGGTGAGGTTTCGCCCTCCTGAAATTAGAAAGAAATAGAGGGTGCACCTTTGAGCTTGAATTTGGGAGGCAATTTCTACCAACCTTTGGTACGTCAAAAGAACAATCTTAAGTGCTGCTGCAATGAGCATGACCGGTGTGAAACTATTTTTGTGGCTCTGTGAATACCCAGATATCTGATAGGGCATGGTCCAGATTACTAGTGATCTACCCATTACTTTGAAGATCAATCCCATAGATGGGATTTTTTTGCAGACTTTCCTCTTGAAGGGGAATGCTCTGCCTAGGCTGGGGTGTGTAAATTTGAGACATGCATGGTTCTGCCTCTAGAAATAACTCGGTCTGGGCTATGAAGTACAAGCCTCTAGAACTTGACTGATCTAATTCTGTAACAGGTGCCCATATGAACACTTCATCCTAGTCGGAGTCACTTGAGTCATGCCATTCTTCAATTATTTTGTAGTCATCAAACATGATGACGTTGGTTAGGAGAGGTACTACTGGTCAGGGGCTGTTAATTTATGGTATAGCTAGATAGAGGGAACTTGGAAAGAAGTGGGAGGATAGGCGCAGACTGTATGGAAGGCATGCACTCTAAAGGAACAAAGGTGCGCGTGGAAGGAGAGATGCTGGAAAATCCAAAGTGAGATGCAGGGGACAAAATTTTCAATGAGGGAGGCGTGTAAGAAGCTAGGAACACGCGCAACGAGATGAGATGATGTAGGTTGGCATGAAGGAGTGGGATGGTTGTATGATGGTAATGCAGGGTTGCCCCATTGACATGGTTGCCACGCACTATATTTTTTAGCCTCCATTTCTTCCGCCCACTTTGTAACTTGAAAGTAACATCTCAGTGATGAACTGTAGCTTCTACTGGGCACTAAACCATCCTGGCATAGGGCCGACTCAAGTACAAGGGACCTTATAGCCAACTTTAGCTGTCTTTAGGGAGCACTTGACTCTAATCTTCATCATGTCCATCACAATATTACGTACCATGTACCTCTCGATTTCAGCGCCAGGACATGGAGTCACCACCATCATCTACATAAACTTGTTCTTCATAAACATTTTGGTTCAAATAAAAAATAAATTATATGAATTTTTGGGTTAGTGGGGCTTATAAAACTAATTTGGAGGAGGATTTTGTAACTGTGGAGATGGAGGGAAATAGTTCTACCACTGAAAATGAGAATTCCATGAAGGGAAAGAGGTCATGATTGAACAACTTCAAAAAGAGGAAGAGGGAACGATGGAAGAAAGGAAAATGAATGAAAGGAGGATGGGAGATTGGTCTATGCTACCTGAGATAATGGATGGGCATTTAGATTAGTGGAGTTGCCATATGTGTTGAAAAATGCCTCCAAAGGCTGGATCCCAACAAAACACATCAAACTTACTGAGATAAAGATGTAAAGCTCTTCAGTCTGGTCCCACTGAGCATGCCAGAAACTATTGGTTTCTCAAACGTGCACCCGTGTCTCAAATCTTAGAAGGTCTGAGGTGTTTGAGATCACAATGTGAACCGTCCCCAAGTTGTGGAACCTTGCGAGCTTGGGATAGATCTCTGGAGAAGGCCGGTTCCTCTACCTACCTTTAACACTACTATTATTCCTAATGCTGAAAGAAAATCCTAAACTAAACATGTCAAGGGACCAGGGATAAAAGGATGTGTAGAAAAGGGAAATCCTAGGCTAAGGAAGGCGATAGCACCAGAAGGAAAGGTTCAATATCTCTCCATGAGCGGCAAAGGAAACAGAGCAGGCGTGGGAGAAGAGGGTGGATGACTCAACCATATATCAACACGCAAGCTCATCCTTCCAGTGCACGTAACACATGAATGTGGGGACTGCAACTACAGGAGTACGCACAACATGCTAGAAAATGCAATTAGTTTTGCAAGATGCAATCAAACATGATGAAAGTTGGTTAGACAAGAGGTCCACAAAACATGATTTTATTGCTTAAGAGATGCATATTAATTTATGGTATCCAGCTAGACAGGAGGTGAGAATACATTACAAAGACCATGTCAAGGTTTGAGACTCGTGGGATAGGCGACCACCGTTTTGGCATGGAAGGCCGTTACAACATGCTAAAGGGATCCTTTTTACAAAGTAGAACTGCTGCTATTTATAGAAGAAGAAGGAGAGATGAGAAGGAGAAATTGAAAGCGAGACTGGAGGGGATTCAAATCTCTCAACCATGGGGGCAACAAGTGATAAATGTCTACAGCTCCACCTGTAAATCCACGTGCAAGGCTGTTAGATGAGATTCCCCATGTAGGTTTGGCATGGAGGAGTGGGAAGAAGGAGAGATATGATGGTATATGCAGTGGTTGAGTTCGATTAGATATGTGCATTGATGAGTTGAGAGATGTTTCACTATATTTTTACCTAGCAAATCCCACCTATATTTGAATTCCGAAAATTCCAACATATAGCTTGTGTCAGCAGATCTCTGAGGAACGTAGGTGCGCACCAAGTCAGAGCTCTGTAGTAGAAGATATGGCTGTCAGAAGATGTTAGAGTTGTGGGTGGACGTAAAAACATGCGGCACGCACAGATTGGTTGAGATGATGGCCAACTATGCAAATACTTGTCATGTTTACCACATGTTAATCATTGATTTGTTGTAAGGATTCAACGCCCTGTTGGCACGCTTTGACTAGTTGTGCATGACACAATTAAGCATGTGTCAAAATATGATTTGACTCAGAAGGGCATGAGGGAATGGCGCACAAAGAAAACAAAGGAAGGCACAAAGGGGGGTACACGTGATGTGTGTGGGGAAATGATGTAGATTGGTGACCAGAGAACGTATAGTTAAGGCACAATTATTACAAGACAAGGTAATGGGCGCGACACGTGAAGGGCCAATGACTTAGACTTAGTAGTAAGTGCGAGGTGCGTGGGAAGGGAAGAAGTTGATTAGGAAGAAGGAAAACATAGGAAATATGGGTGAAAAGGAGAGGTGGAAGGAGAGAAAGGAAAGGGGCGTGTATAGGAAGAAGGTATACTTACAGAAGGCAAGTATGGAAAAAAAAGACGTGAGCATTCAACTAAAGGAAGGCACGTGAAAGCGAAAAGAAAAGAGGGCACGCAGAGGAATTGCAACTGTGCCAAGGTGGCAAAAGAACAATCTTGAGTGCGCGTAATCCTAAAATGCAAAACATAAGAGTCAGAATAAAAATATAATTTATCCAGATAACTAGGAGAGTTATTTGGATAACAGTAGTGCATTGCTCAAATTAGTAAGCCCACTATTGTGGAAAATGAGGTTAGTCTTGACCCATTCATTTTAAAGCTTTTATTCTTAGGGTTTTGATACATCTTTGTCTTTTGCAGGTCATTCCTTCATCCTACATTATTTGATATATCCAACACATCTTGAAAAATCCAATACGATAAACAGAGAATATTTCAGAGTATCTTATGACACTGAAAGAACCAAATTATGAGATTTTACAGGGACCAGTGCACCTATTTTGCAACACCAAGGCACCCTAGTACCCTCCTGGGCACTTTAGTCCATTCAGATCCTCCAGATCTAGCCTTTACACTACTTCTGAATAGTCGTTCCTACTTTTGGAATCCACAATCAGACTTGTGACACCTTACGACAATCTTCGATAATCAACTGAGTCCTTTTCTTTTAGATCTTTACATACTTAGGGTTTTATTTCGTCTAGCATATTATTTAATGTTATTTCATACCGATTTAGAATATTTTACAATGTTTTAGTCCTCCTATATTATATTAAATATGATTATATTTTCCTATAATTTAGTCTAATTTTAGTTAATCAACATATTCAGGAGAAGTGTGAGGATGAATGTGAGTATTAGCCAAATAAGATCTGATTTTATTCACACAATCATGATTATCGTAGCAAAAAGGCATGGATGGAGACTTCCATGGGAGGAGGATCCCAAGATATGGAGGCTAAGAAGAAGCGAACATCTAAGAGTGTTAGATTGGGGGTTCACCAAATAATTTAATATAACATAAACTTTTTGTAAAACCCTAATTACAGAGTTACGTATGATAAACAAATGCTAAAAACTATTGGAATATAAATGACACAAGCAATAAGCTAGATAAGAATGAAACTCGAAGTGCAAAAGGGAGAAAGAAAGACTTAGCTAATTCACACTATCCCTAGGACAATTTTTGGACTAAAAGACCGATGAATAGAAAAGAGAGACTATCGCAACTAAGCATATAAAATCCTGGAACTTCCGAATGAGCCTGGACTAGGGTGACTAGAATAGGACTAGGGTACCTAGCAACTAGGGACCTCTGTTGGGCACCTATGAATACTCAGGAGCTTAGAAACGAGTTCTTATTATGTCGCACAAGTGTACCCAACCTCCACTTTTGGTTTCCTATATGTCATAGGATGATAATTGAATTCACATGTAACCTTGCAAAGAAAAAATGACTTGCAAAACCCTCAAACTACATCAAACCCCAAAAATAAAAGATGTAAAATGAGGAGTCAGATTGACCTTGGTGGTCACATGACTGAGAGAGCTTACAACTGAGCATTGCACTACATTTTAGATTCCATGTATTTCTTGTGCATGTGTAGAAATTGTGCCCTAAGAAGCCCTTACACAAGTACATGTGATAACGGGTGATAACTAGATGTACCAATGTAAATAGATGTGTGGGTGGCAAAATTAACTTCCCCTCCTATGCTAGTATGTAGAAAATACAGTCCTTTGTCCTCCGAGTGAGTGCTAGATGGATGCCTTGATGCTCTTAGAATTCCTTTAAATACAACCTTAGGTGATGATAATAATTACTTAGTGTTTGGTCTTTTATTATGGTCACATATATTTATATTTATATGATTCACTTAGTTGAATTTTGTAATTGACAACTGGAAGGACGACCCATAAGAAAATGATATGCCAAAAAGATAAAAGAAGCCCAAAAAGAGTGAGTAAAGTATAAAGAGGTCGAGGGTGCCTATAAGGACAAGGGGGCTTGGGTGTTGGTGTCTAGAGTCATGAAAGACAAAACAATGAAGATCAAACTAAGTTGTAGGGTGTAGATGGCCAAAAAGAAAATAAGAAACATAGACAAAGGGACAAAGATAGCTGTCAATTGTTATTTTTCTCACTTAGAAATCATATGAATAGTGGTATGTGATTAAGACATGTGAATGTACCCAAGTGTGTGATTTTGTGTCTACACCAACACTTTCTTTACAATTTTCTCAAGCCTGCATAATCTATTTATACCTGCAACAATGCTCTTATTCTTTAAACATATAACATTCATCATTCATCCATTATACATGATCTCATAACATGTTCTCACAAGCTTATATCAAGGAATCCTTTATTAAAATATATTTCATGAACATTTATAGAATTCCCTAGCCTCTTCACTTTTTGACAACTACCTCTACCTTCTCTAAAACCTTTGCCTACCATCTAACTCCTTCCTCATTCGAATGCCTCTCTAAAAAATGATGAAAAGAAGGTATCTATGTCACAACTTACCTTACCCCACTATGGTGAGAGTGACAATAGTTAGTAAAATCTATCAAGAAGCTTGTGGACACATGATTCGAGCTATGCATGCCCATTGACATTCATTTGTAACATTTATTCACCCTAAGCTACCACTTAGACCCCTAAACACAACCTAGGTAAATTCAAATATTTGAATAGTGGGTTTAGAGGGAAACTCCAAATCCACCTTAATACATAGCAAAAGAGCTCCAAATGGACTAGAAACCATTCCTAAACACCTAAAAGGACCTCTAATACCAAAAACACTTATTAAAACCAACATTTTGATTATTAACAAGAAATGATGCTCCTACATCATACTCCCCAAGTGGGAAGATTTGAGCTCCTACTTAAGCATTCAATTTTATTTCTTGTTTTCCAATTTATTTTCTTTTTTGATTTGATTATCTTTTTCTCATGCTAACTCCATTTGTCATGACTCTTCTATTTCTTTGCTTTCTATTCTCACCTTCTTGTTTGTTTTCTTTCCATGCATCTTCTTTGTATTTGTCTTCATTATTTCTCTTCTTTTCACCTTTAACTCTCAGTTGATCTATGAAATCAGGTGTGTGTTTGTCTTCATCTTCCCATGGTTTCATCAAAATTGATTCCACTTGGTCTTCATCTTCTTTTACTTCTTTTTCTTCTTGTAAGATATTCTTAAGCTCTATCTCTACTTTCATATAGTCTTCTTCATCTTCAAACAAGTATGAGTTTTATGATTCCGTCATGATTTTTTTCCATATTATTTATTCTTCTGTTATAATTTCATCTTCTTCTTCTTCATTTCTTCTTTCATTTTTAGCTTCTTGATCTTCTACATCTTCTTTCAGTACAATTTTCATAGGCTTTGTGCTTTTATTCTTATCAACTCCATTCACACATGCAAAGACAATGTTAGAATAAAAATTTAGAGGCCATATAGCCTCTTGAGAAGCTCCATGTAAGTGTAGACACTATAAAATGCACCTTACACATAAGGTCCCTTATCCCAAAATACCAAAAACACTCTAAAACATAAAAATACCAAATAATCATAAAACCGCACCAAATGGGGATAAAAGACAACTCACCATCCATTTACTAACCCTCACTCACTTAAATTTAATTTTTTCCCATCACACACCCATGCGTGTCCCACTCCCCTATGTACTCTAAATCTTTAAAACTACTCACACACACATCATTTAATTCTCTCTTAACAACTCTTAACATCATATACTTGAGTTTTCTTGCTCTTTTGTTCACATATCTTGGTTTTATAGGTATTAAAGAAGGGAAAGTGAAGCACAAAGGAATGATACAACTTATTGTAGCACTATTTTAACAGAATTCCAACACATATGGGAATCAAAATTATGATTGGCTTATTATCTCTGTATAATTTTCGTTGAAAAACAACTGCGATCTGAGTTAGGTATAATTGTCATTTTCATTTACTATTTTGGCATTGTAATCCAATAAAATTTTTGTTATCTCCTTAAAAGGGTTAAGGATTTGACTGAGGCAAGTACCTTAACCACCAAAAAAATAACGAAATTTTTTCAAGTATGTTTGTGTGGAGATTTAGATTTATATCTAAAGAGTTTTACCCACTTTATTCAATGAAAGTAACTACAATTGTCCCTCTCTCTACAATGGCATCAACTAATCCATCTTACAGGTGATCCAAATCTAGGCATACATTTATGCAACCTCCACCTAATCTAACTATATGATCTGCCTCACACCCTCCTTTGATCACACACACATCTATCCAACCCTTTCGCATCCACCCCCTTTTCAATTCAGACACATTTTAAAAAAAAACATACCACTACCCCCCTCTAGTCACTCCTATGACCAACTCGCCCCATCCCTTATCCCACCCATCCTCCATGAGCCTTTGCATACCATCCCTTACACATTCATTCATCTACTCAGGAAAACTCCACTGCCCTTCTTATCACACCTGGTTACATCCGCGACCGGACCCCATACCCACACTTTGGTTTATTCACCTCCCATACCACTTAACACTTCTTATCTAGCCTAGTCGCACCCACAACTAAACCCCTAACTCTCCCAACCTACTCCTTGCCTACATTTCCATCTCCATAGTCCTGCCTCTTTGTCAACCCACCTGTCAGTCATAGCTATGACTGACCCACCAATGTTTCCCCATGGTTCTCCCTTTCTCCGTGTCTCACATTCTGCACCATTCCCTCCCATCATACCTAGTCATTCCACATGTCTTCTCTTCATCCCCATTCCTACTCACACCCCCACTTGCTTTGCCAACACCTTCTTGATCACATTATTAAGCTTAAGTCCCAACATTTGGGGGGACTTCCACCCACACCAAATTATCGCACCATTTACAATAAGCCTGTTCACCCCATGGTACTGTGTCATCCTTACCCATCACATTTCAAATTACCCATTTTGAAAAATTTTATGGCACCAAGGACCCCCAACATCACTTGCATATATTCCTCCACTCATGCCACCTCATCCAACATGATTATGTTCTCCTTCTACGTGATTTCCAACTTTCACTCATTGGCCACACACTTGAATGGTACTTACGCCTCCCACAACATACTCTTTACACTTTCACATAATTTGTGAACACATTATTATCCCAATTTTTCATCCATGTTACACCCAAAATGACTCTAGTTGACCTTTAGATGATTTGACAATCCCATAACGAGTCCCTGATTGACTTTGTTGTGCATTGATGTGTGCTCATTCACCAAATTCACCCACTATGCACATTTGACTCGGTCGTGCACATGGCACAACACCTCAAGGATATCCATCTTGGTCATCCTCCTTCCTTCCAACACATTTTGGTTTCTCCTCCACTTACTACACTGTCACACTCCCATGTTCACAATGTCCTCTAATTGGATCCTCACCACCTCCCGTCACCTTCTACACCCATAACTCTACACTCATTACAATCTCCTTAGGATTACAACTTCATCCAACCTCCTTGCAAATTCACTCCTTTGAATGAGACACTTTCTTCTATTCACCACTAGTTGTTTGATGCCAATCTCATCACCCTACCTCCCATGTCACTATCATTATCGTGGCACACCTCTCATGACATGTGTGCCTATCATCATACTAATGGTCATTTCCCTAACTCATGTCTCCAAATTTACAACATCATTCAGGACCTTCTTGATAAGGGTGACATCACTATCGAGCCTCCATCTCCCACCACACCACCTTCTAACACACATTCACTCAGTTCACACAATAATATTCTTACTTCTTCTCCATGTGTTATGCCTTCATCATTTGAATCATCATGTCTTCCTTGTGTCTCTTCATCACATGCTTCCACTTTGGACTCCACATCATCATGATTTCCTATTGTCGTGTCATCTAAATCAAGCACTTCTCCACCTTCATCATCACATGTTTCCACCTTGAACTCAACATCATTGTGCTTTCCTAGTTTCTCCTCATCTACACCATCTCCTTATCAATCTCCATTGTCTTTGGATGTGGTCTTGTCATATCCCCTCTCAACATTATCCACTTCTCCATTGAATCTATCACCATGGGATTTTATCTTTCCCATTACGATCTCTCATTCCTCACTCCCTTTGGTCCCATATACTTCACTTATCACACAACCAATCACTACACCTACATCACACTATTCATTACATCTCAGCTCACTCATCAAATCAGCTAGGTTAGAGCCATCTTCTACGTTCATAATATTCCATCCCCTATCACTCATTCAAGCACTATTCTTGCTTTTGAAACATCCATTACAAAATATTCCATCTTTTGTTCTCATTCACACTCCTATTACATATATACCTCGTCATTTATATCCACTCATTCTTCCATATTTTCCTCACAAGTCACCTTTGGAACAATCTTCCACGTTCACATTTTTGCATCCAACACCACTCGTTCATACACCCTTCTTATTACCAACTTCTCCTTCATTCATATCATCTATCATGATCATGCAACCATTTGTTTTTACCATTGTGCCTCCCAAGCCTCTTCCACATCCAATTATGCTTCTACATCCTTTCAATTTTCTCCCACAGTCTCCTTCATTTATCATTCCTTCCTACTTATTACTTCCTATTCCATGTCATCATCCCATCCTCACACCAATTCATCACAAGCTTGCACCATTGGCTCTCATGTTTCCTTTAGACATCACTATGTTCTCCATGCCACGTCCACCTGATATCATCCCTGACACCATGCTTCATAACATTGTACCTTCTACCATTAATTTATTATTATTTTCCCACCCACTTGACATTCTCACACATCCACCACATTCATCATCTTTCTTGTGTGTTTCATCCCCACACTCACTTTTTCTACACACCATCATACTCTGGATTTTATTTGGCCTTTTTGCGACACTCACCACCCACATCCTCTAATCTAATCCAATTATTTATCTCATATATTTCTTTCTTTTATACCTCATGTATCTCACTCACCTAGTCGCTACGCGGATTGGGGGACTTGCATTTGTCCTCACTACCACATTCTGCGTGCTCCATACATTCCACTTCTCTTCATTCGACTTGGATTCACCACCAACCCTAATTCTCCACACTTCCTACACTCTCATCACTCATAAAACCACACACACACATCTGCACAACTAAACATCTTTCAAAATAAAATAAAAAACTATATATTGCAAAAAAATTGCAATAAATAAAATTTTCTCATGGATGTTCTTCCACATTTTCTTCATTCACAATTCATTTCAATTCTCCATTCGTTGACACACATTTCATTTATAGGTCGTTCACATTCCACATCTTGGTTTGTTTCGCAATATTTGGTGAACTCTTGATTATCATGTTGTCATGTTTTATGAGTCAAAAGTCTCTACTACGATTGTTTGAGCTCAGTCTCTCTTTTCTTGGTGAATTAAGAATGACTGTCCTCCTAGATATCCACACATGCTTACACACTTAAAAACTTGTCTTGAAGACCCCAGGGAATTATTTGTCAATGTTGTACACTATCATCTCCATAATCACTTCCACTCCATCTATCAAGCCACATATAGTTCTAAACCCCTTGACAAACTGAGAGATCTGACTATCATGTCAATTTTTTTTTTTAAAAATCAAAAGCAAAAATTAGACAAAGACTAATATCAACAACTCTCTTTTAAGGGTCTTTTCAACATCTCTACCAGGGCTATGGTAGAGCAATGCTGTGAATATAATCAAATATATATCCATTAGGGCTATGGATTCCTGGTTGATAATGAAGCAATGCACGACTTATAATTTCCTTACATACCATCTATCACCAATCACCTGTTTCAATCACACCTATACATTGGCTTGTTTTTTCACTCATTGTATTATAGGTCTTAATGTCAAGCAATAATTAACTTTCTCTCACACATAGAGGATCTCAATGAGTCATAGGGCTAGTATGTCACATGGTGCGGTTTAGCCCTATTCAAGCTCCCGTTTTAGCTCACTCGTTGTCTCATGTTTTGTGTCTTTGAGTTCATCTTGTGTTTACCAACATGCTTGTCCCAAATCCATGTTCCTATGCAAACATAACACTTGTACTTCATCATGACAATCAGGTAATTGTTTGTTTTTATAATTCACCTCATCTGAACAAAACATCCTTGGGCATCAGCTGCCTTTTGCACACCTTTGTGCTCCTTTAACCTTTCAATTTTTTTGCATTCTCAGTGCAAATTTTCATTTTTTGCATGGTTTCATCATATAATTTCTCATCATTTTACACTTTCCATTTTTTACCATTTGTTATTTACACATAAGCTACCCACACCCTACCTCTCACTAAACCCCAACTCATTCACCTACACCCACCTCACCACCCACTTCACTCCCTCCCCACCAAGTCACATTAGCGACTCAACCGATTGACTCGCTCCCTATCCTACATCCTCTTCGCACCCATCCCTGAGGTGTCTTGATCCCCTCACTTTCACCACTAGCTCAGTTGTTATAACAACCAAGCTCACTTTGCGGCATAGCTTCTTCCCCTACCCTGATGCCACTACTCACAACTCGCTCATTGTCGCTCTGCCGAGTTACATGTGCGAGTCGGCCACCCCTACGCTAGCTCCTTTCCCCATAGGTCATTGTTGTGACCAGATTTCCACCCTTTCCTACTTGTCCCCTCCTTGTAATGTGCCCAACTTATCCAACCCTAAGTCGTCCTAAAATCCCTGCAATGTGCCCGACCTAACCCACCCTAAATCACCCTCAACTTGCTTCCCACATAAGCCCTAACCCAACCTAACTACCCCACCCCCTCCTCTGTGGACTCATCCCCACTTTACTATCCGCCACTGCCATTATTCCTCTCCTCGATTACTATAATAACCTATGTCTCCACCCGCCTTTATCTCCTCTCCGTCGTCACCACTCTCACGTTACGTGTGCGACATACAATCTCCACACTACTCCTACTCGCTCTTCCCCTATCTTTCACACAACCTACTCCACATCATAGCTACAACTTCGATTTTCCCCTTATTTTTCATCCACCCCTTTCTATCTTCTGCTAACCTCAAACACTTCTCCACACCAGCCTCCATCGTCGTTGCAACTTAGCTACCCTATTGCTCTCACCCAACACCCTTACCACTGAGCTGCTCTATTCATGTTGTTCCATTGCATCGTGCATCCATACCTTGCCACTCTCACTCAACCTCCCAGTCGAGTCACACTCTTGACTCAGCTCACGCCCTTCCCTATGCATCTATCCACCTTTGAGGTACATAGGCGACTCGCTTGACCACCCTGTGATCCACCTCCAAAATCCATAACTGATGAGGGTCATTAAAATCCTCATCATTTAATCTTAAAGAATGTCAAAACCAAGTGGTTTCCAATGCTATCTGTAAAAAGGGCTAAAAGAAATAATAATTGTTGCTCTAGAATTGAAAATTCTTGAACGGAAATAACTCAAAATGAATCTAATCTAAAAAACTGAAATAAATAATTGAAAGAAAATATAATCTAACAAACTGAAATAAATAACTGAAAGAAAATATAATCTAATGAATTAAAATAAATAACTAAAAACAAATAAATGATGGTAAACAAATAAAAGTGAAGCTTCACAAACAAAACAAAATAAAACACACAATGTTGATTTAAACAATCTAAGGAAAACAAAAATGATTCTACTAAAAAAATAATAAACCATCCTCATCCTTAGGTAAGAGTATGCCCTTACTCTTCCCTCAAAGTTGGGTTAGCAAAAATAAAAAACAAGTTGTTGTCAAGATACTTGAACGGTGGATTTTATTGATAAGAAATGATGTTACAAAAATCATTCATCTTCTACCACTATTGCATTGAGTTCTTTGAAGAGATATTTATAACTCATCCCTTGGCCAATACTCTGAGATTATTGAACTACCTACCTATAATATTGGGCAAGACTTGATCATCTTCCACTTTACAATGAGATAAATGTGGAAGGAATTTATTCAAACGCCACAACTCTAGATTTAACTACCTCTTCTTCCACTTGGCAAGGAGAAAAATGTCGAAGATATTTAATCAAACACTACAACTGTAGATTGAACTACCTCTTCCTCTTGCACTTAACTACTTCTTCCACTTGACAATGAGATAAATGTGGAATATATTTAATCAAATATTTCAACTCTATATTGAACTACCTCTTCCACATGCACTTAACTACTTTCCATTTGCCAAGTCTGCTCTTAAATAATTGAATCTTTCAATATGACAAATGTCCCGCCATATTCTCATCCCTAATTTTTTGATTGTTAGTGTGAATTAAATTTGAAGAATATTCTTAAACCTTTTTTGGGTTTGTTTATCCTTGTTGTATGATTTCCAAAATCTTGAAATTCTTATTTTCATCAAAAAATGAAAGAGATATCACAGTTTTACTGAATCTTTGTTTTTTTGTCTTATTTACTTTCCTTCAACCTTATTTTTTTGAAACTTCAAATGAAGATATCTCCTCAATTATTGTTGTTGTGTAAAAATGGAGAGAAAATTTTCCTCCTAATAATAAGAGGAACAAAAACCTCTTTCAAAGTCTCATTTGATGATTTGTAATTTTATTAAGAGCAAATTTGGTGTTGCCTGTACAATTCCTACACTTGAAAACCTAATGCTTTAAATGATGATATCCGAAACCATTATTGTTGTGTAAAAATAAAGAGGTTTTTCCTCCTAACAATAAGAGGAATAAAAACCTCTCTTAGATTCTCATTTGGAGGTCTTCAATTTTAGTTATAACAAGTCATACGTTGGTTTCGTGAGTTTTGCGCTAGTTTTGTGAGTGTTGCGCTAGTTCTGTGAGTCCCGTGCTCTATGACTTGTGAGTCCTGTGGTCTACAAGTCTCGAACTCTATGCATTGTGATTCCTGTTCTCCTAGCTTAGTGAGTCATGCGTTATTAGCTAAGTGAGTCATACACTCTTAAATAAGGGAGTCATGCACTTTATAATGTGTGTCTTACACCTGGCTATATGAGTCTTATACTTGTAATATATTCTAGTGAACAAATGACATGCTCACACATAATATTGAACTCCAACTTACAAGAAATATTAGGAAATGGAAACATTCATATTGCAATGGAATTTTTAAAGATAGATTAAATATATTCTACATTTTATCTTAAATAAGATATCTAGTTCTTAAGAATACATCTAAATCGAATTTCTAAGAGAATGAATAGTGTTATTTTGTGTAATAGACAATAATTAGTTTGGTATCATCACTAACCATCTTGATTTCTCTAGCGACCAAGCTCACCGAGTTCACCCAATGCTCTACATCCCCTTCCCTTCCTCCCCGTTGTTGTAACGACTCAACACTTACCCTCATCGCTCACCCCTCCTCTCACAAACCGAGTGCACCTAACTCCCCATCATGAGCTCATTTATCCATCCTGCCTTACACCTTGACCAACTTAGCCTCCCTCGACTCTGCTCCTCACCCTGCCGATCTAACCCTTCCTTTGAGTCGTGCTTGCGACCACCTCCTCACCCCGTCAAGCTGACCCTTCCCCCGAGTCACACTTGCGAATGCCTCCTCACCCGCATCCACTTCTACTTTCCCACCAAGCCAACTATCCCTTCTCACATGAGATACCTTACCTTCCCTATTGATGTAATGACCCACCTCCACCCAGATCGATAAACCAACTCACCAAACTCCCCCTGACTAGTTCACCCTCCACACAGCTACCCAACTCACCCTTGACGTAACTCACCTGCGAACTCACCCATCCAGCCTACCAACTCACCCAAATCACCCTTATATCACATGGCTCGCCCAACTCACCCTTGAATTGCCTAACTCTCTCCTGACTCGCCCAGCCCGCCACACAACTCGTTACCTCACTACCAACTTTAATATCCCTCTTCACACAATAGTGCATCACACTTATACATACCCATTGATTAACTAAAATGTAGAGATATCCACTGGTTAATCTAAGATATGAACAACTGTAAATAAAGTAAATAAGTGCAGTAAAGAAATATATAAATGACCCAAACAACTAAGTAAATGGAAATAGAAACCCTAAAGTGAACAGAGAAGAGGAAAGAACTCAGTTGAAATAGAGGATGCTCATGAGACTGTGTTGGAGAGATGACTATGGAATTTGGAAGTAGGAATGACTGTGCAGGATCCTCAAAAATGATGGATTTGGGCTGATTCTCTAGACTGGGGCACCTACGAGCACTCTAGTCTGTAGAATGGGCACCATGGTTTGTGAAAAATCTCTGGAACTTGTTTTTATGGGTTCCACAGATGGTTTGAAACCCTCTTTGTGTGTCACATCAAGTTTGTTGCACTACTTCAGATGTCGTTGTTATTCCAAGATGAATAGAAAGACCTATAAAACCTTAAACAAACATCAATCCCTAAAAAAAGAAAAATGCATACGATAGGGTCGGACTGACATCAGCTGCCACAATGGTGGTCTTACTAACTAAGCACTACACTACATTCCAGACCCAAATGTAGTTCTATGTGTGTTTGTGAAACATGCCCTAGGTTGCTCTTGTGCCAATCACACTTTGTGATGTAGTGAGCTATGTGTAGAAAATGTAATAAAATGGTGGATGGAATATAATAGAATCCTCCCCCTATGTTTTGTGTGATGCAGATGTCCTAGCCTTGTGCCTTGTGAAGGAGCTATGTGGATGTAAATGATCTCCCATGTAATATATGGATGTAATTCTAGGTGGATGATAATAGTGATTAGTGCTTGGTCCCTCATTATGGTCTCATAACTTTATATTTATAAGGTTCTCTTGATCTAATTTCGTTATTAAACCGAAATGGTTGACCACCAAAAAGATAAAGACCTAAAACGGCTAGAAAGATCCCAAAAGTTGCGGGAAAGTCTAAAAAGGATAGGGGCACCCCTAGTGGGACAAGGGTGCCCCAGTCAAAGCTAAAATGATGGGAAATGCTAAAACAACTGGGCATATGTGTGGTGGAGATTGGGAATGACGATGGAAATAAAATAAAAATGACCAAGAGATGCAGATTAATTATTATAATTTTATCACTCAAAAACCCTCTAAATAGTAGTATGAGACTGACACTAAATAAAACCCAAAGTGTTTGATTTTGTGTCTACATTTTCCCCCACTTTATGTTGGTAAGAGGAAAACACAGGTAATATAAAGTAGATAGATATGCGTACCTAATGGGGATGTAGAATGATGCAGAAAGTATGTCGAAAGACTAGAAAAAGCGTGAAATGAAAAAAAGGTGATGGAGTGTATAAACTAACGATGAGAAATGCAAAAAAAAGTGATGAGAACGAACCTAGGGTGGAAACACGTGTGTAGCTTTTGTTGTGTGTACTTGCATGATTAGTATGCGAGATGTGTTACCGCAAAGTGTTGTT
Organism: Taxus chinensis; assembly: GCA_019776745.2. NCBI lineage: Eukaryota > Viridiplantae > Streptophyta > Pinopsida > Cupressales > Taxaceae > Taxus > Taxus chinensis. The sequence continues at coordinate 561,347,251 of CM034155.1, read as the reverse complement.
GTTGTCACCCCCATTTGAATTCTTGTTTCTCATATGACCGGACCTATAAGGAGAAAATGATCAAGTAGTCAAATATATATGTATGTAAGTGTAAATACACTATGTAAAATACACATGTATGTGTGCAAAAATGTAAATGTAAAATACAAAAATGTAAAATGTAAATGGAACATGTGCACCTAATCCACGTTGAGAAAAAAAGTGTAGAAATGATATCTTGTACTGTCGAGGTTTTTTGGACGATCTAACACCATAGGCTAAAGAAGTATAGGGAGGAAATGCTCTGTGTCCTCCAACCTTTAACTGCTTCCTTGAATGTGTGTGAAGAGATCTTTGTACTATCTTGGCTTTTTAGGCTATCCAACACTGGTGGTAGAAGAAGTGTTGGGAGGAATTCCGCTATATCCTCCAATCGTTAACTACTCCCTCGAATGCTAAGGACTACCATGTCCTGTAAAATCCATTATGTATGGAGTTTGTAGACTGGTTTGAAATCAATCATTATATGTAACCCACAATGTCAAGGGTGGAAAGTGCACTGAATTGAATCGGTGTGAACATGTTGCATAGACTGTAAAAACCCCAAATGATGCCTCCCTCTTTGGGGTTGCATGCAACATCATTAATAGGAGAATGTAACCCTAAAAGAGGACAAACCACATGAAATATGAAACTCTTCCCTACAGGGGAAGGGAACACACTTAGTAGAAACCAAGGCGTGCACAAACAATATGGCTATCCAAAGACAAGTGTTAGTAAGAAGAAAAGTATGCATGTGTAAGACAATGTGTAATCTACGTAAACAATGTAAAGGCTACCAAGAAAATGTAGTAAACACACAAGAAGACAAGTTAGCATCACAAAACGGGTCGTAAAAATGGGACATCACTCATGATTTCACAAGACACACAAGGCCATCATGCCCATAAACAACAAACAAGTTTGCACATCAAACATAGGGAAAATCCCACGCAAACAATAACAAACAAGTATGGAAGCAAATATACATGCATAACAAATGTTGCACATGAAGCACCCATTAACATGTTAGAAAGAAAACTAGTATGTCAAAAGTGTGAATAACCAAGTAATGTAAAGTGCTAAGTACAAAATGAAACAATAACACCTAAGAGAGATGAATGTGGATGCCCCCAACATCCATTATAGGAAGGGTTGAAGGCGAACATCCATGTTGAATGCAAGAGACCTGTATCTCCAATCAAAACTAGAAAAATATGTGAACGTGCATGTGTGTATGATATAGAGAAATGACATACAAGTAATCTAACTAGCATGTGTAATAAAATGACCATGAACAAGCACAAGTAAACAAGATTAAAAATAACCATAATACACAATATGTTGTGGATGGGTGGAATGGAATGCAAGATGGAATAATAGGAGCCACGTACCCCTCAAGTGAATGGAAATTCATGCAATGAGGTTAATTTGGGTTTCCACCTCAACAGTTAAGAATGAACCGTAAATGAGAGTGTGTCATCGGGAAATGGTCGAAGTGTGTGTTGTGTCTAGCATGTTGTGATGACTGTGTATATGTATTGGTAATGTACGACATATAGAAAAGATGTGTATGAACCTTATAGCCTAAGCGTATATCACAACATGATAAGCGTATAAGTGAAAATTTAGCCTAAGTGTATATCACTAAAAGATGAATAGTAGGGAGTGGTGGTGGAACCTAAAGTGTATACCACTACCAGATGATATAATAGGTGACAATTTAGCCTAAAGCGTATGTCACTAGGCTAGGAATGTTGCATGATGAAAGATCGAATAGGAAATGTGTGATGAATGTAAGGTCCATTTGATTTGTAAACCCTTGAAAGTCAAGTATGGACCGAGGAATTAAAGTACATCATAGGGTAGTGAGTGCAACACGTAGAAGACAATGGAGTATGCGTGATGATAATGGGTGATCATACGATGAGTAGCATGTGTAATGTACAATGTATAAGATGTAATGTATGTTGTAGAATAGAAGTAACATGTATGATGAGTAGTATGGACTGCTAGATGCAAGTATATAATGAAGACTAGTATGATGTATGATGTGTAAATGCATAAATGTTAAAATGTTGTAGATGAAATGCATAATGTATGGTGTATGGTGTATGACGTGCAATATGTGAGTAGATGCAGTGTGTAAGTGCTATAGTGTAGTGTGTGGGGTTCATGTGTGGTAAGACTTCAACAGTCAAGTGTGAACCAAACCACAAGAGTGTGTTATCGGGTAATGATAAAATTTGTGCTAACCTAAGTGTAATATTTCTTAAGATGCATTATGTTGAGTGGATTTTTGAGAATTTTACGTAAAAGGGTGGCGAGGTGGTAAACTCCACAACCAAGTTTATCAGTGATAATTTATGAATTAAGCCATTTGGGCTTAAATGTTCCTTTGAGAGGTTCCTCAACATTTGTATTCTTTTGATTCTCCTTTAAGACTAGGTCACCGATATTAAACTCTCGAGGACAGGTTTTTTGATTATATGTGTGTGAAATGCAAGATTGATACACACAGAGATGTTCAAGTTCTTGGACATGATGCAAGTCCAACCTTTCTAGTTCATGTAAATGATTTTCACATCGGGTTCACCAAAATGATTAACTAAAATGTAGAAATATGCAATAATTAATATAAGCTATGAACAACTGTAAATAAAGTTAATAAATGCAGTAAAGAAATATGTAACTGACCCAAGAAACTAAGTAAATTGAAATAGAAACCCTAAAGTGCAAGAGAGAAGATGAAAGAACTCAATTGAAATAGAATATGCTCGCAAGACTGTGTTGAAAGAGTTTGTGAGAATCATATCAAAAACTGTGCACCACGATGAAGTTGCACTCTAAAGGAAACGTAATAGCTCCAGTGTAATCACAAGGAGGAATCAATCAATCAATGGAAGAACTTGCATAACAGAACAAAGCTTGCACATAGAGAAAGACAACGGAGTGTCTTGGCATACTCATAAATGTCAAATGAAGGGATACATATAGGGTGCTGAGTAACCCTAGTGCATGACACACAAGAAATCCCTAAACCTAACCCTAAACCTAACCCATGTGAGATGACCCTCCATATGTGTGTGGAGGACATATAGGATCCCACACACCAACACCCCCCCTTCATCGAAGCTGGGGTAGTGGCTATGATGAGTCAGACAGAAAAAGAAGACACTCCTAAACAACTAAGAAAGATGTGTCAATGGGGCCTGGAAACTAAAGGCCTGATAAGGTTCCCATGTACAAACAACATCTTCCTAGAAGAAGAAGAAGAAGAAGAGAAGGACTATATAGCCCAAAGAAGATGAGAAGCTGCATAAGACCTCACCCCAAGAAGAGACCACAAGTGAAGAAACTTCACCTCAGTGAAGGGCTTGGTGAATATATCTGCAATCTGATCAACTGTCTGAATGTACTGAATGTCGATGATACCATCATGAATAAGCTCTCGTATGAAGTGCATATGGATCTCAATGTGCTTCGTCCGCTGATGCTGAACTGGATTTCTGCAAATTGAGATAGTGCTCGTGTTATCACAATAGATAATGGTAGGCCACCGAAAGTGGATGCCAAACTCTGTCAGAATACCCTGTAGCCAAACAACCTCTGTGGCAGCATTAACTGCTCCTCTGTATTCTGCCTCTGTAGAAGATATCACAATTGCATTCTGCTTCTTGCTAGACCAACTAATAGGACCCGAACCAAGAGAGAAACTATAGCCAGAGGTAGATTTCCGATGATCTAAGTCACCAGCCCAATCAGAATCTGTGAACCCAATCAAGTCAATATCCACCCCTCCATAATAGTGAATGCCATCAGTATAGGTGCCACAAACATAATGAAGGATCCACTTAGCTGCTTTCCAATGCAGCTCATGTGGCTCCTGCATGAATCTAGACACGATCCCAACAGCATAAGATAAATCCAGTCGAGTGTGAGTCAAGTAAATCAAGCTCCCCACCAACTGTCGATAAAGGGTACCATCAACCAAGGGAGTAGAGCAATCAGAAACCAACTTAACCCCGGAAAGAAAAGGAGTAGGAGAAGACTTGCAATCAGACATCTGAAAATGAGCAAGCAAGTCAAGAGCATACTTAGGTTGTGAAATCAAAATTCCTGAGTCAGATTGTGAAATATGGATCCCAAGAAAGTAATGAAGCAAACCTAAGTCAGTCATGGAAAACTTGTTGGCCAAGGCGATCTTCACAGAATCAATGATAGAGGAAGAGCTTCCTGTGATCAACAAGTCATCAACATAGAGAACAAGAATGAGTATGGAGTCATCTTGTCCATAGAATATAAACATTTGGATCAGAGTGACACCTAGTAAACCCTGATGTAAGTAAAAAGGAGTCCATCTTGGCATACCAAGCCCGAGGGGCTTGTTTAAGGCCATAAAGAGACTTCTTTAACTTACAAATGAGGGAGGGATCATGGACATAACCTGGAGGTTGTTCCATGTAGATCTCTTCCTCTAGGTCACCATGAAGGAAGGCACTCTTAACGTCCATTTGATGGACTTTCCATCTGTTTGCTGCGGAAATGGCTAGGGTCAGTCGAATAGAAGTCATCTTCACAACCGGAGCAAAGGTTTCAGTATAATCAACCCCAGCTATCTGGGAGAAACCCTTAGCTACTAATCACGCTTTAAAATTTTTGACATCTCCATCTACTCCATACTTTGTTCGAACACCCACTTACACCGAACGATTTTTCTTCCTTTCGGAAGAGGGGTGAGATCCCAAGTATCGTTCTTCATGAGAGAGGAATACTCCTCATCCATGGTAGAATCCCACTCAGGAATACCAGAAGCCTCCCGGAAAGACTGTGGATCAGAGGTAGAGGTGAAGAAAGAGTGGGGTCCAATGAAATCTGAGTGAGTACGTCTCATATCCGAAGTATCTCCAACTAAATCTCCAACACTTTGCAAAGTTTTCCTAGCCCAAAGAGGACCAGGAGGATCAGCTCTGAGTCGGAAGATTCATCACTCAAGTGAGAAGGGACATAGTCCTCATCATCACTACTGTCAGAATCAGAAGACTCAAGGGTCTGATGGTTAGGAGGATCAGGAAGAGGAGCACGCTCAACAACATCATCATCTGATGAGTCAGAATCTGAATCAGCAAGCTGAAGAACCTCAATAGGTAGAGAAGTAGAAGTCGAAGAAGACTCATCGAAACTTAACACTTCTCTCAATATAAAGCTCATGAGAAGTAGGATTCAACAATCGATATCCCTTCACGCCATCAGGATACCCTACAAAGATACAAGGTTTGGATTGTGGTTCCAATGCCTTGCATTTCTTCTTGGGAATCCGAGCCATAGCCTTGGATCCGAAGACTCGAAAGTGCTCAACATCAGGCTTGCATCCAAACCAGGCTTCAAAGGGTGTCATCCCTCTTACTGCCTTATGTGGAACATGGTTCTGAATGTAATTAGCACAATTCACTGCTTCAGCCCAATACTGCGGAGGAAGAGACTTCGAGTGAATCATACAAGTGGCCATCTCCTTAAGAGTACGGTTCTTTCTTTCTGCTACTCCATTCTGTGAAGGGCTATAAGCAACTGTATGCTAGCAAGGAGATCCCTTCAGAAGTACATAAATCCATGAACCTATTGTTTACATATTCACCTCCATTGTCGGTTCGAAGAACCTTAATAGACCATTCCACCTGTTTCTCAGCAAGAGCCTTAAAGTCCTAAAAATGTTCAAAGACTTCAGACTTAAGCTTAAGAAAATATACCCAAGTATATCGTGAATAGTCATCAATGAAGGTCAACACATAAAGAGCTCTAGTAAATGAAGGAGATGGAAATGGACCAGAAATATCACTGTGAACAAGATCCAAAGGACGAGTAGCTCTCCAGGATTTTCCTTTGTCAAATTTCTTTTCAGGATGCTTTCCAAGGGTACAACCCTCACAAAGACCCTTAGAAAACTTGACATGGGGTAACCCATTGACCATTTCAGTTTTGGCTCAATTGTTCAAGGTAGTGATAATTTAGATGTCTGAAACACTCATGCCATAGCTTACTAACCTCATTTTCATGAGTGAGCAAGGAAGTGGGTGTAGAATCAGAAGTAAAGTGGGAAAAGGTATACAACCGTGAACAATGATCCGCCTTTCCCTCAGCCACTGTAGTGTCATCGTTAAGCTCATGAATAATCACTGAGTTAGGACCAAATTCCACTCGCATTCCTTCACCAAGGTGAGTAATTTGGTAAACTGATAGGAGATTGGTAGAGAGATCAGGAACACTCAACACTTGGTTGAATGTTCCCCCATCCATCTCTACCGATCCACTACCAGAAACTGACAACTTGTCGTGTCATTACCCATCATGATTTGGGACATACCACAAGGCTCGATGTTGGAGAACTCAACATGTGAAGAAGCCATGTGGTGCGAGGCACCAAAATCTATAATCCACTGTCGATGAAGGAGAAAACTTTGGCTACAAGGGCCTTTCCTTTCTTCTTATCAGATTTAAGAACCTTTTGCAGTAGAAGACTCATGCCTTCAGAGCATTTTGTTTGATAGACTCAGGAACACCTATTTGATTTTTCTCAAGTAAATGAGTAAGGTGATCAATTTGTTTTCTCATACACATATTACTCTTTATGACCAGGCTTCTTGCAATAGGAACAAAAATACTTGTCTTTCTGTGCTCTAGGCTCAGAAGTCGAAGTGTTCATGTTAAATTTAGTTTTGGTCTTGGTTTCCTTCTTAGGTTGATCCTTTTTTTCTTTCTTCTTTTCAGTCTTCTTTTCCTTACTAGTACTTGCTACAAGGGCATGTGACTTGGACTTGAGAGACCCCATTTGAATGAGTTTTTCCTGTTCTTGAATGAGTTGGGATGAAAAATAGTCAAAGGAGGGCATATTCCAATCCTTGCCCAAGGCAACTTTTGTAGCGTAAAAAGTTGACACAAAGACAAAATATTCAGGACCTAACTTAGAGAGAATCGACAAGATCAGTTGAGAATCTTTCTTCTCTACTTGACATTCCTTTAACAACAATCTAGTGTGGACAAAACTTAGAGAAGAATGCTTGTAGGTTTTCAAAATCACTAGGATTTAACCCTAGTAGTTCGTTTTCCAACTCATGCACTCTCATGTCATCTTGTTGTCCAAACATTCCATCTAATGTTTTCCACGTAGAATTAGGTGTTTCAGATGACTCAATGTGGAAGAGCAAGTCAGGAGAAACAAACATGCAAAGAAGACCTAAAGCTTCATCACTACGGTTTAACCACTTAGATTTTTCAGGGTCGTCATCTGGTTCAGTCTCAGTTCCCATGGTGATGTGGAATAACCCTTTACCCCTTAGTTTCATAATTATTTTCAATCTCCATTCAAAGAAGTTGAACTATGTAAGCAAAGGAATTGAAAGTGCATCCATAGTGAAGAGAGAGAAAGAATGCAGAAAAGAAACACAAGAATCACAACCACCCAGGACAATATAATAACCCCCTTTCTTTCGGCACTTTATAGTTTAGTGCGTTGAATACAATTGGGTCCGAGCATGTGCATCTTGAAACACTTGGTAACTCACCTTGCAATCAGTGTAATAACACACAAGAGAGGAGACCACAATCATGTTTCGTGGAGTGCAACAAAGTGACACCGTATACAAGCACAAATTTGGAAAAAAACTAGGAAGGAGGTGAAATCAAATCCTGGTTGTGAGAAAAAATGTCTCACGTCGCAATGGATACCCCCTTGCTACAAACTATGGTGGATGCGCTCACTAGTCGCAAGCAATAATAAGGGTAAAATACAATGTTTTAAACGAACTCAAGATGAGTCCCGAACTGATCTTCAGAATGCCAGAAAGGCACATGGAAGACAAATAGGATATTCAGAGTGTTACTGCACACTTGAGCACATGATTAGTAAAAAAAATTTTGACAATAACGCCTAAAATTATTTTTTTGAAACGTCCAATTTAGCTAATTTTAAAGCTATTAAGTTAAAAAAATGATAATAATTGTTAATTTAAAGGACGATTTTAAATATTTACTAATCGTAAATGGAAACTAGATTTGAAATTAATAAAACTAGATTTAATAAATTAGAATTATAATTAATTCAACTAAAAAGAATCTAATTAAAAATTAAATCTCCCTAAATTAATATCCTAATTAAATATTTCCTTTAAATAAACTTCCCTTTTAAAAAAATTAAATTTAAATTTTTTTAAAATATTAAAAAACTTTAAAGTTAAATGACCTACTTAAGATTTATATAAATTTAAACTAAAGCCCAATTTTTGGAATTTTAATAAACTTACCAAACTTTTCGAAATAATTAGGGAAATTTAAAAACTTACCACCAAAAGTTGGAAACTTACCGTTTGGTGTTGGAAATAAATAAATTTTAACAAAGTTACCAAAAAATTTGGAGGGGTTGAGAACCATGGAACGCACACTTGGAGGGCGTTGGGAAGAAAATTCAGGAATAGTTAAGGAGATGGGTTGGAGGTCCATGGGGAAAGTGGCAAGTAGGAAGGGCAACAGGTTGGAAAGAAAACAAGAAGGAGCAAGTGTGGCCGGGGAAGCAGTGGAGAAGAACTCAGGGAAGGAGGGAAGGAATCCGAGGGAGATGTGACCACGATGTAGAGGGAAGCCTGAGTTGAGAAGGAGCTTGTGAGGAAGGGGACTCCAATGGAATGTAGAATGATGAGCCATTACCAAGACCATTAGAAGCTCAGGAGCAGAGTAAAGAGCAAAGGACTGAAGCTAAGGTGAGGCAAACAAACCGGGCTAAACGAAGACATCGACTTGCACAAGATCAAAACAACCTCACAAATTACTCACTTAGATCAACCAATTGTTGAAAAACTGACTCAGAAGGGTTTAGAAGAAGATCTGGTCACTGTAGCTGAACAAAAAATGTGGATAAATGTAGTCAATTCGCCAAAAAAATGACTCGGCTCTGGGGTTAGAAGCATAATCAGAGAGAGCTAAAAAATGCACTTGTGGTGGAAGCAAGTTGAAAGAGCTTGGTGGAGAGCTAAAGGAGCCTCAGTGGTGAATGGAGAGAGCTTGGGGTTAAGCCAACAAAAACACCAAAAAACTGAAATTTAATTTTGAACCTGAATCTCTGTAAAACCAAAACACACATGAAACACAGAGAGAAAAAAAGCCAGAAATCTAAAAAAAAATTTCTTGTAGTTTAATAAATGATTAAAACCCAAAAAAAGAACCCTCTATTTTAGCTGATCTGCTAGATTTAGCTGTAGTTAGCTAAATGTAGCTTGTAAAACCCCTGAAAAACTCAAGGAGATCTGCACATGCACGAAGAACACAAAAAAACTGAAAACTTTCCAAGAGACAACTTGTTAAGAATGTTAGCAATAAAATTCCAGAATCTAATGATTGAAAAAAATTGCACGAGGAGTAAAAAACAACAAAACCAAGAGTAATCACAACTCAAATGACGAATGCACGTTTACCCATCTCATCTCTGATACCATGAAAGAGTTTGTGAGAATCGTATCAAAACTATGCACCACGATGAAGTTGCACTCTAAAGGAAACGTAATAGCTCCAACGTAATCACAAGGAGGAATCGATCAATCAATGGAAGAACTTGCATAACAAAACAAAGCTTGCACATAGAGAAAGACAACGGAGTGTCTTGGCATACTCATAAATGTCAAATGAAGGGATACATATAGGGTGCTGAGTAACCCTAGTGCATGACACACAAGCAAACCCTAAACCTAACCCTAAACCTAACCCATGTGAGATGACCCTCCATATGTGTGTGGAGGACATATAGGATCCCAGGGGATGATAGTAGTGACTAGTGCTTGGTCCCCTCATTATGGTCTCGTAACTTTATATTTATAGGGTTCTCGTTGATTTAATTTCATAATTAACCCCAAAATGGCCGACCACCAAAAATATAAAGACCTCAAACGACTAAAAAGAGCCTAGAAGTGGTAGGAAAGTCCAAAAAGGATTGGGACGCCCCTAGGCGGGACCAGGGCACCCACAAGTGCCCCTGTACTAGCTTGGGTGCCCCCAATCAAAGCTAAAATGACAGGAAATGCTAAAAATAGACTAGGCATATGTGTGGTGGAGATATCAAATGAAGATGGAAATCAAATAAAAATGACCAAGATACAGGGGTGAATTAGTACTTTTATCACTCAAAAACCCTCTAAATAGTAGTATGAGACCGAGACTAAATAAAATCCAAAGTGCGTGATTTTATGTCTACACCCATCATTCACTTTTTCACATATACATGATTAGGGAAACACCTGTCCTGGTTCTCACTCATTACACCTTTTTCCAAAGATCATTTTCTACCTCAATCTTCAGCTACCACTTTTTGTCTTGTGTTATGCTGGGGAAACATGCAGTTCTGAAAACTGTCACTTGAGGGGGAATCATATACACACAACCCTTATTGTCCGAGTCTGTGATAATCAATCAACAATCATTAGGTAATTAACTATATAGTTTCCAAATTGTGAAATCAACCTATTAATCCCTTTATAGACTCCGACTGAAGTGGCCCATTGATCGCATTTCTAGGTTCCTGTCCATCTAGTCAACCATCTAATCTCGTAACTACGACAACCACCATTGTAGGGTTAGAAGACCCCCATTCCATCCTCATTTTTTGTGTCACATCTTACCTATTGCCAACACATAACCTAAAAAGGGAAAAAATATAGACACTAGAAAAATGCACCTTACGCATGAGCTCCCTTATTCAAAATATGAAAAACATTATAAAACACAAAAAGACCAAAAAAATCATAAACCCCCACACAATGGGGATAAAATATAACTCACCACCCATTTACTAACCTCCACACACTCACATTTAATTTTATCCAACCACACCTACCCATGTGCATTCCCAATACACATTACACCCATGTGTGTCCCAATCCCCTATGCATTCCACATCTATAAAATCACTCACACACACATCATTTCATCCTCTCTTAACAACTCTTGACATCCTATACTTGAGTTTTATTGCTCTCTTGTTCACATATCTCGGTTTTGCGGGTATTGAAAAAGGGAAAGTTTATCACAAAGGAATGATACAACTTTTTATAGCATTGTTTTAACATAATTTCAACACATGCAGGAATCACAACTATGATTGACTTGTAATCTTTGTGCAATTTTCGGTGAAACACAACTACGATTGTCTTGCAATCTGAGTCAGGTATAATTGTCATTTTCATTTTTTTTGTCATTTTAATCTAATAAAATGTATTTTATCTCTTTAAAAGGGTTAGGGATCTAACTAAGGCAGGTCCCCTAACCACCAAAAATAACTAACATTTTTCAAGTGTGCTTGTGTACAGGTTTAGATTCAGATATGATGAGTTTTACCCACTTTATTCAATGAGAGAAACCACAATTGTCCCTCTCTTTACAATGGCATCATAATCCTATTTTTTTAGCAGCTGATTTTGGGTTTTCATATCAACTAATTCATATTGCAGGTGATCCAAATATAGGTATACAATAAGAGCTCTTCTTCATCTTCTTTTTACTATCCTTTTTCTTCACTATTTTGCTTTTCTTCTTCACCAAGCATCATACCCAATTCAAGATAACAAAATTTTTCCTTCATACATATTTTTTTCTTCTCTCCTCTCTTTTCCAAGCAATAAATTACTTCTTTCGTATCTCTATAAGCCACTCTACGGGCCATTGCAATCTTCTTTTCATACTCCAACCAAGAACTTGATATTCCCTCTTACTTATTTCTATCATCAACTTCAAATCCTCAACTATCTCTCTAAACTCTGAAATATCTTCATTTATCATCCTCTTCTTCCTTTCACTCTATTTTAACTTATTCTAATAGCCATCTAGAAAGAAACCCTTCATCTTTACTTATTTTTCTTCTTAACTCTCTTTTTTCTCTTCACTATTCTTCTTCATGAACAAGTCTTTTTCACCTTGCTATTTCCAGTACGTCACCCTAAGAATTACCTGGTCTTTTGGAAATTATTTTCTTCTCTCGCAACCTCCAATTCTATTCCACCTTGGATTTATTCTTAACTTCTTCCTATCTTCTTTCTTTGAGCCTTCAATGGCTAAGGTTTCTTTTCTTCACTACACTATCAAACTCAACTTTCTTTTTCTTTCTTTCAAGATAAAACCTGCTATGATACAAATTGATGCAAAGGAGGGTGGTGGACCCAATAAAATCACAAAAAATCTTAGTTGTAAGAGAAAATCATCCAAACACACTAAATATGCCGAAATTTCAAGAAATGTTACAAGAGCATACAAGTACCCGAAACATACCAATATTGATTCAAAGGCTATATCCCCTTCTTACCTGCTCAAAATCACCTTACAAACATGTTTATAGCCTTCAAGAAAGATCAAAGCATCATTAGATATCATTCACCTGTTTGACCTTGCTAGTTTTCTTGTATCCCTTCTCAACATCAAACCTTACTATCTAGGATAATGTATAAGGACTTAGAAACTTTTGATGACCTTTTTGGATGCCCTTTATGGGTTTACATCTCCTCACAAAGTTTTAGCATCCAACTCTAAGACCAACTCCTTTTATTCTCCTTTTATCATTTTCAACTAGGCCTCTTTTACTAGCCCTATTTACCTACAAACCTTATAGTCGGGAACAAATCATTAACACCCCTGAAGAAGTAATCACATATTTGGATGCCCTTTATCCTTGTCTAGCTTTTCACCAATTTTCTTAATCCAACTCTTCATTCATTTCCCCCAACTAATTGATCACTTTTCTTCCTTAGCCCTTCTAGGTATTCTCTAGTTCTTCAAACTTATTTTTCTAAGATAATTTACCACACCATGGATTCAAAATAATCTAAAAGAATTTTTAGATTCCCTTTAAGAATTTACAACTCTTCACAAAGTTCTAAACCTTATCTCTCACCCCAACACCCATGTTTTGTTGAAACTCATATTTGACTAGGTCTTCTCCTTGAGTAGTTATCACTTCTCCTACTTTCACGTGCCAATTTACCTCTAAAACCTTTGATTCACTTTTAGCACGATCCAGACATGGTGTGTGCAAACTTTTAGGCCTTGATATGGAATAAAACTCCCACAAATCAAAATTTAGAAATTTGTCCCAAATCCTAGGACTATGCTGGCAACAAACACTAAAAAATCAATAAATTTAACATAGGAGGGTTTTAAGACCTCAAACTAATTGAAAAATTTCTGTCCTGGCCTTTTACACCTCCATACCAAATTTCAAAACATATCTCCTCATCAAACGTGAGTTATGTTCATTTTACCAAGTTTGTGCATGATTTTTGTTCTCGTAACACGACGATAGACCGAGTTTATCTAGTTTTATAACCTTAAACACCTTAAAATTTCTTCTAAATCCATACTAAAACCTTAATTATTTATTAATACATCTATTGTGAAGGATACGATAAGAATTAGAGAGTGTTTCTTATAGTTTGTTCAAGTTTAGCATTCAACACCCTTAAGATTGAGTTTTTTGTAGTTTAGTAGACTAAGTTTTTAACATCTGAATTATCATACATGGTCCATTCACCTTGAATCTTGACATGATCCTTAATACCATGGAAATCTACATTCTCACCAATTTGTATCAACTTTCATTTATTCACACACAAGTTATGATAATTTCTTGTTTTAATAAACCCTGACACATATTGTATAACATTGTTCTTTGGTATTAGATTCTTATTCATTTAACCACCAGTGTAATCATGAATGTAAGCCCCTTTAAAAATCCATACACCCTATACAATTCAAGTATGGTTTCTCATAATTCAAAACCCTTGAAATCCCTTAATCATTCAACCACAAGACAATTTTCATACCTTTCACAAGACGTTGCCTCTGTTTCTTACTTGAAATCAACTTTCATTAGTGTTTTATCCGCTTCCAACACTTTCTTTACAATTTTCTCAAGCCTGCACAATCTCTTTATACCCGGGACATTGTTCTTGGAGGACGCAACAATGCTTTTATTCTTTAAACATATAACATTCATCATTCATCCATTATACATGATCTCATAACATGTTCTCACAAGCTTATCTCAAGGAATCATTTCTCAGAAGGCCATAATTCAAAAATATCTCATGAACATTTACAAAATTCATGAGCCTCTTAGCTCTTCAACAACTACCTCTACCTTCTCTAAATCCATTTCTTACCATCTAACTCCGCTTCCAACACTTTCTTTACAATTTTCTCAAAGCATTCCTCATTTGAATGCATCCCTCAAAAATGAGTAAAATAAGGTAGTTAGGTCACAACTTGCCTTACCCCACTATGGTGAGAGTGACCATAGTTAATAAAATCTATTACGAAGCTTGTGGAATGACTCAAGCTATAATCATGCCCCTTTTTATCCGCTTCCAACACTTTCTTTACAAGCCTTCTCTTTATTTTTAAATCATTTCATTCACCATTATACTAAGCTTATCACCATTTATTAAAATATCTCATGAAACCCTCTAAACACAAAAATAAGGTAGTTAGGTCACAACTTGCCTTACCCCCACTATGTTGAGAGTGACCATAGTTAATAAAATCTATTACGAAGCTTGTGGAATGACTCAAGCTATTCATGCCCCTTGACATTCATTTTTTAACATTTATTCACCCTAAGCTATCACCTAAACCCCTAAACACAACCTAGGTAAATTCAAATGTTTGAATAGTGGTTTTGGATGAAAACTCCAAATCCACCTTATTACATAGCGAGAGAGGTCCAAATGGACTAAAAACCATGCATAAACACCTAAAACACTTATTAAAACCAATATTTTTATTATTTACAAGAAATTATGCTCATGCATCACATCATCTAGCTCATAAGTGCACCGAATAGAATATGTTGCTAATGTTGTTTACAAGATTCATATAATTTTCCCAATTCCTTAAGTGCCCATTAAATAGAGGCACTTGATCCCTAAGATGCATTTTGAATGAGACATGTACTACTGTGGTAGAAGCTTGGAGAAAACTTAATATCTACTAATTATATTATATTCATTCACACATACTCACATTTCAAGCAAGGAGAGTCACATATCTAGTACCCTTACCAGATTGTCAAAAAATTACATGCAGATGTTGTTTCCACACATGCACAATTTTCCCACCGTCCAAACCGGATCTATCTCCTCTCATCTATCAGTTGGAAACTCATTCTATAGTTGATAGTCTTAGATTATCAATGTTTTGAGGTATGTACGTTAGTGTGATTTCTAAATAGCTTATAGCTATGTGTAGTTGAGTCTTGTTTTGGTCTTATATTATAAAATGGTTGTGTCCTTTTCAAAATAGAATCAAGTTTAGGAGTTTATTGTTAATTATTTTGTGTGTTTTAGTAGTATAATCAATATTCTAAAATCTATATTGTCAATGTCATGGGGATTTCGTAGTTGTAATAAAAGTTTATGTTTGTCTTGTTTCCTAATGTTGTTTGTCTCATATATCTAATCTTTATTTGGATTTTTTGTATCGTAATAGTAACACCAAAATAAAAGTATCAAGATTGTGTTTTATGTTGTCTCGTCTTTATATTAAATTCAAAATTTATTTTTTTACTTGTATTGGAGTCATTCTTAGTTGAAACCAACATCTTTTGTTGTTTTTTGAAATCGTGGGAAAATTATCATGGATAAGTTAAGTCACGTTGAAAAATTTGATGGCAAAGACTTCCATGCCTGGAAAGTTTGAACTCAATTGATACTAAACAATAAAGAGTTGTGGGAAATTGTTGATGATAAAACACCAAATCCAATTAATGCAAATGAAACCAAAAAATGGGAGAGAAAAGATAGAAAAACTATAAAAATCATCAGATTGGGGCTATTTGATGCTTATTTGCATCATATAGACTTATTGATGTTGAAAATTATAAGACACATATTAGAAACACATTAAACTGATTAACATACAACAATTTTTCCTTTAGGTATTAACTTGCTTGAGTAGAAATTTTAGATCTTCTTGCACTTGTTTCCAATGTAATTCTTCCTTAAGCTTATTAATTCATAACCATTACATAATAAGGTCTCTTTGTTATGAAGTCTTTTAAAACCCGTGTTTCTTGAAAACTCCCAATCTTTATAACTAGTTTCTTAGTTATTTTGCATTCTTTCTCCGTATACAATGTCAAATCTCATTTCCCAAATGGATTTCACATCGTTATACACCTAAGCATTATTATTATACAAGCTTAACTCAGTTTTCCTTACACCCTTTCTCCTTGACTAGTTTTTCTAACTCAAAACTCCCTTGATTGATTTCTTGCTTTCTAGGTATGTTCCCCTAACATTCACTATCTTATAACTATCGTCATCTTGTCTTTATCTTCATAAGAATCTTTCCTTTTCTTAATTCCTAACTCCAGTACTCAACTTAGATAAAAGAACACAAACTTTTAGTACACATTCAACTTAAAATTGGTTTAACACCCCTTCACTTTATTGCATCAAACCCCCCTTCCTCTAACTAAAGGATGCATACACTCTTCTTATTTTCTTTGTAACCTCTATTTGAGAACACCATATACAATTTCAAATTGTTCCCTCAAGTTTTTAATACCGATAAACCCAAGGAATGGTTACTTGACTAGTAAAACTAGGACTGTTAATTGAGAAACTTCACTTTTCCCTCTGAAAAAACTACATAGGGCTTTCAATCTTCTCTAATATTTGTTAACCAATATATAACACGTTCTCAAAAATGAAACTTCATGACATTAAGTTCTTTAAAGCTTATACTGACAAATTTACTCTCAAATGAGAAAATAATAGGGTGTCAAGTTTGAAATTTCCAAGTTTAGTACTCTTCACTATGCTCTTAATACTTCAAGTTTTGGTAACCTTCTAATACCCCATCTCAAGTTCTTTTAAAGTTTTTGGATTCTCTTATAGGATGGATTTAAAGTTATCCTTTTTTCTTCTATCCACCTCCTTCAAGGCCCTTCAAGATACTTTACTCTCCTTACTTTGTTTATGAGTTTATGAGTTCTTAAACCTTTCTCAATTGGATTACTATCATGACCATCCTTTTACACCTAAAAACAACTATATAGCTTCCTTAAACAATGTGCACACATACTTACAAGTTTCTTAACCCTCAAAAAATTCCTTTAAAATGTCTTCTAAACCTTAAAATTACACAAACCAACAAGAACACCATCTAAAACAACTTACCTCCACATAAAGAAATCATATTTTACATCTCCAAAATTTAGTAACTTTATGTCATACATCTCCTACTGAGAATGCCTTTACATTCACTCAAAAACTTGCAAGATCATGAAATACCACCAAAATATAGAGTTTTCCATACAAATATGAAAGCTTGCTCCATATGTCATGTTGCCTCAACAAACAGAGATCAATCCTATTAACCAAACCACATTATCATCCCAAAATATTACCAATTTAGTATTATTAAGCCATACATATTCAAAAAGATGCAAAAATACAACCAATCCTCATTCATTTTTCACATTAACAAGAATTATAAAGCTTTATTCCACAAATGATCTATATTTACAAGATTTTCCATAACCATATACAAACTTCTAAGCCTTGATGGCTATTTCTCCCTATTATAGACCCATATTAACTGATTTTTCAACTTCCTACTCCTTCTCCCTCAGTTCCACACGAATATGTCTTTTTATATGCCAAAAATGGGGATGGTTACAACAGATTTTGCTACCTAACCATGGTAAGATCTCACTAAAACACAATTAACCCCACTTAGATGGGTGAAAATACTTTATTTACATAACTTTATACCTTTGATGACCTTTTTATAACATCACACGATTCTACACCTAACATTAAACTCCTTAAACCCAAACTAGGAATTTCAAATATTTGAATAGTGCATTTTGGAGGGAAACTCCAAAATGACCCCTTTTCACATCATGAAAGGTACAAATGGATTAGGACCTATGATAAAATCCTAACAAAAACCTCCTAAGATTACTTAAAACCAAAATTTCTAGAAAACAAAAAATTGTTGTTTGCCTCTTGATGCTCCTGCATCAGACTTCCCAAGTGGGAAGATTTGAGCTCCAACTCAAATTTTTGTCTTCTTTATTTTTTTCCAATTTCTTTTCTTCTTCGATTTACCTCTCCTTCTCTTGAATTCATCTTTAGCTTCAATGGATTCCTATTGACTTTGCTTTGCTTTCTTAGTCTTTAGTTTTCTTATTTGATCATCGTCTTGCTTAGCTCTTTCTCTATCCTTCTCTTTCTCTTCGCCTTCACCTCTCAGCTACATTATAAGACCAGGTTCATGATTTTCTTCATCTTCCCATGTCTTCCTCATGAATAATTTAGTTTTATCATTATCTATATTTACTTCTTCTTCATCCTTTAATATCTTCATTAGTTCAATTCCAACTTGTTTGAAATATTATTCACTTTTTAAGAGATTTGATACCTCTAGTCCCTGCATGATTTGTTTCCAAATCAATTCCTCTTCAGTTGTAAGTTCTTCATCTTCTTCATATATTCTTTCATCTTTAGTCTTTTGGTATTCTAGACCCTCATTCAAGGCACTTTTCAATGTTTTCATCTTTCACTTTGTTCACCTGCATTCACACATACAAAAGCATTGTTAGAATGGAAATTTTGAGGCAAGATAGCCCCTTTATAAGTTCCTTGTAAGAGATCTTCTCCTTCTTATTTTCATTGATCTTCTTCTTCTCTTGTTTCCTCTTCTTCTTCTCATAACAACACTCCCTCTTCAAGATAGTAAATATTAACCTTCATATCCTTTTGTTTTCTTCTTTACTCTCTTCTCCAAGCAATAAATTTCTTCTTCCTTCTCTCTATAAGAAGTTTTATTTGCCACTTTACCATTTTCCTCATACTCCAACCAATAGCTTGGTTTTCTTTATCTCTTCTCTTTATCATCAACTACAACTCTTCCCTTATCTCTCTTAATTCAGAAATCATCTCTTATCTTGTTTCTTCCTTATATTTTCTTTCAATTTTTTGTGGTATCCCTCTAGAAAGAAACCCTTCGTATTTCTCCATTTTTGTTCTTTTCTTCTTTCAAGAAAGTATTTTCACCTTTCTCTTTCGTAGTACCTCACCCTAGGTTCTACCTAGTCTTTTGGAACCTATTCACCTCTCTTTTAGCCTCACCCAAGTCTTTTCACCTTTGTGTATTGACTCTGCATCCAACTCTGTTTCACTTTGGAATTACTCTTCTCAACTCTTCTTATTTTCTTCTTAAGTCTCAATGGGCTAAGGGATCTCCACGTACCAGCTTACTTGCTATCAAACTTTCAATTTCCTCAACTTCAATATTTCTCTCTTTCTTTCTTCCAAGGATATAACCTCACTCTGATACTATAAAAATCCTTATTCCAATAGAGGTGAAGATGCAATGACGGTTGCCCTCTCACTAACATAATGGATGATTGGTTACATGATAAGTATGTTTTCGACCTTACTTCCCAAGTTGGACATGCCTCTTTGATGCTTTTGTGGATTACTTGAACGGCTCTAAAAATCATCATTCAATCCATAGAATAATCCCATAGTAGTTGGTTGGCTTTGTCTGCAGTAACATATAAATGCCAATATATCACTGTCCTTGCACCAATAGAGGTGATGCCCTAATGGAAGTGGCCTTATAACCAACATATTGGTTGAATGGTCATGAGATCAATGTGGTTTCTTGATTGGCCTTCCCTCTCCTCCCCAGTGGTTAGATCCTAATATATTTCTACTAGCAAACCATTGCACCTTGATTCAATGCAAGTGCTAATGTATGATTGGGGAGCTTCTAATGTAAACTATTTATAAATGTGTATAAGGAAAAGTATTTGTTTTTTCATTTGTTAGGGTTATAAATTGATGTTACCAAAAGAAAAGTGGTCAAATTGGAAGGGCTAGTTTGCAGTAGGATTTTCACCTATTAGAATGAGACCTCAAATAGAGATTTTAGGAGATGGGTTGGATGGATATGAATATGATTAATCAGCTACTACATAAAGAATTCGTGTTACATGTGATATCATTGGTAAATAGCTACACATTGAACATTTGTAACATGAAATTTGTGGCGAAATGGTGAGTATTTGAGAAGGCATATTGTTCCCATATTTCAAACCACAATTCTACCTTGTGAAGATAAAATGACATACATTGTGTGTGAATTATGTTAAAAAGAAATATTTCCTAGTTGGCTTTGGGCTTTAGAATACCATGTCCACAATTATAGAAAATTTCCCATTTGGACTCAGAATTTCTATGGAAATGACCACCATAGAGATTATTGGCCTCTTCTATTATAAGATCAAGCTGAAGTTTACACATGTATGTTCAAGGTTTAAACCTTAGGGGGATACCCGTTCTTGAAGAGTAGTCTAACCAGAGTTCCTGTGTGTTATTGGAGTAATTTTTTGATGCCTTGAGTGTGTGTTAGTTCTATGAAGGTAGTATGAAACCTAATCATTAGATGTATAATGACAATATGAAACTTGAGCCCCTGGTGATCATCATACTAAGTTAAATGTTTACCGAGACAAAGCAAGGTTATAGGGGGCACCATAATATTTGAACCTCTAACTAGTAGTAGAAAAGTATTGTAGCTAAATTGATTCCTCAATAAAAAACTAAAGTTTATATCGATTGGAAATTACCACCCTTCAAATTGAGAGTGCATATGAATGGAAGGCACCATTACCAGAGCATATTAAGTGCACTTAACGAAGTATTCCTCAAACACCCATTTGACTATGATATTTTTGGAATGTTGTGGAAAATGACTTATCTCGTTATCCCGCATTGACCATGACAAAAATAATTGGGATTTTATATTCCCAAACACCTTACTCAATAAGGTACAAATATGTGGGAATCAATTCTTCAATCTTTCCTTTGTTGTCAACTCCTTTTCTGAATATTAAGACATTGCGAGTGTTATTTTTTTTCCTATTTATTGTATGTCACATACATAATAAGAAAATTGTGCGACATGAGACTGTTTCATGTATACCAACATACAATATTATCAAGTATTGAGACACATGTTTGTCATATCTTTCTATTTATTATATGTCACACATAACAAATATATTCTATGACATGAGATTTCTTCATATAGACACACAAATAATTTTGTAAAATATTATCACACGTGTTTGATATTGTTTTCTATTTATTGCATGTCACATACGCAACAAGTAAATTTAGTGGCATGATATTTTGTCAAAAAATAAGCC
This sequence comes from Taxus chinensis, assembly GCA_019776745.2. Classification (NCBI taxonomy): domain Eukaryota; kingdom Viridiplantae; phylum Streptophyta; class Pinopsida; order Cupressales; family Taxaceae; genus Taxus; species Taxus chinensis. Next base: position 561,325,983 of record CM034155.1, on the reverse strand, counting down.
AAATATTCATAACCCAATATAGGCTGACATGACATACTTTCACATATCTGTAAATGTAAAGTTTTTCATATAATACTTTTGTTTTTGGCACCATGTATCCACATTTTGGCTTCTCATTTCAGTTTCATTTGAGTAATCATATACACCACTTAAAATTCCTATACATCACATACCGCTAAGTTTTCTTCTTTTATTAGTTTTCATCTGATTTTAGATGGGCATCTATTGCAGTTTGTGAGGTTTGTTCGTGAGAGTGCTATTATTTTTTGTAACGGTTCTGCAATATTTACAAGTGCAATGACTAATGATTATTGAAAGAATCATAATGAAAATGAGTCATTGATATGAAAATCATGAAATAAATAATTTTTCATGTGGCATGGCTTGATTTGTTAGCAATCTTGTCAATCTTATCTAGCACTAAAAAATTTGTGAGATCCACATCTCTCCACCAATCCAAAAAATAATGATGTTTAAAACTTTCTGGTATTTTTTTAATTGGAGGAGAGCATGGACCCCACCAAGTTTATGGGTGCCAGATACAATCATTTAGCAATTGGAAATGCTTATCTAGCACTCAAAAACTTGTGGGGTCCACATCTCTCCACTAATAAAAATAATAATAGGATTTTGAGGTTTCTCCATGTCAATGGTTTGATTCTGGAGGACACAACTACTAACGATAAAATAATATTACATCATCAATCTTAATTTGTATCAACTAAAATTTCCAAGTATTGATCAATCACATGTATGCCATTGTAGACACTAAATCACGCACTTTGGGTACATTTCTAGGTCATACTCACATACTACTATTCATATGATTCCTAAGTGAGAAAACTAACAATTGATAATTATATTTGGCCTTTTTTATGTGCTTCATGTCTTCTTTCTAGCCTCTTACACCCTACAACCCAGTCAATACTTTATTGTTGTATATTTTATGACTCTGGACACCATCGCCCAACTAGGATTCCAACGCCCAGGTACTCTTGTCCCTTTTGGGTTCCCTGACCTCTCTTTACTTTACTCACTCCTTTTAGGCATCTTGTTTTCTTATGGGTTGGCCTTCTAGCTTTTAATTATGAAATTCAACCAAGGGAATCATATAAATATAAAGTTATGTGACCATAATAAAATACCAAACTCTAAGAATCTATTACTATCACCTAAGGTTGCATCCAAAGGCATTTGAACAGCATCAAAACATCCATATAACACTCACTCAAGGGACAAAGGACTATATTTTCTACATACACACATAAGAGGGAACGTTCATTTTTCCATCCACACATCTACTTACATTGCTACATCTGACTATTGCTCACTATTAAGTTCATCTTTCACAAGAGCCACCAAGGGCATGATTATTGCACATACACACGATAACTACATGGAGTCTTAAATGTAGTGCAATGCTCGGTTGTAAGCTCACTCATTTGGGTGACCATTGGGGTTAGCCTGACTCCCCATTCACATCTTTTTTTTTTAGGATTTGATGTGTTTTGGGGTTTTACAGGAGATCATTTATTTTACAGGTTATAGGTGAATTCAAAAATCAACCAATGACATACAAGTGAAAAACAATGAAGGTTAATGACATTGGTGCGACACAAGAAAAATCATTTTCTGACCAGGTTATGCACAGACACAAGCACCCAAAAGTAGTCTCCAGTGCCCTAGGCATCCTTGACCTAATCCAAGTGCCCTAGTTCAGGCATATTCGGTAGTGACAAAATTTTCTAGGTGTGGTTGCAACATTCTTCCCTCCTATTTCATGAGTTTTCTAGTTTGACACACTTCAGGATCAATTACGAAATCAACTAAGTCTCTTATTCCCTCTCTTGCACCTAGGGTTTCATTCTTATCTAGCTTATTGATTAGGCCAAATCTGTACTTTAGCGCTTTATTTATTACATTGTGACTCTACAATTAGGGTTTTATAAATTCTAATATTTATAAAATCATTTGGTGAACCCGACTCTTAGAAATCCTTGCCTTAGGATCCACAAAACCCTAATGGCTAAAAATAGATCTTCATCTCCTAGGAAAGCTATGCATCATGTTAGTGTCAATCCTATCCTTGATGATAATGTTAAGGCTGAACTTAATGATCTTTAACAAATTACTCGATATGATGACAATGTTCAAAGATTTCTTCTTGCCAATAAACACAAAGTTCCTACTAGTTTCTATAATTCTAGTCTAAGCATTGTTTCATCAGACCAAAACATTTTTGGGTGTACTCATTATTCTTCTATAGTCACCAGGGCTACTCCACCTTCTTATATTTCTATTATAACATATGGTGATGCTCTTATAGATTATATGCTTGGTCTTGATTGTACCACTGTAGATAAAAATAATGTTATTTCCAATGATGAAAATGTACATGCACATGATGATGTTTCTCATACTAGTCAGGATGAATGTAAAGTTTTATCTCATATTCCTTCTACTTCTACAAATATTTCCAATGATTGCAAAGATATATCTTATGCTAGTTCTTCTCCTACTTCTCTATGTGTTGATGACTCACTTGATGAAATACTTGCATGTGAAACTTTGTCTGATATTGATGTTGATTATATTTCTGATCATGAACATGTTAGTGAGGATGTTACTTCTCTTAAGACTGTTGAATGTGAATTTACCACCCCACTTTATTCTACTTTTGAGGTTATTTCCAATGACATTCACGATGATTCTACCACTCCTACTAGTTCACCTCTTATGTTTTCTTCTTATTCTACTACTAGTATTTCTGTTGATATCCCATGTTATTCTCCTCCTCTTTCCTCTTCTTCTTCTCTAGATGATATTCATGTTGCTTCTTCCATTCCTCACCCTCCTCTTATTTCTTCTACATCTACATCTAGTGTGCCCATAACATCTTCATCTTCTGCTTCTTCTTCTCATATTCCCATGATCACTCATAACGACAGGATTCAACCTCTCGATGTGCCTCTCACATATTTCTATGATTCCTTCACATGATATTTTATCACTCATGCATGTTGTTGGCCAGTCTGCAATCTCAAGTTCAATCTCTTACTCATGAAAGAAAAGCCTACTATGCTTCTATTGATAATAACTATCTTCATGGAAATCATATTCCAAAGAAAATTCACAATTCAGCTTTTCCTAAGGATTTTATCATGCATACATTTTCATGTTTCAATGGCACTAACAATCCATATTTACATCCTAAGCATTATCACTTAGCTATGGCATCTTATTCGAATGATCAATTGACTTACTAATTTTTTTCGTCATTGTCTCGTTGATGATGCTCTTTGATGGCACACTCATTTTTCTTTTGGATCTATTAGTTCATATTGTGAAATGGAAGATGCTTTTCTTAGACATTTTATGCTTAACAATGGTCCTAGAGTTACACATGATCGCTTACCTAGCTTGCATCAAGGAAAGAAAGAACCTATTCTAGATTAAATTTTGTACTTCAATTCTTGCATGCATCAGTTAGTATTTCAACCTATTGATCTAGAGAAGCAATTCATCTTTTATCGTGGCTTGATTCCTATATTGAAAAAAAATTACAATATGATACATGTGAATCATTTACGCTTTTATGTTATAAGGTCATTGATCTATAATAAGATTTAATTACTGCACATATTATAGATCCCCTTCTAATCCTACTGTTATCGTCATATTCTATTTCTTCTCCTCTTCCATTTATTAAGCATCCTCCAAGGTATCCATCTCCTCCACCTCGTAAGCATGTTCCATCCCCTCCACCACATAAGCATCCTCCATCTCCACCACCATGTCAGCTCTCCACCTAAGTCTTTCTCCATCTCCTACTCGGGAAGCCATTGCATTTCTCACATGTTGCTAAGCCTCATGATGTGCTTGTGTGCTTTTCTTGATAAGTGTTTAATTTCCTTACCTTCTAATCAACATCATCCTCCTCATCACTTGCATCGCCAACATGCGATCTTCCCTTATTGCAATTTCCACCACATCAATGGCCATTGTGACAATGACTATTGCACCTCTTCATGAAAAATTACAACAATTAGAAGAATAAGGGTGTCATTTCCTTTGGCTCTCGCTCTCGTGAGTGAGTATCTTTCTCCAATTCCACATAAGTGTGTTCCACTTCAGTTCACTTGTCTCCTCCACCCACTTCTAAGGTTGTCATTCATCCATCTCCTAAGATCATTATTCATTTGTGTCCTCCACCTCCCTCATCCACTCGCAACATCATCTTATATGCCTCACAGTGCTACTACTTCACATTGGATTCCTAAGCCATCGACATTTGTGCTTCCTACCATTGCATCTCCCATCATTGGCACCATCTCATTGGACATTTAGTTTGGCTCTTACAATCATGTTGCTACTACCACTTCAGGCATGCTCTTCACTTTGGTAGGTGATTGTCTTCTCACCTAATTACCCAATGCACACTTGTTCTTATGGTTCTACATGACTGTTGAGGGATCTATTACAATAAGAACCTCCTTCATCATTCATGGCTCTGTGTTTCATGTTCTATCCTAGTGAGACATTTTCACTTTCCTGATGACATACTCTTATTCTATGGTTCATTCTTGATTTCAAGGGATCTTATACAAATGAACCTCATCTTTTCTACACACACTAGGGGGCATAACCTCACATACTTACACATGATTACATTCATCCTTACACTTTTCCAAATCACATTGGTATCTCACATTATTCATTCATTAGGTGGATTTACATCTTTCTAGCATCACACTCTAACATATGACATTACTCTATGATGCATTCTAGTTCCATGGTTCATACTTGATTTCTGAGGGCCTCAATTTGAAATGAACCTTACCGTACTCACACACTTTATGCTCTACGCTTCATTGATCTATCTTTCTAGCACACAAAATTCAAACCATTTCCTGATGACACACTCTTGTTCTATGGTTCATTCTTGACTGTTGATGGGGTATTTTATAAATGAACCTCCTCTCATACTCATCCATACATTTTCTCGGAGGGGGCATGCTACTCCTATCACACTCACTTTACATTCCATTCTATTCACATTCATAGCATGTTGCATATCTTGGTTGCACATTGTTCTTGTTTTACTTATACTCACATGTTACACTTTGCTTACTATGTTAGTACAGATATCTAGTATGTCATTATCTTTGTCTATATACACATGCACGTTCACTTGTCCTTCTAGTTGTGAATGCATTTACACATATCTATAGATCACATACATGCAGCATGGATTCTCAGCACTGTACCTCTTACTAGTCCCACATATCGGCTCCTGGGGGCATAGACTTTCATACACACTACAAGTGTTATTGTTTCATTTTATATTACTATCATATTATTACTAGCACACTACTATATATCATATATACACGTCTTGACATACTTTGTATCTTTCTAACATGATAATGGGTGATTCATGTGCAAAATTTTCCTTGCATGAACTATTTGCCACCATGGTTGTCTGATACTTTTTCTTGTTACTGTTTGTCATTGTTTTTTATTGTATGTCATTGTTTACGGGCTTTTCTCTATGTCTTGCTTGTTCATTGCTTGTATATTTTTGGCCACTTCGGCCCTGATTGTCTCTGTGACATTGTGAGTGATGTCCCATGTTTAAAACCCATTTTCGTAGTCTACATTGTATTCTTGTTTGCTAGATTACACATTGTCTTCTATTTGCGTATTTGTCTTGATTGCACTAACACATGTTTTCAACCACTTTGTTTGCATGTCCCTTGGTTTCTACTATGCACATTCCCTCCCCCTTTAGGGTATCAGTTTTAGATCAACATCTAGTCCTCTCCTTTGGGCTGCATCCTCCTAGTGACATTGCATGCACCCCAAACGAGGGGGGGGCATACATTGGGTGAAATGGTCAACCCATTCAGCAGTACACAGTAACAGTTCAGACCTGCATAGTACAGAAAGAGAGTAGTATTTGAGTTATAGAAATGACCTAAAATTTGACTTGGTTCTTCATTCTAACATATATGCCATTGCCCAGATATAGACATAACGCATGAACTCCCCTGACCCTTCCTAGGCACCTATGACTAGGGGCAGTTACAGATATTTTCTCAAATCAACACAATTTTCAATAGTTTATACATCGGTTTTCATAGAATAGGAACAATCCTATAGCAATCAACATACATGTTATCTCCTTTTTCTATTTACATTGGATTGAAACTGGAACAAAGTAGGATCACGCCATCTGCATTGGTGTATAAACTTTAGGAATTAGTTAGGGATGGAGAATTAAATTAAAACTTTCTCCCCAACACTTCTTCTGCCATGGCGTGATATCACCCAAAAAAAATTGTTCTTCTACAACATTTTCAGGACACTTTCTATCCTTTTCACTCATCACGGATTAGGTGCACATGTTCCTTTTCACATTTTTATTACATACTTTTTACATACTTGGATCAAAATTTTCATATACATGACTTTGACTACTCTTTTTCTCTTCTTTTTTATAGGTTTGTCCTTATAAGAAGCATTAGGCTCAAGCACAACATTAGCATGACAACGAAAATAGGTACAATATGGTACATACATTACATATTTTCACCCCTAGGGTCACTTCCTCTTTCCTAGCTTGGCTTCCACATTTCATTTTTTATCACTCCACACTTTTTTATTGTTTCATCGACACACTTTCACCATTGATCTACATGGTTATCAGGTACACATATCTTATCTACTTTATGTTATCAAGTATTCACTCAACAACATAAAGTGGGGACAAACGTAGACACTAAATCATGTACTTTGGGTAAATTTCTAGGTCCTAGTCACATACTACTATTCATATGATTCCTAAGTGAGAAAACTAGCAATTAACAATTATCTTTGGCCTTCTGTATATGTTTCATGTCTTCTTTCTGGCCTCTTACACCCTACAACCCACTTGGTACTTTACTTCTTTATCTTTTATGACTTTGGACACCAACGCCTAGTTAGGATGCTAGTCCCCTTGTCCCTTTTAGGCGCCCCGACCTCTTTTTACTTTCCTCGCTCCTCTTGGGCATATTTTATCTTTTGAGCATCTTGTTTTCTTATGGGTCAGCCTTCTAATTGTTAATTGCGAAATTCAACCAAGGGAATCATATAAATATAAAGTTATGTGACCATAATAAAGGACCAAGTTCTAAGCATCTATTACTATCACCTAAGGTTGCATCCAAAGGTATTTCAAGAGCATCAAAGCATCCATATAACACTCACTTAAGGGATAAGGGACTGCATTTTATACATACACGCATAGGATGGGAAGTTCATTTTTCCATCTACACATCTACTTACATTGCTACATCTATTTATTGCTCGCTATAAAGTGCATCTTGCACAAGATCCACCTAGGGCATGATTCTTACACACACACACACGAAAACTACATAGAGTCTCAAATGTAGTGCAATGCTCGGTTGTAAGCTCACTCAGTTGGGTGACCACTGGGGTCAGTCTGACTCCCCATTTGCATCTTTTTATTTTTAGGATTTGATGTGTTTTGGGATTTTATAGGAGATTATTTGTTTTGTAGGTTATATGCGAATTCATCGATAAACCAACGACATACATGTGAAAAACAATGAAGGTTTGTGACATTGGTGTGACATAATAAAAATCATTTTTCGAGGTTCTGCACAGACACAAGCCCCCATAAGTAGTCTCCAACACACATGCGCCCCTGACCTAATCCAGGCGCCCCAATCCAAGCATATCCAGTAGTGACAAATTTTTATGGGTGTAGTTGCGACAGTCTGCCCTCCTATTTCATCAATTTTCTAGTCCAACACACTTTGGGACCAAATGTGAAATCAAATAAGTCTCCTATTCTCTCTCTTACACTTAGGGTTTCATTCTTATCTAGTTTATTGCTTAGGTCAAATCTCTACTTTAGTGCTTTATTTATTACATGTGACTATGCAATTAGGGTTTTAAAAATTCGAATATTTGTTAAATAAGGAATCCTTTAGTTTTGCGATGATGGTCACAAGATTGATTATTGATAATGCATATATATTCTCAGGCCTGACTGCTCGAGGAATGATTAATAATGTTTCTACTTTCAGGAAAAATATATCATGAAAGGATGGATGGTAAGAAAATTTGTAACCATGTTTCCTATTATGTTGTTATAGAATAATATAATTTCATTATATTTTTTCTATATTTTTATACTTTGATGGTTTCACCTATATTCTTGGAGTGGGAGATGCATACTTGTCCATTTATTTCTTCCAATTCAAGGTTGGGTTAATTAATTAATGCTTGAATCACATCCACATTTGAATATGCAATATTTTTCTATAAAAGGAATGCATGCGTGACCAATAAGGGAAGAACCTAAACAACCTATCACTACACTATAAGATTTTTTGAATTTTTTTTTGCAAAATTTGATTGTATTGTCAAAATTTTGACTTTACAAAGATCTCTATAGTTAAATTTTTGACTATGCAAACATAAACAATATTCAGGCACAACACATTAGGAGCATCATAGGAAAAAGTACACAAATTTATATTCCAAGAAACTGAGCAATGTAGAATTATACTTGAGGCAAAGCATAACCACATCGTAGGCATGGAAAAATATGAATACTCTGGTGCTATACAATAAGGCAGATAGGTAAAATTAAATTTGTCTATTGAGCACCACATATACTTTATTTATTGTTTAAATAGATGGCACTTGATTTGCTAAATTAGTTTTTTATATCTACCTTACTATAACACCAAAGTCTGGTATCTAATTTTAATAATTAATTTTAAATCACACATGACATAAATTCAATGCAAATTTGTGAAGCAAAAAACTTTGAGTTTGCATTGGCTTTTCAAATTTGAGTGGTCAATTTGGGTAACTTGGTCAATTTTTTTTGACTTAGCATCACTAGTTAATCAATAAAATGGCGGTGGATAGAATTTCCATGAAGGTGGATAACATTCCATGATGAAATATCCTATCCACTGCCATGGTAATGTCATCCACCACCATTCTCAATCACAATATAATTATAGTTGAGTTGGTCAAAGATTTATTGTGAAGTCATTGAAACCAAATGTGTTTGTTCAAAGTTCAAGTCCAATTATCTTGTTATCCCACATTAACCATGACAACAATAATTAGGCTTTTATATTCCTAAAAAACTTGCTCTGTAAGGTACAATTATGTTCCATATCTTTCAATGCAATTCGTAGCTTGTGGAACCCACACAAGTGAAAATATAAGATATGGGACCCAATTCCTCAATCTTTCCTTTAGTGTCAACTCATTTTCCGTGTCATGTATATCCAGTGTCCACACAAAATATTGTAAAATATTAAGACATGGTGAGTGTTATTTTTTTTCCTACTTATTGTATGTCACATACATAACAAGTAAATTCTATGACATTAGATTGTTTCATGTATACCGACATATAATTTTGTAAAATATTGAGACATGTTTTTGTTGCCTCTTTCTATTTATTACATGTCACACATAAAAAATACATTCTATGGCATGAGATTTCACCATGTATATGAAGACACAATTTTGTAAAATATTGTCACACATGTTTGATGTTTTTTTTTCTATTTATTGCATGTCACATACACATCAAGTAAATTTAGTGGTATGAGATTTTGTAATTTTTTTTGAAAAGATTCATAACCTAATATAGGATGGCATGACATACCTTCACATATCTATAAATGTAAAGTTTTTCATATAACATTTTTATTTTTGACAGCGTGTATCCACATTTTGGTTAGCCATTTCGGTTTCATTTGAGTAATCATATACACCACTGAAAAATCCTATATACCACATACTGCTAAGTTTTCTTATTTTATTGGTTCTCATCTGATTTTAGATGGGCATCTATCATAATTTACGAGGTTTGTTCATGAGAGTGTTATTAGTTTTCATAGTGGTTCTGTGATATTTAAAAGTGTAATGGTAAATAATAATTGGAATCATAATAAAATTAAGTCACAGTTCACATGCTTCATAAGGTTTTGGTCCTTCCAGCTCGCCCATGGTGGAAAGATTGAAAGTGGTATGTGGACATCCCATTCTAGAGTTAATTTTCCAACAAAGACTATGGGTGGCTTTCACCTCACCTACCTATGGGGGATAAGCTTAATGCTCATTGGAGGATTTGTTCCACTCTTTTGGTATGGAAAAGGATATTTCTTAGTATTTGGACAACCTTTGTGGAACCAAATTTTTCCCAATTTATTTGGTGTGTGCTACACCAAGAACCCCCGCTTGGAACTTGGCTTGTGAAAATTGGAGTGCTTGATCCAAAATGCCCCTTATGTGGGCATTTCGAAACACTTCCACACTTTTTTTGGTACTGTCATCAAGCCCAAAATGTTTGGGGTTAGATGCACTCTTTCTTCCAATGATTCTGGCCCGGATGCTTTACTTGACAACATGTTCTATTGGGAGACAACCACAGAATGCCGCACAAGTTTACCCAAATTTGACATGCTTTCAGAGGGGAAATTTTGTTTTGGATTTGGAAAGAAAGAAATGCTTGTTTGTTTGCTATTTTTAATGCCGATCAAAATGATATATTTATAACAATCCAATGGTTATCACTAATGTCTTATTGCAGATTCAAGTCTAGGTTAACATTGTGACACTAGAGGTGGAACATTTGTAAATTCTATTGCATCACTAGGGTAATGTCCCTTTCAATGTTGATCGTGTCCCTCTATCCTTGTCTCATCGCTCCTTGCCACATGGTAGTGATAAAAACTGCCAAAATGGTGGTGATTGACAGAGTTGTTCCCAACACCGCTCATTTAATCATGCACTTCATTCGCCACCTGGTCAGCCTTCTAGGTAAGATCCTCTCTTAGGCCTTCAACTTGCCATATTAGGTGGGATATCCCTCCGCCTCCCATACACCAAGGTTGGGGCTCACCACCTCCTCTCGAGCCACACACCCATGATGGGTGGAGTTTACCTCTATCAACTAGATAAATTTCAATGGTTTTCACTTACCATTTTGTCCTCATGGGCCCCTTCTGAAGAAAATGAAGAAGAAAACCATCATGAATTTGGATGGGACCTACTAAACTCTGAAAAAGATCTACTAGACTTTGGATGACAGGAACAAGACCTACCCCCTATAGGCCAAAAATTTGCAGTGGAGGCATAATTTTTCTGTTCCTTGGTTTTTTATGTAATTGGTTCTCTTGTGCTCCTAGGCTTCTTCACCTAGTTTTCTTCATGGATTTCAGGCGTGCTTCCACACTTCCCATTTTTTTTGGATAATATTATATCATTATACTTGTTATTATAATATAATATGTATTTCATCAAAAAAATCATGAGAGAAATCATCTGTCATGTGGCATGGCCTAATTTTTTAGTAATCTAGGAAATCTTATCTAGCACTCAAAAATTTGTGGGGTCCACTTCTATCCACCAATAAAAATAATAATATTTAACACTTTTTGGTATTCATATTTTGAATGGAGATTTACATGGACCCCACCAGGTTTGTCGGGTGTTAGATACATTCATCCAACAATTGACAATCCTTATGTAGCACTCACAAACTCGTGGGGTCCATGTCTCTCCACTAATAAAAAAATTAATAGGATTTTGAGGTTTCTCCAAGTCATTGGTTTGATTTTGGAGGACACAAGTGCTAGTGAAAAAATATGATTACATCATTGATCTTAATTTGCATCAACTAATTTTTTGAAGTATTGATCAATCAAATGTATGATGTCCTTGAAATGTGTAATGATGGTCATAAGATTGATTTTTGATATTGCATATATATTGTCAGGCCTGATCACCCGAGGAATGACTATAAATGTTTCTACTTGTAGAAAAAATATTATGAAAGGATGGATTATAACAAAAATTGTAACCATGTTTCATATTGTAGTCACTAAATCACCTACTTACTACGTACATCTAGCATATAAATACTTCATTTATATGCATGATTCCTAAGCAAGAGAACTACTCATTAACACTTTTTAATTTTCCTTGACATTGCTTTTATAATTTTCATCTTTATTGCTTACTATTTTTTATTAGCAACTTATAATTTTGTATACCAGTTGACATCTTACCAGCTTTGATTTCATTGTTTTATCCTTCTGACTCTCTATACAGGACCACCCATTAGGGACAAGAGTGCTTGGGTGCTATTGTTCGCTCTAGGCGCTTTTATCATTTTTGTCTCTTTTTCCTATCTTTCAGGGTCTTACTTCTTTATTGTCTTATTTTATCACCCTTGGTTGGCCTTTTCACTTATTAATGATGAAACTTAAGCAAATGAATCATATATATACATTTCTTATTTAATGTCATTAGGGGCAGAAACATTCAAGATGCACCTACTACAACAAGGAGCTAATATTTTCTATCTACTACATCAAGTACTACATTTTGGACTACATACTTCACTGCTATAGGAGGGTTTATTCTAAATTCCATAAGCCACATTTGCATTTAGGACAAATTATTTGTAGCCTACTATCTCTTTGTGCAACTAACACTAGGGCATCCTAACTTAAGGGACACTCTTCCAATCACACATAAGAACTACACAAAATCTAAAATGTAATGTAACACTCGGTGAAATCACATTGGGGTGAATGTCGAGGTTAGTTCAACTCAAGTATATGCATTATTTTATTCATCTAATATATGTTTTGAGTATTGTGTAGGTATTTAGGGTTTATGTGATGCCCGCTAAAACAACCCACTTGAGACCCAAGAATCAACCTAGGATTAGTTAGGAAAATTATGGAATAATTTTTTTTTATTAGAAGTGTCCACAACCAGGTTGCAATACAACATTTGTCACTAATAGGTTCCGGAACAAGATTAATCTACTAGAGCATACTTTTCTTTTATCGACAATTCTCAGAGGTCACAAGGTCCAAAATCTAGGGTTAGAAGTTTCAGTTAGGTTCAGGGGGTAAATTGTCATCATACCCACTCTCTAACGGGCTTAGAGTTCCAACTTGATTTTTTTCACACTTAATGTGCATTCAAATTTTTTTCCTAAATCATTCCCATTGGATAGGAAAATTTCTCACCTTTCCAATGATATAAAGAAGACCTCCTAACTCCTTGTAAAACTCTAGTTATGGACCGACGGACCTTAGGGGTCAAATCTTCCCAAAAGGGACATGTGTCGAGTGGGGAAGAAAGCCCATATATATATTTTTTTGGTTGGCGGGTCGCGGGGTGGTATTTGGAAATTTTATTGCGTGGGGAAAATTTAAAATTTGTACCCACGTCTCTGTTGTGCTGCCAGGGACACGTGTCAGGCTCCGAGCTCACGCGGGGATAGAGGAAAAGGGGAAGGGTGGGGCGGCGGGGAGAGTTGGAAAATTTTGCCAAAGGAAGGAGAGGGGGTAAATGGCATGCACGGGCCCATGCACCTGTGGAAGGCATCATCTCTAAGGCAGGGTGAGAGTGCGGGGCCGTGGAGGTTTGAACGGAAAAGTTTCCCAAAACAAAATTTTGTAAAAACAAAAGGGTCTCCCCTTCCCCCTGTTGTCACCCCAAGGTGCCACATGACACCCTCTGGTTGGTTGCGGGGAAAATTTTAAAAATTTTCCCCTAATATTTTTCAAACAATTTTTCTAAGGATTTTTAACGGGAATTTCTTTTGGGCCGCAGGCCCGCCAGGGAAAATTTTCCCAAATTTTCCCGCCAAGGAAGGAAAACTTCAAAGGGTCATAAATTTTTCTAGAAAGCTTGTTTTGGGAAAACGAGGACTTTTTGGAAATCTCTCGATGCCCTCTTTGCACAGGAATCATAAATTTTACATTTTTGATAAAGTTTAAGGGGTCAATTTTATGAAAAACATTCTGCAGGCTTTTAAAAGTCAACTGGTAATTTTTAACTTATAAAATTTTGGTTCAATTTTATCTCCTCCTTTACTCATCATGCAAAATAGACATGGAGGATTATTCTGAGAAGGATTTATGATGTTTTAGGAAGGTAATTTTTCTCAAATGATCTCAATTGAGTTTTTCCAACAATTGATAGAAAAAATGAATGTGAAAAGGTTTAGGCTTGGATTTTGCAATGTTCTAAATAAGTTCTTAAGTGTTCTTGTCAATTTGAATTCATTGATAATACAACATGCTAAATTTTGATGTTTCCAAGTTGATTATTATGTGCAAGCCCGAACTGTACATTTTTAATCAAATTTATTTGCCAGTTTTAAAATTTACAGCAGAGATCCACTTATAGAAAATATGTTTATCAATTTCATCATTCAAGTGTGGGATTTAATTTCTATTCTAGTCCAAGGCATTTAGTTGTTTATAAACAAATCATTTAAAAGATAAATTGTAAAGTCTAGTTTCCAATTTAATATATTTCCAAAAGAGACAAGGTAATATAATTCCTTCATACGTATTTCATCTTTTCCTTTAAAAAAAACAGGGATTCCAATGACAATCTGTTATTCCAATTCAACACAACAATGCATATGAGGGAAAGTCTTGCAATTATTTATTAATTCAATTATACAACTTTACATCTTTCAAATTTTGAATGCAACCAAAGATTTCTATTTCTTTTTTTCCAATAAACAGAACAGAGTATAAATATCTTTCACAATTCGAATAAGTAACTTTCATAACTAATTACAACATCTTTCCTTCAAAAATATATATTAAAATTTCATCCACTTCAAGTGGGAAAGGGTACAAATGAATTTGTTTCACAAGGGTTGGCAAAATTGTATTCTTCTACTCCAGAACAACAACATGTAAGGTTTCCTTCTTCTTTCAACCTGATCACAACAAAAGTGGGGGAAAGGCAACACTCTCCACCCAACAAAGACATCCAATGAAAGGATAATCCATCCTTCATCATTGGCCCCCAAGCCCCAACCATAATGCAATAGAAGGTGGATATCAACCCATGGCAACAACATGATTCCACAACATACAAAATTCTTTCAACATGCACAATCAAATTAAAACATAGTTCACACAAGACAACAATTTACAACTGCATTTGAAAACATTCAAACAGAACTTAGGCTTTATCATGCAAGCCAAAGGATCAAGGACTATGGGAGGAAGCTACTTATGCCTCCCAATGGGGATTGGGCATCCACCTATAATAAACCACCAATAAAATTCACCAAACATATCCTTATGCCCCCCACAATCCCTCCTTATGCCCCCCACAGATTTCCTTATTGCCCCCGCAAAGTAAGAAATGCAAGCTATTTCTTGTCCATGGTGGATCCCAAACCAAAAATCCCTCCAAAAATCTGATGCCACTGGCATTACCTTATGCCCCCCCACAAGAATTACCCCATAGCCTTCTCCTACACCATTCATATGGCAGTCTACCCATATAACCAACAATACATAAAAACATTCACCATTCACACAACACAATAAGAAAATAACAACATAAAAGAAGAGTTAAACTCCTACCTCTCCATGGTAGCTTTTGTTTCCAACAGCAAGCTTTCAAATTTAAAAACATAGTCCTAAAATCAGCAACCAAAAAGCATGCAAGTTCTCCAATATCCTTCCAAAAACAAGAGCTCTAATCACAAGAAAAATTCACCTCCAAGGAAGCTTGCAAAATGTTTCAACAACCCAAAACAAAGCAAAGAGTTTGAATTTTATAGAAGAGGGAAGAGAAGAGGGTGATATGGATCCATGTAGGATGCCACATCACACATCCTCAACTCTAACTCAAAAATCCAAAATTTCATTCTCCAAAGCACAATAAAGAGGTGGGTGAAAATATGACAATTTTACTTGCACACTCCAAAAATCCCACACCCTAAAGGAATGAATTAAATAAAATGTAAGAGAGAGCAATTAAAAACATGCAACATGATTCATAAAAATGCATTAAAAGGGTCTAAAAGCAGCCTTCCAACCATAGGTATGGTTGGTAATTAAACTTAAGAGGCATGGGACAAGTTTTACTTGTCCCACAAGTCTCCAAAAATAGCCTCCAAGGACAAATTCGGGTTTCCAAGAAAGGTGGAGTGTTTCATACTCCAAAACTGAATTGCACAACTCTTACACATTCTTACACATACATACAACATTTAATACAAGAGCCAACAACTTCTATAATTATTTTCTCATATCCCCATTTGATTGATTTATTTATTTTAACCATATGATTACTCACATTATTAATACCACATTAAATAAATAATAAAAAGGGTAAGAGCATCACAAACCATATGATTACTCACATTATTAATAAACATTAAATAAATAATAAAAATGGTAAGAGCATCACAAAATAAACACATACAAACAATAATAAAAAGGAACCATATAATGAAATACACATTCCCCTTGGTCAAAATTCAAAGGAAATTCCCCCTATGGGAATCCCTAACAAAACATCACATACACACACACAAAACATGTTGCCATGGTGACCTTGTTGAATTCATCTAGAATTCTATTGTGGTTAGTCTCCAATCCCCCGATGTTTGTTGTGATATTTTAACCTGCAAAACACAAATACCTCCTTCAGCCTCGTGGCCATATCAGAATGTCAAAAATAATATAAATATGATTTAAATTCCCAAAATCATCTAGATATACAAATCACAACAACATCAACGTAATATAACAATATCATTTACAGTTTATATCAACAACTATATCATCATCATATAATATCCATTTTCTAGGTCTACTCACAATTTCCAAAAATCACATGTTCGAGCAACACTCATAATATATCCATGTCAAATAGTATATCATCATCAACATATAAAGTGTCTCTAATAATCAATATGCATCACAATTGAATCAAGATCAATAATAATCCATGATCAAATATCTAACATCACACTAGATCAAAACTATATTAATGTCCATAATGTGACCAACAATATCAAGATCAATATCAAAAGGTGTCAAAGGGAAGTGGGCACTATAATTTATTTTGTAGGATACATGTACGACACAATTAATTTCATGTGAAAAAAAATGAACAAGGAGTGACACTGATTGACACAAAAAGAACCAAATCCTGAGTTATATTGCAGGCACCAATGCCCATAACAGACGCTAGTGCTTGGGTGGCCATGTCCTCTTCCAGGTGTATGACTAGATTTGGATCACCTAAAGGATGGATTTTTTTATAGTTAAACACTTTTAGCCAGAGCTTAGAACCAGGGGTTTGAAGGGTTGCCACCTGCACAACAACATGCTCAAATAAGATATTACAATATAAACCAACACAAACCATGAACACTGAGCCCACACCGACGCTGCAATTTTTTTGCCACCACCATTTTTAAAGCCACCAGCCACTGCTGTCATTTCCAATGATGAAAATTTTGCCACCTTCAATAACCACCAATTGAATCCACGAGATGTAACCGTCGATGATGCAACACCATCCACCATCGATAACCACTGCAACCTACTAGTGATGCAACACCCGCCACCACCAATAAACCACCCCAAAGAGGATCGTGCCTATCAGGATTTAAACCTGGGTGGATCAGGACACAATCGTCCATCTTAACCGATCCATCAAAACCCCATTGACATCCTAAAGGATGGATTAGTAGATATAAAAATCACCAAATTAATGCTACTAAGAAAAAGGGATTATGTTACCATCAAAAAATTGAGGGACCATCACGAGTTCTTTATTGAATAATGTGGGCAAAATATTCCTAATATGAATCTATAACTTACACATAAGCACACTTGAAAAATGTTAGTTGTTTTTGGTCGTTAAGGGACCTGCCTCAGATTAGATCCCTAATTTTTTAAGGATATAAAAGACATTTTATTGAAGTAAAATGAAAAAACAATGCATGAAACTAAAATACTATACCTGATGAACTCGCAGGCCAGTCAAAACTACGATTTTTTGAAAATTACACAGAGATAACAAGCCAGTTGTAGTTGTAAATAACATATGTGTTGAAATTTTACTAAAATAGTGAAGCAAAAAGTTACACCTATCCTTTGTGATCCACCTTCACCTCTCCATGACTTGCAATACCAAAATATGTTATCAAAAAAGCAAAAACTCAAGTATGAGCTCACGTACACACAAACTCAGAGGGTTGGAATGATGGGGGTCAGTGATGTTTTATAGTTTTTGAATGCATATGGGAGTGAAACACATATGGGTGCAATGTGCATAAATGAGTGAGATGATAAGGGTACATAGTGCATTGGGCATGTAAATGGGAAGGTGGGATGGGAAAAATTAAATGTGAGTGAGTGAGGGGTTGTAAATGTGTGATGAGGTGTATTTTATCACCATTCTTTTTGTGGTTGTTTGATTTTTTGGAATTAGTGTGTTTTATGATTTTTTTGGTATTTTTGAATAAGAGACCTTATGTGCAAGGTGTGTTTTCTAGTGTCTACATCTTTCCCCCTTTTGGGATGCGTATTACAGTAGAAAAGATACAATGTAAAAACTGGAGTTGAGATGGGGGTTGTCTAACCCTATAAAAATGGTTGTCATGGTTGCGGGATTAGATGGTTGACTGGATAGACAGGAACCTAGAAATCAGATCGATGGGCCACTTCAGTCGAAGTCCGTGAAGGGATCGATATGTTGATTTCACAAGGTAAAGACTATTGATTCAATTGACTAAGATAATTGATGATTGTGTGTCATAATATTGGATGAGAAGATTTGGATGTGATATACCTCCTCATGTGACAATTTTTGGAGCCAAATGTTTCACCAACATAATGTGGAATGAAAAGTGGCATTTGAAAATGATATAAAATGAACCTTGGTGAAGGAAATATGAGTGAAAAAAGGGCATGGTGCCATGAAAACGTGTAAGTGAAAATGTGATGATAGATATGAACAAAAATGAATGTAAGTTAGAGAACGTGAGAGCAGTTTTGCCCAGACTAAAGTAATGAGAGGTGATTTCTAGGTAAATGAAGTGAAAATTGGTGGTTATGCAAAAGTGTGAAGAAGGAAGAAGATGCACATAGATGTCCATTCTAAATGAGGTGGAATGTAAATGTGAAAGTGACATGGTTGTAATGATGGAGTGTAAGAAGTGGTAATGATTGATATTGACATGGTTTTAAAACCAATTTATTTGTGAACATGTGATGAACCAAAATGCACAATTCATGAGAAAATGAGTGAGATAAAACAAAAAGCTTGAAAAAGGCCAAAAAATCACAATAAGACATACTAGCTCTGTCTCATTGAGATCTTGTGTATGTATGAAAGTTAATTACATGCTTAAAGTGAAGACATGTAAGATAATGAATGAAAACACAAGCCAATGTGTAGGTGTGAGTGAAACATGTGATTGATGATAGATGGAATGGAAGGAAATTATAAGCCATGAATTGATCTGCTACTAGCCAAGTGTCTATAGCCCCAAAAAAGATACATTTAATTCTAGTCACAACATTTCTCTACTATCAACCACACATCCATAGCTCAGTAGAGATACTGAAAAGACCCCTGAGAGAAAGCGTTTGATATTGCTCTTTTTTTTATTTTTGAATTTGGACTTCTATTTGTGATTTGATGATTTATTTTTGACAAGATATTCAACTCTCTCATTTTTCCGAGGGGTTTAGAACCACTAGTGGCTTGATGGAGAGAGTGGAAGTTATTATGGAGATTACATTGGAAATCATCAAAAAATAATGTCATAGGGCCTTTAAGACAATTCTTTTAAGTGTGTAAGAGTGCATCAATCTCTAAGCGGATAGTCATTCTTAATTCACCAAGTAAGGAGAAACCAAGTTTAAGAAATTCTAATACAAACTATTGGCTCACAAAACACAACAACAATATAATCAAGAGTTCACCAAAATGTATGAAATAAAATAAGGCATGGAATGTGAACAAACCGTAAATGAAGTATGTAGTAATGAACTGATAATTGGAATGACATATGAATGAATATAAATAATGTGGAAGAACATCTATGAGAAAATGTTGTTTATTGCATTTTTTTAGGATATATAGATTTTTTATTTTTTATTTTGGATTTTGAAAGATTTTTAGTTGTGTGGAGGTGTGTGTGTGTTTCAATGGTGATATAACAAAATGTGTGGAGAATAGGGATGTGTTTGGAATCCAGGATAGATGAAGAAAAGTGGAATGTGTGGAGCACGTAGAATGTAGTAGTGAAGAAAAATGAGAGTCCCCTAATCCATGCATGGACTAGATGAATAAGAGACATGATGTAGATGAGTACACAATAAATGAGGTAGATAATGGGATTAGGTTATAGGATGTGGATGATGAGTGAAGAAATGATGAAAAATAGAAGCCATAAAATGGATGTGTGTAGAGGATGTGAGTGTGGGGATGAAGCAAACAAGAAATATATTGAGTGTGGTGAATGTGTTGTTAGCTTGTGGAGCTGAATTGCTTCACAGGTAACATGCCCTTTTTAACTTGTTGGAAAACATAGTCATCAACATCGGTTATGAAGGGACTGACATCGATCACCTATGACCGACATTAGTCAGGAAAGTAGGAACCGTCATCGGTTAGGGATAACTGACATCGGTTACCTATGTGTGAGTGTTTTATTTAACTCATGGGAATTAGATCTAAATTTAGTATTAAAGAAGATCTATTGATTGTAATTATATGGCTAAGTGCCCTAAGTTTGTATATGCCTATATAATCATGAAAGCTAGGGTTAGAATGTTAATTAGACAAGGATTCCGTTAGATCCTTGATTCACCTAGATTGAGAGGATGAAGAAGAAGAGAAAGAAAGAAAAAGTTACATGAAGACAAAGCTTCCATGAAGAGAAGTTGGACAAAAGGAAATAACAGGTACAATTATGGCAGGTACATCTCAATGGTGAGAAGAGGGTAATATCTTCTACTGTATTTCCATTCTATAATTATTGTCTCATTGTGATGGCTTGGATAGTATGCAAAACACAAAGTTTCTTCTTATAGATCCACATGTTGGTGAGATCTTGTATTGTCAATCCATGAGATCATGATGTATTGTTGATCCATGTAGATCTAGTCTTATATTGCTAGATCCACAAGTTGTTGTGAGATCTTGTATTCAGAGATCCATGAGATCATGTTATATTGTTGATCCATGTAGATCTAGATATTGTAGAAGAGGTTGTATTCATGTTTGCACAGGTTGATGCAATGATGGAGAGACATAATTACTTCTTGGTGTATAATTATAGTTGCACATATGGTAGACCCATGTGAGGGGTCCACAAATAACTTGGTAGCAGTTTAGAGATGCCGTAGTTCCTAGTTATGTGAGATCTGCTAGTGGTGTTTGGAGGCACAGATGTAGTACACTCATGGAGATCCGTTTAGAGATCTGGGGGAGAGGAGATACTCTTGGAGAGATGTATAGTACTCTTGTATTGAAGAGTTAGTTTGTACTCTTGTTATATTATATATATGAGATCTCTATCTTTGGTGGATGTAGCCCACATTGGGTGAACCATGGTACATGTTGTGTTATGTGTGTGTACTTATTTTGATTTGGATTATTCTAGTTTATACTTCCACTACTATAGATTTTGGGAAATTGTTTAGATCATGTGTGCATGATTTTGTTTGTTATTAAATCGTAGCACTATTATGTAGTCCCAAATTCCCAACAAATGGTATCAGAGCTTGGTTATTTTAGAGCAAGGTTTTGCTTTAGTATATTATTAGTGGTTTACTGACAGATGTATGAGAGCAGGGTTTCTTTTTCCTGATGTGAAAATCACAGGAGAATATTTAAATGTCAAGTGGAAGCTAGAAATGTGAATTTTCTGAAGAATACAGTAACTGACATCAGTTAGGTGGTAACCGATGTCGACAGTGTGACTATGGTC
The DNA here is from genome assembly GCA_019776745.2 of Taxus chinensis. Classification (NCBI taxonomy): domain Eukaryota; kingdom Viridiplantae; phylum Streptophyta; class Pinopsida; order Cupressales; family Taxaceae; genus Taxus; species Taxus chinensis. Next base: position 561,304,139 of record CM034155.1, on the reverse strand, counting down.
GGCTACAGGGTGACCGTGGTTGTTTACTGGGCAACTTGGTTGTAAACAAAAAATCACAGATCTAAAGATTTTTATAAGATGCATTGAATGTATCTTATTTGCTGAGGTGTCCTTGGTTCTCGGAGGCACATGCATGATTGTCAGATTGCAAATCGGGTTTATAGAGGTATGGTTTTATTACCTTGGTATTGCAGTGCTTGTATTGTTTTGGTTACACATGCATGGTTTGGGATTGTAGATCTGAGTATGAGATAGAGGAGTAGTTATGCATCCTTGGTGTAGTTAGATGCATGGGCTTCATTACAAAAGAAAAATATAGTAGCATAGAATGAAGACGAGGTTTTTATCAGAGAAACATGTTCTTCAGTTAAAGATGTGGTTGAGTATCTTGGTGTTAGTAAGATGATGAATTTCATCTTGGTGTAGTTTTATTGTTGTTAAGTTTTTGTGAAAGATTTGGGTGCTTCTTGAAATGACTAGCTAAGCACAACTATTGGCTTTGGTCGGAGTAGGCACTTGGTTTGGTGACCTATGCCAATTTGTGGTGTTGTGTTCATTCTCGGCAAGCACCAATGTTGGTCAGGGAACCGACATCGGTCACAAAGGGTAACCGGTACCGGTTAGCAATCCGTGGTTGGTCTTTATGACAATGAGTTTGCATAGGGTTTCTTATAGTAGAAGAGGGCATGAATGGTTTAATGTCCTATTTTGGAGGATCAAGTTTCTTGCACAGACTGTACATGGCAGAAACGGTGTAAATCACTTCAATGTTTGGATCAGAAAGAGGATGAAGTTGGCTCAGTTAGTCCAGTGAGACTTTGAGTCAAGTATCTCTATATGATTTGTGTTTTATTTCTTTCATTTGGAGCAACTTATAGTATGTTTGGATTGTGTGCACAAGTAAAAATTTGTACCATGGATATTTGGTGAGCTTGAATTTTATTTTCTGAGATATATTGGAATCTTGAGGAAAACGATATCTAGTCTAAGGATGAGATCCTCAATGAAAAGTCATGTTTGGACACAGTTGTAGTAATGAAAGATGTTGAGTACATAGGATGAAAAGAAGTTGACTCACCTACTTCACAAGAAGTCAAAAATTCTATGATGTAGAAGTATTATTTGCTAAGAAGGGAATCAATTTCTATTTTCTTTCATCTATTTTATTTCTCACTAACATATATAGCTTTTGAGCTTGGTGATTAGAAGCAGTGCAAGGGAGTTCAGGTTAAGTGGGAGCAAGCCATGGTTATTGGCATTACAGGTTGGAAATATATGCACATGCAAAGTGAGAGAAGTATGCTATTTTTTATGTGGCATAAGGCATAAGTTGGTTTTGGAGGGGCAGTCACAGCTTTGCAGGTATTTTGAGTTTATTGCTTTGTGATGTCACTTTTGGTTTATTTTTTGCATGGATATTCCTTAGGGAATGCAGTTGATGGTTGATTCAAGGTTTTAGATGATAAAGCAATTTTTAAAGTTTGAAGGCTGAAAAAGGAGAAAATATGCTAGTTACAGAGACCGGTGTCAGTTAGGGTTAACCGTGGTCAGTCATTTAGTAACCGTGGTCGGTTTGGTCACAAATTTGACAACAATGCTTATTTACCATTTTTTAGATGGTGCCCTTGTTTTGATTTCATCTTGGTTGGTTTGTGTAGTAGGTTGATTTCATTTTTTGCTAGTATTTGCACTAAGTATTAGTAACATGGTTAGCATGGTTGTTGTTGTTGACATTGATGAGCATAGGATTCATATTTGGCTTTGGAGTTAGTTGGTGAGAGACTTGGAGCTTATGGAGAGCCTGATGATATGGATTGATGTATATGGTAAGTTTATACATGTGGATAGATTCTATTTTGTGAGTCTATGATGATGTAGATATTTATTTTGCACATGGATGCCTATGAGACCGGTTTATATGCCTTGAGCATGAGTAGGGGATGTTTGTATTTCCTCTTGATTACTATGTTACTCCATGGTAGATATTATCTACAGATGATTGTCTTGGACATGCTAGTTGTTTATTCAGAGTTGGATTTGTAGATTGCAGTGTTTGGATTCTATGAGTTACACAGGTTTGTGAATTGATCACCCATTGTTGCAGGTAGAACTGATTTGGGTTGTCTTTACCCAGGATCTTGTTTTGCTTTTGCATATTATAGTTTGACTTGTCTTGTTCAGTTGCATTGGTAGTAGCATGGAGACATGCATAGATGGTTGGAGAATGTGGTTGGTTTTACAGGTATGTGTATGGATGTGATAGAGGTTCAATACTTCAGTTTGAGTGGGAGCTCTTACAGGGTATGTTAGTCATGGTGACTTAGTTGCATGAGAGGCTTGGAGTTATGTTTCAGTGGGATCTTGATGTATGAATAACTCGTGTATCAAAAATCAAGAGTAGCTTCATGGAGGCATATGGTAAGTCATGATTTTGTTATCTTCTTGGTTTTAGAAGATGGTTTAATCTTCCTGATTTCACTTGAGAGAATTGTTGATATAAAGAATAGATGGTCTTCACGATATGTAGAGAACAGTGATGTACAGGTACAAAGGTTCAACAATTTATCTCAAAGTGGGAGATTATTAGGTTGTGGAGCTGAATTGCTTCACAATTAGCATGCCTTATCAACTTGTTGGAAAACACAGTAACTGACATCGGTCACCTATGACCAGAATTGGTCAGGTAAGTAAGAAGCGCCATTGGTTTGGGATAACTGACATCAGTTACGTGTACGTGAGTGTTTTATTTAACTCACAGGAATTAGATCTAAATTTAGTATTAAAGCAGATCTATTGATTGTAATTACATGGCTAAGTGCCCTAAGTTTGTATATGCCTATATAAGCATGAAAGATAGGGTTAGAAGGTTAATTGGACAAGGATCGAGTTAGATCCTTGATTCTCCTAGATTGAGAGGATGAAGAAGAAGAGAAAGAAAGAACATGTTACATGAAGACAAATATTCCATGAAGAGAAGTTGGAAAAAAGGAAATAGCAAGTGCAATTATGACAAGTACATCTCAATGGTGAGAAGAGGGTAACATCTTCTACAACATTTCCTTTGTGTAGTTATTGTCTCATTGTAATGGCTTGCATATTATGCAAAGAAAATAGAGTTTCTTCTTGTCGATCCACATGTTGGTGAGATATTGTATTGTAAATCCATGAGATCATGATGTATTGTTGATCCATGTAGATCTAGTCTTATATTGTTAGATCCACAAGTTGTTGTGAGATATTGTATTCATAGATCCATGAGATCATGTTGTATTGTTGATCCATGTAGATCTAGATATTGTAGATAAGGTTATATTCATGTTTTCACAGGTTGATGCAGTGATGGAGAGATAGACTTACTTCTTGGTGCATAGTTATAGTTGCACATATGGTAGACACATGTGAGAGGTCTTGCTGCAGATCCATAGAGAACTTGGTAGCAGTTTAGAGATGCAGTAGTTCCTAGTTATGTGAGATTTTCTAGTGGTGTTTGGAGGCACGGATGCAGTGCAAAGGTCATAGAGATCTGTTTAGAGATACGGAGGAGAGGAGATACTCTTGGAGAGATGTATTGTACTATTGTATTGAAGAGTTGGATTTGTACTCTTGTTATATTATATATATGAGATCTCTATCTTTGGTGGACATAGTCCACCTTGGGTGAACCACGGTATATGTTGTGTTATGTGTGTGTAATTTTTTTTGATTTGGATTATTCTAGTTTATACTTCCACTGGTATAGATTTTGGGTAATTGTTTAGATCATGTGTGCATGATTTTGTTTTTTATTAAATCATAACAATATTCCACAGTCCCGAAATCCCAACATGTGTATTAATGTCGAGTGGATGAAGACATGAAAATATAACCATGGTAGATGATAAAGTTATATGAAGTATGGTACTAGTGATGATGTCAGGTGGACAAGGAGTGGATAACATATTGATATTATAAGGAAGTGTGAGAGCCAAAGGTGTGGTCTTGTGACAAATGGGTGCGGTGAGAAGATGATGAAATATAATAGGAAGGGGTATGTAAGAGTGGATTTCAAACAAATGAGAATGTGTGAGAAATTCAAAATGATGTGAAAGTGTAATTGGATGTGGAAAAGGCTCATGAGGAAAATGTGTAAGAAGAAATGGTTGTGTGGGTGTGATAGGTGATGTGAACAAAGAAAGAGGAGATGATAATAAGAATGGTAGCTGCATGAGTGGTGATGGAGGCAAGAATGTGCATGTGGAAGAATGATCCAAAAGAGGTGAAACAATGAGAGAAAGTGTATGTTAGTTTTTAAGTGTGAGAATGAGTAAATAGGAATGATGAGGCATATGTGTAAGAGGAGTGTGAATGAACACTATAGATGGTATAGGATGCAATGTTGGTTCTGAAAACAAGAATGGTTCCTGAATGAGTGATGATGAAGAACATGTAAGTGTGAAAATTAGATGTATGATAAATGGGGTGTATGTGACCAATGCGAGTGATGAATTAGAGGATGTGGTGGTCAAGATAGAATCACATGATGATATAAATGGTGGAAATATAGATAGATGTGGTAACAATGTGGAGGAATCTAGAGAGGATGAGGATGAGACCACGTCTATAGAGGAAGCACATGACAATGGAAAATTGAGAAGGGGATGTTGTAGAGGATGAGATACCAGAGATAACACAATGTTGTGAAGTCTAAGGTGGAAACATGTGATGGTGTGGATTGTGGAGGGGATGACATAGATGATGAGACATTAGGTGTGTATGGTGATTGAGAGATAATGGAATATGATGATTGAGATGGTGGATACATGACTTATGGGGAAGAAGTGGGAATATGAGTAGTGTGGGAAGTGATTAGATTGGTGTTAGTAGGTGAAGTTTGAGGAGATGGCGGCTTAATAACAATGTGCCATTGTCAAGAAGGTCTTTAATGAGGTTGTGAAGTTGGGGACATCAACCAATGGAATGACCGTCAGTATGATGATAGGCACACATTTCATGGGAGGCATGCCACAATGGTGGGGGTGGTACATGAGGGAGAGTGATGAGATGAGCATCAATGAAACTTTTGGAGAATAGAAGAAAGTGACTCGGACAAAGGAATGAATTTGTGAGGGGGTTGAATGAAGCTATGAGCCCTAGGAGAATGCAATGAAGGTAAAGATGTGGGTGTTAAAGGTGATGGGAAGTGAGGAGGATCCAGTTGGATGACATTGTAAACATGGCAGTGTGATGGTATAATAGGAGGGGGAGAAACTGAAATGTGTGGCAAGGAAGGAGGATGATCAAGATGGATATCCTCGAGGTGTTGTGCCATGTGCACAACCTTGTCAAAATTGTGTAATGGATGAATTTATAAGTGGTGTGAGATGTGGGGGACATAAATTTTTTGAAAAGAGGTCAATGAGCTCAAATTGTGGGAGTGGAAACGAGAGGTGGTGAATGAGTACATGACAACACACAAGAAAGTCTAGAATAGACTCGTTATGGATTGGTGAAACACGTGAAGATAAATCAGTGTTTCTTTTGGTTCAATATGGATGAAGAAGTGGGATAAGAATGTGTCAGCAAGTTATGTGAAAGTCTAAATGCTATGTTGTGGGAGCTGCAAATACTAGTCAAGTTCTTGGTTAGTGAGTGAAAGTGGGAAGGTGTGTAGGATGAGTGTGTCAATATGTTTAATGAGGTGGCATGAGTAGCGGAAGAGATGCAAGTGGTGTTAGTGGTGCTTGATGCCATTGAATTTGTCAAATGTGGGAGATTTGAAATGTGGAGGATAGGGATAAAATGATACCATGGGGTGGATAGGCTCATTGCAAATTGTGTGATAATTCAATGTCGGGGGGAAGTCCCCTCAAGTGTTGGGACTCAATCTTGGAAATGTGGTCGATTAGGTGTTGATGAAGTATGTTGGGGTTTGAATGAAGCATGTGAGTGATTAGAATCCATTGAGAATGTACTAGGTAGAATGGGTGGGTAATGCAGAGCGTGTAGGGTAAGACTGAATTGTGTAAAGAGTGGACCAAAGATGCTTCAAGGGGCCAGAGTAGGCCCGAAGGGGACCAAAGTGCACAAGGGAAAAATTGAAGCGTGCAAGGAGGGGACCGAAGTGCATCTAATGCAAGGTGGAGAGGGCACAAAATGAAAAGATGATTGTGAAAGTGGGGTGAATGAATGGGTAGTCCCTAGGAAATTTTTTTGGGCTTTTTTTTGATGTTTTATTGGTTTTTTATGATTTAAAAAAAAGGTTTATGGATGTGTTAGAGCGGGAGTCAGGACCCCTTCACACTTGTGGTGTATGACCAGGTGGGGAGAGGATTCATAAAGGGGAATATGTCGACAAAGGGTAGGGAGAGGAGGTAGGGGAGGGGGTTAGGCGAGGAGCCCTAATTGCAGTTGTGACTGGGAGGGAAGGAGGAGGGGGGAGGGGCGGTGCAAGAGGTGGGTTGCATGGCACGGACCTGTGAGAGATATGAGGTTGTGAGATAAGGAGAGGAGGTGGGAGGTGGTGTTGGAAGGGGGGTGGGGGGAGTGCGGTCGCAAGCGCGACCCATGGGAGAGGTGAGGTCTTGGGGTGGGGGAGGAGGTGGGGTGGTGGAAAGGGGGGGTGGGGGATTGGGTCGCAGCCGCGAACTGTGGGAGAGGTGAGGCCTCAGGGTGAGGGGGGAGAGGGAAAGATGGGGTGGGAGTGAGGTTTGGTTGCAGGAGTGACCTAAACATGGGGTAGGAGAGAGATGGAAGTGAGGTGTTAGGGAATGGTATAGGCCCAAAGGGGGTGATGAGATAACTTGGAGTTGGACAACCCAGTCGCAAGTGTAACCAATCAGAAGTGGGCATACGTGTAAGATGACAAATGACGAAGTTAACAAGGGTCACAATAAGTTAGTGATAAGAGGTTGTGAGATGGTTGTAAGGCGGTTGTGGGATGGTTACATGGAGGTCACACCTGTGACCAAGGAGAAGTGAGGAGATGAAGAAGAAATTGGATTGAAGCATGCAAGGGACCAGAGCATGCAAGGGGATGACTAGAGAATGCAAGAAACCAGAGTACTCAAGGGACCAAAGTGTGCAAGGGGTAGACTAGAGCTTGTATGGGAGTAGAGCACCTAAGGGGATGGAAGGAGCATTGCATACGGGGAAGACCAGGGCATGCAAGGGGAATACCAGAGTGTGTAAGGGACCAGAGCACACAAGGGATTGATCGGAGCGTGCAAGGGACCATAGCGTGCAAGGGGCATACATGAGCACACAAGGGACTAACACGCGTAAGGGGCAGATTGGAGTGCACAAGGGATAGACCGCATAAGGGGTAGAAAAGATGCGAGACAAGGATGAGTAGAATGGAAGAAAACAAGAAAATGATTTAATCTGAAAAGTTACAGGTTAGTCATAGTTGCAATTGAACGTGGGAAAAAACTGAGATGTAGAACATAATGTAGAATGAGTGAATTGTGGATTCTGGAAGGTTATAAACCAGTTGTAGTTGAATTGTGACTGGTTCTGGGAAAATATGAGATGAAAAATTGTAGGGAAATCACAGTTGTGAGTGTGACTGGGAAAAATATGAGATGAAAAATTACAGGGAAGTCGCAGTTGCGATTGAGACTGGGAAAATTAGGACTCAAAACGACTGTCAGAAATGGATATGGAAGTGTGAGAGAATGTTGTTAAGAATATAAACAATTACAAATGCAACTCAGAGACATTAAAAATTGAGATGAGGTGTTGTGATCAAGATAATGTTGTTTTGTTTGTCTTTCAAGTTGGATATGGGCCCCGGTTAGTTTGGATGCCTATGTAACGATCTCTCTCAAACTACCAATGTTATCTGAACGAGTACTGTTCACCAAAAAATGTCTAGTCGTAGACTTTACCCCTTGATCAATCAAGATGTGGCTATTACCATAGACAACATTGGGTCTACCCACGAGTGAAGCTAGTCAATCAGGTTGGGTCGTTGACCCTTTTCACCGATGAGTCCTCTCAATATGACAGCTACTTCAGGGTTCTTATGGCTCTCCTCACAATGAGATTTAGGACTTATGCCCAAGAAATTCCCACAATTATGTGGATGGGTATTTACCCATATCTGAACATGTATTTAATGTGTATTCATTCCCAATTCGTTCCCTTAAGAATAAACAAGTGTTTTTTTAATGTTTTTTTAGAAACAAAATTATAGAAAAATCGCGCTCTCGACTACACTACAACTAGATTGTTAGAATTTTTTGGTAGAAAAATAGCAACACAGTCACAATTGCGACTGACCCATGATTTTTTTTTTATATTTTTAGCAGATATACAAAATTAAGTGTTAGTTCTACAACAAAAATGTTAGGGAAAAATAAAACCAAATTGAAAGGACTAATAAAACCCTAAAGAAACCACTATTAGATTCAGAAAACAAAGTAATTTACCCACAACCAAAATGGTCCCATCGTGATCGCCAAAATGTATGCCTAAAGTTGGATCACCTGCAAGATGGATTAGTAGATATTAAAATCACCAAATCAATGTTACTAAAAATAATGGGCTTACGATACCATTGAAAAAGTGAGGGACAATCACGGGTTATTTATTGAATAAAGTGGGTAAAATCTTCCTAATCTGAATCTATAACATGCACACAAGCACACTTAGAAAAATATTAGTTGTTTTTGGTGGTTAGGCGATCTGCCTCGATCAGATCCCTAACCTCTTAAGGAGATAAAAGACATTTTATTGAAGTAAAATGACAAATTAATGCATGAAATTGAAATAGTACACCTGACTCAGTCGTAGGCTAGTTGCAGTTGTGATTTGCTGAAAATCACATGGAGATCGCAAACCAGTCATAGTTGCGACAAAAACCTATGTTGAAATTTCACTAAAACAGTGATGCAACAAGTTGCACCTATCCTTTATGATCAACCTTCACCTCTCCAAGACATGCAATACTAAAATATGCGAGCTAAAAAAGCAAAAAAATCAAGTATGGGCTCAAGTGCACAAAGAGTCAAAGGGTTGGAATGATGGGGTGAGTGGTGTTTTATAGTTTTAGAATGCATAGGGGAATGAGACACATATGGGTTCAATGTGCATAGATGAGTGAGATGATAAGGGTCCATTGTGCATTGGGCATGCAAATGGGTATGTGGGATGGACATAATTAAATGTGATTGGGTGAGGGTTAATAAATGAGTGACGAGGTGTATTTTATCACCATTGTTGTGTGGTTCTTTTATTTTTTTGGGATTATTGTGTTTTATAATATTTTTGGTATTTTAGAATAAGATACCTTATGCACAAGGTGCGTTTTCTAATGTCTACACCAGGCGTTCCTGTCCTTGAGATTGTTGCTTTCTAGAATTAGACACATAGCTTACACAACCCAAAATATCCCCTTCTAGATTAGTCTCCAGTCCAGAATCGGTTCAGACCTACAAATACACATTGAGTCATTTTACAAACCCTATCTATCACTCTTTCTTGTGTTTCATTTGCTTCATTTTGCATGTTTATTGTTATATCTATTTAATCAACAATGTACCTATCTTATATTTAATTTCATTAAATCACCTATTATGTTGGTCCAGAGTAATATAATTTCATTATAGTTTTCTAATATTTACAAGCTTTGATGGTTTCAACTATATTCTTGGAGTGGGAGATCTATACTTGTCCATTTATTTCTTCTAATTCGGGCTTGGGTTAATTAATTAGAGTAGCACTTGCAACCACATTTGAAGATGTAATATTTTTTATGTAGATGGAATGCATGAGTGACCAACAAGGGAGGAGCCTAAAAAACCTACCACTTCATTGTAAGCATTTTTGAAAAAACTTGTGCAAAATTCGATTGTATAGTCAAACTTTTGACTTTGCAAAGATCTTCATAGTTGAATTTTCAATCATGCAAACATACACAATATATAAGAACAATGGGTTAGGAGCATTGTAGAAAAAAGTACACAACATTCTATTCTAGGAAACTGAGCAATGTAGATTCATACTTGAGGCAAAGCATAACCACATTGTAGGCATGGAGAAATATGAATCCTCTGGGGCTATACTATAAGGTGGATAGGAAAAATTAATTTTGTCTATTGAGCGCCAACTATACTTCATTTTATTGTTTAAGTAGATGACAACTAATATTCTAGTTGTAATAATTAATTTTAAATCACACATGACATAAAGTCAACACCAAATTTGTGAAGCAGAAACTTTGAGTTTGCATCGCTTTTCAAATTTGAGTGGTCAATTTTAGTAACTTGGTCAATTTTCGTTGACAAAACGTTCCCGATTAATCAATAAAATGGTGGTGTATGGAATTTCTATGAAGGTGAATAACATTTCCAAGAAAAAATCTCCTATCCACTGCCATGGTAATGCCATCCACCACTATTCTCAATCACAATATAATTATAATTGAATTGGTCAAAGCTTTAATGTGAAAACAAATATGTATGAAGTTTAACTTTGATTATCTCACTTATTTTAATTTGTGTGTGGAGTACAAATATGATCATGTAAATGTGATTTATTTATTAGTTTTATATTTTATTTGTTTAGTGATTGCACATAAGAAGTGGTAATAAATAAAATGCTCAGCTCTTAATCAAGTAAAAGTCCAAGGTCGAAAATGAGGAAGTGCAAGCTAAATGGTAATAGGTTGCAGTTTTTTTTTGTTGTCATGGGGTTTTATTTATATGTATTTTATAAATTGAATAAGTAATGCAAATATGACATAAAGTTAACACAAAAAAATGTGAAGCAAACCCAATGTAAAGTGAGCACAAAAATGATGTTATTAAAAATCCCAAAAGCTTACATGGAGAACTCCAATTGTGGAATCAATCCCTCCAACCTTTTTATCGTAAGGAGGTCAAAGGTTCAAATTTAGTCACGATCAAATGTCGTCCTTTTTTTATAGCCACATAAAGAACGAAGAAACATAAAATTATTCATCTACGCGCTAGAAGGAGGGCTTGAACCTCCGACCTTGTGGTTAACAGCCACACGCTCTAGCCAACTGAGCTATTCCAGCTATGCTTTTTATTCTTTATTCATAGTAGATAACATAATTTAAAAAAAAAAAAAAGAAATTTCCAAAGCAAGCTAACTAATTAAAGCTGCTTTAAAAGTGAACCATTCAAAAGCGCATCTCTTCTTCCGTTGCCGGGATTTGAACCCGGGTCGTCTGGGTGAAAGCCAGATATCCTAACCGGACTAGACGACAACGGAGATACCATCGTGAAGTATTGTATTAATAATTGTTTTATATGTTTTCTTCAGTTAAGGCATCTCTCCCAAGTTTTAGTGGTTTCAGAAAATACATCTCAAGGCGTTGATGGTAGGTGACTCTCGCTTAATTTAACGCCCAATGCAGACTGAAATTAGTATCTCGATCGATTCAAACTATTTAACTTGTTAAAAAATGGAGAGGGAAGGAGTTAAAAGAAGTAATTTAATCATTACCCATTAAAATCAGTTTTCCAGTGCTAACTCTTTTGTGTAAGGATTTTATATTGTTAGAATGCATCTTTAATATATTTATCTTAAAATTGTGATAGATATTAATTTTTAGAATTTTATCCATATTACATTTATTAATAATTTCATTAAAATTTTCTTTTTAAGTGGTTTCAAATGATATTCATATATCATTTAGTTATCTTAATGTGTTAGGGTTGAAAATGACTTTGCAGGAAATAAATTGAGCTCCAAGTTATAACATATGACCAAATTATTACATGTTTTGATTTATTTCTTAAAGCAAACATGAAAACTTTCTAGTTATGGTCAAATGGATATCAAATTCAAGGTTAAAATGATCTTGTGACAGTTAAATGGATGTCAAATTTATCATCATAATTAATTGTTTATGCACATAAATTACAACCCCCTAATACTAGCAATCGTATGTGAAATGTACGATGGAAACACCGAAGGGGATATATTGGGGAAGTTGAACTAGAGGGAGAGAAAAAATGAAAGAGGAAGAGGGAATAAGAAGAGGGGTTTGATGGTGGAGAAGTGTAAGGGAAAAGAAAGTGGGTTCAAAGACAAATGTGAAAGTATACCCTAAATAGCCACATGACAATAATGGCTAGCGAATGAAGGAGAAGATTCTTGTTCTCTAAGAAGTCGGGGGAACTGTTTCCTGAGATATATCATAATGTAAGGAGAGGTCTAAAATTAGTGTAGAAACGAAAAATAATTTACAATTATAGCTTCTTGTAGAACTTGGCAGGCCCCCTTTTAAGTTTTAATTTGAAACCATTGGAAGGAAGTAGGGAATGCAAAAAGCATAATCAACAATTAAATGTACCGAGCAAATGGTCACAAGAGAGAAATTATGTATGGAACGTACTTTGTATTTTTTAATTTATTGTATTATGGCTTCGAGGTCGTCAACTAGATGATGTTTAATTTGGTAGATAAGAAAAATAAATGAATGGAAAGTTGAAAATGAAATGATGGAAATTAAATACTTGCATGCCCCGTACCTATTGCACACGACAAACAATTCTAACGTGACGAATTTCTACTATATGTACCCCACTTTATAGTTTTGAACTCGATTAAACTATTGACATGATGCATTCTATGCTTAAATGGGCCAAAACAAATAAAGGGAGAATCCAAAAGTTTCCAAGGTTGTGATGTGACCGCAATGCCTCATTCTAGTAGAACGTTGTAGCACCTGTTTCTAGCTATAAGCTTGAGTAAGTGTAGGAAATATTTGATGCAAGGATATGTATCGACAACATATCCCTTCTAATGATTAGTCATATGACTGAAATATAGATTACGGATTTTGATTGAACAACATTAAGTTTTTGTAGAAAAGGAAAAGACATGAATGGAAATCAAAATGTAAATATGTTGGAGTTCTAAATACTTGCAAGTCCCACATCACCTAATCTTTTTTTCTTTTTCTTTTTGTCATTTGGGTCATCCTTCGATCTTCTAGCTCACAAAAGGTTATAAAAATGGAGTGCTTTAACTTGATGAATATACTTTGGATGATTGTTTTGAAGATTATAATTCATTTAATTAATTTGAAGATTATAATCTATCGACGAGACAACAAATTTCAATAATTGGAATGTATTGAATGCATAGATATTGGTCGAGGACTACATTCAGATCGCGTTTGTATAAAATCATGTAATGCAATGAAAACCATGTGAACATCGACCTCGTCTAGTGGATGGATATATGAGTGAAAGGAAAATTTTATCCAATAGTGGCCTCATGGTGTCATATAACCCCCTGATGGTACACAAAATCAAAATATACAAATTTTTCTTCATACGATTTCTATAAATGTCTCTAGCCATAAACAAAAGGACAAATTATACAATCCATAAGTGAACATTTTGATTTCAACTATAAACGTTAAATTTCAACAAAAATGCCCCTGGAAAAAAATCCAGGTTCAGCCATGGATATATTCAACTAAATGAAAAAAAGGGCTTTAAGGGCGTTCGATATATTTATGGCCTGAACACTATATAATCCAACATTCAAAGATCATATAGATCTATACAAGACGCATACTCAAACAAGATGTAATGATAATACAAAAACAACGTCAAAGAGAATAAACCAAAAATATTCTATCTGCGGAATAAAGAACTCTACATCCTACAATGGCAAGAGTTAATCAAATTTCTGCAGATTTATATTTGGAACAAATTTTACTATTTGCGTAGGAGTTTCAGACAGACGAATCTCCACCGAAATTGGCTGTTGTTCCACCAAAGTAGACTTTTTTCTGAGTCTGCACTGAATTATGCAGACTGACTTTCTGCCGCCAAGATTCGAACACAAATTTTGCAGAGCCTCCAGTTCTGCCTGAATTGGACCGCCCTTTTAGCGCATATTGTTGTGCTTTTGTGCCTTTGCTATTTGTGGAACAATAGGCTAGTCCGTTGGAATCACCATTGTGAGGCAAACATTTAAATGGAAGAATTTCTCCCATATTAAAGCAAAAATAATGCGAAAATAAGGCCTTAAAAAGGCCAACGACATGCCTAAGCAACACAACATTGACCAAAATAATGCAAATCACAACCCTATGGCGTCATTTTTATGGAGATCCGTGTTCAACTCCCCTTAAGAGTAATGCAGAAACTCATTTTGGTGGATTCAAGCAGAAAATTGTGTGATAACTGTCGCTGCCTTGCTAGAGCTGAGTTGGGATCCTTGCAACCAAGATGAATAGGGCCAAAGTGTTGTTCTGAGTTAGAGAAAAAGAAATCAGATCACCACAAATGGAGCCCAAGTTAAATGGTGTGGCCGAGTCAGAAACCAGAGATCGATATATGAGCCACAACCTATGGGAGAAACTAAGAAACTGAGCTGAGTGCAGTAGATTGGGTCAATGGTGAACCAGGGCCAAGGTTAAATGTGGTAGTGCCATCGAGTAGGGAGAGACAATTCCGTCACACCACCACCCGAATGCCTCCCAATCACCACCGATTTGAGTCAAGATGCGCTAGAGAGAGTTGCAGAGGAATGCGAGAACCGAGGCAGGGCCGTCACACTACCTGAAATGAAATACATGCCAAATTAGACTACAATGAACAACTGAAAAAATGTAACTTGCCGTAGAAGCAACTATATTGTACAAATTGATTGATCTACCTAGATATGTATCCGTATATGAAGGGGGTTCAATTGTCTGTGACATGAAATTGACAGAAGTCTTGCCGCTTATTTTCCAGGAATGTTTTCTTACTTCTGTTTTAATCGTACTCCTTGTGGTTTGAAAGGAATCAATATGGTTTTACTGGTTTTGAAAGGAATCAACGGATCCCCTCGATCCGTGCGTCAATGCATCTGTACACAACATACACCCTCCGATCTGCACACAACATGCATGGAAACATGCCGTGGTGCGTTGATCTCCTACAATTTTCAGTTTCAGCAAACCACTTCAAATTTATATACGCCTTCGGCGTAATAAACTATTCTCTTTACATATTTTATCTCAAAGGTTAGTCATCTTAATATGCCGAGAAATCTGGAAAATACCTTGAACAACCAAGTAAGGTAGAACCAAACATGAAATACATAGGAGCATAACTATAAAAGAAAACGTGTCTTTTTTGTATTTATTTCTTGAGAAATCCACTCCACCACGATCTTCATAGACCTGTCAAATGCATTTTGAACATCCATGATCATGTTGAATACTAGTTCTTCTTGAAAATAACAACCCCAAAATATTATGTGTCAATTTGCATTTGAAAATGGAGAGCAAATTTAAAAAACATAGATAACCAGTTTGTTCTGCATTATGGTATTTAGAATAGAGATATACTACAACTAATATAAACCATATAGTGTATTGTTTTCCACAATTGATACCTTCAACAAACTAGTAAGCCATTCAAATTCAAGGCGAGCCTTATTTAACATGTAGAAACACTATCTGAAACTGCTCAAGTCGAAACAATAAAAATTTCTGGGAAGTTGTTGTGGTGTTTCATATTAAATAGAAGCGGTTGATTAAGATGCATGTAGTGTATTGGGCAGGTTAGTCGGAATGTTGTAGTCGAAACATGTAAGTTCAAGGGTTGAATTCTGGGAGGAAAATGCAACAAATTTTTTTGTTGAAAGTTTTTAACCATGGGAAACTGACTGCATTGTTTGTGTGCGCTCTTTACGCTCAGGTAAAATTCAGTAGCTGCAATTGTGTTAATGTGTGAACGAAAGCATACCCTCCTCAGGTCTTCTGAAAGTTTCACCAATGCCTTGTATTCAACATTAGGCTATTTGCATCCTTCCAACGCTTGGATTGCTAGTCTACCAAATCCAATTTCAGAGTATTTTTAATCAAGGAGGCGATTATTTAGGTGGGTGACCTTGCAATTTAACTAGGAATGGTGCCTTATAATATTCTACGGAAGAGCCTAATTATCAAGCAAGTTAGCACCAATGTCAACAAAATTCAAACTTGTGATCTCCCTTGCACAACACACATGCTCCACCACTACGATGCAATGATTTCTTCCAATTTTTTTTTGTCAAGACACTGATTATATTGTCAACTGCTAACTTGCATGATATTTATGATCAACGCTATAACTAGATATATTACTTCCATGTTTGGATTGCCTTGACTATTGTAATAAAGTTGAATAATGCAATAACATGCACTGTGATAATTGAAGTGTTTTCATCCAGATTATAAATTTCCTTGCATTGTATGTAAAATTCAACTAAAGTTTGAAATTGGACTCAGAACACATCTTGCAAATCAAACCTAAATTCAACATGGTATTATCTAAGAGGAATTGGGGAAGAAACAATGGCTTGATCTATCTCTATAATTGGCACATTTCTCATTTGTATTGCTTTGCATTCTCCTTCATTGCATATGAAATTCAATGAATGCTTAAGATTGTTAATAGGGGAGAGGTATTAGTCATTGATACCTTAATTTCAAGGGTATAGAACGTCAACTAAATTACATTTTTGGCCAATTTTTTTTGTAAGGATAGTTCAGCAAGCCCACTTGCTGTAGAGGTGATTTTTTAGACATCTTAAATGAAATATATCTTTATAAATTCTATTTTCCCGCAAACTCTCAATTTTTCCTACTTGACCCAATAATTGTGCATAAAAACCTTAAATTTATATTAAAAAAAAATAACTGGCTCCTAAAACATGCCAAAAAACCCATCGACAAAATTTAAGAGCCTTCATTTTTGCATGCACCACATTTTATGCAGATACCACCACTACCCACCCACATTCTATCACCGATAATTGTGACTCAAATGACGTAGTATGCCATTTTAGTTTTACTTTACCTTTTCCTTCACACCGATTTTTGCTTCATTTTTATCTGATGTTGGTTTTTTTTGGACACTTTGCGGGTTGAGATGGATGTGTTGTCTCCAATATTGAGGAACAACATAACTTGTAATAGTGTGTTTTCACACCAATACTATGTGTAGATGTTTTATTTTGCACTTGAGCATTGTTTGTTTGTGTTGAATAGTTTTTAAGTATTTGTTTCTTAGGGTTTTTTGGAATAATGATGACATATTTTAGTTGCATGATTGGAATACAATGTTTGAAATGAGTTATGTTATCATAGGGATACAACCCACAACTAATTTCACAACATCACAATGTTTGTATGTTTTGCTTTGCACTGGACTATTCTTTGTTTGTGTAAACTATTCTTCTAGCATAGATTTTAAGTGAACAATCTTGCATAGCTTGCCTGCGAGCTTATATAACCTTAAACTTTGTAGTATGTACATTATACAAAATGGGAATTATTAAAAAACCCATATATCATGTTTCTTTGATAGTTTTTTACAATCTTTCAGTTTTTTAGAATTTTGGGGCATTTTTGAGTTGTATGATTGAAATAAAAAGTTAGAAATGAGGCATGTATCTCAAGGATAAAATCCACAATTGTGAAGCAAATGCATTGTCATTCTATTTTAGTATTGCTTTTATTTCTTCATTGAACCCATTTTAATTTTAATCTGGAGTTGTTGGTTCACATTGATTGTAGTCGTTGAATATGTTATATTAGCTTGAATCTTACAACTCTTTCCAGTTTACCGGTTTCTACTTATAGATCTTAGTGCAATGATGTTTATTATTTGGTTTGAATGAGGAATACTAATTATTTTGCATAGCTGACCTATAAACTTATGCACATAAACTTTAAGAGGAAAATATTGCGTAGCTTTCTTGTGACCTTATACATTGCATACAAATCGAAGTGTGGACTTTCTGCTAAGATTTTTTTAATAATAAACCCATATACCATATTTTGTTGCTAGGTTTTTTAAGCCTTTCAGTTTTATTGAATATTCTAGCATATTTGAGATGCACAATTGAAATACAAAATTTGAAATGACGTATGTGTCATTTTTTTTTTGCACCCAATATGTATCTAATCATTGGTTGTTGATTCACACTAATTGCAGTCTTTGAACAAGTTATAATAATTTGAATCTCATAACTCTTTCCTCTTTACTAGTTTTTGCTTAAATATCCCAGTAAAATGATGTTTCTATACCTCCACTAACTTCCTACATTCCATCAC
Organism: Taxus chinensis; assembly: GCA_019776745.2. NCBI lineage: Eukaryota > Viridiplantae > Streptophyta > Pinopsida > Cupressales > Taxaceae > Taxus > Taxus chinensis. Next base: position 561,286,078 of record CM034155.1, on the reverse strand, counting down.
CGATAATTATGATTCAAATTACATAATAGAGCATTTTAGTATTATTTTACCTGCTCCTTTGCATCATTCTTATCTGATGTTGGTTTTTTCTAAAGGCGTGTCTACTTGTTTGAGTTGTATTATTGAAATAAATTCTTATAAATGAGGTTTGAGCACTTCATTTTGGTTCCTACATTATGGCAGTGAGAATTTCTCACATTGAAAGATATGTAATGCTTTAATATTGTGTTTTCACCATTTTTAGATTTGATTAGGGTTTCTATGCTATAATCAAACAAGGAATGAAATATAAGTTACATGAGGTTATTGTGACTAATTAACTTCCAACATTAACCATTCAATATAGAAATAACACATTAATACTTGGAATAAGTGTACACGATGTAATAAAAACTCATAAATACATGGGATTGCATGCACTTATCTGATTACATGTGATTATGGGGAAATCTGGGTGATCTACATGCTGAAATAATGGTATATGGGCTTGAGAATGCTTCATAATTGAAATTGTGACTTAAGAGTCTCTCTGGGAAGGAGTGTGTAGTAGGGGCAAGAAGGTCTATATAGTCTAGACCTCTTTGCATAGATTTCAACCTACTTAGAACTATGGTCTATTAATTTATAGGTTTTTCGTTTGTATAATTCTCTTTTTCGTTTTATGTTGGTCACTGTCAAACATACTAAACGGGTATTTGAATACTCTACTCAATATTTCAAAACCATAACCATGAATGGAGTCCTGTAAAATAAAAATTAGTTGGGTTGTTTGAGCCCTTGTGCACTTCCAACATCAACATTGCTCCAAAGAGGCCTCAAACCACACATTGTTCTCTACCTAGCATGTGATATCTAACTGTAGTGTAATGAGATTAGATATCCTTCCTTTGAAATTGCTTAACTTGGGTTTCTCTCTTACAAATCTACTTGAGTGAGTGACTTTGAGTGCTTACAAATATGGGAATTAGTCCCCTAGACCTATTGGGAAGCTTTATACATGTTGATAGTGCTGCCCTAATGAATGTGTAGAGGTATTTTCAGAATGTAGGGAGCTTTGGGTGCATTTTGTGCTAGCTTTTTCAATAAGAGTTCATAAGAGTTCTTGAAAGTGCTAGGTCCTAAATGATGAGAGTTTCACTTGGTTATATTCTTCTGAAGGTGATTTAAGTTACAAAGGTTGACTGAGGAGGAGTAAGTGACCTAAAGAATAATGTGCAACAAAAAAATTGGGACCAAAGTGAGAAAGGTCAAAACCGTACACTAGGGTCAGGACTGTACGAATTTTCTTGCCCCTGCTATACATTTTTGACCTAAGGGTGATAATGTGCAATGTGAAATTTGGAAGTTGACAAGTGGATTTTCTTATTGTATTTATGTTATCCCAAATTTTGAGCTTTATGATAAATTTTGATAACCCATAAAATTTTTCATCCTTGAAGGCCTTGTAAATTTTCTCATCTTTTCAAAATTCTAAAATTTATGGCCTTAAAAGTCATTTTAATGTGTTTTTTTGGGTTTTTAGGTCCACCCTGCACAATTGCATGTCATATGTTAAGTGTTCCCTTAACCCCAAAACTCGACACACTATAGTATTTCAGGTTTCAGAATTTGAAGACATCAGAACAAGAAGTGGAAATACATGCTAAGTGTTAAATGTCTTCTGAACCCTGAACCTCGAAACACTATAATGTTTTAGGGTTTTTTGATTTCTTTACATCAGAGCATGTGAAGGTTTCAACATGTGACATGTTGGATGTTTTCCAAACCCAAAACCAGACACCCTTAGTGTTTCAGGTTTTCGGGGGTAGGAGACATCAAAACATGTCAATGCTAAAACATGCTTCATGTTGATGGTGTCCCAATCCCCAAAAAGCATTGTAACCCTTTGTGTCAGTTTTTCAAAACTTGATAACATGTAAACAAATCATGTCGTGTGCGGTCAACTTCCTGACCCCAAGTCAACACATTAATTACCAAGTCAGATTTGGCCCCACACATGTCAACTGCCATGTAATTAATGCAAGTTGGTTATACATAATCATGATTTTTCATGTCACTTTCACCTTAGTACGAATTTGATTTTTTAACTTTACGGACTTGCTTATGGCCTTCGAACTCTTGATGGTGATTTAGACACATTTTCTTGATTTTTATTCATACCCATTTAGTTTTTCGGTGAGTTCAATATTTCTCATAGGGTTTAACCAAAATTTGAGATGCTTTTCCCCCCGTTTACCCTCCTAGTTTGTTTTTCCTGGACTATTTGGGTTTTATTAATCTCTTGTCCTTGTTCTTGTTTAATTGAGGCTTTTTTCTCAATTATTTACCATCATTATGAGATTATATTTTTACCCCATAACTCATTTTCCAACTGAATTGATGCTAGAAATGTCTAAAAATGTCTAAAAACCTGACATGAACTTGTCGGGATTTTGGACCCGTCCATCGGGATGAGAAACCCAACTCAGTGTTTCAAAAATCTTGGAATGTGTAATAATTCTTAACCTTTGACTTGTTTACATCATGATTTTTTAGTGTGCTAAACAAGTGCAATTCTCTAAAAGTTTGTTGAAACTCTTATTGTGCAAAACATCATACAAGTTCCGCTCAGCGTGTCGGGTTTCTTAACGTGATAAGAAAGGAGAAAAATCCAACAAAGGATTTTTGGGATTTTTGGTGTGCAAATCAAGGTGGAAGTTCTAATTATTGTTTTTGAGCATCCAGAGGAATTATCAGACAAGGTTTTCAATTCATCCTTCAATGTTTGAATCAATGAAAGGGAAAGCTAAACCAGAAGTATTAAAAGAAGAAAAAGAGATGAGATATAAATATCAAGGGGTGGTTCCAGTTCCACCTTTGAATATTGACATCAAAGATATAAAATTGGGTCACATTGACATGGATGGATCTTGGAAAAGAGTCAAGAGCCCTTCTAATACACCATGGATGCAATGATTATATGATAGTGGATTTCATCTTACTGTAGTCTTCCCTATCTCCGCACAATGTCTAGAATTTGTGCTTGCAGTAACTAGTCACTATGATACTGAATCTAGGAAAATAAGAAATCTAGATGGAGAAATAGTGATCCGCTTGGACACTGAATACTTCGAGGAGATACTTAAACTTCCAGAACTCAACAAGTAAGTGGATACCAACCTCAAATTTTTTTAGTAGGATTGGAATGATAATGCAACAACTTGTATTAAACATCTAAAAAAGATTTACCTTAAGAAACCAAAGCCTACAATAAGCATATTCTCGAAGACCCTTCCTAGGAGTGATTTCATTACAAAAATTAATGACATCATAACAATACTAATAAGAGTCGTTGGTATTCCTGAGGTGAAGGAATTTCAAGAAGGGAGGTACCAATTTATCACTGCTATGAGAAAGAATACATAATTATTCAGACGGGGGGAGTTCATCAGTGACACACTACATAAGCAGCCGAGGGAAGTGCACACAACTGAGAAATTTTACAGGATGTCATATGTCACATACACAGTAGTTGACATGAGAATATACCCTAGATTAAACACAGAGGGGATGAGGAGTTTAGACTATTTCTATGAGTTTTATCCTCAATTGTCTCTGCAACAGAGTCTCAAACATTTGATAAGGGTGAATGATGATTTATTATACAACATTATATGTAAATTGGAAAAAGTCATTTCCAAGTATCAGTGTGATGATGCATCCCAAAATGTTGTGTCACATTGGGGATGTATATTCCTTCAATTCTCAACTTGCATCTACATCCGAGTGGGAGGATTCCGGTGTTCTCCATACTTATTGTTGATATAACCAAAAAAATAATGGTTCTTGATGGAGTTGGTGAGGTAGTTATTGGATCTCCATAAGTTCTAACAAATAAAACATAAGGTGGGAATTTTTTTCCCAATCTCGATTGACTGATACACATACACATCAATAATCAAGGAAAATAACATTGACACTGAGATGGTAGGAGTAACTCTTAAATATTTTCATTCAAGGCTTATATTTGATTATAGAGGAGTGTTGAAAAGCCTTGGGACTCTACATTTTCATGTACCGAAACTTGAGGATTTATGGATCGTAGGGATGAAGTAACAATAAGAAGGAAAGATTACAACTAGATGACCCTAGAGGAAGAAACCAAGTACAATATTACAGATATTCTAGAAGGCACAATAAATGATGGGGAATTCTTAGACCCTATCTATGAGAAAATAAATGTAGAAAATATGGGTTTTCCCCAATTAATTGGTCAATCATAGAAGTAACATCTATCAATGAATGAGTTTACTCAGATTCATATTCAGACCAACCACTTTATTTATTTATTAAACATCCAACCTAAAAGTGGTAACTTTCTAAAGATAAATACAACTACTTCGTGAGAAGTGGGTCCCTCCCAGGAACTTTAGGATAAAGGCAAGGTGCCTTCCAAGCCTATAAAACTGAAATTTATCACCACAAAAACGAAATCTACTCATTCTTCCATTCCTTCCACCACCATTGTGAATGTGGAATCTCCTTCTCCCTGAAAGGTTCAAGGATCTTCAACTAACACCATGGTTGTGTAGTCTCTTCCCGTTCCCCTCCTTCTATTCACTTACACAGTTCCTCTTGTGACCCTAGCTCTACATCTGTCACCTCATCCTATCTCTCTTCCTCATTTTTCTTCTCCTCCATCTTCTTCACCTCCCTCATCCACCAATGTGGTGCAAGTTTTAACTATCCCTATAGTCATTGTTCATTCATCATATTTTCCCATCTCATATTCTTCTATTTCCTCCATACATCCCACGTTGGTGCAGGTATTCTCCTCATTTTCCTCACTTTCTTTAGGGGTTAGTATGTCCTTGGGTTCCCCTAATCACAACTCTCCCTTCTCTATCTTCTTCTCCTTCTTCTGGTGTGATCATTCCCTCCATTCCTACTCTTTCCTCCTCTCTTACCATGGTTATTTTATCCACCCTTTCTCCTTTGGTTTCACATTTTTCCACCACTTCTAGTGAAAATCATATGAGAATGTCCCCTTAGTAGTAGTTGTCCCCCTCCTCAGTTCCATTTTGGCTTGTGATCCAAACCCCCCCAAAAGAGGAATATAATAGTGCTCCTTGAGGATTTTGATTTCAAAATATTAAATCTAACTCCCTCCCACATAGAAAATAAGCCCAAAATGCTTTCCGACATCACCATTGATCAATCAGGAGAAAGGTTTGTTGAGATTATTGTGCTTGCTACAAATAATAGAAAGGAATATATCATTGCTGTCGACTATCAAATAACTAAGGTGACACTAGGGAAAGCTACTAAAGAGGGGGTGTAATAAGATCTTGAGGTAGCCTTGAATAATGTATTTGAAAAACTCAAATAGACCAAGTCTACCAAAGATGAACTCAAGGAAAAGGTTAAACAATTTACAACCTTACTTCTTAAGATTACTAAACCAACTCCAGTCTCTTCTCTTGGTTTGACCATTTTTGATGCATCATCTGTATCAGTGGTCGAGAAAATTGGTCAACAAGGTTGGGCCATTAATAGCTAGATTGATAGGCTCCTTGATCATGGAAAGAAATTGATTGAGGATGTTATTGAGGTCTACAATGAAATTGAAAGAGAAGAATTGAATATTGAAAAATGAATGATGAGCTTGGTGAAGAATGCAATAATTGGGAACTCACTTTGGAGGCCCTGAAGAGCTTGAAAATGTGGATATTGATACCCTAGTGCAAAAGGGAGTAATTGGAGAGAGGGGAAAGCATTTTGAATTTTATAGGGCCATTGAATTTTGAGTTAGAATTTTGTAGGAGGCCAAAGAGAAGGTATAAAAGGCAAACTAAGAAGGAATTGATGTCACCAATGAAATTGGTGATGAATTTTCCAAGATACCTTGCCAAGTCCTAGACGAGGATTTGAATATGTTACCTATAAGTAACATCTATATTGAGTTCAAGGAACTGGTTAGGTAGAGAATATTCCAAAGTGGAACAAGGTTTTGATTTGCAATCAACTAATAATCTGATTGTATATCCAATTTTTTTGAATAATTTGGCAAAAAATCCTCAAGCAATTTCATAAGCCCCCGAGAAAATTGATCAACGTACTTGACACGTGTGATGTATTGAACCAATATTCATGTGAGCCAGATGATAAATAAGTTCAAGAGATGATTCAAAAGTTCCACACATATTGTGATAAGAAAGCTGATCAAGAAGTAGATAAAGAGAATTCCAGTTAGATATTAGCCATGTTTTTCCTTTTTTTTATCAAACATATAAATTTTTGGATGTTTTGACATCATTTGGATTATCATGTTGACTTGGTAATTTTGCACAAGAACCATCCAAAATAATTTAATATGTATTTACTATTAATAGTCTGTGGTGTACTCATTTCCCTTCTTCTCTCTTCATTTTATCTACAAATGTAAAATACTAAATTTATTTAAGGGATGCATTTTTGGGATTGAATATGAGTAATTATCGAGTAAAAAAGAAAAGCTTTGTTTTTTCTCTTTTCTTTTCAAAAAGGAATAAAGAGACACAATTTAGAATTTTTGTTGAATGTTTTCTTGATGTTAATGTTGTTGTTCTTAAGCTCTATGCATTACATTTCCTTATGATTCCAATTCATTTCTATTCAATACGAATTCAATTTATTGTTATCCTTTTACCACATGTGTACAAGGAAATTCAAATATACATTTGCCAAATAGAAAGCAAAATTATTCATATATATTATTCTACTCCTATAATTCCTAAAATCAATTTACCTCACTTTCACATTCCATTATGAAGTAAACAAATAAATCTACTGGTATGAGATCCCACACCCAAAAGTTAGATTAGTGTGAATATTGTAAATATTCCTTTTGTTGTTCTTAGTGTTGACATGCATGAGTTAAGGTGTTGCCATTGCTGTAAAAACTCATTAATGAAAAAGAGGATGATGGAGAAGTATTAAAATATTCTTGGCATGATGATGACATAATCAATCAAGTTGATTCATGATTGCAAGAGTGGACAAGGTGTGAATGACTTGGTCTAGCAATCCTAATCAGGTGACCTAGCTATCCTAGGTGATGAAGTATGGTGAGTAGATATGCACGGTGACTTAAGGATCATGGTAGAGGTATGGAGAGAATGGTATGAGTGTGTGGAGACACTCACATGAGTTTTAGAGTGCATGTATAAGTTGAAGACCCAATTGCAGGTGCTCATCTAGACTTAGTCTAGGTGCTTGGAGGCCAAATAAAGCATGATATCCAGTTTGAGAGACATGTGAGCTCATGGAGGAATTTAGAGGAGTGATACATGTTGTATAAAGTATGTTAGGTCCTTTTTGTGATCCTGAAAGTTGAGTCATGGTGTTAGTCTACTTTAGGCATAATCCTAAAAGTTTAGAAGCCTATTGGAGCATGATAGTCAATTGTAGGTGTGTGTGAGATATTGAGAACACTCATGGAGGTATGTTATGTTTTTTCAATTATGTAGATGAATTTTTAGAGGTTTAATTCTTGGTTATAATGTTGGTTCAGTTTGTTATGGCCTAGAACATGCAAAACCCTAAGGCCTAGTCATGCAAGTCATGGTGATGGTGAATATGTAGAATTATTTGAGCTATGATGATGATTGAAGATGTTATTAGAGTGTGTTGAGGTACTATGGGAAAATTTTTAGGTTTCCATGATGATAATTTTGTAAGTTATGAAGTTTTGAGGCAAAACATGGTGCTCGAGAAAGCATGATTTCCATCTCGATAGGCAACTTCCGATGCTCACCTGGTCTCACACACTGTGATTTGCATGGAATCTTGTGGATTTTATGAATTTTTTCCCATTAAGTTAATATCATTTTAAAAAGTTAATGGTGTGGTTTCATCGTCTGGTAATACCTTTATGAACGAATGTTAAGAAGGTCAATAACTATCTTTTATGAGTTTGAAACCCTATGTTGAGAAAAATAGGAGAAACCATCTTGGTATGGGAGCCTAGAATGGATTGGTATTGACTATTATGTGATAAGTGGAGGTTGTATAGGTCTCCTCCATATTTCCAGATGAGGTATGTTACAACTTGTGATAGTATGTGGGCCCCACTCAAATAAGCAAGTTTATGAAGATTTTCAGTTTGTGGAAAAATCTTCCATCGAACCCATTGATTAAATCAAAATTTATTAGATCTTGGGAGTTTTAATATATGTCCATGATAGTTTCAGATCATGGTTGAATTCATATATGGAAAATTGTGCCCTATCTTATGAAGACTGGTCTTTGGGCCTAAAAGAGTAGTTTCAAGCAGTTGTAGAGATTGAACTGGTTGAAGGTCTTCCACATGGAGTTGGAAGGAAAATGTAAGATTTTATAGAAATTAAATTTAGATAATTTTTCAATGATATATGGTTTTTATTTTGATGATGTTTTGCCATTGAACCAACTCATTTTGTGAAGACCAAGTTTGACTGTTTCAGGACAGGATTGATTTGGTGAGAAGATTGATGTAGAAGTATCATGTTTTGGATTAGCTGATGCTTTATATCCATTGGATAGTGAAGAGGGATGAATTTTTTTCCTAGTGAAGGATTTTAGAGGTCTTGAAAGTGACAACAAGGGTGTAAACCAGTTGTCTTTCAAAACTACTTTCTGGGAAGCTCAGTTTGGTGAAGAGAAAAAGAGGTGTGGTTTTCATTGTTGGATGTTTCATGAGGTATATCAAGAATATGGATGTTTTATACATGTCAGTGGATTTCCAATGCATGGTTACATGGTATAGTTGAGGTGTTTTGTGTGGTCTTGAGCATGTTTGGTGAAGATTGGTTCCTGGAAGAAGTCAGTTTTGAGTAGGAAATGAGCCTACTTGATAGAGTTATGAAGAAAATTATTTGTGAAAGTAATGTGTGAGAATGAATTATTTTTATGATTTATTTTACATATGTGAGGCCTTTGGAGGCTTGAATAATCAAGGTGATGATGTTTGGATGTCTTTGATGAGTTAGGTGATGGGGTTTTGAGCTTATTTTGGATTGTTTAGTTGTCTTGGTGCATGGCCAACCTAAATGGGTCCATTTTATGAATTTTTATGAGTGTAATGTTATGTTTTTAAGTTTTATTGGTTGAGATATTTTATATAGACCAACCTATGTTATGTTTTTGAGTTGAGAAGCATATAAAGTGCTTGTTTTGGTTCATTTTTGAACTAGTTGTGCATGGAGGGAAAATGCAACCTAGGTGAGGAAGTGAAGGAGGATTAAGGGAATCAAGATAGAGCTGAGGATGTATGAAAAAATATGAAGAAGGTTAAATATATTCATGTGTAAGGTTTGCATTCAAACCAGGTCATGAAAATAGAGTGAGTTTGAAGGAGAGAGAAGTTGAGAAAGGGTTTGAAGGTGTGTGAGATGAATTAGTGATCTCCACCAGTTGTGGTAGAAAAAATATATCAGTGATCATATTTCATATAAATGTGGTTGAGTTGGTTCTTGATTAGCTTAGGGTGTTGTAGCCTCCTTGTGGATTTGGTGCTTCACTAAGCTAGGGGTTGGTGCTCCTTGTGGGGTTGGTGCCTCACTAAATCAGGTGTTGGTGCTCCTTTTGGGGTTTATGCCTCACTAAATATGGGTTTAGTACTAAATTAGGGGTTTTTGCCTTAAATTATTTTGTGCTAATATAAATTTGAAACATGGCTATAATAAAGTTTTTTTTAGTGGGTTTTCTTCCCCTTGAGGGTTTCCCACTTACATTTGGTGTGTAATCTCTCTTGAAACTTTTATCTTGTGTATGTTTTTTGACATGGTTAATAAGCTCAAAATGGTTTATGGATGAATGAATGTTTGAATGATGTATGCAATGTAAAGTAAATGAAGTTAATTGTTTTAAAGGATTGATTCACCCCTCTCTCAGTCCATTGTGATTCTAACAATTGGTATTAGAACAAGTCCTTGTGAAGCAAGTTTGAAAACTTGAAGGAGATCCTCTTGAAGCACAATGCTAATGGTTAAGTCTTCAATGTTGAAGAGAATCCATTGGTCAGAATGAAGATATGAAGTTGTTAAACACTTAGGGTCCTTGATATTCAAAATAGTCTACAAAGTTTGTATCCTTCTCCAATAGAGATAGATCATGATCAGAAGTTTCAAAGGTTTTAGGATCATAAGTTAGGTTCTTAAATCCCTAAAGGACAGAGAAGAAGGTTTCCCTAGGTATGAATGAAAAAGTTGAAATGACCTAGAATCTGATTTAGAAGGTGTTTATGATGTTTGTAGTTAAAGATGTATGAAGGTTGAGAAGAATCTTAAAGACCTAGTATGAATATGAAGATGAAGACTAGATGAAGACAAATTTGTTTTGAGGTTACAAATATAGATCAAAGGAAAATCATGAATAATCTAACCATGTTCTCAAAGACTATGAAGGAATATAAGAGAGGACTGAAGTAGAGAAGGAAATCCTATTAAGAGAAAATAATGTGATTGAGGTAAGGTGTATTTCAATGGTTATTGTCATGATTCATGTATGATTTTGAAGCCAAGAAGGGCTAGAGATTGAAAAAGAAAGTCTTCTAAGAATGGTTGAATCCATCTTCAAAGGAATGCTGCTAATGTTGTGAGTATGGTCACATAAGGTATATGATTTTGTTCCATGAATATTTCTTCTTTTTTGAATTAAGTAATTATAGAACTATAGATAAGTAGAAGGAGCTAAGATAAGTCTGTAGAGGTAGCATTGAAGCTTACAAGCATCAAGAGGATTCTTGAGAGTTGAAAATACTTGGAAAAGAATGAAGACTTAAGAGATTACAGATTTGAGAGAAAATAAGAGAATATATATAGGTTGTCAAGTTGAGATCAAGTATAGGTAAATCCTGATTTGAGTTTATGATGAACTTTTGAGGTATGAAAATGATACAAAGAAAGTATGGATGCTACAAAATAAGGTGTAGTGAAGTACTCTTACTATGATTATGAAAGAATTGGTTATTCTTATCCATGAATAGGCATTAAGAAGAAATGGTATTCAGTAGTCCATGATCAGTTGAGTGTGATGTATGTTTCATCTTGTGTGACATCCTAAAGTGAGGTCTATATTGTGTCCTACATCACCTATATAGAAGTCATTATAGCATATAGAGTGTCCTTGAACCAAAGAAGTCATAAGTATGTGTTGTAAGTATCTTGAGAAACTAAGAAGTTTGTATTCATCATGTTAGGAGATCTAAGAGTTGAGCTAAGTCCAAGCTCTAGGAATACATCATCCTCGAGAGAGAAATTATGATCATAAGGTCAGTATAAAAGTGTGTAAATGCCTAAGGACTAGTATAAGTTTGAAGGTATGTTGGTCTATCAAAGTGCTTAGAGAATTGAGTTGGTATGAGTGTGTGGATTAACATATTGGTCTTAAAGGGTTTAAGTACGTGATTAAAGTTTTTTGTAGTATTCATATCCATCAAAGGAGTTTGTGTTATCATCAAAATTTATATTCAGTATCTGAGTTCTTTAGTCTTGAGGATGTCTTAGGTCCTAGTATACATCAGTCTAAGAGAGTATAGTTTGTGTCTTCCATCAAGTGTCTTATCATGAAGAAAATAGATATGGAGAGGTATGTACAATGTTAAAAAAGTCTCTAGATGGTCTCAAATCTCAGAGACAAGTGTAAACAAAACTTGGTTGAAGCTACAGATGTAAGATCAATGTTTGCATATGTTGAAGACATCAAGAAGATAGTGGTGAAAGTCATAATCTTACATAAAAAAGTATGAAGATGTTGATCTATTTTGAAATTGGTCATAGGAAGCTATGAATAAAACATAGAAGGCTTATAAGGGAATGTGTGATACTTATAACATCATAAGGTCAATTTGAGTTATGAAATTTAATGTGAATGGATATGTGTCATGCAAAGAATCTTGATGTTTAAATGATTGAAGCTTGTAAGTAATTGAGAAGTCTATGTTTTGAGACGATTCAAAATCCAAGTCAAAGAAACTATCATTTGTATTATTTATTCAAGTATGAGATGTTTGAAATTGTCTTAGAGATGTGAGTTTTGTTAGCTTGAGCTCCATATTGAAGAAGTGTGTAACACTTGGTAGAATCTGAGTGTGGATCATGCAGTGATTTGAAGGTATATATGTGGAAAAAGTAGTTTTCATCCTAGGGGAAGTAACATGCATTGAAAGAGTTTGTGGTATTGAGATCTTGATCTTGTTTATCGAATATCTTGGAAAAATTATGAAGCATCTAGACCATTGTATTTCTGACACCTTGAAGGACTTCTAGAGGTCTAAGATGGTGGCACACACTAGTTGACCCTACCACAAATTAGTTTTTCTCTCAAGATGGTGAAACATGTTCCCTGTCATAAGGGTTTAACTTGAAGGTCAATCCTTGAAGAACTAGAATGTTAACACCGTGAAAGTAGTTTGTGAATGTAATTTTGAGGTTTGAAGGGGTATCTTAGATAAGTGTATGAGATGATTTGTTGATTTTGAGAACTATAAAGTTCAAGTAAAGGAGAACTTAATATTTATGATGAATCTTGAAGATTGTTAAAAGTAGTGCAAATGCTCAAGAAGGTTTGTGTAAGTGAAGGAATATCAGGTATGAAGGTCCTGAGGTACATTAAGTGGGTCCTTGCATCATGATAGTTGTGAATAGATATTTAAGGATCTGAGACACTCTTGAAAAATCTTAGGTGGTAGAGCATGTTTCAAAAGTTGAGGACAATTGTGTATGGAGTTCTTCACAAAGCAAGAATTACTATTATATTTCCAAGAAGAATAGAGTAAGATCTAAAGTTTAGCTACTGCGCGTATGGTGACCAGGTAAATGTGGTTGATGCTCTGTGAGTAGTCCAACATAAAAAGTATTTAGAAATTATAAGTTATGTTTGAGGTATTTTCATGATGTAAATATGTGTATGTCAAGTATGTGTGTTTCATGGAGACAATATGAAGTGTACCTAGGTTTGTAGAGATACAAGGAGAAGTTGTATATGTGGTCAGAACAATGTTGTAAGTCTGAAAGGAAGTGAGTTGAGTTTGCAGGGTGCTTTTTCTCTCCTGCTACAATTTGCATCTGTGATTAAATGCTGTGGTTCTAACTGAGTTTTTTTTAGGTCACAAAACTTGGCTACTAAGTTGATGTGCATTATGTCAAGCTTGCATATGAGTGTTGGAGGTCTAAAATATAATATTAGATAGGTGCATGGGTTGTTGAGATGATTTACAAGACCACACAAGTGGATATTGAAATTTATGAATCTTGACAAATGTTTACAAGGTGTGCAAAATTATCATAGTCAAAGGTATGATTTTTAAGTTCACTCTTTAAAGATATAGCAAAGTTATGAGATCATGGAGATATGTGTTACAATCTAGGCTAGATTTTTATGATGTCTTTATGATGTTTCATAAGCTTGAAGGGGAACTTGAAGAGTTATTTATCCTTGAAGTGTAATTGAAGTATATTGAAGGGTTTTATGATTGATATCATGTTTATGAGTAATTGTTGCACTATGGGCAATGTAGCATGTTTTGTTTCATAGCAATGAACTATAGGTTTGTAGAGGATTTTGAGCAGGTATATTGAAAACTAGGATGATTTGCAAGGATACTCAGTATAAAACAAGAGTTACTTGAAAGAAGTTTGTGTGTTTTATGCCAATGCATCAAAAGCTAAGGGGTACAATGACTGTGAAATAAATAAAATGGTATGCTACAGGTCTGATATGGCCTATCAAGGTAGGGAGATAATTTTGATCCTAATCAAGTGTGCAAGGTGCTTAAAAGGCTTGTGTAGCAGTATTAGTCATGTTTGCAGGTACAATGACAAAAAGAGTAAGTCATATGCTCAAGGAGGTTGCAATAACATGAAAAGAAGGATGAAATCACTAAAGTGTTGATTCAGGACAGAGGCATTGAAGTTGATCACCCTATATGGCATATATACAAGGTATGAGTATGCATTTTTTCATTTTTAGTTAGAGAAGGATGGTATAAACCAAGGTGGAGTGATAAGGTGGTATGTCATGTTGTGTTTGGGCCTCCATGGTTGGTAAAAGGTGGTCAAAATTGCTCTGAAGATTTGGTTTAGGGATCTCAGCCCTAAGAGTAAGTTTGTTATTATCTAGTACATGGTAGAGATAGGTATTTTAATGATGTTCTTAGCTAAATAATGGTTTGAATAGGTGCAAGAATTGTTTTTTCAAGCTCAAAATCAGAATTTTTGGCATGTATGAGTGCTTTGTATATCTCTAGGGGGATGCTACAGTGCTTTCATGATGAGAAAGTGGTCAAAAACAGAGGTTTGTGAAGGTATGATAGGTTTGTATGCTATTATGAATACTTTGATTTATGTTTCCATCCAAGAGGGATTCCAAAAGAGTTGAAGGAAGATGAAGATAATGCATGTACATGTATGCTTTGTCATTAATGTAAAAAGGGGGAGAAGAACTAGGTGGTTTTCCATCAATGACAAAGGGGGATATTGTTTGGCATGTGTGAGTTTAGGTGTTGTCATTGATGTAAAAAATCATTAATGACAAAGAGGATTATGGAGAATTATTAGAATATGATTGGTATGATGATGACATGATCAATCAAGTTGATTCATGATTGCAAGAGTGGACAAGGTGAGAATGGCTTGGTCTAGTTGGCCTAATCATGTGACCTAGCTAGCCTAGGTGATGAAGCATGATGAGTAGAGATGCATGGTGACTTGAGGAGCATGATAGAGGCATGGAAGACATGGTAGGATTGTGTTGATACACTCACATGAGTTTCAAAGTGCATGTATAGGTTGAAGACTAGTTGTAGGTACTCACCTAGACCTAGGCTAAGTGCTTAGAGGCCAAATGAAGCATGAGATTCAGTTTGAGATCCATGTAAGCTCATGGAGGAATGTATAGGTGTGAGAAATTTTGTCTCTTAAGTATGTTATCTCCTTTTGGATATCCTAGAAGTTAATTCATGGTGTTAGTCTACTTGGTCTAGGTCTAAACTAGGCCTAATTCTAGTGTTTGGAAGCCTATTGGATCATGATAGTCATTTGTAGGTGTGTGTGATCTCTGAGAACATTTATGGAGGTATGTTATGTTGTTTCAATCATGTAGAGGTGTTTTGAAGATATTTCATGATTGGTTATAGTGTTGGTTCAGTTTGTGATGGCCTAGAATATGCAAAACCCTAAGGCCTAGTCATGCAAATGAGATGGGAAATGAAGATGAAGACCTATTTGAGATAACCTGATTATTGAAGATAGGTTTATAGGGGTTTCCTTGAGGTGTGAGAAAATTTTCAGGTCAAAGTGAAGATAAATTTACAAGTTATGAAGTTTTAGGAAAAACAGGGTGCTTGTGAATGTAAATCCAACTCGAATTGGAAACTTCAAATGCTTGTTGTGAATTGTATGCTTTGCATGTGACCCATAGATTTTGGGGGATGTTTTTCCATTGACCTAAGATAATTTCACAAAAATAATGGAGTGGTTTCATCATCATTTTTTAAGGAATGAATATTAAGAAGGTAAACTACTTTTTATGAGTTTGAAACCCTAGGTTGAGAGCGACTAGGAGATATATTCTTGGTAAATTCCTAGAATTGATTAGTTTTGATAGTATTATTATTAGAGGTTGTAGAGGAATCAACCAAATTTATAGAAAGGTATGATAGAGCTTGTGACAATATGTGGACCCTAATCAAATAGGAAAGTTTCTGAAGAGTTTCAGTTTGTGGAAAAGTTTCCCATTAAAGGTATTGATTAAATCAACATTGATTAAATATTGGGATTTTTAATAGATTTACATGGTGATTTTAGGTCATCATTGAATTCATAGAGGGAAAAGTGTTCCCTATCTTTGAGGACTAGTTTTTGGGGTTCAAAAGGAAGTTTTGAGCAGTTGCAGAGATTGACTTGGTTGAATGCTTTCCACTTGGAGTTGGAAGGAAACACAATATCTTTTGGAAATTATATTTAGATACATTTATTATGGTATATGTTTTTTTCTCTTGAAGAGGTGTTTTGATAGGTGAACCAACTCATTTTGTGAAGAACAAGTTTGACTATTTCAGGAAAAGATTGTTTTGGCTAGAAGATGGATGTATAAGAATCCTATTTTGGATTATTTTATGCTTTATATCCATTTGAGAGTGAAGAGGGATTAATTTTGTTCCTGGTAATGAATTTATAGGTCTTGAAATTGACAATAAGGGTGCAAACTAGTTAAGTTTCTACAACTGCTTTCTGGGCAGTTTAGTTTGGTGAAGAGTAAAAGAGGCATGGTTTGCACTGTTTAGATGTTTCAAGAGGTCTAAAAAGCATGGATGTGTTCTAAAGGTCAGTGAATTTCCAATGAGTGGTTACAAGGAATAGTTTATATGTTCTTGTGTGATCTAGAGCATGTTTGGTGAAGACTGGTTCCTGGAACCAACTGTTTTGAGTAGGAAATGAGCCTACTTGATAGAGTTATGAAGAAAATGATTGGTGCAAGGTAATGTGTGAGAATGCATGATGATTTTATGTCGTATTTGACATGTGTAAAGTTTTTGGTGGCTTGAAAAATCATTGTGATGAGTTTGGAGGTCTTTGATGAGTCAGGTGATGGGGTTTTGAGCCTATTTTGTCTTGTTTGGTGTTCTTGATGCATGGCTGACCTACATGGGTCCATTTTATGAATGTGTATTAGGTAAGGTTATTTTTTAATTTTTATTGGTCTAGATCCTTCATAAGGACCAACTTATGCTATGTTATTGAGATGAGAAGCATATAAAGTGAGTGTTTTGGTTCAATTTTGAACTAGTGAAGATATAGGGAAAAGTGCGAGCTAGATGAGGAGAGTAAAAGTGGTTAAAGGGAATAAAATTAGAGCTGATAATGTTTGAAAATTTATGATGAGTGTTAGAGAGATTTTGTGTAAGGGTTTGAGATCAAATCAGATCATGAAAGTCTAATATTGAGCGAGTTAAAGGAAGGTGTGTTTGAAGAGGGCTTGATGGAGTTTGAGCTGAATCTTGTGATCACTATCAGTTATGTGTTGGTAGCATATCTTCAGTGGTATTCCAAAAAAATATTTTGTGATGTGTCATATTCATGAAATTATCTTGTTGTGAGTAATATCAACAAGGTTTTAGGGGATGGTGCTCCTTATGGGGTTGATGTCTCACTAAAGAAATCTCTTGTGATATGTAATATTCACTTGAGTCCTTGTTTTTTTTTTTCAAATTCACTTGGTGTCTTCTCTTGATGTCATATGTGTAAGAGAGATTATATTTGGTGTCTTCTATACTCTCTCTCTTGTGTTATGATTTTTTGAATGATTAACACCCATCTATTATACTCATGTATGGTTATGTATGATGAATGACTAATTTAATGATGAATGTTAATACATAGTAATTGAAGATAAAGTTTTGAAGGACTGATTCACCCCCAGTCCATTGTGCTTCCAACACTTAGTTTAGCAATATACAAGTTACCTCCCCTTATTTGAGGAGGGAATTTTCCCGTATGCTATGGCTAAACCTCATATTTTGTCTCTAAAAAATATCCAACCAATATTTTTTGGCGACTCTACCAGGAAAACATAAATACATGCGATAATATTTCTTTTGATATCTCACTTATTGCATGATCAGTGATATTTTACCCTAATTTTTTTTCTCCTATTTTAAAGCTGGATGGAAATATTTTCACTCATAGTAGTAGAGGAAGAGGTGTAGTGGATGCTACATTCAAATTATTGCAATTGCTTTAAATATGCTCATCTAAACATTTAAGAAACTCATCACCTGTATGTTAGAATTAGTCTAAAGAAGAAGAAAGTGTACCCACTACTTGTAGAGCTTTGTTCCTAAGTGGAACACGAATCCCTATGCATACATATTTCCAAACCATGGCTGCACCTCCTCCACTTAAAGTCCCTTGGGGACCAAAAATTGGGCCTCTTGCATTGGCTCAACCTCTTCACGATTTACCTCATGACTCACGAAAGAATTTCCCAAAGTTCAATGGTGATGGTAAACAACACCCTCAAGAACACATCATTGTATTCTTTGTAGCTTGTAGGGTTATGGGTGTTTCTCATGAAGATGTATCCATTTGATTGTTTGTTAAAACTCTCTAAGACATCACTACTGAATAGTTATAACATTTACCACCTCACTCTATTGATAGTTGGGCTATAATGAGAACAAGGTTTGAGGTAAGATTCAAGCCTGCAGAGGATACACATGCATTATTGTCTAAAATCACTTAGATGAAGATGGAATCACATGATCCCATGTATGATTTTGTAGAAAAGTTGAAAATTTTTATTCATAATATTGCGAAACATGTTACTCCCACTCCTAAGAATCAAAAGTGTTTCTTTATCAAATATCAACTGCCAAAAGTTGGTTTTCTGTTAAGAAGGTCTCACATTCTTGATATAAATACCACTCAAACAACAACCAAAAATATTGAAGATGACCTTATCATGGCAGAAAATACAAGGAGATATTATTCAAATCAGAAGAATAAAATTTCCTCTCAAAGTACAACAAATCTAATGATCCAAAGGTTAGGAAATGATTTATCAAAATTGAAGAAACATATGTCCCAAAATGCACCAAAAAATCCTTATTGGGATATCCCAAGGAGGAATTTCAATAATATTTCTCCTACCAGGGATAAGAACTGACTGGCGGTTTCTCAACCAAGATTAGCTATTGAAGATCCTCACGTCAATGCCATTTTTGAGGTGGTTGATGAAAGAGAAGAAACCTACAAAGAAGTTGAAGACTTGTATGAAGAAGTAAGTTACGTAGATGAGTCATATGATGAACCCACTGGTGAATCTAATATCAAGTACTTGGAATACAAATAAGATCATTATGATGATGTGGTGACTGACATGAACAACCAATTTTTTTCTATCTTGACTTGTTCAAAAAATCAAAGGAAGTGGAGAATTCATAAGAGAAGGTCAAGGAAAAAATAGATCCAATGACTATTCCATATATCAAAAAAAGAGGTACTCCTTTTCCCATACATCCTAAAGAGAAACCTCCCATAAAAAAAGTGAATCCTCCTTAATTTTATTCTTTTGTTTCCCCTGAGGATAACACCATGCCTATGTAGACAAGTAATGAAGGGTGTTTTCCTTGATTAAATCCCTCCTAATATTCTTTCAACATCATTAATCATGAAAAGAAAACCAAGATTCAGATGTTGGAGGTGGAATACCTTCAATATAATCTGGACCAATTTGAAAGATTGACTCATTTTATAAAAAGTAAGGCCATTGTTCCTCCACCAACTCCTTCCAAAGGAATTATTCCCAATCCCATGCTTCCCTCATCCTAAAATAACTGTTATCACCAAATCACAACACCCTTATGTTTATACAAGTGTATATACTTGAGCTCACGGTGTGATTGGATAACATGGGTACTATCTCCAAGTTGTGGGACTTGCTACTTGAGATAGACCTCCAGAGAAAGCTGGTTCTTGCTCTTAAACTACCTGCCACGATCTACTCTAATGCAGGGGAAACTAACTATCCTAATCTAAATTTCCAAGGGACCAGGGAGAGAGAGTGCATAAAATGAAGGCCTACACTAAAGCGGTGATACACTAGAAAAGGAGGGTGTGAGAGTAGTCTCCAAATGCGTGAAATACAGAAGCAAAGTACACACTAGAAGAGGTGATGACAGTTCTCCATAATCTAGCAAAATACATTCACAAAAATATTCCAAGCATACACAATGATAATGGATCCCTGCAAGAACATAATAATAGACACAATATTCTTGTAGAAAGATTAAAGGGGCAAGAAGAATGTAAGAAACCATAGCAGGGGAAGATACATCCACAAATTGATATTTTATTGCTTCATGATATGCACAGTTTAATCTATTACAAGATAAGGGCCTGGATCACCATGCAAGGATTCCAATACAAGGGCCTACATCACATTGGCTTCACAAAGAAATTTTGATAGAGCTTTTCTATCTGAAAACTCCCCCGCTTACAATGAGCCCAACACTCCAATTCATAGAAAAAATGAGAAGAGAAAGAGAAGGGAAAAATGAAAATCCCAAAATCTGTCCTTCAACCACTTGTAAGAGGCATTAAATGGAGTAAAATGATTATATATTACTTGAAAAAGGCTCCCCATACTATCCCAAGTGCTGCAACAGAGAAAGAATGATGACCATGCCTCTTAATTGCACTCCCAATCACCAAATGAAACACTGTTATGAACCCATCCACGTTTTCTAAAAAATCTCAACCAATTTCTCATCAAATCTATAATTTCTTGATTGCTATGCATCGGGCTCGGAGCCAAAATTCCAACGGTACCAATTTTGTGTGATTTTGTTGAGAAATGCAAAAGTTATGGCCTTCTGAGTGCGGGCAGCTATTTTGGGTCCGACAGGTGTTTTCTGTCATTTGACTGGAATGAGCATTAACTGACTGGAGCCGAATATGTTTCTCTTAATTAAATATATCTACCCTCATTAAAAATAAGAAATCAAGTTTTTGTGGCGTAGAGGACGTCGTGCTCGTTCCAGAAAGTCCAATTTTATGAAAATCGGAGCTCGGAGTCAAAAGTTATGGTCGTTTGAAGTTTCACGGGTCAAACGTTGACTTTTCTTCTTTGCTGTCGGCCGTTTCGGCTTTTCGCATCCCGCGTGTACCTTTGGCCCGGATGTCCCAAACGAAAATCTCCTGCTTCGGCCGATTCGGGCTTCCTTGTCCCTCTTTTGCTGCCTTTTCGCCTTTTCGGCCGGTTCGCGTCCCACGCATACCTTTGTCCCAACTGTCCCGAATTGCCTGGGACAAATATCTCCGAACCGCCCGAAATGGACTGTCTTTTGGATTTTTGGCCGGTTCGTGTCCCGCTTGTACCTACGGCCCAAATGTCCCAAACCGCGCGATAACAAAACTTGGTGATTTTTTCCACTTTCGGCCGGTTCGGCCTTTCGCGTCCCTCGCGTACTTTTGTCCCGGCTGCTCCAACTGCTGCGCGGACTGCCTGGCGGCTTTTCGGCCAGTTCGTGCCCTGACGTCCCAACTGTCCCAACTGCTGCGTGGACTAGGACTTAGCCAATTTTCTTCATTTTTTTGGCCCCAAGGTTGGTTTTTATGCAATTTTTTTTACCTTTTTTAACTCGTTGGGTTTTCTTCTTGGATGGGAAAGTTAGAAAGAAGCCGAGGGGGCCCGAAAAACATGATTTCGGGCCTTAAATCAATCTATTTGCTTGGGACTAAAGAGTTTGATGCATGTTATCAAAATTACCTTGAGGGGTGAATTTTGGATAACAATAACTTGGCCTCATCCTCCTCATCGGGAAAAAATGAGCCATTCTACTTATCCTTATTAATAGTTTTAAGCTCAATAAGTATGTCATAGATTTTGGAGCTGCTAACAACGTCATGCCTGCTAAGGTAGCTCATTCCTTGGGACTCACTCTTACCAAACCCTTTAGACATTACTACTCAATAGAAACTAAAAAATTTCCATTGATTAGATACATTAAGGATGCTCAATTTTAATTTTCTAATTTCCACGTGAAGAGAGTCAAGATGACGATCCTGGTCGCAAATATTTTTGCTACCAATGGAATATTATTGGGAAGAGGATTTTTCAGGGATGTTGGAGTAGAAATTCACTTGGATTGGTTGTAGGCACGGATATTTTTAAATAGAGTAATGTAAACACTTGAACACAAGGTTTAAGAAAAATAGCTCGTGACTAAATCATATGATCCTAAAGTACAAATCTTGTTCAAATATTCTAGTCTAGGTACATATTTTATGACCTTAGATGAAGGTTTTACATCCATTAATGTCACAAAAGGTGATCATAATGAGATATAGACTTTGGAGTTTGATGGTAGATGCTCAAATTTTGGATCTGGGGCTGGTGTAGTGCTTATATCCCCTAAATAAGAAAATTTTCCTTTTTCTTTCAAGTTGAAATTTGAAAATATAAATAATACAATAGAATATGAAGCCTTGTTATTACGTTTAAGGATGACAAAAGAGAAAGGAATCAAGAATATTAAAGCACAAGGTGATGCTGAGCTGATTGTGAATCAAGATAGAGATTTATATTAGGTAAAGAATGATCACTTGAAACACTATAGAAATAGGGTATGGGAGTGCATTCAGGACTTTGAAGCATTCTCTATCAAATACGTGTTAAGGGAGTGTAATGATAAAGTTGATTCCCTTGCTGTGTTTGCGTCGTTACTTTTTTCTCATCCTGATTATAAAGAAGATAAATATAGTTTTGAGGTGATCTTCTGTCCTAGTGTTCCCAGAAATTAAAAAAACTGGCAGGTATTCAATGATGATTAGAAAATCATTTCATTTCTAGAGAGTTCTGAGAACTTTAGTAAAATCTACTTTACGGGTACCGAGTCTACTTTCCACGAATCTATCTCTGATACATGAGAAGAATCCAATAATGGGAAAGTATTGCAAATTAAAGGAAATACAATCCCCAAAGGTTTAGTTTTTCTCGAAGGATTACTTTATAAGAATGATTGATTTATCAAACAAAGGTAGCACATTGAGCTAGAATCTTCTGTTGAAGTGGGACATGTGAACTTGGGAACCACTGAACCACCTTGGTTTGTGAATATTTACAAATGTTGTTTTCTTGAAGGTGTTGAGTCTCCTATTTCTTTCATGAGTTTTCCATTGAAATATCATGATTTGAAGATGTCGCAAATTGAAAAACATGCTTATACATTCATCAGAGTAGTGAAAAGTTTTTAGTTACTATATCATGAATTCCCACACTATAGTTCTAGTTCCATATACAATTGTGAATTCCATTTTGACACAACAAGAGTTAAGTATTCAAAGGGGAAATTGGAGAGGAAAATTTCAAGAGTATGATATGGAGATAAAAACCACAAATATTATGTGTGGAAGTGGTTTGTGTCAACTCATAGATGAGAACAATCCTAAAGAAGTGAAAAGTAATGAGGAAGATTCCCCCATGGTGTTGTTCATGAGAACAAGTGAAGGATGGTATTAAAACATTGCATATTTCATCACCTATGGAGAGTGTCCCAAACACCTAATTTTAAAGGATAAAATAACTGTGAAGATAAGATAAAAAATACGTGCTTTGGGATAATGGTTTGTATGAAAGAGGTATTGAAAAAGTTTTTCTTTGCTGTGTGAATAAAGATCAACAAGGTAAACTTTTAGAATATTTTCATAACTTGGCTTATGGAGGTCATTTCTCAGCGTCTGTTACTCTTAAAAACAATTTTTTGAGCTAGGTATTATTGGCCCACATTATTTTAGGATTCTTCTAAATGGGTAGAAAAATGTGAAGCTTTCCAAAAAATTGTTGGTTAACCCATGTTAGCAGCACTTCCACTCAGTCTAGTTGTGATAGAAGAACCTTTCCAACAGTTAGGAGTTGAATTTATTGGTGCATTGAATCTATTGTCTAGTGTTGGACATAACTATGTTATGATAGAAAATGATTATTTCACCAAGTGGGTGGAAATTACTCATGTAAAACATGCCACTTCTAAAGTTTTCTACAACTTCATTAAGGAGAATATTATAGTAAGGTTTCACATTCCTCATGAGATCATGGATGATAATGATTAAAATTTATCATCCTATTAGCTCACTATTTTTTTATGGATATTGAATCATGTTAGATCATGCTTATGATTATTACCCACAAGGAAATGGTCAGGAAGAATCAAGTAAAAATAATTTGGTGACTATACTCCAGATTTTTTTTTGACAAGAAACAAAGGAAATAACACAAGGCATTATATGATATACTATGGGGAAAAAATATAACCCCAAAAAGATATATTTGTATGTATCCTTTTAAATTCCTGTATGGCGTTGATCGTGAGATTCCCATCTCTCTAGGGTTTCTAGCTTTAAATCTAGCTAAGGCAATAAAAGATGACATGTTTCAAAACTCTATTGAAAAAAAGATCATGTACCTGATTGAATAAGAAGAAATGAGGTCTAAGGTGGTTGAAAAAATTACATAACATTATATCAAAGTAAATAAATTATTTGATAAGGAGGCTAAACAATGAGAATTTCAGGTGGGAGATATGGTCTTTCTATGGGACAAAAGAAGATAGTCGAAAGGGATGCATGAGAAGTTTGATTCTTTATGGAGAGGTCATTTCAAAATACACCTCTTGTGTAGAGAAAAACAACTTCTATCTTTCCTGCTTGGATGCAACACATATCCTATTACCTCAATGGGAAACATCTCAAATTGTTTAAGTATTAGAGCAAGTTGTCCCTTGCTTGTATCATAATTTCCTTTTTCTTTGGTGCGGATTTTTCTTTTTTTACTTTTGAATTTTGTGTGTTCACTTTATTTTTTCATATTGTCTCTTTGAATCCATAGCCTAATGGAAAGGCACTTCATAAATATAAGGTTCTCTCCTTTGCGCTATTCATAACCCAAAAGAATTTCCCAGTTAGATCCAGATGTTATCCCAAATTTTGAGTTTTATGATAAATTCGGATAACCCATCAAACTTTTCATCCTTGAGGGCCTTATAAAATTTCCCATATCTTAAAGAATCTAAAATTTCTACCCTTAAGAGTTCTTTTTCTATGATTTTTGGGTTTTCAGGTTCACCATGCACAATTTCATGTCATATGTTAAGTGTTCCCCGAACCTTGAAACTTGACACACTAGAGTATTTCAGGTTTCATGATTTGAAGAAATCAAAATAATTAGTGGAAAATACATGCTAAGTGATGCAAGAATCTGCTTCACTATTGAAAATTTGGCTTATATGTGTTCAATCTTGAGTTGTTGTTAGTCTAGGTGTGTCAAGTAGGTGTCTTAGGTCATTTGTACTACTTGGATTATTCAACTAGTGTTATGCTTTCTCTAGGTCTGAATTTGAATCTTCCCTCCAAAAGTGAAGAGTTTAAATTTGTGTGTGTGCCTTTATTTTTGGTTCTTGGAAATTTGGAGTTTTCTAGAGTCACTTTACCAGATAACACCCTAGTCGCGCTGGCACATCACTTAGCCTAGACTGAGCGCTCACCTGAAGCACGCAAAGGTATACCAGGTCCCTCTTTAGGGTTGTTGTAATAGGATGTTAACATGATGAAGGAAGAAACATATAGATTCATAACTAATCCATCATTCTACAATGCATGCTACCCTCAAATCTATGAAAGAACAAGCTTAAACAGTAATCATGATTGAATTAATAACATGCACTACTCAACTACACACAGAATGACACTTAGATTCAGCCAATATCTTCCATCTATTAATAAATATAGAAGCTCCTTACAGTATTGTCAATCTATACCAATGCGCGTATGGAACTGATACAGTGATTCAGTCATATGTGTATATTCTCTGTTACACATACATACATCCACACTCTCTATACTCTCTCATCTCATCTACTATGTACCTAACATCATATATATAGGGTGGGGACTTGCCCTTCACCACTTATCTATTCCAGAAATAGGCCGCATGCTATTAATAGCCACACACCATTTACAATCATAGCCACACATGCAAGTGCACTATCTATAGTCCTCTTGTAGTTAACTGAAGTGTCAATTCTATTCTCAGCTTGTCTCCATGCATAAATGCTTCGAACCACTTCTCCAAAGATAGACAATGCATGGCATGCACATCTCTGCATCATTGATGTGGTCCACACGCCATCTTCTAAAAATAGGTCTTCATGCTCAAAATCAGCTAAGTCCTGAAATCTGAACTTGCCTTCCATGCATGGGTCCTTCCTGTCCTTCCGCGCCCTTGGTTTCCAGGCCTTCTATCCCACGTGACTCCTTGTGTGATCTTTGACAAGTATTCTTTGATCAACATTACCCCACACTAATCTCATTGTCATCCTGACAATGGGTATCTCCAAAAATTGAAGGAAAGAATAAGAAGGATGGAAATAATAAGAATGAAAGAATGTAGATAAATAAAGAATTTTTATGAGGTTATTAGGCAACCTCCTCTGTATCAGTTTGCAGTATCAACTCTGGATACTCCTCCTTTATTTCAGCCTCTAATACCTGCCAGTCAGTGAGTGCTTGCTCTACTTTTTCTGGGATGTCCACAACAATGGATTCCAACTCATCCCTCACAATCTCTCCCTTCTCATTTTGCAGAACCAACACAACACTGGACATTGATGTCATTCTTCCTTCTAAAAGGTCCATCTTCTACGCAATTAGCTTTCCAAGCTCTTCCAGCCGAGTCTTGTGTGGCTCTTGTTGCTGTACCAGGGCCTCACACTTCTGTTTAACCATTGAAAACCTTTCTGCATGGCCCAATGTCTCATCTTTCATTGCTTTCTGGACCTCATTGTTCTCTTCGAGGGTCTTGATGTTGATAAGCACCTCTGGAGCTGTGCATACATTTAAAGCCTGGTCTACTTTCTTCAATACTTCCTGTAATGCTTGCAACAACCCTTCATAAGATGTAATTTTTCTCATCACAGATGCTTTCTCTCAATCAACATCTTGTTCAGAGCATTCTGGCACTTGCATATGCAGAGTTTCATCTTCAAGTACCAAGTCCACCAACTTTCCCACATAGTGTATCACTGAAGGAAATGTCTGTGGTACCTTGGCCTCCAAGTGTGGCCTTGCTTTGATTACATTGTCCCCAATCTCCTCTGTGATGCTTATGAACACCTCGTTCTTCTTTTGTGTGAAGTCCCTTTCCTGTGTTATGCACACTATCTCTACATCCTTTGTCTTCAACTCCTCACGCAATGCTCTGATCATGGCATAGCTTTTCCATGTTTCTTCTAGCCACCTCAGTAGAAACTTTCACCAATGCATTGCTGACCTGCTCATCTGACATGACAGTAGGCTTTACTGTCATGTGTCTAGCTTGAGGTGCCTTCTTCAGTCATCCTCGAAATGCATGAATCTTCACACACATCAAAGTCAGGCTCATCCATGTGGGTGTGCATCAACCATGATAGTTGCTTTCTGAGTGCACACAGTCACCATATCCTCATCCATTAACTCCCAGCCGAATAAATCCTTCTACGCTATCATGCTCTGGAAGTGGGTGCAGACAATTTTTCCTGCATCCTCTACATACCCCATGGCTGGTGGAATGTGCTCTCCACTTGTCCTTCTAGACCTTTGCTACTTAGGAAATTTAGCCTCCAAATTTGGGACTTGTGTCTCCATGTCCTGAACATCCTCTATAGCTATCTCCTCTGGTCTTTTCTCTTCCTCTTCTTTTTCCTTTGATGCCTCACCCTGTTCTTCTTGTGTCCTCTAGAAGTGTAGGAGAATTAGGCACTTTCCTTTGACTCTTCCACCTCCTCATTCAACTTCAGTTTCCTCCTTCTCTGTGTGGTCAGCCTCCTTCTATGGGGAGAGTCTGGGTGATTTATGCACAGTGGTTGGAGTAGCACCTTGGGTCCTTGTTCTCCTAAATACCCTTTTAAACCTGTGCTCCCCTTGGACTGCATTCAAGTCCTCATCATCCCCCTCTTGTGGCTGAGGTGGGTAATGGTGCTCAACTTCACCCTTATTTGTAGGATGTCTCCTACCCCTATGCTCCAAACCACCACTATCTTCGCGCTCCTCCTCCTCATCCTACACTTCAATTGGCTCTGTGGGCTTAGGTGCTGGGATGTTCTCCACTGTATGCTTTCCCTTTGGTGGTGCTGGAAGTGCAAACTCACCTTCCACATATTTTTTATTCTCCATCTTTGGCTTCAGCTGGAGATACACCAATGTTGCCCCCACATCTGCTACAACCAAACTTATTGGTTTGATATTCAGTACCTCTGAAATGATCCTCTCTGTATAAGCACTTCTGCTAGGATACACATACTTCTTCCTCAATGTATGGTAGTTCATCAGTCTACCTTATCTGCATTGAAGACCAGTCAGCACGTGTCTGTAAATCTATGAACAGATGCTTGAAAATACCTTGTAGTGAATGCATAAGGCAACTTGCACCAAGGGCTCCAGACTCCATCTTTCATTGGGAAGCGCATGATGCAGAAATGCTGATATACAACAAACTGAACTTGTTTCCCTACCACTGTTGGTAGGTCCTTTGGGATGCACCACTCTTCCCCAAATGTCCGCGGAGCCTGTCATACCACTTCTCCACCCTTTTCTTTACATCATCTGTCATGGACCCCTTGCATAGGTACTTGCTGAATCTTTCAGCTGGGGACTTGTTCTCCATGGGGTATTCCCATACTTTCTCCTTTGGTCCATCTGGTACTCTGATCTCCATGAATACCAGTGATAGTAGAACAGACCCCAAAGCTGATCTTCCCTCCTGTGCATGCTTCTTCGACTATTTTCTCTACAATATAGCCTGCAATGTTGTAGATTGTCCCTTCTGACATCTTACGTGCCACATGTAACCACATAGTATTTACCTGTGACCACCGCTCCTGATCATTCAACTTGGTAACAAGGTGTGCTGCAGCTTGTACAACTGGACAGTTCTTTAATTTATCTATGTCCATTCCATGTGGACCCTTCAGGTACCCCAACTCCTGTTTGGTCTTTACAATCATGGATTTATCTACAAGATCACCTTTTATGTCTTCTCCTGTGGCCTTCATAGACTTGTAACTAATGAGACAAGCGTAGATGAAATTCTAACTCTGCGTCCTGCAAAGTAGAAGAAGTCTTCGTGTACCCTGCTCATGAGCCACTGATACAAGGGCTCATACTTCCCGAAATATGGAAGCTCATATAACTGGTAGACCCCAATTCTCTTCAAAATATTTTCACCCACATCGTCATATACTGGCATGTCCTCTGCATCGTGTGCTTGTTCATTCTAGCAGTGAGCAAGGAAT